>OZ024823.1:7077615-8278013 GCA_964016985.1 Anodontia alba | reverse complement strand
AAAGACTCAAGGATCTTTGAGACCATGGCAATTTGTTCAAGGCATGGGTAGTTCGAGCCGTTTAGAACCAGGGAATAATTTAGGAATGGCTTTTCGTTAGAACCGCCTCAGCTCAAAAACATAGATTGTAGGTACTCATTAGACCCGCCTCACTGATGGTTCTAACGAGTGCCCACAATCTATATACCACTGTAAACCCCTCGGCGAGGCGGTTCTAACGAATATCCACAATCTATGTTTTGAGCAGAAATATGAATAATATCAGAATTTTATCTGAAAACTTTCATTTTTTGGTGGTGAAAATTTCTATATATTTGAATAGGCGTGTTTTCGTAAAGGAACTGTCTGTCACAGTTTGTTTGCTCTTCCTTTTGGTGTCATTCGAAAGCTATGTTCTGTGATTATGGCTATTTGTAGAAATCTTCTGTACTATTTTTCGTGTCAATTTCTTACAAAAGATAAATGTGGATATATACTTTGCATAGGAACTGTTTTAGCCTTATTTACTGAATGGGAATGGATACACTTTCAGGGGGAGTAACTCTGTCAAACCGATTTTGCCTCCCTTCTGAATGTATCTACTCTTAAAGGAAAGAATTTGCTCCCCTTCTTTTCTTTTAGAGAAGATTCTTCTTTTTCGTTTTACTTGATACCCTGCATTTCCGACAACCGACTGTTCAATGTTAAATCTGCCTATTAGTAGAGAAGAAGTAAGAATGTCGATATATAATGCTAAGGCTGGTAAAGCCTGTGGAGATGACAAAATCCCAGCTGAAATACTGCGTAATGATAACTGTATTGATATTTTGTTTAGGATCATAAGGTATTGCTTTGATGTTGGAAAAGTTCCTAATGAATGGACCAAAGGCATAATCAATCCGATATTCAAAGGTGATGATCCTAGAAATCCTCTTAATTACAGGCCAATATCATTGCTTTCCATCCCATGCAAGGTATATGCGGACATTCTGAACCGTCGTTTATCAGGCTGGTTAGAAGCTAACGAGTTGCTGCATGATGGCCAAAACGAGTTTAGGAAAGGCAGGAGTTGTCTTGATCATGTTTATACCCTTTATACTATAGTAAACAATAGAAAAGCACAAAACAGGGATACTTTTGTCTGTTTTGTGGACGCTAAGAAGGCGTTCGATACTGTAAACAGAGATTGTCTTTGGTTTAAGCTGATGAGCATCGGAATTAGGGGTAAAATTCTTGATGCGATTCAGTCATTATACAATAGTATGTCTTGTTCGGTCAAAGTTAATAATTTCCAAACAGACTGGTTTAATGTAACACAGGGTGTTAAACAAGGCTGTGTTATTTCACCGACGCTTTTCTCAATTTATGTAAACGATTTAGCGCAGGAGATAGAGAATTTAAATTGCGGTGTATCGCTAGAGAAATCGCTCCATGTATCTGTTTTGTTTTACGCTGACGACATTGCTATCTTGTCAGAAACTGAAAATGGTATGCAAATAATGTTGGATAAATTGAATGATTGGTGCGCTAAATGGCGCATTACAATAAATGAATCTAAAACAAAAGTTTTGCATTTCAGAACGAAGTCCAGAAATGTTACAAAGTTTCATTTCAAATGTGGAGATAAAACAGTAGAGGTTGATAGTTCATATAAATATCTAGGTTTTTGGATGAACGAATTTCTAGATATGAAGCTTTCTGTAAAAGAGATAGCAAAGTGAGCTAGCAGAGCTCTTAGTGCTATATACTCGAAATTTTTATGTGTTGGGGGCATGAGTTTGTTTGTTTATACCAAACTCGTTGAGTCTGTAGTTGAACCCGTGTTGTTCTTTTGTTCCGGCATTTGGGGACATATGAAATTCAGTGAAGTCGAATCTGTTTACAATAAAGCATGCCGTTATTTTCTTGGTGTAACCAAATACTGCTCTAATCTTTCTTCAAGGGGCGATATGGGTTGGGACTCGTGTGGGGTAAAACAGAAGGTCGAAACTGTTCGTTTATGGTGTAGATTAAGAAATATGCCGGTACATAGAACCATGCGGCGTGTTCATGAATGGTCTTTTCTTGTAGGTAGATCATGGGAGCAGAAAATGTTGAAGTTCATTGACAATCATAACTTGAGGGAGCAAATGTTAACCGGAAGTCCTAATAAACCACACTGTGTTGCTACCGCCCGTACGTGTCTACTCGAATCCGACCGTACTAAATGGCATCAACAATTAATGCACAATGGGAATGCCGCAAATGGCAATAAACTACGAACGTACAGACAACACAAAAATGTTTTAAAAACTGAACATTACGTCGCATGTAACTTGAGTAGAGGACATCGACGGACTCTTGCAAAATTTCGAAGTTGCAATCTACCACTTGCAATTGAAACGGGACGGTATACCCGACCGAAAACCCCAGTATTTGAGCGATTATGTAAATTTTGTGATACCAATGCCATAGAAGATGAAACTCACTTCTTAGTGGATTGTGAATTTTATAGCGATCTTCGGTATCAGCTTTTTAAATCTGCTCAAAGTATCGATAATAGTTTTATATACTATGACTCTCTGAGCAAACTCATCTTTTTAATGAATTGTGATAAATTGCAATACCAGTTAGCCAGTGTTCTATATAAGATGAATAGAAGGAGATTTTTGACTGCACAAAACTAGAACACTTTTTTTTTTTCTGTCAAAAAAATCGTGTGATCTTTCATCACAGAAACTCCTGGATATGCAAAGGGCCTTCTAACGGGGTTTGGACGGCTCTTTGCATGATTCTTTTTACACATTTACCTGGCACTCGGGAATGCAGTTTATACAGTCGTAAATAACACGTAACTATCTATGTTAACCATATGATATAATTTTTTATATGTAAATATGTATGTTATAAAAGTGTCTCATTTGCCTAACTAGGCAGGATCCCGAATATTTTAAAGTTTTACCTTAAATGTATTTTATTTGTATATTTGAGATGTGACACTTAAATAAACTATTACTTACTTACTTACTTACTTACTTGATATGGAAGTCATAGAAGCTATAATATCTCCCCTTGGGGGCAAATTATGCCCTTTTAGAGTAGACCCCTTTTCAGAAGGTGCTTGTTATGGTAGTCATAGACGATGTCTCCCCTGAATAAAATGGTGGCATATACCAAGTGGATATATACCACTCCCCTTAATTCGAAGTACTGTTGGCGCTGACACTCAGCAGTCTACATGAAGTCAACATCACGAAAACATGCCTATATAATTTTGACCCCCTTAAACCCCGCTTTTATACAGTAAAACTGGGGTTTACAGGGGTATACATTATTTTTCTTATTTCTGCTCAAAACATAGATTGTAGGTACTCGTTAGAACCGCCTCAGCGAGGCGGTTCTAACGAGTACCCACAATCTATGTTTTGAGCAGAAGTATGAAAAATATCAGTTTTTTTATCTGAAAAGTTTCAGTTTTTGGAGGTGAAATTTTCAATATATTTGAATAGGCGTGTTTTCGTAATGAACGAAAATAAGTTTACCTCCAAGTAACTTGAATGCATCTCCGAGAAAGCTGAGTGAGCAGATAAACAGGTAGAGGAATCCAAGAAGAAAAATTATTTTTCCGATGTAATGCCATAGAACACGTTTTACCTTGTTGGCTGTTGACAACTCTGAAAATAGTACATAGTATTAAGACCTAATAGTTTCGCTTTCTCCTCGCAGTAGATATGGGTGCTGATTAAACAAAAATTGGTAGCCTACTATGGGTAGTAAATTGGAAGCAGATTTTCAATAAGAGCCGTTTGTTCATTTTTTTTTTTTTTTTTTTTTTTTTTTTTCTGAACTTTTCAAAATATTGTCGTTAAAGACCAATGAGAAATTAGCAAAGAAAAAAAAATTCTTAGATAATTCAAAATCATTTCATTATAGAAATTGCATATGCCAGACCAATTTTTGCCGAAAATTTAATTTTAGGATGGATATTTGAGAATAAAACGCAGTAACAGAAAAGACAAATTGTTTCTGATTAGAACAAAATAGTTTAGTTATAAAATGATAACATGTCAGGCGAAAAACATTTTTTTCCAAGTGATGTCGCCACAGGTCAGTAGATAAGAGGTGGAATCAGTAAAATGTTTTTCATCACGAAAACATACCTATATAATTTTGACCCCCTTAAACCCAACTTTTATATAGTAAAACTGGGGTTTACAGGGGTATACATTATTTTTCTTATTTCTGCTTAAAACATAGATTGTGGGTACTCGTTAGAACCGCCTCGTCGAGGCGGTTCTAACGAGTACCCACAATCTATATTTTGAGCAGAAATATGAAAAATATCAGAAATTTTTAGCTGAAAATTTTCATTTTTTGGTAGTAAAATTTTCAGTATATTTGAATAGGCGTGTTTTCGTAATGTCTTATTTCGCCACTAAAACATGATGTGGGTACTCCTGAGAAGTGCCTGCCTGAGGCACTTCTAATTAGTAACTACAACATATTTTTTTCTGGAGAAACACGAAAAATATCACCATTTTTTGGTCGGAAAAAAACAACTTATCTACAGCTATGGGATAACAAAACTTGTAACATCACGAAAACATTCCTATATAATTTTGACTCCCTTCAACCCCATTTTTATATAGTAAAACTGGGGTTTACAGGGGTATACATTATTATTCTTATTTTGCTAAAAAAACATAGATTGCGGGTACTCGTTAGAACCGTCCCGCTGAAGCGGTTCTAACGAGTACCCAGAATCTATGTTTTGAGCAGATATATGAAAATTTTGTTTTTTGGTTGTAAAATTTTCAATGTATTTGAATAGGCGTGTTTAGGTAATAAACTGCATGTACCTGACCAAGGCGTAAAATCGACAATCAGCTCTGGAAGTGCCCATATGTCTTCTTCTTCTATTACCTAAAAAAAGAAAAAAAAAGTACAAATGAATTGCAACATAAGAGAACAACATCTGAAAAGTGCGCCCAACAAAAACTCAAATCCGGCAGCCTGCGAATCCTTGGCTATCCAAAATGCGTCCTATGCATTTATGGCTATCCCAAGTGCGTCAAATGAAGAATCTGATCAGACTGCGCGAATGCGCAGTCTGATCAGATTCTTCAATGGACGCACATGTTCGAAGCTATGTTGTTTTTCCATTCATTTTTTTCATTTTTTTTTTTTTTTTTTTTTTTTTTTTTTTGGTGTTGCGGCTTAATTTAGCAGACGAAAAGGTTGATTATAATTTTTCTGTTTTTCATTTAAAATGCTAATACACATATGAATAACAATATTATCTTTGCTACAGCTTGGTCGATGTCCGTCGAGTTTATTAGAAAGCTGCTTAGTTCTACCAATGGTTTCAGTAATTGTGATGGGCATGTTCTCTTTGTCCCCGGCCGTGGTTGTAAACATCTTTGGTCAAATATCTTACACTGTTTCTGTTGTGTTATATGTATTTATATATTGTCATTATCTATTGAATGAATTTTATTGCACAAAAAGTTGTGTCGTATGCTCTTAACAGTCGTGCATTAACCGGCGAAAAGCCGTATTCACACGCTGTTAATGCACGGCTATGCAAATTTCAATATTCTCGTACCGGGGCCACCGAATTAATCCGCCATGTTCGAGGTACAGCTTTTGTCACGAGATATTTACTGCCTGGCCACAGTACGAGTATAGTCGATGGAAATTGTGTTTGCGAGACACTGGCAAGAAGGCGAAAGAAAACAGTGCAAGAAATATCGCTAAATGTAGCAAATGTTTTCAGTTTTTATGCAATGATAGCGATCAAACATACTTTTTCGATGCATTAACAATCGCCTGCAGCCTCGGTTTTCAACACCTCCCTCGGGACCTGGCAAATGTTAATGCAAGAAAAAAATGTTGGATCCCTATATTGTTTAAACCCAAGTAGGGAGGAAAAAGATATATTGTACCAAAACTTTATCTGGAGCATTGTTTTATTATTATTATTATTATTATTATTATTATTATTATTATTATTATTATTATTACCATCATCATTAGTAATATTACGGGTATATATGTACACCTGTGTCACAACTCAAAATACTTACGATGTTTGGTTCCCTTTCGATATGGAGGTCTTTTTCATCTACTGTGACAAATGCCGGGTTGTTCAGTCCCGCCTTCTTTTCCTAAATATAAAAGCATAAGAAGATGAAGGAACAAATGAGCGATGGCTCGCATGCTGATCTAAGTCTGCGCATTTCGTATGAGTCATTACGAAAACATGTCTATTCAAATATATAGAAAATTTCATCTCCAAAAACTGAAAATTTTCAGAAGAAAAAGTCTGATATTTTTCCTATTTCTGCTCAAAACATAGGTTGTGAGAACTCCTTAGAACCGCCTCGGCGAGGCGGTTCTAACGAGTACCCACAATCTATGTTTTTGAGCGGAAATAAGAAAAATAATATATACCCCTTTAAACCCCAGTTTTACTATACGAGGGTTTATTCACATGTACATGGTCCAATTCACAGGTGCCACGTTTCACCATTATGCAAACACGCCTATTCAAATATACTGAAAATTTCACCACCAAAAAATGAAAATTTTCAGATAAAAATTCTGATATTTTTCATATTTCTGCTCAAAACATAGATTGTGGGTATTCGTTAGAACCGTTAGAACCCACAATCTATGTTTTTCAGCGGAAATAAGAAAAAATAATATATACCCCTGTAAACCCAAGTTTTACTATATAAAAGTGGGGTTTGAGGGGGTCAAAATTATAAAGGCATGTTTTCGTGATGACATAATACAGTATCTTTTTTCTTGTTCTGATTCATATACGACACAAAACAAATCTTCCAAAATCAACATATAGTCAGAAACATACGCGAACAGCGTTATCCCAGATCAGTCTGTGCATTAGCACAGCTTGACCAGGGCCATAAACCTAAAAGCGCTTATCAAAAATGCAGCAGAATTTTCTATTTTTCAGAGAAAATAAGGTTTGACATTTAAAGTAAATCGTCTGCCATAGCCGATTCACATGCAATGTCAACTCTTATCTTATTTCATCTTAGTTTATTTTGAACAATAATTAAAAAATAATTCAAGAAATAAAATGGTGTCCACTACAATGCTGCTTAGTGCTTTTATGGTTAATTCGCTGCTACCCTTGAAGTTTTGATGATACATTTTGTACTGCTGAAAAGTAAATACCTCTATCAGACTGTGTAGATGCGCAGACTCATCTCGGTCGTCGCAGTATACATGTAAATGTATACAAATGTCATGACGCTGACAAGAATAACCATCACGAAAACACGCCTATGTAATTTTGACCCCCTTAAACCCCACCTGTATATAGTAAAACTGGGGTTTACAGGGGTATACATTATTTTTCTTATTTTGCTAAAAACAGATTGTGGGTACTCGTTAGAATCGCCTTGTCGAGGCGGTTCTAACGAGTACCCACAATCTATGTTTTGAGCAGGAATTTGAAAAATATCAGTATTTTTATCTGAAAATTTTCCGTAAAATTTTCAATTTGAATAGGCATGTCTTCGTAATGCGAGTCTGTGTGAGTTATTCCTATCTCCCCCTTCTCTGCAAGCTCTGTTCCCCTAGTCAAAAAAGGGGATATACACAGTATATGGGCCGCGCCATGCGAAAACGTGTCTTCGGGCATCAGCGCAATCTGATCAGGGCCTTCACTGTCCGCTAACAGAAGCAATGGCTACTGCAGAATGTATGAATGGTAAATAGCAAATGCCCGGATGATACTTTGCGCAGGACGATCTGAATTAGCATATTTTGCTCAGGTTCGAAGGCACTTTTTCGCTTGCTGTCATATTGTTATGGAATTTTCAGTATATTTATTACTTGTATATGTAGACTTATTTCAATTGGTTATTTCTATAAACCCTCTGATATGCACAAATCTGTCGTAACACAATTTTCAACCAAATCTTCCCCATTTTCTCTGTATTATATGGCGAAAATATGCCTTTATTATTGCTCTCTTGTTTTTAGGTCGATTGGCCACAATCGAACAAAAGGGTATGCACTGTTTGCTTAAATTCAAGGAAGTTAAGGATGAAATAAAACAGTCTTAGGTCCCCATTCAGAACCATTTTCCCACCCTACTCTCAGTGACAGTCGATCTACCACATTACGAAAACACGCCTATTCAAATATATAGAAAATTTCACCTCCAAAAACTTAGAATTTTCAAATAAAAAAACTCTGATATTTTTCATACTTTTGCTTAAAATATAGATTGTGGGTACTCATTAGAACCGCCTCGCCGAGGCGGTTCTAACGAGTACCCACAATCTATGTTTTTGATCAGAAATAAGAAAAATAATGTATACCCCTGTAAACCCCAGTTTTACTACAGTGTATATAAAAGTGGGGTTTGAGGGGGTCGAAATTATATAGGCATGTTTTCGTGATGAGTGCTGTCAGTGCTTTGATTTAAAAAGGTTGTTCGTACTTCCGAGTCATGGTCATTTCTGCAAAAGTATGTTATAGCAAAATCAGTCAGGCGTATATTGTTAGTCAGTTAATACATTTTAATCTTTAACCCATTTATCACTGATTTTCTAAAGTGGACTTTTCCATCCTTGGATTTGGATATGTCCACTGGTGCAAATAAGGGTTGTAGTCTAAAATAAAATAAAATAAAATAAAAACAGAATGACAAAAAGTTTAGAACCTGATGAAACGAAATTGTCACATTTTTTCCTTTTTTAGAAAACGCGGCGTCTGATCTGAGTCGTCACTGCTTGCTCAGGCCAGTCTGTCCGAATGCCTCAGGTTAAATGTGATAGTATTTCACAGCAACTGAATCGTGTCTGTCAATACACGACGAGTCACCGGTCAACTAAATGGACTTTTGTTGATTTTCACTACTGCCACATTTAACCTAAAAGTTCGTATAAACATCCCAGTGCAAAATGACTCAATTAACACAGCACGCGGCGTCTGCTTAAGGTCTACAGTGTTTGACACTCACTCGGCATTTTTAGAGACAAAAGCAGGTATAAAAAAAGACATGTTCTGTTTTAGGATGTTTTATAAGGAGTTAAAATCTTCGGTATTTAAGGTATACATGACGTTTAAGGATGAGATGAATACCATTTACCCTTGTCACGCTGAATAAATTAAGATGGCACGCCCACTTCTAATTTCCAGCCAATCAGATTACTTGATCCGTGTTTTTGATAGAAATTCACATATTTAATGACAAACAGTGCAGATCCAGATCAGTTGGCTTCTTCAGAAGTCAACTGATTTGGATCTACACTGTTTGCTAAGACAGGGCATGTCGTGTTCAGCAAGAGAAGGGTTAATACTGGTGTATACCCAATAAACCGTTAAGTACAATTCGTTAGTACATATGAACTTGCAAGTTTAAAGAGAATGGGTGCTTTTTCGGGGTATGCAACCCTGTCAAAAATATTTGCCTCCCTTCTGAAAAAAATTCTATCCACTTGGAGGATTTTTTTTTTCCTTTCACAGTAGACCCCTATGATAAAACATTAGTGAAGATACCGAGGAAATGCCACAATAATATAGCATAGCCTCTTTGAGACATAAAAGAAGGAGAGATGAGGAACAAATAAGGACAACACACGAAAACATGCCTTTATAATTTTGACCCTCTCAAACCCCACTTTTATATTGTAAAACTGGGGTTTACAGGGTTTACATTATTTTTCTTATTTCTACTTGAAAACATAGATTGTGGGTACTCGTTAGAACCGCCTCACCCAGGCAGGTCTAACGGGTATCCACAATCTGTTTTAGCCAGAAATATGAAAAAATATAAGATTTTATTTTTATCTAAAAATTTTCGGTTTTTAGAGATGAAATTTTCTATGTATTTGAATAGGCGTGTTTTCGTAATGAATAAACACAACACAGACGCTATTTTTGAAATCACAGACGTACAAACAAAGACCTGCAACAGAGGAACCTTGAAACGATCAGTAGGAAAACTACTGGGGGTCTTAAATCAGTTATCTTGCGCGAAATATCGCCCTTAATTCTGATGCAGATCCACATTACAGATATACATGTATGTATATTATTAATATAGGAAAGAAGGGGTTGCATTTTTACTTTCATAATAATCTCCAATTAGAATTGAGGTAAATATTCTAATGTCAAAGTTATTTCGCTTGAAGGTATATCCCTTGCACTTCACCTCTTCCCAGTGTGTAAATGACTTATACAACGTTGCATTAACGTCACTGCAACGTCATTACTCGAATGAAAAACAACGTCAAAAAATGGCTTTTGTCCAGATTATAGGTTACGTTTTGGAACAAAGGGCTGTAAAATGTAAGAAATTCCGTATCCATGGACAAAAAGTAATACAGCAAAAACGGTACATATATGTATATCATCCGCAATTTAAGGATTCAAATAATGGAAGTAAAACCTGGTTTCAAATCTGACTGAATGCCTGATTCAATGACATGCATAATTTGACGTTAATCTTTCCGAGTAATCTAACCTTAAATTACAGCATTATGAAAACACGCCTATTCATATATATAGAAAATTTCACCTCCAAAAACTGAAAGTTTTCAAATAAAAACTTTCTAGAACCGCCTCGCCGATCTATACAATCTAAGAAAAATAATGTACATCCCCGTAAACTCCAGTTTTACTTTAAAAGTGGGGGTTAATGGGGTCAAAATTATATAGGCGTGTTTTCATGTTGAAAGACCTGAACCAATGAAAGTTAATTTAGTGCAGGTACTGAACGGGTTAGAAGAAGACTTGCGCGAATGAGCCGTGAATTGCGTAAACGTTACATCTAATTGATTACATTTGCGGTGATTAAAATTTTGCAAACTTGCGATACTTTGCATCCTTGTTCATGTGTTTGCATAATAATCATTAGAAAAGTAAACAGTAAACAAAAATCACCGAGAGAAAACGAAATTTATATCTGTTATAGGTTTTGAAACTATGACAAGAGAGACAACTATAAGTGCCTGACTCGCTCAGTGTCCGACTTTTCTAAATGTGACGCAAAGCGGCGTCAGAATATGACACAATCAATACAAGATGTAAATATTTTTACCAAAACAATTTGATAAGCAATTCTCGGGGGTGGGGGGTGGGGGGGGGGGGTAACTTCCTATATATGGCATAGTACGGATGTGCGTGCCGAATAGCCCCCTTTTTCAGAGCTGCCAGGTATATGATTGGCCCCCTTTTTTCAACAAAAAATATATGAATGGCCCCATTTTTCTGGATTCCTATGTGAAAGGCCCCATTTTTTCTGACATCCTGGTATATGCACATATTTTTCGCTCAGAGATTTTTCGAGGCTGCTTATCCTCTTGGTATTACATGAATTGACTATGATATTTGTGTAATAACCAGCAAAAAATGGGTACAAAAAATCAAAGGGCAGTATATGAATAGGTCAACATTTTGGATGATCAAGTATATGAATGGATCCGTTTTTTCGAAGGCCAGGTATATGAATAGGGTAGGTTTTGAAATCCTGGCTCGCACACCCGTACCAAAATTACCCCTAAGTTACCCGCCCCCGAGAAGCAATTCTTACTCAGACATTTAGGGATGCCCTAAACGGCCATTATTGTCCCACTGCCTTAAATGTTCGACCAAGTTTCTCTAAATTGACATGAGTGCTTTTTAGGGAACAGAGTATATTTATGTACCAATCAGAGTGGTGAGGACTGGATCTACTCCTTACCACCTACGACATATGAATGACGAAGATACGTTTTTTGTCAGTATCTAGTTCCGTAGAATCTTGTTGAACTAACTACTAAAATTGACATGTTTGGTGGACATGTTAATGTTTCGCTGAATTATGCACTCTTCGTGATTTTGCCATAAATCTGAACAAATGTTACAGTCGCAGCAGTGTGCATATCACCACATTACGAAAACACGCCTATTCAAATATATTGAAAATTTTACCGCCAAAAAATGAAAACTTTCAGATGAAAATTCAGACGTTTTTCACAGTTCTGCTCAAAAACATAGATTGTGAGTACTCGTTAGAACCGCCTCGTCGAGGCGGTTCTAACGAGTACCACAACCTATGTTTTGAACAGAAATAAGAAAAATAATGTATAACCCTGTAAACCCCAATTTTACTATATAGAAGTAGGGTTGAAAGAGGTCAAAATTATATAGGTATGTTTTGGTGATAATGTTGATGACGTAGGTTGTTGGCCTTGAGATCCCGCAAAAAGTACACGAATATGACAGGATATATATGATGACAATCTAAACTGTGATTGGACACTAATAGATAAGACTGTTTGAATTTATGTCTGTTTTACACAAACATATATTTCATTTTATAGCAGGCTAAATTTAAAATTTGTCAATGGTAATTTTAGTGTGCTAGTATTGAAAAAATCACACCTGGTAAACTCTCTTTTCATTACGAAAACGCGCCTGTTCAAATATACTGAAAATTTTATACCCAAAAATGAAAAATTTCAGATATTGTTTTTTATGTTTTTCATATTTATGCTCAAAACATAGATTGTGAGTACTCATTAGAACCGCCTCGACGATGCAGTTCTAACAAGTACCCACAATCTATGTTTTTGAGCAGAAATAAGATAAATAATGTATACCACTGTATACCCCCGTTTTACTAAATAAAAGTGAGGTTTAAGGGGGTCGACATTATATAGGCATGTTTTCGTGATGTTTTTTTTGTTTATTTTTTTTTTTCTTCTTTTTTTTTTTTATTTTCCACTAAAATTAGGATACACGTGTTCAAGGGCAGAAAAGTGCCAAACCATACTGATTATGATAGACCCCTTCTTTTTGTATGATGTATGTTATCAGTCTAAGGCTAACCTTTAATTTGAGACCAAATTTGGAAGTCAGGAAATATTGTGTGGGTCAGAATTTAGCCAAATGCTATGATGGAAGTTAATGGTAAAGTTATTAGGCTTCTGGTACCTATAAGCCTACCTAAAAGGATAGCTGGCAAACAGAGCAGACCCAGATCAGACGTCGCAGAACGCGGCGTCTGATCAGGGTCTCCACTGTTTGAAAATAGTTCAACATTTTTTCTTTAGGAATATCTAAACCACATAACCTGACATACCTAAATTCATTATTAGAATCTTCAAATATACGTGTATAATGTGGCGTTCATTCAGTCTGCAAGAGGATAAAATCGATTCGTACAATTAATGCTGTTGGCACCTCTCGCATTCAAAAGTGCATCTCACACATATCTGCGAGATTTCGGTTGGGCCGACATTGTTACAAAGCATTTAACTGAATTTATAGAAGTATTTTGGGCACAAAAGGCGTCCTAATTCAACGTACTTAAATTTAGCATAAAAGACATTCCAATTCAGCAGACCTACTTTGTGCACAAAAGGCGTCATAGAATATTATTTAGGGCACTATGTACATACAAGAATGATTTTTTTATGAATGACATGAAGCTCCCCACAAGTGACGGATTATAGTATAATACATAATAATTATGTAAGCTCATGTATCGATTTTGTAACTTGAACCCTCTTTTAAACATTTGAGCCGCGCAATGTAAAAAATACCTTGGGGAAAAATGCGGACAGCGAAGGCCCAGATCAGCCTGCGCATATGCGCAGGCTCATCGTGGCCTTTGCTTTCCGCTTAAAGAATCATTATCTACTGTAGAATGTATCGGTATGTATAGAAAATCCGATTGTGCAGTTTCGCCGGCTGGTCTGGATTATCACTGTTCGCGTTATTCCCGTTCTCATTTTTCCCGTGACGAGATTTGCATCACGAGTGTAGCTATATACACAGCCGCAAGCTTGTGACGCAACACACGTAATTCCGCTTGCCCTCCGTATTCAGTTATGATTAAACAATTACGATCATTTATTACAAATACAATTTCGGTAATAATGCCGAAACATACTACATTATCCCAACAATGATTATTATATCTTAATCTTTAGCAATACATGTGTCTGGCAAATTCAAGAGACGGTTAATGCAGACAATTTGCATGAAATGTCAAATCCTGATTTCTGGAAAAAGAATAAGAAAAATATTTGAATATGTCGTCTGCAGAAAAGTTTACCCAGAGTGCTAAGCGTTATACAAAGTGGTTGTTCTCGTTTTGAGTAGATACATGTAAGAATGCACAGGGGCGGATCCAGGAATTTTAGACAGGGGTTCAAATTAGCTTTGGCGTTGGTGGAGGGAAGATCCTAACTAATGGTCGATGTGACCATTATGCCATCATTTCTCAAAATTCATCATGAAAATGAAATATTTGGAATCCAATGGGGGTTTGACTGAACCCCTTCTCCTCGCCCCCGAACCCCTTCTAAATCCGCCACTGTAGCATGACCTTATCAGTGGCGAACAGAACGGAATTATTTTTACGCACATTCAGGAAAAATCTTGCAAACTGTGCCTAGAATCGCTTCCAGAATATTGGCTACTCTCAAAGGAAAGAATTTGCTCCCAGCAGGAGCAAATTCTTTCCTTTAAGAGTAGCCCTATCGTAAAGAAGCAAAATATTTTATGTTAATGCTACTTTATTATATTTTTTTTTCTTACTCATGTTACGCACATGCGTAATTTGCGTAATGAAGATGAGTATGAACCATTTTTTTCTCGACTTAATGAATCGAACCGCATCACCCATCTTTACCAAGGTCATGTTTAACTTCTTGTAGTTTACTGAGTGCCGCTCTGTTCCATGACATCTGCCATTTTGAACCAGATGTACCGGTTGATAAAAAAAAATAAAATCTATAAAAAGGTAATAAAACAAAGTTTGAAATGTGAAACGCCTGTGTGCACATTTTGACCACTTCTGGCAAAAAATCAGGCAATATTCCCTTTAGAAACAGGCAAAAACGTAGGATCTATTAAAAATGGAACTATATTCCCAGTAAGCGTTCTTTATAAATCTATAGCGGGCCGTTATCAGCCCGTCAGGGTAGCTGACGGGCCGATAACGGCCCGCTATAGGTTTATAAAGAATGCTAGCTGGGTTTGTAAGAACCAATCCGACGCTCTGTAAATTTTAGCAGTCCGTGATCTCTTGCGTGACCTAGTACTACTCGGCCTCAGTGCCTCTGCTGCCTCGACTGACACGAACGAAAACCTTGCAAAGCGTTGAATCCCAGTGTATTCGGAACCAAAAGAGTGATATTAATGCATTAAAGTAGAGAAAGTAGCCTATTTGTCCAACACTGCTGGGAAACGGTCGGTAATCCTACATCTTTCCAATATATTTTGCGAATCTTCCTCGGGTACAAACAACAATAACAAACACACATAAAACACAAAGCAATGAATATTAAAATACTTTTTTCAACTGCACACATCAACGTCTGTTTTACGTAGAGGTGATTGAAATTATTGCAACATGTATGTTACCAGATATTGTCATGTTTGTTGCTCATGCGTCAGTTAGCCTTTTGCATTAGTGATAAATCTGTACCTTTGTATTTGTAATAAGCCTATATCTATGTCTCATGATTGCATTGATATATAAAATATGTCTATGCCTTTGATCTAACTGTAGATCGTTGTACATATCCTTTGCTGGTCCATTGTTGAGAACATGAAAATTTCGTGGGCAATGTTACTTGTGTAACTCTGTCAAGGTTGGCAAAAAGCCGGTCAATATGAGTATAGACTGGGCCGGTGGTTAAAACCGGTTTTAACCACCGGCCCAGTCAATTGGTGGTCGACTGGGTCGATTAAATCACTGGAGTCCTGTTGCTAAACTGGTCTTAAAAGCTTTCCCCCTACATGTACATCATGTACATGAGGCTAAACTATATTTTCATCAGTGAACAAGACAAAATAGTTTTTATTAATACATGTAGCAGTCATTATTAAACTATCAATTATTTAATATAATCTTTGATCATAAAATTTTAAAGGTTACATCAAAAAGCAGCTAACATATAATTTTGATGTTATTGCAGAAAATTGTCACATATTTACAAATGTGTGAAATACACCTGTCATTAATCTTTAGGCCTGTGAGCTTGTGAAGTAGTATATCTGTAAAAGGCTGTTATTAATTAACCGAACAATGTTCGAAGATTCACTAATGTCTTTTTTTTTTCTGATTTCCCTGTTTTGTGAGATATCATCTTCTCCACATAATGTTGATTACCCCATAATGTTAATTATATACACAATGTATTGATTTTTTTTTTTTTATTTTTCAGGTAATAACAGAAAATGCTTTTGTATCTTTAATGACTATGTCATATGCCATCGTATATGTTTGTATTATATCCTCAAGGGCACCTATTGGAATTTTGAAATAAATCTATTCTATTCTACTCTATTCATAAATAAACACTTTTGTACATATCCTTTGGTAGCTCATGCTCCGGGTTACAAAGCAAAAGTATATATATATATATATATATATATATATATATATATATATATATATATATATATATATATATATATATATATATATATATATATATATATATATAAAATAAATAATTATAAATAAATAATAATAATAAAATAAATAAATAAAATCAATGTATAAAATCAGTTTAACTGTGTACACCTTCTCCGTATGTTACTATTTCCTATAATATGTCTTATTAGTGTCTGCAAATATTTTGTCTGAAGGATAAATAGTACGATGTATATTACAACACAGATTTCTACTCTACTGCTGAAAATAGCTGCCCAGACAGGTGAGCCAAAGCGGGTAGAGACAAGCCCCAATCACTTTGGCTTGTCCTTTCTGGGTAGTTATTCAGATAACTAATTTTTCAAATCATTTGGATTAATACATATTTACTAGTACTGAGTCTTACTACAGATTTGTGTATGTAAAATGTTGTCATTGTGTATATTCGCCATCACACTGTTAAATGTTATGTCCTGATGGGCTTTATAGCCCTTCGGAGTTCTCAATAAAGATCTGTTCTGTTCTGTTCTGTTCTTTAAAGTATATTTATTTAAGTATCTGCAATACCTGTAAATTGCTGTCAAAACAGATTAAAAGGTGTAAAAGCTGCCTCATGCCACAGCAGTGGGTGTGGCATAGATCTAATTGCCAAAGTGACCAATCACATGTCTCTGATAGGGGTATTATACACTGACACCAGGATTTATTCCTAATGTGTGAAATTTCGATTTATCTGCAATCTAGGTAGTATCTTATCATCAAGCTATTACTGAAGGTGTCAAAAATGAAACCTAAAGACCCAATTTGGAATTTCTTCACTATTTTGTGAGATAACAAAAAAAAAAAAAAAAAAAAAAAACAGTGCACGGTGCAAAGACTAATATTGAAGTTAGTGCTAAGGTCTTAAGACTGAAGAATCATAGACAAAAATTCCTAGGGATAAAAAAAAAAGCCAGAAAGTATTGCTAAGAGGCCACTTGAAGAAATAACATCTGAACCTGAAACTCTATCAAATGATCAACCTCCGGCAAAGAGACCAAAACTTCAACATTTTCGACCATCTTGTCTTGGCATCAGTTTCTACTTTAGACTTAACATTACTTTAGACTTCCATTCCTATTAACAGTATACATATATCCATAGTATTTGAAAATTAAATGCTTAAATCGTGTCTGATTTCAAATCAGTTTTTGCACTCAAATCAACTGTTATATTAATGAATTCCACCAAATTATCAACCAAAAGGCCATACCCATAATCAATCAACCAACTGACCACCATAATCTCCAAATAACCACTAAAAATATTCAATCGAACACTCAATATTTCAATTGACCACTCTGGGAGAATTGACCGGGACGGTTGTAACCGGTTAAAACCGCCCCTGGTTTTGACCGCCCAACCTTGAACTCTGTAGAGTCAAATATTGATTTCTTCAACGTAAAGTTTTGGAATCTGTCACAGAAAATACAAGACAAAATATTTAGACTGTAAACGTCTAAGTACCGGCGCAAATTTTGTTCATGTTTACATAGAGACATGGGACAAGGGTATACTAAAGTTTTAATAAATTTTCAATGTAACAGGTAAAATCGAACAATAATGTAATTTTTTTTAACTTTCACTGCCACAGGCGATAATAATAGGCTTTTGCAAACAGCATAGTTCCAGCCGTCTCATCTGGATCTAAGCTGTTTGACATTCCGTCTTTCAACTTTACGTATAAACTTCTTTTCAAGCGATAGTTTGTTAAAAAAAAAAAAGAAAAGCAGACGACAATGTCGTCTGAAATTTGGCACCGAAATAGTTAATGTTTGCTTTTATTAATCTTTATGAAATTTCTTGATTGAAATGAAAATAAAATAGACATTAATTTGTTTACAACACAGTTTGTAATAAGATTTTTATATTTGTCGGGATCGTCACAAACCGACGATCCCGGCAAATACAAAAAGTCCTTAGTGAGCTAATCGAACACACTCCCATATGTAAAAATCCAAAGCTATATTAAGAGACCGCCGGGAATGACCGGCGCGATTCCCGCGCCGATCAATAATTCAAGAGGACAAAACATCTTAATCACACAAGCGTAATAAACCCAAGTCGAGCTGATTTTGTTTTCTTTTAGCGTAGACCGTTCTCTGAAGGGAGGCAAAACAATTTGACAAGAGTTACCTCCCCTTAAAAGCGTATCACGTCCACTTAAACGAGTTCAAAGTCTTTATTTCCTCAGGTTTACATAAGTAAATAACGAGTGGAAATTGATTGTGTTGGGGTTTAACGACACGTCAACCCTTGAGGGTCATTTTGTGTCGTCTCCCAGAGAAAAGGGAGAAAAGAGATAGAAGAGAGAGTAGATGAAAGAGGGGGGGCAGGGAAGAAAGAGGAACAGGAATGAAAATGAAGAAACGGAAGAAATAAAAACATTCCCCCTCTACCCTTACCCACTACAAGGATAGCAGGCCTTGCCCAACTGTAAGCCAATATCAGTTGGACGCCCCAGTGATGTAAGATAGACAGCACCTTCGCACCACCCGACCACCCCCAACGAGTGGAAAACTGAAATATATATTTGCAATACATGCATAACATCAGAATCAGAATATTTACTGGTGATACATCAATAAACATTCATTCACCAGGGCAACAAATTGCGAAGACTAGTCTTTAGATCTCAAAAGTGATGTGCATCTAGCAACAGAGTCCTCAGAAGTTTTAGCAGAGGATATTATAGATGCAGGGAGTGCATTTCAATCCCTTATGGTGTCCGGGAGGAAACTGTACTTGTAAATGTTAGTTCTAGCGTATGGCACTTGAAATGGCATCGGACGCTGATTCCTACTGCGCCTATTTTGGGGTTCATCTCGAAAACATGCCTATATAATATTGACCCCCTTAAACCCCATTTTTATATAGTAAAACTGTGGTTTACAGGGGTATACATTATCTGTCTTATTTCTGCTCAAAAACATAGATTGTGGGTACTCGTTAGAACCGCCTCGGCCTCGATGAGGCGGTTCTAACGAGTACCCACAATCTATGTTTTTGAGCAGAAATATGGAAAATGTCAGATTTTTTCATCTGAAAATATTCATTTTTTAGTGGTAAAATTTTCGGTATATTTGAATAGGTATGTTTTCGTAATGTGAAGGTCATTACAAGGTATACTAGCTTTACCTTTCAGACCTTAGCAATATGAGTTTACTACCTTTTTGGAGTTTCGATCTGTCTTTAATGATATCAATCTGACCATAGCAGACACAGTCATCAGCAAACAGACGAATCGCAGATTCTATTCTAAGCATGATGTCATTTATATAAGAGGAAAACAACATGAACCGATAACAGAGTCCTACGGCACACTAGATAAAACAGGTGCCCATTCTTTTACACCATTTTTTACCAGCTTTTACACCACTGACTACAATCCTTAGTTACCTATTGCACAGAAATGAATCAATCCATACTAGACTTTTTTCCACTTATGCCATATCCATGGAGTTTGCATTTCAAATGTTCATGAGAAGCGGTGTCAAAGGCCTTCTCGAAGTCCATAGTGAATGTATCTACTTGACCTCCTGCATCCGAAGATTTTGGCCAGTCATATATTAATGTGATCCACTGAGCTTCACAACTATGGTTCTTCCTGAAAGCATGTTGCTTGTCTGACAGAAGTTTGTGTTCATCAAGAAGAGTCATAG
This sequence comes from Anodontia alba, assembly GCA_964016985.1. Lineage (NCBI taxonomy): Eukaryota > Metazoa > Mollusca > Bivalvia > Lucinida > Lucinidae > Anodontia > Anodontia alba. The sequence continues at coordinate 8,257,937 of OZ024823.1, read as the reverse complement.
TATTTGTACCTACCATGTGTTCAAGCACCTTGCAATGAACACATGTCAAGGACACTAGGCGATAGTTACTTGGTCGCGCTTCTTATAAAGTGGTCAGATATTAGTCAAGACCCCTTTCTTGGAGATTTTACCCGTATCAAGAGATTGTTGGAACAAATGAGTAAACACAGGACTCTATGATGAAGTTCATCTGGGCCCAGTTGTTCAAAGCTAACGATGTCGTTAGTTAACGATTCGTTAAAATTTAGATCAAGTGATACGCAAATATGCCAAAATTTTTTGCTGAAAAAATGTGAGTAGCTTTTGCAGTGCAAAAGCTACTCACATTTTTTCAGCAAAAAATATAAGAATATTGTATATTGAATCAGCTAAAACAGTTAACGAAATGACTCTTAACGAGCTCGTTAAGCTAACGACGCTTTGAACAACCGGGCCCAGGTCCCAAAGCGTAATAAAACGGCTTTGAATTTTCCGTGCCATTCGGCATTTGAATTTTGATTGGTAGTGTTAACAGGACTCGCACAAAGTGGCGAGGCCTCATAAAAAGGGGAGCTGGTGAATACGAAGCAAAAAGAATCAGCGAAGCCGAGCAGAAACGTGCACGGCGGAAAGCCACAGCTAAGGCATCACCAACAGAGCTTTCTTCCTCAGACCTCTCTTGTTCTATCTGCAACAGGCAGTTTAGAGCTAAGTTTGGTCTCATCAGCCATCTTAGAACACACAAATAATAACACATCACACAGTTGATTAGGATTGGTCATTGTCAGTAATGACAGACGAACAAAGAGGTAGTGTTAACGCACCATTATCATGGACACATTGTTTGACACTGAGGGGAATAGATAAATGAATATATATATATATATATATATATATATATATATATATATATATATATATATATATATATATATATATATATATATATATATATATTAAGGAATAACTTCTACTAACACTTTTCTCTTTCCTCTTCTCACTATTATTCTTTTATTCTACACTTTCATTAATTTTAACTACTAATACTACTAATATAGCCTGTTCATATGACATCTAAATAATACTCGACAAGTGAGTTTTGGATTATGACATCACGAAAACACACCTATATAATTCTGACCCCCTTGAACCCCACTTTTATACAGAAAAACTGGGATTTACAGGGGTATACATTTTTTTTTCTTATTTCTGCCTAAAACATAGATTGTGGGTACTCGTTAGAACCGCCTCGCCGAGGCGGTTCTAACGAGTACCCACAATCTATATTTTGAGCAAAAAAAGAAAGAAAAATATAACAATTTTTCATCTTTATATTTTCGTATTTTCGGCGGTAGAATTTACAATGTATTTGTATAGATGAAGAGACAGACAGATAATGTTTGTAGCGGGTAAACATTGCAATAAAATTTGCCAACATGTCTGGTGACGTTCCCTCTATTTATTCGGGATCTGTTGACAATGTCAACATAATCAATTGAACCGCGACGTCAGAAAACGTACCTTCAGACATGTGCGCCCAGTGAAGATCCAGATCAGCCTGTGCATTCTTACAGTCTGATCAGTTTTCACTGGGCGCATTTTGGATAGCCAAGAATGCAGAATTTCTTCATGTGGACAATGAATACTCTGATCAGAGTTTTCGTTGGGCGCACATGGTGGAAGGTACATTTTCTTACGGTATGGCTCTATTGAGGCATTTGCGACCTGAAAAAAAAGCAAGCTCAGAACGTCTGCACATTAATGTTCTAACCAGATTGTGTTATGCACAGTCTGCAATGTTTGTGCGAGTTCTCAGGCATCTTACGGCATGTGCTCTCGAAGTCTAATCAAAACCATAAACACTTCATGTTCTTATATTGGCATATAATAAAGGGGTAAAAGTCCCAAATGCACACCTAAGGCACACATTTACCATTCACGCTCTATACTGTATTGTACTGTAGTGTACTGTGTTTATATTGTATTCCTATGTACCTAGCTACCTACCGTTATTGTACAATATATTTAATTTTGTCATGAAACATCACTAACTCAAAATCAGCAAAGAAAAGTAAAAGAAAATTTTCTTAGATGAAAAAAAAATACTTTACTATAGAAATAGCATAGACCAGACCAATTTTTGGCTATAAATTTAAGATCGTAAATTTAAGTTTAGGGTAAATATTTGAGGATGAAAGATAGAAAAAGAAAAGACAAATGGTTTCGTACAAGATATGGTCAATCAGACCAAAATAATTTCATTTAAAACAAAAAGGCCGATCCAAAAATTGTCTTTCCAAACTGATGTCGAAAGGGCAGAAGCTACCTATCCATACTGCAAGGTATATTTTATATTGTATACACCTGCCTACCTAGCTACCTACCTATACGGTACAGTATACTCATTATTGTATATACCTGCCTACCTAGCTACCTACCTATACGGTATACTCATTATTGTATATACCTGCCTACCTAGCTACCTACCTATACGGTATACTCATTATTGTATATACCTGCCTACCTAGCTACCTACCTATACGGTATAGTATACTCATTATTGTATCTGCTTACTTACTGTGCTTTCGGCTTCTTTCAGAAAGTCGTTCTTTTTTTTATCTTGACGCTTTACACAGAAGTAAATTTGCAAACTTTTGTCATGATTTAATGCAAAACCATATGTCATAACTACCTGTGTACAAAGTTTTATTCTAGTCATTAGTTTAAAAAAAAAAATCATTTTTCCATAGTAAAAATGAAGTCAAATCATGCAGAAATCTGTAGGGTAGGTAACTTGGAGCCAGATTTTCAACAAATTCCACTTGTTCATTTTTTTCTGAATTTTTTACAATATTGTTGAAAAACATCAATAATTCAAATTCAGCAAAGAAAAGTAAAAAATATTTTCTTAGACAAAAATCACTTTACTATAGAAATTGTATAGGTCAGACCAACTTTTGGTCGTAACTTTAATTTTTGTGTAAATATTTGAGAACAAAACAGAAAACATAAAAGACAAATGGTTTCTGATAAGATATAGTCAACCAGAACAAAATATTTTCATTTAAAATAAAACGCCAAGCAAAAAAAAAAAAAAAAAAAAAAAACGTCTTTCCAAGAGATGTCAAAAGGACAGCAGCTACCTCCCTATACTGTTCGATATATTTACTACTGGATATACCTGCCTACCTAGCTACCTGTCTATAAGGTACGGTATATTCGATGTTGTAAATAACTGCCAACCTAGTTACCTTCTTATACTGTGCGGTACATTGAATATTGTATCTACCTGCTAGACTGGCTCCAGTCTCCAGTGTCTGATTATTTTTCTCATAATCCTGTTTGATAATCCACTAAGTTAAACCAAAAAAATATCATGACTATAAAGGCTGGTCACTAGAGACCAGCGTCTACAGTCATGATATTATTTTGGTTTTATTTTTGTGGATTATTAAACAGATTATAAGAAAAAATATTTTTTCACTAGACTAAGAGACTGGAGCCAGTCTAATCTACCTGCCTGTAATATACGGTATGTTTAATATCGTATATACCTGCCTGCCTATCTACCTACCTATACTCTACAGTATATTTAATATTGTATATACCTGCGTACCTAGCTACCTATTCATACTGCAAGGTATATGTAATATTGTATGTACCTGTCTATCTACATATTTAATATTGTATATACCTGCGTACCTAGCTACCTATCCATACTGCAAGGTATATGTAATATTGTATGTACCTGTCTATCTACATATTTAATATTGTATATACCTGCGTACCTAGCTACCTATCCATACTGCAAGGTATATGTAATATTGTATGTACCTGTCTATCTAGTTATCTACCTATACTGTACGGTATATATAAAATCTTGTATATACCCGTCTACGTAGCTCCAACCTATACTGTACAGTATGGTATCATTACGAAAACATGCCTATTCAAATATAAAGAAAATTTCACTTCCAAAAAATGAAAATTGTCGTACAAAAATTCTATTTTTCATATTTCTGCTCAAAACATAGATTATGGGTACTCGTTAGAACCGCCTCGACGAGCGAGGCGGTTCTAAAGAGTACCCACAATCTGTGTTTAGAGCAGAAATAAGAAAAATAATGTTTAACCTATAAACCCCAGTTTTACAATATAAAAGGGGGTTTAAGGGGGTCAAAATTATACAGGTATGTTTTCGTGATGATTTCTCACGTTGCGGCTTGTTTGTTGTGGGAACACATTTGAAGCGCTCACTGATGTGTTCCCAAGAGGTATTCGCAATCTGAATTAATTTGCGTATAATTATCTTGCACAATATGTCTCTTGTAAAAAACCAAAAACCAAAACAACAACAACAAAAAAAACAAACAGGAAAAGGATAAATTCCATTTATTAAAAAATGTGCTTTATCTTGAACTGTATTGATAAAACTATTACTACTCCCCTACTACTACAATACTACCACTACTACTAATATTACTACAAATAATAACAATAATAATAATAATAATAATAATAATAATAATAATAATAATAATAAAGGATAGCCACATCATTGGCAAAAAAAAAAATACGCCCAGCGCAGTTTTCGATCAGACTGCGTGAATTTCAAATTATTGTTATACATGTTTCTACAGCCAATTCAGTTTTTGAAATTGCCAGCTAGAACAGCAACGAATAATAATATTAATAATAACAAAAATAACAACAACAATGATAATAATAATAAAAAAATAACAACAACAAAATAATAATAAATAATAATAATAATAATTATAATTGTTGTTGTTGTTTAGAAAAAGGTAAATAATAAGGATTTGCTATTACTCACACTATACGCAGGAGGCGGTCCATAATCCATCGTTTAACAAGTGGTCTGACACTGTGACAATCACCTCAAAAGTCGGGAGCAGACTGCTGAACTAGCTCAATACCCCATATAATAAACATTCAGTCAAGTGTCAAATTACAGGTTTGAACAATACATCAGTACGATAGCACAAAATAGCCAACGCATTACGAAACCAAGCCTATTCAGATATACTGAAAGTTTTACCAATAAAAAATTAAAATGTTCAGATAAAATTTCTGAAATTTCCATATTTTTGCTCAAAACATATCATAACGAGAACACGCCTATTAAGTATATTGAAAATTTCACCACCATAAAAATGAATGTTTTCAGATAAAAAATTCAGATATTTTTCATATTTCTGCTCACAACATGGATTGCGGGCACTCGTTAGAACCGCCTCGCCGAGGCGGTTCTAACGAGTACCCACAATCTATGGTTTTGAGCAGAAATAAGTAAATTAATGTATACCACTGTAAACCCCAGTTTTACTATATAAAAGTGGGGTTTAAGGGGGTCAATATTATATAGGTATGTTTTCGTGATGTATTGTGGGCGAGGCGGTTCTAACGAGTATCCACAATCTAGGTTCTTGGGCAGAAATAAGAAAAATAATGTATACTCCTGTAAACCCCAGTTTTACTATATAAAAGTGGGGTTTATGGGGATTTACATTATATAGGCATGTTTTCGTGATATACGCGAGTGGAATCAAACATTACGAAGACAAACCTATTCAAATATACGGAAAAATTTACCACCAAAAAATAAAGAAAAATTAAGATAAAAATTCTGATATTTTTCATATTTCTGCTCAAAACATAGATTGTGGGTATCCGTTAGAGCCGCCTCGGCGAGGCGGTTTTAACGAGTACCTGCAATCTATGTTTTTGAGCAGAAATAAGAAAAATAATGTATACCCCTGTAAACCCCAGTTTTACTATATAAAAGTGGGGTTTAAGGGGTCAACATTATATAGGCATGTTTTCGTGATATATGCCGAGTGGAATCAAAGTACACATAAAAGAACGACAATGGAATCTCTTACCCGATTCATGCATTACGAAAACACGCCTATTCAAATATATAGAAAAATTCACCTCCAAAAATTGAAAATTTTCAGATAAAAAAAACTGATTTTTTTTTTCATATTTCTTCTCAAAACATAGATTGTTAGTACTCGTTAGAACCGCCTCGCTGAGGCGGTTCTAACGAGTACCCACAATCTATGTTTTTGAGCAGAAATAAGAAATGTAATGTTTACCCCTGTAAACCCCGGTTTTACTATATAAAAGTGGGATTTAAGGGGGTCAAAATTATATAGGCGTGTTTTCGTGATGTGAAGTTCATCTCCAGTTTAAGGGATTTCGGGTTGAATTGATTGTTATATTTATTACTATATTATTGTGTTTTTCACAAGCAAATGCAAACAGTGTAGATCTTGGTCTACACTGTTTACTATGCCCTTTTTAGGGGTCGTTATGCAGTTTAATGGATTAGAAGCTATATATGCGTTATCATAAATCTTACAATTTTTGTAAACGTGTGCAATAAAAGTTTCCTTTTTGTAGACAATCGTTATTCAGATGTGCATACAAATAAGTAGTGTGTATGAGTTTTATTTGTATTCAATTATTTTACCATTGCGTGATTTATCAATCTGAAATTCATACAAGATTGAAATTTCGACCAAAAACATTATTAATATTTTTCTTATTTTCCATGACTATGTTGTTTTGCGGCCTACTCATCAGCTGAGACGCCACCTACAGAGTGTGTTTTTCAGATGGATACCCTTGTTAAGTAGAACTTTGGCAGTTTCACTAAATAATATAGTTGGGGGGTGGGGGGAGGTGGATTGGAATCGGTGATGATGATGATGATGATGAAATTTTATTAGCCTCGTCATAGCTCTGAGGAGTTATCCCCACAGACCTCATAATTCTAGACTCTTGTGTTTCGTTTCTGAGCTTTGAAGTTCTGTGACATGTACGTACCAGTAACAATAACGAGTACAGTAAATGTCCAAAACGTTCGTATACCAAACATCACGAAAACATGTCTATATTATTTTGACCCCTTAAACCCCACTTTTATATAGTAAAACTGGGGTTTACAAGGGTATACATTGTTTTGTCTTATTTTTGCTCGAAAACGTAGACTTTGGCAAGGCGGTTCTAACAAATAGCCACAATCTTTGTTTTAAGCAGAAATACGAAAAATATCTGAGTATTTTATCTGAAAATTTTCAGTTTTTGGAGGTGAAATTTTCTATGTATTTAAATAGGGGTGTTTTCGTAACGGTTTCTGACAAAATTCAACATGCAAACAATGCAGACCCATATCAGACTGATAAGTGTATACATGGTTTACCATTCCATTAAGAAGTTAAAGAAACAAATACATAAAGCAAAATTAGGCTACAAAAGAATGTAATACAGTGCTTGAAAGAAAAGTGGCATTTTGGTAAGCGTGTTGGCTAGATCTTGTCGATATGTATCAGTATGCCAAATATTATCAAAATATTCTCAACGGTTTAAGCGATATGGCCATTTTCGGTAACTGAACACGGACTCGCAAGGTAATTATAGGGCAGTCTGCGAAAGTCAACCTTTCAGTCGGTCGACTTTTCTACGGGTCGTACATTATTCTCAGGGATTTAAGTAGTATGGCCATTTTAACAATCTTCTGCTGGTGGGTGGGCGAGACTAATGTCGAAGAAAACTAGCACTGGGCAAGTTTATTGATTAGATCTTGTTGCATTGATTAGATCTTGGCGATATCTATCAGTAAGCCAAAAGTTATCAATATATATTCCGGGAAATTTCATATTTTCATATTTTTTGCCTCATGAGGTTATCTATAAAGAAATCTGGCATTTGGTAATTTCGTTGGTTCGGTCTTTTCAGTATCTACCAATATATCAAATATTGCCAAAATACTCCCAACGGTATGAGTGTTATGACGATTATTTTATTTTCACATTTGTTCCTCGGTGAGGCTATTTATGGCTATTTATAATAAAATCTGAAGTTTAACAATTTCATAGGTTAGGTCTTGTCAATAGATATCTGCATGTCAAATATTATCAAACATTTCCAAGCGGTTTAAACGATATAGCGATTTTTTTACAAACTGACTGAGGACGGACACACCTCGGCGAGGCTATTTATTAAGAAATCAGTCACTTGTATATTTCATTAGTTAGATCTTGTAAATATGTATCTACGTGCCAAAATCTGCCTGCCATAAGTCACCCATTACGTAAACACGCCTATTCAAATATATTGAAAATTTCACCACCAAAAACTGAACGTTTTCAGGTAAAAATTCTGATAATTTTCATATTTCTGCTCAAAAACATAGATTCTGGGTACTAGTTGGAGCCGCCTCGGCGAGGCAGTTCTAACGAGCAGAGTTTTTGAGCAGAAATAAGAAAAATAATGTATATCCCTGTAAACTTAAGTTTTACTATATAAAAGTGGGGTCTAAGGGGTCAAACTTATTAGGCGGGCTGTTAAGCCCGTCTATAGCTATGGTCTTTGATTCGATTTTAGGGACTGCTTTAGATATCTCTATTCAAATAATCTTACGCGCCTAAAAATAGTTCTCAAATTTCTTTTATAGTTCCGAGAATTTATCCGCATTGTACATTGCCAAAACAAAAAAAAAAAAAAAAAAAAAAACACGTAATAATCAGTTTAGATTTATTCCAATTGAAAATGGCTTCAGTTTGCTTCGGAAATCAATACTGATACCTTCGACAACGGAACATTGATCAACGCGTATAAATACATTACGTACATGTTAACGCCTGGTAAAATGTCACGTGCGCACCGACGAGTGAAATAAACGAGTCAATTATTGAGTTATTTTCAATGAGAATGGATAATGTGATAAACAAGCAGTCATGTCATCTCAGTGTTTTACTTTTATGAAGGTGACGATAGGTAATCTGTTCGCACTGTTTGTACAATTAAACTTGATCCCAGCAAAACAATAAAAACGATTACGATAATCAGGTCGTTTTTCTCATAAAGCGGATTCCCGTCACTGTGCCACGCGAAGTGATTAAGGGGCACGCAGTTTCTTCTTGTGGGAACGGGCAACGTCTCTCAGCAGTGCAGAGCCAGATCCGAGAGCCGCAAAACGGCCCTTCTGTAAAGGGTTAACACTGTCTGCCAAAGCACGGGAACTTTTGTAAACCTACAACAAATAAAACAAACTTGACACCCCTTAACTTTCAAATGATTTTGTCCAATAGATCTGTCCAAAGGCATTTCTTGGGATTTTGGCAAACAGTGTAGACCCCGGCGTCACTGTTCACTAACAGTGCAGGATTTTGTTTTGCAAACTTGCATCAAACAAAACAAAACTGACATCTCTAAATTTAAAATAGTTCTGTCCAACTGCATTTTGCTGACATTTGAAAACGGTGTAGACTCAGATCAGAACGCCGAGTCTGATCATGGTCACCTCTGTTTGCGTCCAAATTAGGTACTATTGGGATTGGCAAACAGTGTAAACCCAGATAAGACGCCGCAAAATTAGTGGGGCCTCTGATCAGGGTCGTCACCGTTTGCTTAATGTACAGGAATTTTTGTACAGCTTAAAACAAATAAAACAACTCTGACACTACTTAAATTTAAAATTGATCTCTGACTGTTTGTTATCCAACATCGCAAAATTGTGGTACATTCTTGTTTGGAAAGCTATCTTTTCCAAAATGTGAAAATGACGATTTCATGGTAAAACAAGTTGTGCAATGTTCTGCGATGGACGATTGAAAACATTAGTAAGATTAATCGATGGAAATTAATTCATTTACAGGGCGGGGGGGGGGGGGGGGGTAAAAACAAAAGTAGTTTACATTCCCCCCTCCCCCCTCTCCCTCACAGCTTATAAGAGAAACTATTTCTTTCTAACAAAGTCTCTACATCCTCTATATGGTTTAGTTCCCTCAGTTAAAATAGACGTTTTGCAGAAAAAAAAAAACACTCAGGAATTCAGCAGTAATCACTAGAACTAAAAGTACTTGCCTATCGGTAGCGCCATCTTTCTGGAGCCCGTTTGATACGAAATCAAATTTCAAAGATTGGCTCCTTTGCAAAAGCACTGCAAAGTAAAAAGAACTGTGAACTAATTGCCTGCCGTTAAGTACTTCCAGTACATTCATATAATGAAAATATTCATAGCGGTTTAACAGTTTTAGCGATTTTTACAAACATTACGGCTGGACAGACATAGTCATTATAGGGCTTTGCTCGTAAGAAATCCTTTCAGATGACGTTACTGCGGGTCGTGTAGTTATCCGACGTGGCGTCACGTCCAATTTGTCATGCATGCGCTATCACGTGCAACATGTCATGACAATGCCGTGTGACGTTACAGGAAATCGGAGTTACATCCCTTGTTTGGCCGTAAAACATTACGCAAGTACTTTGTTTGAATTTAAAAACACACGAAAACAACCTGTAAATCAAACGGACACACATTAAGACACTATTGCAGGCGATTTTGACGCTAACACTGTTTAGGACATCACGAAAACCTACCTATATGATTTCGACCCCCTTAAACCCCACTTTTATATAGTAAAACTGGGGTTTACAGGGGTATACATTATTTTTCCTATTTCTGCTCAAAACATAGATTGTGGGTACTCGTTAGAACCGCCTCGCTAACATAGATTGTGGGTACTCGTTAGAACCGCCTCGCCGAGGCGGTTCTAACGAGTACCCACAATCTATGTTTTGAGCAGAAATAGGAAAAATATCAGATTTTTTTTTTTCTAAAAATATGCCATTGTTTGGTGGTAAAATTTTCAATATATTTGAATAGGCGTGTTTTCGTAATGATTGCATAATGACCCCGTCGAAAATGCCCCAGTTGCAGTGAACAAAATGTATTTCGATCCGTACAGCAGGGCTGCGTTCAGAAGTGCAGGTTACTCGCGAGCGTTTTGTCCTTAACCTCTGCTCCTGTTGGCGCTCGTCATTAGGTACATGTACAAGGATCCAGGGCAAAACAATCGCTATCACTTTGCACTTCTAAACGCAACCCAGGTGTCAACTGACCTAAATTTCACCATTGCATAAAAGCCGTAAAAAATCTAATAGAGTGACAGCACTGTTGCATTTAACCCTTAACTTCTTGTAATGTAATTAAAGCAAATAACGCAGACCCTGATCAGATGCCGCGTTCTGCAGTGTCCAATCTAGGTTTGCACTGCTTGCTAGTGTCCCAGTCCAGGTTTTACAGATAACCCGCTTTACACAACACGCTGACGTCAGTGATCAAGTAATCAGATTTAACGTAGCCGGGCAAAAGAGTCACAGATAAATCTGGATTCGTTTTACTGGACTACTGGGTTGGCTTGAAACGGGCCTACTTATAATTCATATCTAGGTCACCTCGCCCAGACACCGTGCGTGTAAATAGTCGTCCAGCCTGTAGGTTTCAGAATTTAGACTATCGGCCAAAAAGGTTGAGCTTTCAAACTCGTAACTAATGCGTGACCGCACAATGCATTTCGGTACTAAACTCGCGTCGTGAATAAGATTCTTTCACTAGTCACATGTCAGTCGTCGCCGGAAAAGATGCAAGGAAGGTGTCTTCACCCAAGAACCTATAGGATGTCCTCATCCAGGTCCGATTTTTTTGTGTCCTCATCCAGGTCCGCGTTTAGCTGTCTTCTCTCGCCAACCTGCGAAACGGAACATTGCCCTCTGGATCCTTGCATGATCGTCCCAGGAACCTAAAGCACGCAATGAAGTTTTTCTGATGATGACCTGGGCCCAGTTGTTCAAAGCGTCGTTAGCTTAACGACGTCGTTAAAGGTCATTTCGTTAACTGTTTTAGCTGATCCAATACACAATATTCTGATATTTTTTGCTGAAAAAATGTGAGTAGCTTTTGCACTGCAAAAGCTACTCACATTTTTTCAGCAAAAAATTTCAGCATATTTGTGTATCACTTGATGTAAATTTTAACGAATCGTTAACTAACGATGTCGTTAGTTTTGAACAACTGGGACCTGTTGTGATTTTCTCAATGGCGCTGTAGAAATCTTCAACGTAGAATTTTGAAGATGGCCCCTTGATGAATAACCAGGTCTTAGCCCATGGCTGGTGAAGAAAGAAGGCTGGGAGGTCAACGTTGATTTACTCATCTTCTTTTTGGAGTCGCTGGGTTTTGACGACTACAGCATTCTTCTTTCTAATCTGTACACAGAGAGCTTCTTGCAGGTCAAACTTCTCTTGAATAGGACGAGGCTCTTTGTAGTGGTCGTAGAAAAACTTCGTAGGTGGCTCGTTGTCGGCTGGCGGAAGTGGAGGAGACTGGAACCTCGATTTCTTTGGCGGCAGGCTGTCAGGAGATGAAGGCGGTGTTGGTGGTCTTCTGGTAACTGGCGATGGCTGTGTGGTGGCTGTCTTCTGCGTACGGTCGTGCTTGATGTGTGGTCTTGTAGTGGCTGGAATGGTCTGCGTCGGTGGTGGTGTCGCCTCCTTCTCCTGGCAGGGCGTTGGTGGTAGGCGAGCTGGCGTTGATCTTATAGTAGTCGTCGGTCGGCGGGCTAGAGCGAGCTGGCGAGGCCTGTCGCCAGCAGGGGATGTAGGCCGCCTCCTACTTTCGGCCCCCTTCTTGTCGAAGTGTTGGTTGGTTGATTTCCGGAAAGTCACTTCGCTCTTGACGTAAACTTTCCCGTCCGCCATTCTCCATAATGGGGACCTGTCGAATCTGTACTGTCTCAAGGCAGCAAATCAGTCAGTTGCTGGTTAGTTGGTTGTTCAGACGATGTTGACACTTTGGAGGTCGAAGGTCGAATGAGGGGGAACGTCACAGTGACAAGATAGCGCGGCTATTAACAATATGGATTTCGTACAAACGCACGATTTGATTTTATTGGTCTATGGTTATCACTTGGACAAAAACCTGAAGGAAACATTGGTGTATGTATACCAAGGCTCGATTGTAAACAGTGATAATTGTCAGTTTACCCTAAGGTCATTTTGTTAATTTTCCCACTTTTGTAGTTGAGTGAATATACTGACGATTGCCGTGAGATTGCTTCCCTTTTATTGCGCAAGTTAAAAGATTTTATGGGATAACACTTCGCATGCTGGGTAAACATTTCAGCAGATGACATTTTTGAATATTTTTCTTATTTTTCCCATAAAATAGGATATGACACTTCATGCAAATTGTCCTCTAAGTAGACAATTTGCATAAAGTGTCAGATCCTACTTTCTAGGAGAAATAAAGAAAATATCACTAATCTGTGTTCCGCTGGATTTGGATTATGGTGCATCAGCACTCAGAAAGTGTCCAAAATGAAGTGTTTTGTATCTCAGAAAGATGACAGCCAAAACATGTGCGGTTTTTATTTCAACGTTTTCTTTTCTTCTTGCCGTTTGAACCCTACACTATACCTTATTGAAAGTATTCTGATAGAAAACTGTTTGAGCCAGGGCACAGCATTTCCTACAAAATTGCATGAGCGCCCAACGAAGACCACTACGAAAACACGCCTATTCAAATATATAGAAAATTTATCCTCCAAAATTTTTTAAATTTTCAGATAAAAAACTGTGATATTTTTCATATTTCTGCTCAAAACATAGATTGTGGGTACTCGTTAGAACCGCCTCGGCTTTTTTGAGCAGAAATAAGAAAAATAACTTGTACCCCTACAAACCGCAGTTTTACTATATAAAAGTGGGGTTTAAGGGGTTAAGGGGGTCAAAATTATATAGGTATGTTTTTGTGATGTCAGATCAGTCTGTGCATAGCACAGGTTGATCAGAATCTTTGCTGTCCACCTATAGATGTTTGGGATCCTGGTCTACCCACAAAGCGTCCTTTGAAGACTCTAATCTGACTCCGAGGATGCCCAGGCTAATATGAGTCTTTGCTGGACGCACATGCAATCTTGCAGGAAATGCTGTGCGCCGGCTCAGATATAAATAATATAAAAGTTACATTCGAGTATATTGTTACTTCATAAACAAAGCGATCAATCCTGAAATGTAACGTTATATCGGCATTTGATCCGCATTTGTTTTTCGAATATAAATCCGTATAAATCCCTCGGATTTTATTTTCTAACACTTTATTGCCTAATATATTGTCTTATCGATGAAAATAATCTAAAACACATTTCGCCATGTCTTATTTTCAGTCAGTAACTACTGTGCCTCTGGTCATCTTTTTTTTCAGCGAAAATTCATCGTAAGATGTTTTACCGTATTTACCCTAAGTATTTGGACACCTCCAGTCAACTCCTTACCATACTTGTTCTAAAATTTGAACAAGACCTAATGTTGTGCCTAAAAGTTGAAATTGCTGGAGGAGTGGCAAACTGCGGTGTCTCATCTGGATCTACACTGTTTGCTCAGGCCTGTCTATCCAAATACATACGGTAGATACGATATATACATTCATTTTAAAACATGTACATAATAATAATAATAATAATGTCGTACAACAGATGCAAACAGACTTTGATAATGAAAGTAATTCGTTTTAATTTAGTTATACTCCACCAAAACATGACAATGTTAGCATTAGTTTACAAGGCCAAAATAGGCAGTTGATGACAATACTATCAATTTCTAAGGTCGGGTCCATCGTGGTCGTGTTTGTGGTTTTCTTGTGTTCTTGCTTCAGATCGCCAGTGTGTCCTTCGCTCTGTTTCATCACAATGTTGTGATTACATTTGTAGTTTCACTGTGATGGTTCACAGATGATGTAGAGGTTATGTGGACCGAACATATAAGTTTGAAATTATGATTTTATTTGAATCACCATAACAGTATTCTACACTGCTAATTTTGATAAAAAAAAAGAGTAAATATTCTATTACCATTGAATATTTAGACTTTGTATTTCAAGCTGGCATGTTTAGATGATAAAAACTGATTTAATTAAGTCAAAAAAAAAACAAAAAAAAAAAAAAAAAAAAAAAAAAAAAAACTAAAACTAAAAACAGTTTTCGGTATTAACATCACGAAAACATGCCTATATAATTTAGACCCCCTTAAACCCCACTTTTATACAGTAAAACTGGGGTTTACAGGGGTATACATTATATCTATGTTTTAAGCAGAAATATGAAAAATATCAGAATTTTTTATCTGAAAATGTTCATTTTTTGGTGGTAAAATTTTCAGTATATTTGAATAAGCGTGTTTTCGTAATGAAAATTGGTAACCAGTGCTTTTGCTGTTTATATGTATAATCCAAAGTTTGGGTTATGTTAGGGGAGAAAATGGCCTTATTTCACGAGCAATTACGACAATACAAATCAGTTTGAAAGTCCATAAAAGCTTATCTAAACATACGCTCTCCGGATATGAGACAAAGTCCATTTTCTCCCAACCTAGCTCGTTTTAAACTGCGTGGCTCAAATGCTCAACCTTGCAGAAGGTTCCTCGTTCAATGAAAGTTTCAGCATTTGAGCAAACAACTCTCTACTCATTTTAAGTATCAGCGTTTGCATCACGAAAACACGCCTATATAATTTTGACCACCTTAAACCCCACGTTTACATAGTAAAACTGGGGTTTAAAGGTATACATTAATTTTCTTATTTCTGCTCAAAAATAGATTGTGAGTACTCATTAGAACCGCCTCGGTGAGGCGGTTCTAATGAGCACCACAATATATGTTTTGAGCAGAAATATGAAAAATATCAAGTTATTTTATCTGGAAAGTTTCCTTTTTTGGTTGTAAAATTTTCAATATGTTTGAATAAGCGTGTTTTCGTAATGTGAGCAGAGATTAACCCGTTCACGGCAGGATTCCGTCGGTTCACTGCATTGTATCGTATTTAAGCATAGGACACCCCGTTCAGTGCAAGTTTCAGAATTTGAGCAAAGAACTCCCAGTTTATTGTAAATTTCAGCGTTTGAGCAGAGAACTCCTCGTTCATTTCAAGTTTCAGTTTTTGAGCAGAGAACCAGCTTATTGCAAAGTTCAGCATTTGAGCAGAAGACCCCCGTTCAATGCAAGTTTCAGCATTGGTGCAGAGAACTCCCCATTCATTGCAAGTTTCAGTATTTGAGCAGGGAACTCCCAGCTTATTGCAAATTTCCATATTTGAGCAGAGGACACCCCGTTCAATGCAAGTTGCAGAATATAAGCAGAGAACTCCCCGTTTATTGCGAGTTTCAGTATTTAAGCAAAGGTCCCCGTTCATTGCAAATAGCAGTATTTGAGCAGAGGACACCCTGTTCAATGCAAGTTCCAGTATATGAGCAGGGAATTCCTAGCTCACTGCAAATGTCAGCGTTTAGCAGAGAACTCCCCGTTCATTGCAAGTTTAAGTACTTGAGCAGAAAACTCCCAGTTCATTGCAATACTCTCTGTTGTACTTTTCAGCAATTGAGCGGAGGACATTTCGATCACTGCTAGTTTTAGAATGTGTGCAAGCACTTGAGCAGAGACTTCTCTTCTCAGCGGTTGAGTTGAAAATCCTCCGTTTACTGCACGTTTCAGCATTTGAGCTGAGGACTTTTCGATCACTGCAAGTTTCAGCATTTGTCAAGAGGGATCGCCTTTCAATGTAAGTTTCATTATTTGGTCATAAAACTCGCAATTCGAAGCAAAATTCAGCATTCCCCGTTCACTGCAAATACCCGCATTTGAGTAGAGGATTCTCCGCTCATTGCTTGTTTCTGCTTTGTAGCCACAACGGACATCATCCCTGTGCTGAGTACAAAATAAACGGTTGCTGGATTAAGAAACAAACGGCTCCTGGACGTAATAACGTCGCCTCTGCGACGTCAAACCACGTTTTTACGTTGTGTGTGTGCTGGGATCATACATAGTGCTTTCAGCTTAAGGGTACTGGGTGCGGGTGGTATTTACGTATGCCATTTTTACAAAGAAGACAACTTTTCCTGACTTCCCATTTTCCTTTTCGTGACCCTTTCTGTAAAAGTTCAATCTAAAAGGACTTTACTTTTATTTAGAGTAGACCTCTTTTTAGAAAGGAGATATACAATTCTGACAGAGTTCTTGCCCCTGAAGGTGTATTCATTCCTACTTCTATGTTTCCCTGTCCAGAAATCTCGGCCATTTCTATTGTCCAGGGCCCAGTTGTTCGATACTAACGATATACGTACTAATACGGGATATATGCTAATATATTTTTGCTGAAAATGTGAATTGCAAAAGCTACTCACATTTTATCAGCAACAATATCTGTGATTTAGATATTGTACTTACTAGAATAATTAACATTTCGACCACTAACGAGCTTGTTAAGCTAACAATGCTTTGAAGAACTGGACCCAGGTTAATTATATGACCTAAAGTGTCATTCTTTTTGAAGATTTTCGAAGTACCCCGAAAGTATGCGAAAGATAACGGAAATTTAAAGCCAAACCTCATCTGTATATTAAAATTTAAATGATGTAAAGTAACTATAAATGTCCAATTTCTTTGACACCCGGAAATTTCCAGCAATTTCTATATGAAATATATAGTGAAAAAGGGGGTTGTCCGTTAGGACCTAACGTTTTATTTTATTTTCAAAATAATTATATGTCATTCAAGAAGAGATTTTTGTCTTTAATTTGACATCTGTATATTGGTGATATGTTAAATAATAATGAAATTATCAAAGTTTAACATAGTGTTTCCTATTGACTTCGTAGTGAACATTTTATCGAATCTCTACAGGTAGTGCTATCGAAAGTTGGATTGTCTCGACTGATCCCGCCCTTAAGGCATCGTCTCTCTCTCCCGCTGATTCATGGAAGGCAGTTGTCGATTTCTGGCAAATAAAAGTGCACAAATGTGAGTTGCTTTTCCTGGCCAGGCTAAGACATTTAAGTGCACAAGTACTTAAATGTCTTAGCCTGGCCAGGAAAAGTGTGGTAAGGTAAACATACCCTCGACATGACCTTAATAATGCCGACTGGGCCGCTTAACTCCAAAGTCAACCAAAAATTCTCAAGTATACTCCAAACTTATTAAACTGACTGCAATAATGTGCACACCTGTAGTATTCACCTTTACCACTCTCTAGACTATTTCACCATACGACATTTTCAAATATCTTTCCCAGAAATAGGCTTTGGCGTTTCAAGCAAACTGTCTATTTTCTGAAAAAAGACGATTTTTTTTTTAAAAGTTGTCTGCTGAAATATAACTCAGCATGTAGCATCACCAAAAGATGCCTATATAATGTTGCCCCCTTAAACCCCACTTATACATAGTAAATCTGGGGTTTACAGGGGTATACATTATTTTTCGTATTTCTGCTCAAAAACATAGATTATGGGTACTCGTTAGAACCGCCTCATCGAGGCGGTTCTAACGAGTACCCATAATCCATGTTTTGAGCAGAAATATGAAAAGTATCAGAATTTTATCTGAAATTTATCATTTTTTGGTGGTAAAATTTTCAGTGTATTTGAATAGGCTTGTTTTCGTAATGGAGCTTCAATTTCGTCCACTTTTTCTTTAGGATTTATGAAATATATCCAGATGAGTGCATACGGACCAATGACTGTGCGAAATTAGATTTATTTGTCACTAGTGATCACAACAAGATGTAGTTTTAACCCTTGTCATGCTGAATAAATTAAGATGCCACGCCCATTTCAAATTTTCAGCCAATCAGATTATTTGATCAAGATTGTTGATATAAAGTCACATACTTAATGGCAAACAGTGCAGATCCAGATCAATTGGCTTCTTCAGAAGCCAACTGATCTGGATCTAAACTGTTTGCAAAGGCAAGACATATCCGGGTTCAGCAGGGTTCAGCAGGACTAGTGTTAATATAATGTAATCTTATTGCGTCTCTTATCTGTGCGGAGAGTACTGGTGTACGGAGAGTGCTGTGGTTTCAACCACAACATTTCATCACAAAAACATACCTATATAATTTTGACCCCCTGAAACCCAACTTTTATATAGTAAAACTGAGGTTTACAGGGGTATACATTATTTTTCTTATTTCCAAAATCTATGTTTTAAACAGAAAAAAAAAAAAAATATATCAGAATTTTTTATCTGAAAATTTTTAATTTTTGGTGGTAAAATTTTCGATTACTTTCTCGTCTGCTGAATTTGCCCAGAGAGTTTTAAAGTAAAACCGGATATTACAAATATGTACTAAACACTTTATATAAGTACAGTTTCTAATTTGTTTTTCATTTATCCACGAAAACATGAACATTTGGTACAGCTAAATTTTAATATATATATATACCATAACAGTATTTGCAGGCAGCTAATAGGTATAGTTTTCTGTATTGTTTATATGCTTTACAGACGTACACATAAAACCAAACAGGGGTGGATTCAGAGGAGGTTCATTGGGTAGGGGGTGGGGTTCAGTTGCACCCCTCTTTGACTCAAAATTTCATTTTCATGGGAAACTTTGGATAAATTTGATAAATTTTGGTAACCGTTTATCCTAAATATTCACTTCCTTTACTAATAACCTTATACTTCTCCTTAACAAATCCCATTTACTGCATTTGTATCTATGAATGTGTGTAAAATTGTTGGATGAGTCGCCAATGATGTAGACCCTGATAAGACGCCGAGTTCTGCGGCGTCTGATCTGGGTCTACACTGTCTGCTCAGGTCTGTCCGCCCGATTCGAACCTATTCAGAAACCATCATGGATTCGCACCTGATAATGCATTTTTAGACGTTTTTACAATTTATTGTTAAGCCAATGTATGGTTTCAGGCACTTGAATATATTAACATCTTAAATGGTACGCAATTAGGAGGCTAGGTTGTTTAGTAAATGGTTTAAAATATATGGTGGCATATTTCTGCCACGAGACAACTAGATAGCTACCACGATAACCACAACCCAGCTAGCATTCTTTACAAATCTATAGCGGGCCGTTATCGGCCCGTCAGCTACCCTGACGGGTCGATAACGGCCCGCTATATATTTATAAAGAATGCTTACTGGGAACCTCTTTATAGCACATTTGCTGGGATCTACAGCAAAACCCTTGTTAGCTTAATAAACGTGTTGTAGCTAAACAAAAAAGCATGACGTTGCGTCGCCGTTAATGCGACGTTGCATTAAAGTCATGTGACCGCTTGGGATAGAACGGCAACTTAAGTGAAGAAAGTAACAGTCCAACAGAGCTGGGAGACAGAAAAAACCCTAGCCTTCTCGAATGTTGCAATTCTTCTTTGGAGTACAAACATGAGTCACAAACACAAGTAAACACAACAAAATAAATATTAAAACACATGCTATAGAGCTTAAGGCAGTTATGCGAAAGCATACTCCGACGTGTGCACGCCGCAACGCAGAAAACGTCCCTTCGGATATGCATGTCCAGAAAATATTCAGACCAGCCTGTGCATTCGCGGTCTGATCAGAATCTTAACTAGGTGCATTTAAGATAGCCAAAGATACAAAGTTTCTTCATGCGGACAACGAAGATGTATATACAGTCGACTCTCGTTATCTCGAACTCCAAGGGACTCTATGAAACAGTTCGAGATATCCGTACTTCGACATATCAGATTTGCGGACTCAGGAAAACAATTAATCGAACAACCACCTTTAACAGAATGAATATGTAATCTGACTCCTAAGTTAGAGACATTTTGAAAATATTGTGGAAAAGAGGAGAAATTGCTCCTAAGGAGCAATTTCTCCTCTTTTTCACAATATTTTATTGACTGTTGGTAGACCTCTGTGTTAAAACAGGGACCAGATTATCACTTCGAGATAAGCGGTTATTCGAGATAAGCGAGTTCGAGATAACGAGAGTCGACTGTATATACATAACTTTAAAAAAAAAATAGTCTCGGACCAGCTTTTGCATTCACATATCGCAACACATTCTCTCTCTCTCTCTCTCTCTCTCTCTCTCTCTCTCTCTCTCTCTCTCTCTCTGTGTGTGTGTGTGTGTGTGTGTGTGTGTGTGTGTGTGTGTTCCGTTCACGTGTGGTAAGAGAAATTGAGACTGTATATTGTTGATACAGGAACACGAGAGTGTGTAAATAGACTAGAAACCACCTTAAGCATGTGGCCGGCCTCGGTGGCTCAGTTGGATGCGCGTCCGACTGATGATCAGGAGGTTGCGGGTTCGACCCACGCCGGGTCGGCAACATTCTTTCGTGGAGATTGATCATGAAATAATTTCTACGGTCATTCTCTCTCTTCCGCTGATTCAAGAAAGCAGTTGTCAGTTTCTGGGGAAAGAATGCGCACCATTATGGTTAGTCGCTTAGAGGACTAAGCCTGCCCTGTATAAGTGTGGTTAGGTAAACTGACCGCGCTCGACATGACCTCATGACATTGGGTTCACTTGGCCGTAAAACCTCAACACAAACAAATCTTAAGTATGTGAAAATAAAATTTCCTGTTGACACAGGAAAGGTTCGGCCCAGCTGATATATCGGATACATTACAGTTATACATAGGGTGGAGTTGTAAGACGTAATATGGAGATGCAGGTCATCAGATCCAATTGCAGTTATACATTGGATGCAGTTTCAGTTATTTATTGGATGCAATTGAAAATGCATTAATTGTGGTTGCAGTTATACCCTAGGAGTTTAATAACATTAACATTCCCTTTTAAAAGATGTTTGCCTAGTTGCCAACTAGCACAACTGAAGACGAATGGTCAATATCTAAACAGAGTATTATAGTTTGTTGGACAAGACAAAGTACCAAGTAGGGGGTGGGGCTGGGGGGGGGGGGGGGCGGGGCATGCCCACGACCAGTGCCACTGCCTATCATTATTATCGCTGTCTTTAACCTGACATTTGTATGCAGCAGCCAGTTTATAAAAAATAAAATCTGAATATTTCATAAATAAATTGTGAAATGAAATCAAACACCGAAATCATGAAGATTAAATTTTACAATAAAATGGCTTCGCCCGACTTAGTGACCTCTGTCCTCACCTAATGATCTCACTTTCAGACCCATATCCTATCTCACAGCAAACGCAGTGTAAAACTTATGTCACGTGATATAATTCTCAATTATCATATTCAATGCATGACTGTGTATTCCCAGCAAACACACAACGTGGTTACAACATCGCTGCAACGTCACGACGTTGCAGCGACGTTGTAACGACGTTGATGCGACGTTGTGTGTTTGCTGGGTTTAGCCAATATTCCTACGTCCATAACTTTGATAATTTTTAGCTGCAACAGGCAGTGATGCTGAAAAAAAAGATACAGTTGTTGCCTATTTGGATGTATACGCGCAAAATGGAGTAAAAAAAAAACAAGTCTTACTTTTCATACAAAATCTAAGTCCGTTACCTTTACCTCAAGGTTGATGGGTTGGAATAGGGGTAGTACTGAATAAAAGTTTGGGCTTATACCTACCATCACACTTGATAGGAACCTAATCCACGGAAGTATCTTGAAAGAATAAGTTCTTAAAAACTTTAACACACACACACAAAATGACATAAATGTCAGAATTCTAAGTCTGTAACATTAACTTCAACGTCACGGGCTGGGGTGAGGGTAACGATAAATAAACTTTTGACCCATATTTACTTTCATGCCAAATATGAACTAAATCTATCGAAGATTCTAGATAATATACATTTTGAAAACTTTTAATACAAAAACTTGACATAACTGTCCAGAAGAAAAAAGAAAAAAAAGGAACATACGTACTTATGAACAGACGAACGGAAAGACAAAAAGTATATACCTCCTCAGTATATGAAGTATGTCGGGAGTAGAACTGCATGTAATATATTTTAATGTGGTCAAAAGGAGAGAAAAACACAATATAAGTGTTCAACATGTTTTTATTAAACCCTTAACAAGCCATCATTTTCTTATCACTCAAATAAAACTGATAAAATAATTACATGGAAAAACATTAGCAGGTTAAGTAGAAAGGACTTTTGAATGTTTCATTGGTCCTTAAATCTAGAAAGTAGACAAATGGCAGGCCAATTTGCAAAACACGGAGTTAATCGCACTTGATATGAACTTCAACACTGTTCAGCATGATGTTTTCTGTCATGCTCGCAGACGCCATCCCAGGATGGTGACAATGCCATACCTATTAGGCATCACTTTGATGGGAGGTTTTTGAACCTAAGAAGGTTGCAAGCTAAATCCAAGGTGCAGGGGTGGTCAGGTGGTGCAAAAGTGGCGTGTATCTTACGTCACCGGGGCGTCCAACTGATATTGGCTTACAGCTGGGAAAGGCCTGCCATCCTTATAGCAGGTGAGGGTAGAAGGGGATGTTTTTATTTCTCCTGTTTCTTCACTTTCATTCCTGTTCTTCTTTCTTCCCTGTCCCTCTCTTTCATCTCTTCTACTATCTCTTCTATCTCTTTTCCCCTTTCTCATGGAGACGACACAAAATGACCCACAAGGTTTGACGTGTCGTTAAACCCCAGCACAATCAATCAAAATCCAAGGTGCAGACAGAGGAGCTAGACGAGTTCCTCTTTGCTGAGGACATGGAAAAGGGTGCTCAAACAGAAAAGAAAATGCAAAAAGGTGTGGATTAAGTATCTGATTCATGAGACAGCTATGATCTCACAATCAGCATCAAAAAGACTGAGGTGGTATATCAGCCAGCACCTGGAAAGCCTAACAAGGAGCCTACCATCACAGTGAAAGGTCAACGATTGCAAGTTGTAGACAAATTCACCTACCTTGGAAGCACATTGTCTAGAATTGTACACATTGATGATGAAGTCAATGCCAGGATTACCAAAGTTAGTGCAGCATTTGGCCGACTACGTGGAAGTATTTGGGATCGAAGTGGAATCAGACGACACAAAGCTGAAAGTCTAAAGACATGTGGTGCTGCCAACACTATTACAGTGGAAACTCGGTAATTCGAATGCCGATTTTTCGAAACTACCGGATTTTTCGAAGACGACTGATGGTCCGTACTTTTTTTCACTATAATTTATAAAAAAAAATATCACCGATAATCTAATTTCAATTTTTCGATAAATTCAATTTTTCGAACAGATTCGTCGGTCCCAATCAAAGACATTCCTATTAAAATCCCCTGCTAAATTCGAAATTCCAAACTGCCAATCAAGGTTGATTTCTTTGTGCGAAAAGTTTGATTTGTTTCAGTTTCCATTATGTGGTAGAATATACATATGTGGTGCGTGCACGTTTTCCGAACATCACGAAAACATGCTTATATAATGTTGACCCCCTTAAACCCCACTTTTATATAGTAAAACTGGGGTTTACCGGGGTATACATTATTGTTCTTATTTCTGCTAAAAAAATTGATTTTGGGTACTCGTTAGAACCGCCTCGCCGAGGCGGTTCTAACGAGTACCCACAATCTATGTTTTGAGCAGAAATATGAAAAATATCAGAATTTTTATCTGAAAATTTTCATTTTTTGGTGGTGAAATTTTCAGTATATTTGAATAGGCGTGTTTGCATAATGGTGAAACGTGGCACCTGTGAATTGGACCATGTACATGTGAATAAAACCTCGTATATGTTTAAAACATCGATCGGTAATTCGTTGAACTGCAGTGCATTTCTAACTTACCAAACGAACACGACCGTGACTTTCCCAGTGCCGCCATGCGACATCCGGGGAAGCACCAATCCACTTTAAAGCACGCCAGTCGTGACTGGCGAGCAAAAACGTTAACACTTTGCATGCTGGGTAAAAATTTCATGAAACGGCATTTTTTAACAATTTTCTTATTTTTCCTAGAAAATAGGATCTGACACTTCATGCGAATTGTCTCTAAACGAAACCATTCGCATTAAGTGTCAGATCCTATTTTCGAGGAAAAAATTATGTAAACTGTCACAGTTTGTCGTCTGCTGAGTTTGCCCAGAGCGTGGTAAGTGTTCAGGAGGATTTCATCAATATATAACGTTATAGTTTAGTGACCCTATGAGTCAATACGAAGGACAGAAATTAGATTTGCGTCAACAAGGATGGTACATATAATACCCTTGGTTTCAGTCATAAGTTTGGCTATTAGATACGCATGAACGCATGTTTGCTTTTCACCGAACAAATAAACGTGTTATTAAACAATACTTAGCGTGCTGGTAAAAAAATCAGCGGACCACATTTCAAACAGATTTACAAATTTTTCCAGAAAAGAGGCTTTGATATGTCATGCAAATTGCCTCCTAAAGGAGACTATTTGCATTAAACATTAAAGCCTGTCTGGGAAAATAAAGCAAATATCATTAATTTGTTGCCTGATGAATAGCTCAGAGAGTGGGTAAAGTGTCCTACAAAAGGTCATATGTACCCCTGAAAAAAAAAAAGACCTAGAAAAGGTTACCTCAGATGCACTTTAACCCTTACCACTCTATTGGCTAAAGCAGCAGAAGACAAATTGATGTTATTAGACCCCCGGCATACGAAGTATATAGTTTTCGTCTTTTCCGTAACAATGCTTGTCCGTGTGTCCGACTGTCTGTTTGTGTGTAAACTTTTTTCCGTCAAATATTCTTCAAGAACTACTGTACCTAGGATTTTGAAATTTCGTATTAACATTGAGTACGACTTATTGTATTATATAAGAGAGAATCAGCATCCTCATTTTATCATTCCCTTCCCAGCTAGCATTCTTTATAAATCTATAGCGGGCCGTTATCGGCCCGTCAGCTACCCTGACGGGCCGATAACGGCCCGCTATAGATTTATAAAGAATGCTTACTGGGTTTTATGATTTTTCTTTCTTTCCCTCTTGTAAAAATTCTCGTCAGCTACTATAAGAGCCAGAGTCTTTAAATTTGTATACACTTACACAAGGTTGATGTCTATTGTGAAAAAAAAAAACATGGTGCTGAAATTTATTTTGCCTTTTTTTTTCTATTTTCCTTTGTTTCCACCTCTCACTCCAATTTCTTGTAAAGGGAAATTTGTGTCAAAGATTTCTCAGGAACTACTGCACCTAAGGCTTTTAAACATGTTCAAACATTGAGTATGACTTGCTGTACTGTGTAAGAGAGAATCAGCATCCTCATGCTTATAATTCTCTTTTCATTACGAAAACATGCCTATACAAATACATTGTTAATTTTACCGCCGAAAGAACGAAAATATTAAGATGAAAAATTGTGATATTTTTCTTATTTCCGCTCAAAATATAGATTGTGGGTACTCGTTAGAACCGCCTCGGCTAGGCGGTTCTAACAAGTACCCACAATCTATGTTTTAGGCAGAAATAAGAAAAATAATGTATAACCCTGTAAACCCCAGTTTTACTATATAAAAGTGGGGTTCAAGGGGGTCAGAATTATATAGGGGTGTTTTTGTGATGTTTAGCCCATTTTATCTTTCTCTCCAGTAAAATGTTTCGTCATAGATTCCTCAGCTTATATAAGAGTCAGTCTTCAAATTTTATATACACCTATACAGGGTTGAAGTTTATTGTGTAAAAGAAAACTATGAAGCTGAAATGTATTTTGCCTTCTATTTTTCATTTTTTTTACGCTTTTTCTCTCTCTCACTCCAATTAAAGGTATAAGGAAATTTGTGTCAAAGATTTCCAAGGAACACTGCACCTAGGATTTTGAAATCTTGAACAAACATTGAGTATGTTTGTTTGTGTTGAGGTTTTACGGCCCAGTCAACCCAATGGGGTCATGTCGAGCACGGTCAGTTTACCTAACCACACGTTTACTGGGCAGGCTTAATCCTCTAAGCGGTTAACCAGTATTGTGCACATTCTTTCGCCAGAAAAACATTGAGTATGGCTTGTTGTGACCAGTCTTTATAGTTGCCATTTATCATGAAAGACGGCACCATATATTTAAACGCCTTTTAAATCAGTGCTTCAGCACCGCCAGGGCCGCAAAGCCCTACAAATTGGGTAAAAGCTATTAAAGTTGTTTTTTTTTTTTTTTTAGTTGTTTTTTTTTTTTTTTTTTTTTTTTTTTGGCGTTTCGGCCCTAGGTCAAAACGGCCAAGGTCGGTTTGGCCCTGGCTTGTTTGGCATTTTTTGGTTGAACGTTTTAAACCTCCGACAGGATTTGTTTATGCATGCATTGTACTAGAGGGCGACTGTATGGACGGTAAGGTGGCGTCTCCGTATACCTTGCAACACATTACGAAAACAAGCCTATTCAAATATATAGACAATCTCACCTCCAAAAACTGAAAATTTTCAGATAAAAACCTCCCATATTTTTTCCTCATTTCTGCTCGAAACATAGATTGTGGGTACTCATTAGAACCGCCTCGGCGAGGCGGTTCTAACGGGTACCTACAATCTATGTTTTTGAGCAGAGATAAGAAAAATAATATATACCCCTTTAAACCCCAGTTTTACTATATAAAAGTGCGGTTTAAGGGGGTCAAAATTATATAGGCATGTTTTCGTGATGAGGTAAATATTACGACACGAATATAGATTACTTTGCTGCAGTTTATGATAAGCACACAACAACTGATGGCTAACAGCAGGGAAATATTAGCACACGATAAAAGATTGCCTTTTTCCAGTACATGATTAGAATACAAAAACGTATGGTTTTCAGCATGGAAATATAAGCACGTGATAAAAGATTACCTTCCTGCAGTACATAATTAGCATACAAAACCGCATGACTTACAGCAAAGAAATATTAGCACTCGATAAAAGATAACCTTGCTGCAGTAGATGTTATAACACAACAACGTATGGCTATCAGCAAAGAAATGTTAGCGCATGACAAAGATACCTTGCTGCAGTACATCTGAGCATACAAGAACGTATGACTGTCAGAAGGGAAATATTGGCACACGATAAAAGATTACCTTGATACAATATATGAGAAGCAAACAACAATGTAGGGCTTGTGGCAGAGAAGTAATAGGATACGATTAAAGATTGCCTTAGTGTAGTACACGCTAAGCATACAAAATTGTATGACTTGCAGGGGAGGAATACAAGCGCGCGCGATAAAATAAACCTTTCTGCAGTAAATGGTTTGCACACAATAACGTATGGCTTGCAGCACAAAAATACACGATAAAAGATCGCCTTGCTGCACTTTACAATTAGCATACAACAGCATACGCCTTGCAGCATGCAAATCTTAGTACACGCTAAAAGATTACATTGTTGCAGTACATGATTAGCATACGAGATGGTATGTACGTCAGACGGGAAATATAAGCACACGATAAAAGATACCTTGCTGCAGTACATGAGTAGCTTGCAACAACATATGGCTTGCGGCTGGGAAATATAAGCACACGATAAAAGATACCTTGCTGCAGTACATGAGTAGCTTGCAACAACATATGGCTTGCGGCTGGGAAATATAAGCACACGATAAAAGATACCTTGCTGCAGTACATGAGTAGCTTGCAACAACATATGGCTTGCGGCTGGGAAATATAAGCACACGATAAAAGATACCTTGCTGCAGTACATGAGTAGCTTGCAACAACATATGGCTTGCGGCTGGGAAATATAAGCACACGATAAAAGATACCTTGCTGCAGTACATGAGTAGCATGCAACAACGTATGGCTTGCGGCTGGGAAATATAAGCATACAATAAAAGATACCTTG
The DNA here is from genome assembly GCA_964016985.1 of Anodontia alba. NCBI lineage: Eukaryota > Metazoa > Mollusca > Bivalvia > Lucinida > Lucinidae > Anodontia > Anodontia alba. The sequence goes on along the minus strand of OZ024823.1, from coordinate 8,229,597 downwards.
CTGCAGTACATGAGTAGCATGCAACAACATATGGCTTGCGGCTGGGAAATATAAGCATACAATAAAAGATACCTTGCTGCAGTACATGAGTAGCTTGCAACAACATATGGCTTGCGGCTGGGAAATATAAGCACACGATAAAAGATACCTTGCTGCAGTATATGATAAGCATACAACAACGTTGGGCTTGCGACAAGGAACTATTAGCACACGATAAAAGATAAAATTGTTGCGGTGCATGATTAGCACATAACAACGCATGACTATGCTTAGAGAAAAATAAGCACATGTTAAAATAGACCCTGCTGCAGTTCAATATAAGTACACAGCAACGCTTGTACTGTAGCAGGGAATTGTTAGCATACGATAAAATTAAACTGTTCTGCAGTACATAATTAGCAAACAGCATATGGCTTGCAGCAGCGAAATATTAGCACACGATAAATGATTACCGTGCTACAGTTCATGGTTAGCAATAACAACGTATGGCTTACAGAAGGGAAATATAAGCACATGATAAATTATTACCTTGCTGCAAATTATGACAAGCATACAACAGCGTTCCAAACAGTAATTATCAAGATACAGGCTTCCGGTATATATGGGATTTATGGCATTTATATGGAAGAGGTTCTTAGCAAAGTTTAGTAGTATATATTTTTATGTATTACAATTGATATGTTTATTAGTGCTATTTCATTTAATAATTTAAGGTATGATTGTTTAGATTTTTGATTCAAACAGTTACATTGTACTTATTGTGAGTTTGTGAGTTTTGTATTTTATTTTTGTTTGTTTGATAGTTATTAACCCTTGTCCTGCTGAACCCGGATATACCTTGCCTTTGCAAACAGTGTAGAGCCAGATCAGTTGGCGCCTGAGGAAGCCAACTGATCTGGATCTGCACTGTTTGCCGCTCAGTATGTGAATTCATATCAACAATCTGGATAAAAAAATATGATTGGCTGAAAATTAGAAATGGGCGTGACATCTTAATTTATTCAGCATGATAAGGGTTAATGAAAGTTTTATTTACTCGACATGTTCGCTTTCTATTTATCTCTCATTTAGCACCACTTGCCATGGAAAGAATGGCTTGATATATTAAGACAATTTGGACTAAATCACTTTTTAAAATTCTTGAATGGCAACATTGAGCCTCAAATCCCTCTACCGGCACAGTGGCTCAGTTGGTAGAGCATCCGCTTTATGACCGGGAGGTTGCGGGTTCGATCCCGGGCCGAGTCATATCAAAGACTTTAAAAATGGTACTAGCTGCTCTTTTGCTTGGCGCTCAGCATAAAGAAAGCAGAGCTAGGATCAGAACTGGTCAGCTCAGTGTCAATATAATGTGACTGGATGGAATATCATGTCAAGTATCTTGGGCGTGATATTTCAGTGAGGCAGCACTCTAAAAGTGAGCATTGAGCTCCCTGCCACACCTAGACACCGTCCGATATGACTGAATATTGTTGAAAGCGACGTAAAGCCCGATTAAAACAAACAATCAAACCCCTCTTGTAAGACAGGACTGATGACCAGATACTATTTTACTAAATTTGACGCGTATGGTTGGGGCTTGACAGCTAAAAGTATTCCACGTCAAAAACAAATCACAAAAAGGGCTGAAAAGATGGCAAGCCTTTTAACAAGCTTTTACTTGTCATGATATGATTTAGTGGACGAATTAAACAGGACTATAAAAATGAATATTTAGTTAAAGGAGACTGGAGCCTGTCTAGTGAGTTAGCCGGTACCATTATATAATGCATGAAATTGCCTTTCAGCCTGTAGACTTAAACAAACATTTTTCTTTCTTTTTCTTTCTTTTTTTTTTTTTTTTTTTGCAAACAGTGTATATCCAGAGATGAGATGGCTCATAATGCAGTGTCTGATCTGAGTCAGCACTGTTTACCAATGCCCCTTTTATGGCACGTTAGGCATAAATGGGATAAAATACTGAAAGTACTTTAATAGTTATTTCATCCTCTGATCAGCTCTGTACACAAGCACTCATGATGGGGCTCATTTTTTTTTCTTTTTATTTTTATTTATTTATTCATTATTTTTGTAGTTGCATTTGTTGTTTTGCAGATATTTTTTTTCTGTATCGGGCTCATATTGTTGAGTTTTTAAACAATCTGCGAATCAACAGTTGTAAAACACATCACGAAAACATACCTATATAATTTTGATCCCCTTAAACCCCACTTTTATATAGTAAAACAGAGGTTTACAGGAGTATACATTATTTTTCTTATTTCTGCTCAAACACGTAGATTGTGGGTACTCGTTAGAACCGCCTCGCTGAGGCGGTTCTAACGAGTACCCACAATCTATGTTTTGAGCAGAAATATGAAAAAGTATTAGAATTTTTATCTGAAAACTTTAAGTATTTGGTGGTGAAATTTTCAGTACATTTGAATAGGCGTGTTTTCGTAATGAAATGTTTCTTTACTAGAAGTTCTGAAAAGAAAATGAGATCGGAAACAAAAACTTAACCAAATATTGAACAAAAAGCAAACAAAAATGTTAATCAGAGATGACCGATACTAAAATATAAAGCATGAGCATGTAAAGTCTTCTCTTCGGGGAAGTGCCCTAAGGGGGTGGGGAGGGGGGAGGGGGCGAGGAGAAGACACATCTAGTTATGGTGATGAGGTTGAGTGTTATATTTTATGTTATCTATAATCATCATTGCGAAAACACGTCTATTCACTTCCAAAAAACTGAAAATTTTCAGATAAAAATATCCTGATGTTTTTCATATTTCTGCTCAAAAAATAGGTTTTGGGTACTCGTTAGAACCGCCTCGGCGAGGCGGTTCTAACGAGTACCCACAATCTACGTTTTTGAGCAGAAATAAGAAAATAATCTATACCCCTGTAAACCCCAGTTTTACTATATAAAATTGGGATTTAAGGGGTCAACATTATATAGGCGTGTTTTCGTGATGTTTTCTTTTAGTACAATATGATCTACTTACAAATTAAACCCTTAGATTGCTAATAAAATTACAGCAAACGACACTTTAATTTTTTTTCAGAATAAATAAGGTTTGACATTTCTTGTGAATCATCTACCTAGCAGATAATTCGCATGAAATGTCTTATTTTCTCTAAAAAATAATAAAACCAATTTTAGAATGTCGTCTACTATCAATGTCATATCAACTGCCATACTCCCGGCGTCCGTCGTCGGCCTCCACTTTGGCAAAAGTTTACCTTCTAGCTCTTGCTTGTTCCATTTCACAAATTTATCCTCAAAACAACTCAACAAGATGGAAAATATTATTTAACATATTCTTTCTTACTAATGCCTCCTATTTTTTTACGTTAATACATGCAGCTGTGTTACCTCCCTTGGCTTGGTTGAAGTTTGCCTGCAAACTCTTAAGTTATTTGTGTTTCCTCCCTTGGTCCTTGCATTTTTTAAATAATTTACCCTTCAACTTATGCCCTCTTAGGCGAGCTATGTTGTCTACTGACAACTATGTATTATTTGTTGGGATCAAGTTTAATTGTACAGACAGTGCGAATAGATTTACCTATTGTCATCTTCATAAAAGTAAAACACTGAGATGACGGCTTGTTCATCCCATTACCCATTCTCATTGAAATAAATCATAACTGACAATAAAGCAATTTTAGAGGAGGTAGGTCAAAACGAAATCTGGATCAATCAGGCTCCAATAAATAATATGTGGAGTTCACAAATAACTGAGCTTACCCTCAAAGATCAGTTTATGCAGTCATGGCTTTCTACTATAAATGATTCCTCAAAATGCCTTAATTACAGAATCTATAAAACAGAACATAAATTCGAAGAATATCTTATTACAATGCCCTATAATTTGTGAAAAAGTTTTATTTATTTCAGAACATGCAGTCACAAACTTCCGATCAAAACTGGCAGATGATGGCAAATCGGTAGAACTCTCAGAAAACGTAATCTTTGTTTATTTAATGTTATTGTTATTGGGGATGAATACCATTATGTTTTTGAATGCTGTTTCTTTGATTTTGATAGCACCAACGTATTAGCACCATTCATACATAAGTATCGCGCAAAATCTTTATTGTTTTATAACTTGTTTAATGAAACAAACCCGAATCAGCTTCGACGCCTTTTTCTTAGGAATGATTTTAGACTCATTCAAAACAAACCCCGGTTAACTACCAGTATTATCTACTAGCTGGTCCAAAGGTAATTGTGCAAATTATAGTTTTGAAGAGTTCGATGAGATAATATGCATCGGTTCGTTGTACACGGATACCTCCGGCTGGGTTACGAGGGTCTGTTTGGATCAAATCTGATATGGAGGCATGTTGGATGGTTTCCCTATGGGGAAATCAAGCATGGTGTTTTCAGGTCGGTTTTAAATTTTATTTCCTCTTAACCCGAATAAATGAAAAACTAAACAATGAGGTTTTGTCCCTTTGGGCTTGTGCTATTGGGGCTAGACTGTATGTTAGATATGTGCTGTTAGGTATGTAAAAATTATATTTCTTTATTGAGACCCTATTTTCTCTCTCTCTCTCTCTCTCTCTCTCTCTCTCTCTCTCTCTCTCTCTGCCGAGATTGATGTTATAGCTTTCGTATTGTATAACAGTTGTGTATGGAACACGTACAACCCGTGTTCCTATAAATTAATTTGAATTTTTACCTCATATTACATGTTTGTAACATGTACTGAGTGTATTTAATAATATAAGAAAAACATGCCTATATAATTTTGACCCCCTTAAACCCCAGTTTTATATAGTAAAATTTGGGTTTACAGGGTATAAATTATTTTCTTATTTCTGCTGAAAAACATAGATTGAGGTACTCGTTAGAACCGCCTCGCTGAGGCGGTTCTAACGAGTACCCACAATCTATGTTTTGAGCAGAAATATGAAAAATATCAGAATGTTTTATCTGAAAATTTTCATTTTTTGGTGGTAAAATTTTCAGTATATTTAAATAGGCATGTTTTCGTAATGAACTTGTAAGACACGTTGTGCCATTTACCAGGTAACTGAACGATGTGTTTACGTAATGTATTCATATGTGTTGATCAATGTTCCGTTTTCGAAGGTAAAAGAATTAATTTCAAAAGCAAACTGAAACCATTTTCAATTTGAATAAATCTAAAATAACTTGATTTGTTTCATTTAGTGTACTGGAGTAGATTTGTATTTTTGAATTGTAATTTTGAGCGGAAGACTACTGATAGGAATGTCTAAAGAGGTGCACAAATAATTCTGATGTACCATTACTATAGGCAGGCTTACGCCCACCTAACAAAGATGCCGCGCCAAGCGAAAAGGTGCGCAAATTGCAAAGATTCCGATTCATCCAACGCATGCGCAAAATCTCATCCGGGCATTTGTTTTTCATTCATACATTTTATCGTGACCATTCATGCTGTTAGCGGACAGTGAATGCCCCTGATCAGACTGTGTGGGTGCGCAGTCTGATCTGAGTCTTTGCTCTCAGCATATGCCCAAAGACATGTTTTGGCATCTCGCGGCCCGAATAATCCTTTGTCTAGAACCAACCTGCTGACTAAATGGCTCAGACTGAAACTCACCAGTTCTCTGAGCGCCATGACAGTGACAGACAATAACACGCGTACTTAACGATCATTCATATCTGCATAGTCAGATCCCAGTAAGCATTCTACATAAATCTACAGCGGGCCGCTATCGGCCCGTCAGCTACCCTGACGGGCCGATAGAGGCCCGCTGTAGATTTATGTAGAATGCTAGCTGGGATACGAGATTACAATAAAAGGAAAACGAGATAGACCTTGGGCCGGCTATAGAGGGCTAACATGTGTCATTATGTTTTTTATATAATACTGTTTCAGAAAATTAAAGTGTACAAAATCCCACAATGGGGAAATTTGGCACACTATGATTTTCCGAAACAACAATATATAAGAAAAAATAATTCTCAAAGGTTTAATAGTTTCCTTTGGTATCATACTTTTTGTAGGGGTAACGAATGTAACAGGCTGTTACTGTGTAATGCCCCCATCGCCAGATGGCTATATTTGTAACATACTGCAAAATACTTACAAGATAATAGGCTTTAAGAAAAACATGGTCTACAAAATCCCCCCCCCCACCTTGTGCGGGGTGGGGGTAGTCATTAAGAAAACATGCCTATTCCAATATACTGAAAATTTTACTACCAAAAAATGAAAATTTTCAGATAAAAAATTCTGATATTTTCATATTTCTGCATAAAACATAGATTTTGGGTACTCGTTAGAACCGCCTCGCCGAGGCGGTTCTAACGAGCACCAACAATCTATGTTTTTGAGCAGAAATAAGAAAAATAATGTATACCCCTGTAAACCCCAGTTTTACTATACAAAAGTGGGGTTTAAGGGGGTCAACATTATATAGGTATGTTTTCGTGAAGAACCATAGCCGGCCAGCGGCCTAAGAGGATTAAGAACAATAAGAAATGTTAAAGACATGTGTCATTTTTATATTAGATAAAAAAGAAAAGAAAAAAAAGAAAAAAAAACAAACAGTTTAGCCAAGAAATAATCATTTTCTTAGCTTTATTTTTTCGATTATGAGAGAGATTATCGGTGACTTGCCGTACCTCTGATGTCGGACTTTTACAAGTAATGCAGTCGTAGGTGGGGCACCAGATGGTTTTGATTCATCGGGAAATGCATGATTTTATCCCACAAGTCAGGAAGCAGGAAAACGCACAAATAAAAATGAAAAAAAAGTAATTGTAAGAAAATGTTTCATGTTTCAACGTGTCACAGGTAGTTAACCGTTCCTTTTATCAAAACTGAAGTGCTACACATGTCTTCTATATTGCATATACAGCAAAACCTCAATGATTCGACCACCCGGGACCGTGTAGCATGACTAATTCGAACTCGTTTTTGAGTCCCTAGGATTTTTTTCCGCCAGCTCAAGAAAACAGGTATTTAGGGATTTTTTTTTTTTTTTTTTTTTTTTTTTTTTTTTAGATTAAAAAAGAAAACATCATAAAAATGTACGTTAAGTGCCCTCATTAGAATCGCCTCGACGAGGCGATTCTAATGAGTACACTTAACATACCATAATATCATAGATTATCGAACCAACATCCATATTTTATTCCCATATGTCTCCTAATCTGGCGCTATGATTAACCCTCAGTAGCTCGAACTACGCATAAGTAGAACAAATTTCCATGGTCCCAACGATGTTCGAGCCACTGAGGTTCCACTGTAATTTCTGTTCTGAAAAACTATTGATCAAGGAGTGCAAAAAATTAAATAAATAAATAAATAAATAAATGAATAAAATACAGAATATGGGCCAAGTGTCATAAAGTCCTTGAAGACATTTAATCTAAGAGTGACTTCTACCTGTGTGCCAATGACAACTGTAGCAGACACTTTAAAATATTTTAATTTGCTTTTTCAAAGAAAATAAGTAATGGCAATACATGTGAATCGGCACACGATTCACATGAAATGTCTAGTCCTATTTTCTATGACAAATAAAAAATAAACGAATGAGAACGTCGGCTGTTGCAAATTTACTTGCATACTGTAGTTAGGACCGGCAGAGAAGATCGGGTGATTTTAATGAAGTGTCAAACCGTGTTTTCCAGGTGAAATACTGATCTCAAAATGTGTGATTTTTATTGTGTATACCTTGGGTACTCTGACAGACATACACGTGCAACCAATTTACAGCAGGATCAGACGCCGTAGAGCGGGGTTTATTTCGGACGCTTATCATTCATCAGATTTAAAACACAACAACAGGGCCCAGCTAACGACGTGGTTAGTTAACGTTTCGTTAAAATTTACATCGAGTGATACGCAAATATTCTTAAAATTTTTGCTGAAAAAATGTGAGTAGCTTTTGCAGTGCTACTCACATTTTTTCAGCAAAAAAATTCAGAAAATTGTATATTGAATCCGCTAAAACAGTTAACGAAATGGCCCTTAACGAGCTCGTTAAGCTAACGACGCTTTGAACAACTGGGCCCAGGTAGCTATGTTGGTTAGATTCTTTGTTTATAAGAGTCTCATCATGGTATATATACGAAAATAAAGTACAGTCGAACCTCGTTATCTCGAACTCGCTTATTTCGAATTACCGCTTATCTCGAACTGAAAATCTGGTCCCTGTTTTAACATGAAACTATGACAACAGGTAACAAAATAATGTGGAAAAGAGGAGAAATTGCTCCTGAGGAGCAATTTCTCCTCTTTTCCACATTATTTATATATATATTTCTAACTTCAGGAGTCAAATTACATATTCATTTGTTAAATGTGGTTGTTCAATTTATTGTTTTCCCACTCTCTCAACTCTGATATGTCGAGGTACGGATATCTCGAAGTGTTTCAATGAGTCCCTTGGAATTCGAGATAACGAGAGTCGACTGTACACACATAAAATGCAGCCAAGCTATAAAACTAAGCATGCCATTCTAAGGCAGAATTATAAGAGACTACAAAAATACATATCACATGTACAAGAAACATATTTACAAACATATACCTAATGTTCAAACATCCCGGTAGCACACAGATATGACGGTATGCCCTCGAACGCCTGAAATAAAGGAAATGCCATGGTGACTTTGTCAGTTCCTTGTGCTAAAACAGTTGGCCGACTCGACGACAGACCGACAATACTGCCCCACGAAGCATTTGAGTGTATTGTTTCTTCAACATACTCACTCCCCAGCCAACTGTCTCTTGCACCCATACATTCATATAATCCCAGTAAGCATTCTACAGAAATCTATAGCGGGCCGTTATTGGTTCGTCAGGGTAGCTGACGGGCCGATAATGGCCCGCTATAGATTTATGTAGACTGCTAGCTGGGATGAAACTTTATTTACATAAGTAAAAAGTACTTTTCTTAAGAACATTATAACACCTTTTTGCAATAGTCCCAATCATGTGTTGGTTTGAGAATAAATTATTATTTTATTTTCAACGCTATATGAGTTAAAATCTTGATTTATAACTGGGGCTATATAAAACATTTCATTTCTAAAATCTTCGTATAAACTACAATTTCTACAATTTAAAATAGATGAATTTCGCTCTCGGTGGCGTTACAGAATGGGCACTTACGTTCCTGTAAAGGTCTTTTCTCATAACTGCCAGTTTCAGTTTGAAGAGGGGCCACGCCGCAGCGGAACTTTGCGAACGCAGCACGATGTCCCTTTTTGCAACAGGTTTCCGTTTCAAATACGGCTTTGAACAAGCCGTATAGTTGCAATTTGTTACGATCTCTTCCCGAAGGACAAACCTCATTTTTACCATTACCATGCCAAGTGCTTTTACACTTATTTACGACCGTATTGTGCAAATGTCGAACGATTCCGCTGTTAACTGGATGATTGATATTGAAATCGAAATATAAATGCAGACCCGAGAAACAGAATCAGTTTCTGTACTGTGTTGATGCTTTAGAGGAAGTCCAAAGTACCACACGCTTATTAATTCTGCTATAAGAAGTACCAGGTATTTTAACCATGTACAAACTGATGCAAGTCCACTGTTTAACAATACTCGGCGCCCATCCCATTTGCAGCTGCAAGGCCGCAATTGGCCGCAATTACCGATATCCAGGGAAAAAAAGCAAAAAAAAAAAAAAAAACGCATAGCCTTGTTCTGTACAACATTCATGCAGGAGTATGATTTGTTTGTTCAAATTTTATGACAAGTATGGTAAAGTAAATAAATTAGGTGATTGAATATTTAGAGTACTCCATCGCTCGGTTAAGGTGTAAGATTTGTTTATACAAAATAAATACCAGCTTTCTTTTATTTTATTTATTTTTTACAAGTTAAATATTTTAACATATTACTGATTATACAAATTTATGCTTTTTGTGTTTATTTTTTTTTATTTATTTATTTTTTTAGTTATTTCTTTCTTTCTTTATTTATTTATTAATTTGTTTTTATAATTATTATTTTTTTATTTATTTACTTACTTGTTCATGTTCTTGTGTGTGTGTGTGTGTGTGTGTGTGTGTGTGTGTGTGTGTGTGTGTGTTTTACAAAACTGTCGGTGCATGCAAAATATTGATTTATTGCTGTAATTTTTTTTTGTTTTTTTTTGTTGTTGTTGTTTTTGTTTGTTTTTTTTTTTTGTATTTTTTTTTTTTTTTTTTGTCCTTTTTACAAACTAATGGTGAATGTGAAAATGTAAAAAAAAAAAAAAAAAACTGTTCACAAGGACGAGACGAATAGCATTCCATTGTCTAATAAAAAGCACTCTTATTAGGAACCATAATAACATGTGAAATATATATTTCGTCAATTTATAAAAATAAAATAAAAAATCCACAAATTCATCACGTTTAGTCCAGTAACCGATATTAGGGGTTTCTCAATGCATTATTTCCTATTTTTGTCAAACTAGGTCAAGTATGCGGTATGTTTTCTTGTGTACATTTAACCTACCAGAGACACTAGTGATCACGCGTGACTCCAGGTCACACAAAGAAAATATGGGTATAGGTACTTATCACGGTTGAATTCTTATCGCTGGCTCAAGTTAATATTGCAATAGTGCACTTCTAGTACCACTGACCTGACAAAACCAACAGTGTAAGTGAAACTGTTGACTTTCAAATTGTTTGAAATTGTGCCATTCCATGCATGCCATTTAGCATTCAACATATATCGTAGTATTGACACAAATTATTGATATTTTTTCTTATTTTGTCCACAAAAAAGCTGACAGTTCATACAGAGTGTCTCCAAAGGAGACACTGTGCAGAAAGTATTTCCAAAGGAGATATTTTGCATGAAATATAACGCTTATTTTCTGAAAAAAAAAAGATAAATAAGAAAACATATCTCAATATGCCTTCTGTTGATTTTTACCCAGCATTCTGAGCATTAATAAATAATACACCAGAGAAAAAGAAGATTTTTGTCAGTCTGTGTGGATGTGACACTCAACTGCGCCTTCTTGCAACTTCTGTTACATGAGAAGACCAATGCGACTACCGTCGCACCTCCAACATCACTGATATGACGAATATACTCAGCTCGAAGTAGAGACCATGGAAGGCTATTACCAATCATTACAGAAACACGCCTATTCAAATATGTTGAAAATTTCACCGAAAATACTGAAAGTTTTCAGATAAAAATTCTGATATTTTTCATATTATCCTCAAAACATAGATTGTGGGTACTCGTTAGAACAGCTTCAGCGAGGCAGTTCTAACGAGTACGCACAATCTATGTTTTTGAGCATAAATAAGAAAAATAATGTATTAACCCCTGTAAACCCCAGTTTTTTTTTATATATATAAAAGTGGGGTTTAAGGGGGTCAAAATATATAGGTATGTTTTTGTGATAGCTGTATCGGATTGTACACCAGCCTTTCAACTTCCCAGCTAGCATTCTGCTTAAATCTATATCGGACCATTATCGGCCCGACAGGAATCCCTCCTCTGTGTTTTTAGCAGAAATAAGAAAAATAATGTATACACCTGTAAACCCCAGTTTTACTATATAAAGAGGGTTTAAGGGGGTCAAAATGATATAACATTACGAAAACACGCCTATTCAAATATATAGACAATTTCACCTCCGAAAACTGAAAATTTTCAGATTAAAAAAACTCTGATATTTTTCATATTACTGCTCAAAACATAGATTGTGGGTACTCGTTAGAAGCGCCTCGCCGAGGCGGTTCCAACTCCGCGGACGCGCAGGCTGACCTGTCTTTGCTGGGGCACATGCAATCTTGTATAAAATGCTGTGCCTGGCTCAAGTGATAAAACAAGAAGATCTGTAAATAAGATAATTTAATTTTATGGAACTGATCGGTTTTATTTGACATTTCATACAATCTCTATGAAATTTTAACCTTAACAAACACTTGACGTTAATCTATTTATTTATTTATTTATTTATTTATTTATTCTTTTAGCTGTATAGTATATAGTGCAAACAGTGTTATACAGTGGTCTAAATTATTAGACGAATTGTTTTGACACTTTTTTTCAAATCTCTGCGGTTTTTAATTCCCATTTCAAGTGAACATAGCTTTATATGAGAAGACTAGTCAAATCATATTTGGACGCCCAACTGACAAACGGGATCTTTCAACATTCCGCAGTGTTTTTAACAATATAAACAATATATATTTTAAAAATTTAAAAGTCGTAACTCTTTTATCATCTTCAAACACATTTTGCTCATGAACAATGCATAGTAGCATACCATATCTTCTGAAATAAGAGACGTTATCGATGCCATATTACTGATATGCCCATATTCATAACATTCTTGTGTTGCCATAGAAAGCAGTCTTAGGTTAATATATCAAAGGCGTATTTCGAGGACAATCATAGTCGATAGACACATAAAAGGCAAAATAAGGAATATTCAGACAGACAGACATAGACCCAACATAAATGGGGTGCAATCAGACGTCCATGAAAAGTAAGCATTACACGGTAAGCTTTGCCCATCATGCCTATCAGCCTGAATAGAGATTTATGAAAATACGGTCCGAGGTTTATAAAGTCTGTTTATGGCTTGTATGTGGCAAAAACATCAAATATAAGTCACATTCTAGAGATTGCCAAGGTCATGATGGCTCCTAAAGAACTTCTTAAGTGTTGACATCGGTTTAGGTCTTTAGTATCCCTAAGAGATCAGTCTCGTAGTGAGTAGTCTTCCTCGTTCGTTAAAGTCCTGGACCCAGGTTTACAAATATCCATCACGAAAACATGCCTATATAATTTTGACCCCCTTGAACCCCACTTTTATATAGTAAAACTGGGGTTTACAGGGGTATACATTATTTTTCTTATTTTATGCTTAAACCATAGATTGTGGGTACTCGTTAGAACCGCCTCGTTGAGGCGGTTCTAACGAGTACCCACAATCTATGTTTTGAGCAGAAATATTAAAACAATCTGAGTTTTTTATCTGAAATTTTTCAATTTTTTTTCTAGGTGAAATGTTCTATATATTTGAATAGGCGTGTTTTCGTAATGTCTCAGAGTTAAGGTCTACCCTAACTGAAGGTCCGAAAATTGAAGATATGAAATAAGATATGTAAGTCAATTAAAGTGAACAGCTTTATGTAATTTAAGAAGGCAATTTCGAGCTGTACTTATCAATTTCATCGTCGAAAGCCAGATTTTATGTGAAAACGCAAAGTATGGCTTCCAAGTTTCGATTTTCAAAATTAGGGTCGACCTTAACTTGAGGAATGGCTGTAAATCTGGCCCCGAGGTTATAAAACTTTTTTCATGCTTAACTCAACTGAGCATGAAATTTTCTCTACTAATTAATATGAAAATGCCAACAATAGTTGGCATTTTTATATTTATTAGCAGAGAAATTGTCATGCTCAGCTATGTTTAGCAAAAAAAAAAAAAAAAAAAGAAAAAGAATTTGCAATTGTCAGTAATTTGAGATTTATTAGCACGACAAATTCCATGCCCAGCTGAGTTTAGCATGAAAAAAGTTTTATAACCTCGGGGCCTGGGACCTCATACTCAAAGCAGGCTCTAGCATAACGGATTAACTGTGAAGCGTAAAACCCATTACGAGAACATGCCTATTCATACATATACAAAAAATTTAACTCCAAAAATTGAAAATTTTCAGATAAAAAACGCGAATATTTTTCTTATTTCTGCTCAAAACATAGATTGTGGGTACTCGTTAGAACCGCCTCGGCGAGGCGGTTCTAACGAGTACCCACAATCTATGTTTTTGAGCAGAAATAAGAAAATAATGTATACCCCTGTAAACCCCAGTTTTACTATATAAAAGTGGGGTTTAAGGGGGTCAAAATTACACAGTCATGTTTTCGTGATGCATATGATGGTGCAGAAAGAATATTGTTGCACAGAAGCTGATCATTGACTATGGAAAAGCTGAATTCATCCCGTTTGTAAGAAAGCCTAGTGGAGAGCTATGAGAGTATACATATGTTACACATACTAATACGTTACAGCGATCCATATATTACACATTACGAAAATACGCTTATTCAAATATATTGAAAATTTCACCTCCAAAAACTGAAAATTTACAGATAAAAAGCGCTGATATTTTTCATATTTCTGCTCAAAATATAGATTGTGGGTACTCGTTAGAACCGCCTCGACGAGGCGGTTCTAACGAGTACCCACAATCTATGTTTTGAATATAGATAAGAAAATAATGTATACCCCTGTAAACCCCAGTTTTGCTATATAAAACTGAGGTTTAAGTGGGTTGAAATTATATAGGCGTGTTTTCGTGATGAGTTAGGACTAAACAGTCACGCCCTTTCTCTCGTCTTGAAACCTAAATTTGGCAATGTGACGTCATAACGTTTGATGAATTCTCAGACTCGACATTCTATAACAACTAATAAGTACATATCTCTGTAATGTTTATGATAGACCAGTGAAATCCGTCAGAAATGATTCTATATAGATAGATTTAAATGTGACGAATACGGACAAAACGAACGAATGGACGGAGGAAAATCAATTTCACATTTTCTAAGTTGGGGCATCATAACGGTCTCATTAACCTGGCCTTTTAATTAAATGTATATAGAGAAATTAATCTAAATGTTGACATAGAAGTGTATAACAGGTGTTGATTCAGTTCAGAATGTTCCAAGTTTTCAGAAGGGAGGCAAACAAACTTTTAGAGTTTCAGAGTTGCCTCCCTTGAAAGTTTATCCATTCTTTTTAACTGACCCATTAATGCGGAGTAGATTCCTCTACATGTCCTCTTTGAACTGGTCCTGTTCTAATAAAACTGGTATCTGGTAGGTTTTCATTATTATCATGTTTTACAGAAATTCCTGTATTTAATGCAAACAGTGTAGACCCTGATCAGACGCCGCGTTAAAACGCGGCGTCTGATCTGGGTCTACACTGTTTGCCAATGCCCCTTTTATGGGACGCCAGGCTTAAATGGGTTAACTTGATAATCCTGCGCATCCGAACAGTCTTAAAATTAATTTAGCTGCCAAGTTGTCCTTTCTGTTTTATTGAATGATTCCTCATGCGTACATCGAAAACCCTGACGAGATTGCATGGATCATCTGCATCAGTCCTGAAGAAACAGTGTCCCCTGTCCCGGCTCATTTATAGATTGGCAAGATTTCCATTCAGCAGTTTCGGAGAAAGTACCGATACATGAATAATGACGTTTGAACTTTTACCTCTTACCTTGCTCGCTACCAGTTTTCTATTATCTGTCCATTTGTGTAAAACTTGGTGAACTTCATTCCGAACAGTACTTGTGCAAGATTGATCTTTAATCTGTAAATGTCATCATGATCTTGTATTTTATTTTTATTTTTTTATTTTTTTATTTTATTTATTTATTTATTTATTTTATTTTATTTTATTTATTTTTTTTTTTGCATTCTTGTTTGAGGCACAAATTGTCTTTATATGTCTTTTTCGTTTTTCGCAAAGTTTGTTGAAATCACCATAGCATATTGTGCTTTCGACAGCTTTAAAAGTCGTTTTTGCTTGGAGCTTCATATAGAAGAAGCAAATTTGCATTTTTTTTTTTTTTTTGTTTATGATTTCATGCAAAACCATTTGTCAAAACTACCTATGCACCAAAATTTTATTCTAATCGCTTTTTATTTTTTAATAATCAAATATTTTCACTTTTTTTTTCCATAGTAAAAAAGAACGCAAATTATGCAGAATCTGTAGGGTAGGTAGCTTGGAGACAGATTTTCAACAAGTTCCACTTGTTCCGGAAAGCTTTAAAGTTTTACAATATTGTTGTGAAACATTAATTCAAATTAAACAAAGAAACAGTAAAAAAGAATTTCTTAGACAAAACAATCGCTAGTATTTTTTTTTTACATCACGAAAACACGCCTATATAATTTTGACCCCCTTAAACCCCACTTTTATATAGTAAAACTGGGGTTATACATTATTTTTCTTATTTCTGCTCAAAACATAGATTGTGGGTACTCGTTAGAACCGCCTCGCCGAGGCGGTTCTAACGAGTACCCACAATCTATGTTTTGAGCAGAAATTAGAAGAAAAAAAAATCCGAATTTTTATCTGAAAATTTTCATTTTCTGGTGGTAAAATTTTCAGTATATTTGAATAGGCTTGTTTCGTAATGAATAGTTTTAATTTCAATGTAAATATTTGAAAACAAAACACAGAAACAACAAAGACAAATGGTGTCTGATAAGATATGGTCTATCCGAGCAAAATAATTTCATTTAAAATGAAAGACTATGCAAAAAACATATACCTTTCAGAGTGATGTCGAAAGGACAGTAGTTTCCGCGTGTAATGAGAGATTGGTCATTGACCTATAACTGTTACCGCGACCTTCCATAGTTGTGTCCATTCTTTCATGATATACAATATCTTTTACAGTAATTCATTTGATGATAATCCCTTCCATCGTCTCGCAGTTACATGCTACCCAAAAAAACACACGCCGTCGTTTCAACACAAAGTTGCAAAATAAGACGGCGTTTCAACAAAACGTGCAACATTGTTTCGACGCCACCGCGACATCAAAACAACGTTGTTTAAACGTGTGCTTGCTGGGTAGACGGATGGACACACACACACACACACACACACAGATAAACGATAAAATAAAGAACCAGAACAGCTTTGAGCCGCGACATCAGAAAACGTACTTTCGGACATGGGCATCCAGCGAAGGCTCAGATCAGCTTGCGCATTCGCACAGTCTGATCAGAATCTCCACTGGGCGCATTTTCGAAAGATAATAATTGCTGGCCGATTTGAGTCTTCGTTGGGCACTTATGTCGGAAGGTACATGAGGCTTATTTTTTCAGAAGTAAAAGGGGAAATCTAAGTAAGTTATAAACTGATATTAGCTTTGATGTACGTGGTTCATGAAGCATAAGTAAATAGATAAAGTATTTCTTTACATGTGTGCCTTTCGGGGAAGTCAATATTTTACAAGTTCAGTGTATAAAAACCCTATCTACAGGATTTCTTCACTCATGGACCGGCGTAAAATAAGATTTTATTATGTATCATATGGGTAGCTGTCTAAAAATAACAACATTAATTCAGCTTTTTACAAAACTGCACATATGATGTCTCTCTCCTCTTACTGAAAGTGTATGCTTTAGACAAAAAATAGGTCAAAACATAAATTGGCCGGGTCTGTTCATGTGCAGCATTGTACAGTTACCTTAGTATTCTATTTTTACAAGTATGCTACAATTTAACCATTTCATCATGTACCTTAAAAATTGGCCATACAAATACAACGCAGGCTAGTCTGGACTTTCTTTCTTTGCAATATACCCCAAGATCTCGTTTGAATACTGCTATCTGCAATGAATGAATGAATGAATAAATGAATTGGGCCAGTCACTTAGTAAGTAAGCAAGCTAGTAAGTAAACATAAATTATTGGTAGAAATTATTTCTTTTCACATTACGGACATCTATTAAGTAAAATATAGTTACCGTAGTTATAATAGTAACAAAACATGTACTATTAAATATGAATAATTTATTAAGCCCAGATGATCAGGTCAGTTTTGAGTACACAATACATGTATTTTTAAACCAGCAAACAATTACCATTTTGAAGAAACAATTCCTTCATTAAATTCAGTTACGCTGCTCGGACAAGGAACATGCATTATTTGTACACCTTCCAAATATTAAGAAAAAAAAAACAAAAAAAGAAAACACGTTATTTTAAGACCCGTGCGACACAATAATTTTAGTTAAAATTTCGAAAATTTCGAAGTTCATTTTTGACCATTGCATATATTTTACAATATTTTGAAGGGTTTATAATAATAACTGGGTTTTTCTACACAGTACCTCTCGCAAATAAGGCAATGCATTCAGGGGTTTTGTCCGTAATAAATTATACTAGCCGATGAGTTGAATATAAAGGAGAGAAAATAGTCTTAATAAAAAACAAAGCACGATTTCCCAGATCTAACACAATAATGAATTATTGGGCTCTGCGTGCGTGTGTGTAAGAGTAGTCTGATGCCTCCCTCGGCATGTTTCGCGTCGAATTCATTACTTATACATTTTTTTGGAAAGTCATATTTCTTTAAGTATTCTGACAATTTATTATCTTTCAATAACTTACTAGATTTCTAATAGTAAGCGTAGAATTGGTTGCCAATAATTTTTGAAAACCATATTCACAGTAAGTATTCTGACAATTTATTTCCTTATACTAGCTATACTAAATTTACTACTAATCACAAATAAACTACCTGATACATGTAATGCGTCAAAAAAGCTTAAACTAAATGGCTAATAATAGTGAGGACCCTGATCAAACTGCCCCTAAAGTGCTGTAGTGGAGACAAATAAGAATGAAACTAAATTCAAACCGAACAAGAACAATAAAGACTATTTGTCGTGTAAGAAACGTTCCAGTTGATACATCCCGTAAAAGCCTAGATTACTGGTTTTGGCCATTCCCCACCCCCACGTAACATACAGGTACACTTATCACCACTATGCGATATCTTTTGCGGTTAAAAGAAAAGAGATGTAGACAGGATGTTCGTTCTAGCTTGAAAAGTAATTCCAGCTAGACAAACATTTCATACACTAAATTACTCCTAATGGTCTGTTGTAACCAGTATTTGATTATTCGAACCAGGGTGAGCCTTTAGGGAGAAAAGAGAGGGTTGTTACATTATGTAAGATCTAGTAGCAATAAAGAAAAATACGAGAACCCGCAAGTCTGCTACTCTTCGACAACGCTGAAAGTGAAGAATCAGTCGTCAGAGGAGGTAGTTTGAGGCCAGACTACAGTTTCTATTGCCAACAAAGTCTGATGAGGTACAGCTTTGCAATGATATACTCTTAAATCCCTCACCCCCTCCCATGCCCCGACCCCGCTCCGACCCCACTTTTTTTTATTTTAGAAGAAAATACTCCAAGGTAATGAAAATGCGTTATTAGTTATTTAAAATAGTTTTCAACGCTGCATGAAAACACCAATATTTTTTTTTGCATTTTACTCGTATATATGAAGTACAATGAAATTTTAGGTCATAGCTCTTGATAAGATGTTTTTTTTTTTCTATCCAAATATATTGATATTTTTCTTATTTCTCGACGAAAACGTATGTTGTGATACTGATTAAAAGTGCCTCGCCGATGCGCTTCTAATGAGTACTCACAACATATGTTTTCATGAAGAAATAACAACATATTTACCTGATACCCACTCTTATCTAGACCTATGTAGGTGTTTGCCATGATTGGATAACTGAGTCCAGGAAGAGCCACAACAATAGCCAACCAATGACACCACGAAAACATTACGAAAACACGCCTATTCAAATATACTGAAAACTTTACCACCAAAAAATGAAAATTTTCTGATAAAAATTCTGATATTTTTCACACTTCTGCTCAAAACATAGATTGTGGGTACTCGTTAGAACCGTCTCGGTGAGGCGGTTCTGACGAGTACTCAAAATCTATATTTTTCAGCAAAAAAGAAGAAAAATAATGTATACCCCTGTAAACCCTGTATAAAAGTGGGGTTTAAGGGGGTCAACATTACATAGGCATGTTTTCGAAATGAAGAGGACAAGCCAGCGAAAAGCAAAGCAACCAGCGTCCTCTTTCACATAAGCAGACCGCCATGCCAAGCAGTATTTATTCTGATAAATTTACTTGATCGCGAATATACGATTGTCACACACGATTCAGGATTTTAATAAATCGTGTATAGGAGATCACATTTAGGGAGTTTGCGCAAGCAAAGGAACCGGATGAGACATTTTAAGAACAGTTCATAAGACCCATTAATAACTTTTGAATTATACTGAAATAGCAACCTTTTTTTTTTTGTGCAGCTTCCAAATAATTTCTTCTAAAATGGTACGCGGAAATTGAAGGTTCTTAAACTTTACTCCAGGTATTCTAAATCTGATGTTTCCAACACCAGAGCACCCCCATCCCCATCCAACTTATAAAAAAAGAGCTGTTGTAAAACATGCAATATTCTAACATAATTTTATGCCGATTAACACGCCACAAAAATAACAATACAAAATCAAATTCTTACGGTGTATTGGAGTGCCTATACCATAAACATTTTCTAAGATCATTCTGAATTAATTTATTAATGTCTAACTATAGCGTTGGTTTAAAAACAACCTAAAGACTTCAAATGTATTGCGACTTACCCTGTAAATTCGAAAAGATTGATGGCAAAACTGAATTTTTGAAACAATGTAAAAAGACTGTCACTGAAAAAGTTGCTTGTTAACCCAGCTATTATTGATGACTGCTTCCCTTTTTATTGCATGTCGGTGAGTCAGTCCATAGTCTTAATGACGGCTCCATCCTCAATCTGCTTTAGAAGGCTGATGCCTGACAGTCAATCAGTGTTTGTGGTCGGACATATCTAGGCCCTGTTTGTGGATTTCTTGTGTTCTGGCCTTTGATATCAGAATGAAGCGAGCGGTTTCGTGCGACTTAAACTGGTTTAAGCCCCCAGTATTTTTTTCTATTGACCGTTTCGAGGAGGATCCTTTGTAGCACGTTTCATTACGAAAACACTCCTATTCAAACATACTGAAAACTATAACCACCAAAAAACGAAAACTCTCAGATAAAAAAAATTCTGATATTTTCCATATGTCTGCTCAAAACATAGATTATGGGTACTTGTTAGAACCGCCTCAGTGAGGCGGTTCTAACAAGTAACCACAATCTATGTTTTTGAGCAGAAATAAGAAAAATAATGTATATTTCTGTAAACCCCAGTTTTACTTTGTAAAAGTTCGGTTTAAGGGGTTAAAATAATATACGCATATTTTCGTGATGCTTTGTGTGTCGGTGATTTCATTTGTAGCGTTTGTTTTTGTAATTGTTTGTTCCTCAACTTTCCTTCTTTAGATGCCTCGGGAATGCATTGTTACGTGACTGGGCATTTCCTGGATATATTCATATTAATTTTATTCAGATTTCCTTTTGTGATCTTTGCTTTTCGTCATCACAGGGCTTGTGATTTTATGTGTTTTACTGTGAAGTAACACAGATGAGGTAGAGTTCCCCTATGTGAACTGATCATCAGTATGCAATATAGCAATTTGGTGAGGTTTTGCGCGAGTAAAACTGGTTTTAGCTCTCTCCTCATCCCCCTACCCCACCCCCCCCCTGCCCCCGCCCCCACGTGAGTAACTTTTCTTCTTGCACTTTCAATGTGATTCGACTGCAGTTCTTTTAGTTTTTTCATCAGTAGTTTCATATGTGGTGTTTGTTTTGTCATTGCCTCGTCTCTCCTTTAGATGCTTCAAAAGGCTGTGTTTCATGCCTGTGTCTTTATTTATATTTTATATGTATATCCCCGACATACGAAGTATGTCGAGTGGTATATAGTTGTCGCCTTTCCGTTCTTCCACGCGTTTATTCGGACGTACGTTCGTTTGTCTTTCCATCACGTTTGTGATCAAAGTAGATCAAAGTAGATAAGAAGATAAGACCTTACATTATAAAGACCCTTTGATGGATTTTATTTATGTTTGGCATGATGGTAGATATTGGGATTATCGGAAAAGATGTCGTGGCGTCTTCGTTCTACATACAGGTAACTCTCACGGGTACAAATCAATGGCGGACGCATTACACACTATATAGAATGTATGTTAACTCTTGTCCTGCTGAATAAATTCAGATGCCACACCCATTTCTAATTTTCAGCCAATCAGATTACTTGATCCAGATTGTTGATATAAATTCACATACTTAATGACAAACAGTGCAGATCCAGGTCAGTTGGCTTCTTCAGAAGCCAGCTGATCTGGATCTACACTGTTTGCAAAGGCAGGACATATCCGGGTTCAGCAGGACTAGGGTTAAAAGCCTCCATTTCTTTATTTTGACCTACAATTTTTTTACTTCATTACATTGTATGGTAATGTATCGAAGACGTATATTAAAACAATCATGTTTTGCTAGTTACTTATTTTTTTTTTCCATTACGAAAACATGCCTATTTAAATATACTGAAAATTTCACCGCCAAAAAAATAAAAAGTTTTCAGACAAAAATTCTGTTATTTTTCATAATATGCTCAAAACATAGATTATGGGTACTCGTTAGAACCGCCTCGCCGAGTACCCACAATCTATGTTTTGAGCAGAAATAAGAAAAATAATTCAGATCCCTGGGAACCCCAGTTTTACTATATAAAAGTGGGGTTTAAGGGGGTCAAAATTATATAGGTACGTTTTCGTGATGGTAATAAAGGACCTGGTATGATAACCCGTACATTTGGCTCCCAGAAAATCTGTTATGTAAAAGTTCTTTTGTGATAGCAAGATTATGCAAATTGCAAAGCTCTAACATGAAATGAAACAAAAATCATAAATATAATCTAGTCATTCGCAAATAAATTAATCTTTTTACATTGACTCTGCACCTACCCCTAGCTGATTTTGACTAAAATGGCGAATTTCGTCGCCGGGTCTTTCAAAATATATCAGCCCAGACTCCAGCACATTTTTTTTTTATTTGGCCGTATACAGATAAAGTTTTGTATGTCAACATGTGTTAAAAAAATAAATGTACAGAAATAGGGGCTCTGTGTTAATTTTTCACCACCAAACTTGTAGATTTTATGCCATTTGGCGTTTCAACATAAAAGTGACCATATCTCTGCTCATAGTAAAATGTTGTGGATACTCATTTTTTAGTTAGGACCCAAGGGATAATTTGGTACATGTTTCATTTTGCTGCGGTGATGTTTTTGTTTTTCGTATCTTGCTTGTGACAACTAAAGTGGGTGAGGTAACTTGCTATGCCTCGACTAGTGTACAGCTGGTTAACAGTGTTGTCTGACATATGAGTGCATCAAAGGGAAGCTATAATCAAATGTTCTCAAAAGCTTTTCGTAATGTCCTTTCCTTCAAAGAGATGGCTTTCAATCATGATTTTCTTACCATTTTTGTTAAATCTATTGACAATATACAGGTGTGTCTGAAATTATGTTATTCTGAGAATGCAAGAAGATGAAACAATTTATTTCAGAATGTTTCCATAAACTAAGCCTGTTAACAAGCAAAATAATGCACATTTAAGAGAAATTAAATGGGGGCCAAAAATGGCCCTCACTTATGATTCCAGGTCCTTTAAACATTAACTAATGCAGCAGAAATGCATTTCGGCCAATTTTAGCCGGTGAGAATATTCATTCAGGGATTTGCGTGATTTTTCAAGCGGAATATTTTGTATAATTTTTTTTTCCACAACTTGGATAAAAATGCATTAAAATAAGATAATTATTATAAGATTTATATCTAAGTATTTGCATATGTATATATGATGTGATGTATTTTATGAGGGCCGCATGGTAGACTGACATTTTAGCCGAACGTGTAACCTTTTTGAAGTATTGTAAAAATAAATATGTGTGCTAGTTGATAAATACCAGTTTGAATGATATAATTATCCGTATTGATCCCAGCAGAAATTATACGACTTCCTAATCTGCTCTTTAGTACTAAAACTACCGTACTGAAAACGTATATGGCGAAAAACAAAGTCATTTCATGTAATTTTATATTAAAAATCTTCCAATTTTGATGAAACATATTTTCTAATAGAAAGATTGCGTTAGTTAGGAAATGACATTGACAATGCAAACTACTATGACCTTATTTTAAAATAAATATATATTTTTTTTTATTATTTAGAATTTGGCATCCTTCTAACCTCTCACAATTTAGTCATTGTAGGATTCTTGCTGTTAAGAAAGTATACTATTTATTCATTTTATTCGTCTTTGTAGCCTTATTTTCGTACATTTTCTGTGTATGCCCACCTACCCTGTACCCGAGTGATTACCAGTACGATCTGCTATGACGTCAATGCCATCTTTTCCCGATAACTGCTATAGGTCTAAAGTGTTATGCAGTGCCATCCCCACCCGGGGGTTGTGAGGGGGGGGGGGGCGCTGACCTTGGGTCATGGTCATGGATGATCTCCACCCCGAGGTGTGGCCTTGAGGACAAGGTCACAGGCACAAAAAAATTCATATAAAAGTCAAAATATTAACATTTAAGTTTATATAGCTTTTATCAAGACCTTTCGATGAATTGCATGTATATTTAATATTATGGTAGATACAGGTTTATAGGTTTAAAGTTTTACTCAGAGAAATCTCCAGCGCGAGGCGTTGAGGTCAAGGTCACACACTTAGAATTTACACACACACACACACACACACACACACACACACACACACACACATATAT
This sequence comes from Anodontia alba, assembly GCA_964016985.1. Classification (NCBI taxonomy): domain Eukaryota; kingdom Metazoa; phylum Mollusca; class Bivalvia; order Lucinida; family Lucinidae; genus Anodontia; species Anodontia alba. The sequence goes on along the minus strand of OZ024823.1, from coordinate 8,205,346 downwards.
ATATATATATATATATATATATATATATATATTGCATAAACGTTTACATACCGATGGGTACTAACTGTGCACCGTTGCTTGCCGACTTGTTTTTATACTCGTATAAGGCGGAGTTTGTACAAGTCTCCTCAAAGCAGGCAAGAAACACATTGCACAACAATTCAATTTCACGTACAGATATATAGATTATGTATTGTCTCTGAAAACACAAAATTTGCAGAGTATTTGGAATTCATCTATCGACGTGAACTTGAAATAAAGAAAACAAAGGAGACTGATGCCTCCTCCTCACACTTGGATTGACAATAAAAAGCTTACTACTAGACTTACGACAAACGGGATGACTTCAATTTTCCCATTGTTAACTTTCCATTCCTAAGTAGTAATATCCCTTCTGCACCAGCATACGGCGTTTGTGTCTCACAGTTAATCCGCCGTTATGCCAGAGCCTGTTCAAAAAATCATGGAGCGTGGGAAAGTGCTCACTACAAAGTTGTTGAGGCAGGGGTATCAAAAAAAAAAACTTAAGAAGTTCTATGGGAGACATCATGATCTGGTCAATCCCTACAATGTGACAGTTTCCAGAATTGTTTCTGATGTTTTTGCCAATGACTCGCCATAAGCAGACTTCCCAAATCCCGGACATGCGCTTCTAACGACATTTCCTTCGTTCAGGCCTATGGGCATGGTGGGCGAAGCTTGCTTACCAAGGAATGCTTACTTTCCGCGGACGCCTGATTACACCTTTTATTCTGGGGTCCATATCTGTTGGTCTGAACATTCTGATTCGTCTTTCGTTTACGGATTTATGAGTTTGGATTATGGCTTAGGTACCATGACCGCAACTACTTACATAACTATATATTTAAGAACCTTTGATTGATTTCATTAATATTTGGCATGGTGATTATATTCGGATGTACAGGCTGATCTAGATTGTGTGTTTTTGCAACTTCGCTACGGCTTATTTCATGTGACGCGAGTCAATCGTGATTTGACCGTTTTTAATGTTCTTTGACTGTTCGCGGAGATTTTTAACATAAAGTTCAGACTAGGTTAACATAAAACAATCGAACGATTTCAAGCGTTTAAATTGAAATGTCCAATCTACAGGTACACATTTACATATATATAGTGCCAAGTATGCGTTACTAGAGACAACAATAGTAAAAACAAATTTATACAAGCTGACAATGTTTGCCTTTGATAAACTTAAGGATATGCATTTTCTATAACACAATTAGATGTTAAGAGGTAATTTTGAAATCAGTCGGTAGTGTAGTATTATATATTGTAATACAAAAATAGAATTTAGATGAAATAAATTTTATTCCAAACCACAGAATGCTTCAAAAAAGGTAAGAGAAAAGTCCAGAGAGTGCCACAATCACAAACCGCAGCTCTTCCCAGACCCCAAGAGGAAGAGGAAACCGACAAATCTAAACAAGCACAAACCGAATAAACGTACGAAAAGCACTAAGATTAGCTCTCTCTTCCCCAAGCGAGGTAATCGCAATACTAAAAGGACTGAAAAACACAAGATCAAAACGACACACGGAAAGACATACAGCAAATCGCCTCGTAGAATAAACCACAAAGCAACAAAGAGTAAGACTAACACCGGGACCACCGCCTTAGAACGGTCGGTAGAGCAAACCACCGAGGGGGGGGGGGGGGGGGTTAAAGCACTTTTACAGCTAGCCATGCATGGCTTTTATTTTGTAGTTCGTAGCCTTAAAGTACATATACTGGTGTTATTTTTATTTCTACGAAAACACGTGTATTGCGTGTTCTCATAAGATATACCTCGATGCCAATGAATGCAATTACAATTACACATGGTCTGTATATATGGAAAACAACGTTTTCTGAGATTTTTCTCTGAAGCTATGAAGGACAAATGCTTTCATTTCGCAGTTTTATTCTCCTAAAATTCAGTGTTAGATGAGACCAGAACAAAATATTTCTGAAACGTTTTGTTTTACGCATAGACTTCACGGAATTTCGAAAAAATATTCAAATATGCATATTTGTTTTCTTATATATCACAAGAAAAACTCATAGTGCACATCAGGTATTTTTTTTCTTTTGCCTTGATTTTCATATGTCATTTCAAAACCTCACTTTTGCCTTTTAGTCCATCTGTTGAAGTTCAGGATAAGGTCATAATTTTGCGCAGGATGAGCTATTATAGTTATCACTATTTGTCCTTCTTGCGTGCGTCCCTCCCATAACGAAAACATGTCTATATAATTTTGACCCCCTTAAAGCCCACTTTTATATAGTAAAACTGCGATTTACAGGGGTATACATTAATTTCTTATCTCTGTTCAAAAACCTCATCGAGACGATTCTAACGAGTACCCACAATCTATGTTTTGAGCAGAAATATGAAAAATAACAAAATTTTTATCTGAAAAGTTTCATTTTTAGGTGGTAAAATTTTCAGTATATTTGAATGAGCATGTTTTCGTAATGCGTCCACTCTTTAAAAAATACTTCTTCAGACACTGAAACAGCCTGATGTTTTATTGATTATTTGTTATTTTAGTTGGTGGCCTTTGCAGCTTAATGACACTATAGAGTTATAATGGGAAACCAATTGAGTGCTTTCAAACGACTTCCTTTATGTACCACTTTCTAACTGTAACCAAATTACATAGGAAGCATCCTTGAGACAGACTAGAGATTTCAACTTTTTGAGACTCTACATCAAAGATGGCTGCCATAACAATATATGGAAACTCCATAGACGACTTCTCTTCCAAAACTTCTGAGCTGATTGAAATCCAAATGTATATGACGTATATGGTCTTTTATATTTGGAAAAATAACACTAAAAAATCATATATCTAAGACGGGCGTCATGAGCACAAGTGTTAGTACCTATAAACAGCTTGTTCTTACTGCAAAAGTAGACAAAGGAAAGCTATAACCATGGAATACAACCATTCCAAGGAGCGGAGAAAGATTGAATGTCAAACACATCACAAAACAAAAACCAAGAAAAAAAAAAACAAAAAAAAAAACAGCACTTCATTGAAATCAAACCGAACAAATGAGAAGAAAGTGCAACAGATATACGCCTTGGAACGTTCAATCTAGTGTTACTGATGCTAAATGTCGTCCTTAATTCTGATACAGTTTCAGCCATACATAACTTTCCGGTCTGATTATTGGTTTCCTTATTTATCAATGAATCAATGCTGTAAAACATATCCTATAATGAAACATTGATGAGGGCTCGACAAAAAGCGGAAAAGTGAGTTAAGTCAAGGAAACTACTAGAACAACCAGCCAACCCCTAAGTCTAGTAAGAAAAGACACAAACCGTCTAGCAAAAATTTAATATTTGAGCCGTCCTTGAGTCTTGTGCCTGACTTTCTATTGTTTAGTTAGAGGGTATTTCCTTCAAAATCGCATGTCCGCCAAGCAGTGACCAAAATCAGCCCGCACAAATGAACAGGCTGATCAGAATCCTGGCTTTACGCTCCTTCTTCTTCTTCGTCTTCTTCTTCTTCCCTAGTAAAGGTAAAAATCTTCTTGGGAGACCCTGTGTGAAAACCCCACTTCCCCGGTTTAAACTACAAAAATGTATGTGCAACTGTAATTAATCAAGAAGGCTTGGTGTGTAGGATGCAGGTGGGCAAGACTCCCTGAGTCTGGCTGTCGGTGACTGGTGTAGGCAGCCGATTCCACTTGCTGATTGTTCGATAATAAAAGGAATAGTAGTGAACAGCTTTGCTGGCCTCAAGCTGGCGTAGACGCTGTGATCCGCTTGTGTGGCTTTCACTTGGCTGAAAAAAATCAGGATTTATATCAATCAGTCCATGCTGGATCTTGAAAAGCATACATACTCTGTCCACCAAACACCGCTATTGAAGGTACTCCAAACAAGGCTCTGAATCATGGTTGTCACACCCTGGGATGCGCTCTGTATAATTCCTATGAAAGCATGTTGCCGCTTTTCGCTGAACTAGTTTCAGGATGCAAATGTCAACTATCTGGTGAGAATCCCAAACAGTAGAGGAGCCCTTCGTCGTACCGTGGTGATGTAGGTAGCATACTTCACTCGAGCAGTACACGCACTTTGATTACGCCTAACAAATCCCACGGTATTGTTGGTCTTGTTGATTGTCTTCTCAAAGTGTTTTTTTCCAGGAGAAGTCTTCGCTGATGGAAACACCAATGTACTTGCTGTTGTTTACAACCTCTAGCATGTGTCCATGCATGTGGTAGCTGGTGTTGATTATCCATCTTTTGTTGGTGCTTATGGAAGTGCACTTCCCTTGGTGGAACCATCTGCTAGACTTCCTTCCGCCTCTCCAGCGCTGAAAGGTTTTGTTGTAGGAGATCGGAGACTTCGGGAAGGGCTGCGATTTGTGATTGTGGCACTCCCAGGACTTTTCTCTTACCTTTTTTGCATAAGGTTATGTGTCTGGAAGAAGCTAGTCATCTGTGAATAGCCTGGCATCCGTCAATTCTAGCATGTTATTTATAAACGCCAAACAAAGCACGGGTCCCTGGCCTGTACCCTGGGGACGCCTTAGAGATGAGAGGACATCTGCTTCAAGGGATTTTGTGCCTTCAAGTAGGACTGACTGTTTTCCCTGACTCAGGAATGATTCGATCCGTCGTAGAGTGGAATCCCTTACACCCTAGAAGTAAAGCTTATCAAGAAGACGTCGGTGAGGCTCTTTATCGAATAACTTTACAAAGGCAAGGCGAATCACATCAGCCTGGCCCTTCTTAGTCATATTTCTTCCTATCGTTTGTTATTGTCGTTATCAGTTGGGTCTCACAGGAGCACTTCGCTCTGAACCCATGTTAGGGGTCAGTGAGAATTCTGTTCTTGTCAAAGTGTCGCATAATCGAACTGTTAACAATATGTGCTATGATTTTGAAGACTTCTGATTTCAAAATTGGAATGAAATGGGGCGATAGTTGGATGGTAGTGCTTCTCTCAATTCTTATACGAGTATATATGGACAATGAAAGCATGATTCTAATCTGTACGTACCTCCCCCGTATCTAGTGAGAACTCGTAAAACCTGGTAAGAATTTGCGCAAGCTTGTCAACAGCCGTGTCCAGAATGAAGCTTAGAATACAGTCTCCTCCAGTTGTCTAACAAATCTTCAGGTCAAAAAGTTTATGGATACCCTTTAACTGCACCACAATCAGTTCCACTGAAGGATATGAACTTGGCACTTTTGTTGGAATATATGAATGTGTAAGTAGACACAAACTGTTTAGTCAGTATCTCCGTCTCAGAACCGTTGTCGCTATGTATAAAGCCACCCTTGTTTTTCAGTGGGGCAACGCCTGTAGATCCCTGTTTCTTACTCTTGATGTCAGACCAACACGCTTTTGGCTCATCTCATTTATCATTGCTGACTATCTCCTACTTGTACTTTATATGGGCTGCTCTAAGGTCTTTCTGTGTCTGCCATTTCATGCGCTTGTAGCATTCCCAGCCGGCAGGGCTTTGCTGTACGTTTAGTTGGTACCTGGTCTGTGGTCTTGGTCAGGTGTTGATTTGATTTCTTCCCATTTACTCTGTGGGTAGCCAACTATCCAGTCTGTCTTTAGACAGACAACAGAGATTCTGCTGTGCTCAGAACGTGTGGATTCACAGGCTGTTCTGTCTTCGCTGGGCGCATAAGCAATCTGGTAGGAAATGCTGTGCCCTGGCTCATATAATTACCATACATGGCGGCATAATAATATATAGCACTACATTGATTCTATATCTGAACAACAGACTTTACAAAATAATCAACTTAAGAAACATAGTAGAACTGTAATAACAATGAAGTGATGTCAGCGATAACAACAATAGTAATGGCAATAGTGGCAGGAGTATTAGAAGAAGTTGTTGTTATGGTGGTAGAAAGAACAGTAATTGCGGTAGTGGCAGTAGTAGAATAAGTAATATGTTTATCACATAGTCCAATTCCTGTCTTGCCGTTTTAGCTTGGCTGGACGAAGTCCTGGAAGAGCTGTCAAACAACTCCCGGCATCGGCGTCGTCGTCGAATTCGGCGCTCACACAGTGTTAACGTTTTACTTTAATGTTTTAAGACCTCATATTTTCCAAACACCATACAACATGATGGATTTGGGTTTTTTTATTTGTTTTGTAAGAAGAAATTAAATTGCGACTCATTTCGAAGCAATTCTGTTCAATATATATATATATATATATATATATATACATATATATACATATATATATATATAAATAAGGTAAGATCACGGACTAAGAACTTTTATGTTAAAGTTTTATGTTAAAATTTTTAATAGGTCATATATTCCAGTCCATACAATGGGTTGGTTTATAGTTTGTATGATAAATAAGGTCCAAAGCTTTATTTAGCAATACCCGCATTTATGTCCATGGCCTTAAGGTCGTGGTCATGGACTAAGCTCCCATATTCCAGATTATTTGATTGATTTGGTTTATCATTGGTATGATGATCAAAATCAGTCCGAAGTCTTATTCAGCAATATATTTACCAGCACATGTGACCTTAAGGTTAAGGTCACGGACCTAGAACTTTTATGTTATAGCTTTGCGTTATAGTATTTAACAGCTCATACTTTCAAGACAATATGATGGGTTTAGTTTACATTTGGTATATTGCTAGAAATAGGTCCAAGATTTAAATTAGAAATACCTCGGATTTGCTTACGACCATGAGGTCAAGGTCATGAACTGGGAACTTTATATGAACGTTTTGAACGGCACATATTTTTCCAGACCATTTGATGGCTTAGACGACTCGAAGTAACCCTAAAATTACCTTATTTGTCCGTCCGTCCATAGTCAGTCAGCGATAATGTGTGGCCAGTTAACTTAAAGGGCCATGGCGCTTAAACCGTTGGAAATAGTTAGATAATTTGGACATACCAATAGATACTAACAGGTTCTAGTCAATAGACTTTCCGAGTGCCAGATTTCAATGACCGAGGCCCTCTCGAGCATAAACATGTAAAAATGAGAAAATGGCCAAATATTAGTACGGTTTGGAATAATTTGATGAGTTGTGTTTTCAATTTTGCATACTGGTTGATAACATCTACATCTGAGTAAATTGACTTCCCAATCCAGATTATATTGACCGAGGCTTTATCGAGCATCCAAAAAGTAAAATTGAGAAAATGGCCCTACAAAGGAAACGGCCTGGAATAGTTTGATGGTTGTTTGCTTACTGATTAATACCATCTACTTGTAAGCAAATTTATGTGGCCTAACCAGTGGTCTTGCTTTCCGTAATGGTTTATTACTTCTGACAAATCATGGCACAGAAGCTCGTCGATTGATTATCTTAGCTTGTCAGAAGTAGCTTCATAATCTTGAAAGGCCATAAAACCAGTGTCACATCATCGTATGTTGTACGTTTTGGTCTTTGAATTGCATAATTTTGAAAAAAAAAAAAAAACGAAAAAAGAAAAAGAATAATACACTAAGAACGTTGTTTTTTTTTTCAAAGTTATTAGAACTTATCATTTCGAGACCAGAACAGAATATTCTTACTTCAAACTTTTCATGTGTCCATTCAAAAATCAAACATTTGAGACTAAAGATATGTAATACGAAAAACGATGTTACATGCTACGTTTTGATTAGTTATAAATTGCTATTGTTTATGGTTAAATGAAAAGATTATCTTACATTATAATATATAGTTGGCATTGCAAACATCGAACGATTATGGTTATTTTAAGATCACATTTGTGCATCCGAAACCAAGGTTTCAAACAATTGATCCCGGGTTGATAGAAGACAGGTTAATTTGTGTTAACTTTCAATCCTCCTTTGGTCAAAATTTAAGAAGTACCTAATATCGTCAAAAAAAAAAAAAAATAAAAATAAAAATAAAATAAAAAAAAGACCCCGACCCGAAATTGTGCGTCATGGTCGCACATTTCTTTTCCAAATGAGACGAGTAGGAGAATTCAAACTCAAACAATTTATGCAATTTATATCAGACTCTATATTCGGCATTTAATATAATATTCAACCCGATAGGTTTACGGTTAGTACCATTATTTCATTACAAACATTTAGTCCTGGAAAGTTGTTCCCGACTACCGATCTATATTCCCGGCATGCATACTCTCCCAAAACATTCGGTCACCCTAAAATGCAAAAACAATTTCCTTTCGCGCAAAAAGGGCCATTGTTGTTTTGTTTCTTAAGTTCCATCGTATTTTTTTTTCTTCGGTACATCCTCTGAAAGGTATAATGTCAATTAGAATATAATGTCATTATTAACTTGTTCCGCTGTTTTAACAGCGTAGATCGGTTGCCTACTCTTATTCTATCGCATATAGGGATCAGTAACCGAACATCAAAACGACAAAATCTCGCAAGCATAATCTCCGCAAGAGATCAATAAGACTTGATTTTGACTGGCCACTTATCAACATGTGACTCGATCGGAGCGCGCGCATCAAGAATGATGGCAAAATATAAATTATATGGCGACCAGTTGAAATCCGCGGAATATTTATCATTTACTAAGGCTGCGTTCAGTAAAGCGAAAAACTGGCGAGTGTTTTTCAAAAACTATTTTGCATTTTCGAAACAATAATGTAATTCCGTCTCATATGACCTCCAATTAGAGAGTACCCGTTATTCTTGTTGATGATACTTGATGTTATATCGAATAAACGATATCAATAGTTATTAATTTTATATAGAATCAAATAAATAATATCCCATATTTTGGGTTACAAACAAGCATATATAAATTTTATTCGCATAGGCCGCCATTTTGGTTGTGCGAAAAGACAGCTTATGGACAGTTTAGGGACGCTCGCTATCCTCCGCTGAAAAGCTTGCTTTTGTTTGTGATTGACCACGAACGTCTTAACTGAACACAGTCCAGTTGTCACTTTGTGTAAAACTTGGGGCGAGTTTAATCCTATGGATGTATACAGCTATAAGTATTATCATTTTGTTAAAAAAAATGGCGACCTATTAGCTTATTAAAACGTTAGCAGAAATTATTTTAGGCTGCTGCTAATGAAATTGGATATTGATTCATGTTATTCTATCACGCGGATCTGTTGCAAGAAAATTATTTCAGATGCATTATAAAATGATGCTTGTTGAACAGCAATTTGAAAATTTGTACCACACGTCCCAATCACTAAATGTTTTACTAAAAGTTGCCATTAAATGCGGGTCGTGCACTTTAGCCAAATGTTGATGTAGTTTATATTTGGTATGGTGATAGATATATATCCAAAGTTTTATTCAACAATACCGTACTCTCTCTCTCTCTCTCTCTCTCTCTCTCTCTCTCTCTCTCTCTCTCTCTCTCTGCCCATGGTTTTTGAGTTACGGGTCACAGACTAAGAACGTTTAATTGAAAGTTTGGCGTTAAAGTTTTGGCAGTTTATATTTTCAATGATGTCTTAAGGAATACGTCACAGACTAAGGACTTATATTTTGTTGAAGTGTATGAAATAAATTTGGTATGAATTTTTTTAGCTCAGGACAGGCATCTGTTCAGGTGAGCTTGCTGTCTGATGACAACTCTTATTTGTTGAAGTCCAAAACCGTCAAAATATGTGAAAATGATGATTCAAGCGAAAATGTGCTTGACGTCATGTACGTTATGTCATGTTGTTGACAACGTCACAATAACGCAACAAGCGGGCTGATAACATTATCCAGTCAGAATATACCTCTTCAGGTTATCTGACCGGGCAATCAGATAACCACTTTCCGTTCAAACTAGATTGTAACCAAGGTATCGCTTTATCACATATACAAAATGTGGATTTTCATACCACATATAGTAACGAATATGTGATACTATTAATTATAGCAATAGTAGCAGCAGAAATGATAACAGTAGTAATAACAGAGCTAATGGAAACATTGATAATAAAATGGGATATCAAAGGAATGAACACCAGTTATGCTTCAATCTTGAACTGGTAAATCATCGTTACATTTCTTCGTTTTGCGAACCTCATCCATTCATAAAATTCAAAAACAAAAAATCACTACAAACGCGTGCATCGATGAACGCTAATATTCCAACAAGTTACAATAGTCAGGTTTCTCAATTCTTGTTTGTTTGTTTGTGTTGAGGTTTTACGGCCCAGTAAACCTAAACGGGTCATGTCGAGCGCGGTCTGTTTACCTAACCACACGTTTACTGGGCAGGCTTAGTCCTCTAAGCGGTTAACCAGTATTGTGCACCGTAGAAAATATTTCACGATCAATCTCCACGAAAGAATGTTGCAGACGTCGGCGGGGTTCGAACCCGCGACCTCCTGGTCTCCAGTCGGACGCGCATCCAATTGAGCCACCAAGGCCGGCTCTCAATTCTTGTACCTTGAAGAAAAATATGTAACCCTAGCATCGGAAAGATATATGGCTGAATTTTTGTACATATAAAGCTTTGATATTGATTCATACAAAACCGCTGTATAGCATTGCGAAACTTATTGCATTTTGGAGAAACGCATGCATCAAGTTTTGCATGATAATGGTTTAGAGTTTTGCCAAGCAACTGTAAGTTCTATTAAGCGTATAGTATACTTACAAATATATCCCCAACTCGCGATAAACTGATCTGTACAGTTTGTGTCTGAATATAAATTGGCACTGATTGTTTAAAATTCTTGTCGCATTTTGTAAAACGGCATGCATTTTATGGAATTTTGATGAACATTTTAGTTTGCGAAATTACGTCAGTTATTATGTTTGACTTCCATACATTTTTACGCAGTATGGTTCGTTATTAAAGGTTTTAAAATTATGAACATGAAGAAATGCTCGGCGATTCCCATCAACATGCATGTTTAAGATTTACGTAAGTCTGATACAGTGTTGTATACGAATATATTTTTTATTGAAAAGCCATAAGCACGAACGGCCGAAAGACAGCTGGCAAAATTTGAAGTATGCCATTCAAAATGGTGTCATAAAATTTGCAATCAAAAGTTTTTTTTTGCAGGCTTATTCTATCTGCAATATTGGACGAAAAATCGAACTTTTTGGTGTTAATCCATTTCTGTATACCTTCTAATAAAGTCTATAGAAAACGGTAGAAGGTTTATTTGAAATGCAGTTTGCATGCGAAATTTAAAAATTAACGTCAGACAGAAAAATGGGTTACTCTCCCTTAAATGTATAATTTTGACCCCTTAAAGCTCACTTATATATAGTAAACCTGTGGTTTACAGGGGTATATATTATCTTTCTTATTTCTGCTCAAAACATAGGAAGAAAGCCTGGACATTATTGTATATAAAACAACTGTGTAGCAGATATGCATACATTGCATTTCGCGAAAATTTGCACGTTTCTATGGAGGCCCAGTTGATGCTTAGCAAATTCGAAGAATACAAAACCTTGTGTTTTCAGGTTAAAATCATAAAAAAGAAAGAAAAATGTTAAAAATATAAAGCAGAATGTTTATTTTTTCATGCACATATGCAAAAATGACGTCATTAATGACCTCGGTAAATTTTCGCGAAATGCAATGTATGCATATCTGCTCCACAGTTGTTTTATATACAATAATGTCCAGGCTTTCTTCCTATATCGAAATATATCGTATATCTTTCCGATGCTGGGGTTAGCAAAAATTGAGTACCAGAGTCCGTAAAACAACAAAGGCAATGACCTTTGACAAAGATAATGCAATCATTAAATTCCTGGTGGGAGCGGATTCCATATCAAATTCCTGTAACTGATGCGGACGGGGAGGTATTTATTCGTGTTACTTTGCTGATAACTATACGCAATCCAAAAAATAAATAAATAAAAAAAATAAAAATAAAATAAAAAAAAAAAACGGATTACCGAAATAACAAAGTGTACAAGGGAACGGAGAAGGGAAAGACCCATCAAACACCAATAAAGCTAAAAACAATAGAGGCATGGTGACACAGAAATACAAATTTGCATCACAGTATAACACTGGAATTTCCAGATGGACAAAGTAAGACTTGTCGGCAAGATCTGTACATTTGAGCCGGGGTGCGGTTTTTCCTATAAGATTGCATGTGCGCACAGCGAAGACTCAGAGATACCAGACTGCTTATCAGTCCTCGCTGTCTGATCAATGTCTTCGCTGGGTGAACATGCAATCCTGTATGATATGCTGTGTCCCGGCTCATTTGAGGGTGCGTTCCTTGTACGCTTTAGGCATGATAGTCAGAAAATCCTGCATTCCACGTGAAACCAGCAAGTTGTTCACCAGTGTAGATCAATCAAATATGATCTGTCGCTTTGACATAAATTTACATTTAATATTCATAAGGATTCGACCACTATACAGTCAGGAAAGTCTGCGTTTTATCTGTGCCAGGCACATCGCGAAAACATACCCTGTATAATTTTGACCCCCTTAAACCCCACTTTTATATAGTAAAACTGGGGTTTACAGGGGTATACATTATCTTTCTTATGTCTGCTCAAAAACATAGATTCTGAGTACGCGTCAGAACCGCCTCGCCGAGGCGGTTCTAACGAGTACCCACAATCTACGTTTTAGGCAGGATTATGAACAACATCAGAATTTTTTATCTGAACAGTTTTCATTTTTTGGTGGTAAAGTTTTCAGTATTTGAACAGGCGTGTTTTCGTAATGATTCGCTCACCTTTACATGTAATACCTGTTTAAATCAGTAAACATATTATAATCAAATGGTCAAAGCGACTAGATAGTTTGATCACCTTATACAAATGTAAATTCGATGTTTAAATTTGGTCCGAGTGTACGAAACGCTATTAGAATTAATTTCAAATCAGCCGCTAGTTCATCATTAAAGTCCTAATGACAAACTTTTTAATGACGAATTAACGGTCCGCTAATTTGAATTTTAAAGTTTGATATGCTTGGATCCAGATCTTTGATCCTATGCCATCACGAAAACATGCCTATATAATTTTGGCCCCCTTAAGTCCCACTTTTATATAGTAAAACTGGGGTTTACAAGGGTATACATTATTTTTCTTATTTCTGCTCAAAAACATAGATTGTGTGTACTCGTTAGAACCCTCTCGTTGAGGCGGTTCTAACGAGTACCCACAATTTATGTTTTGAGCAGAAATATGAAAAATATCAGAATGTTTTATCTGAAAATTTTCATTTTTTGGTAGTAAAATTTTCAGTAGATTTGAATAGGCATGTTTTCGTAATGTGTAGGCTAAGTAAAAGTACCATGAACCTGTGGATGCACGTTGACAGTCCATTCGTGTACTGAAACTCGAACAGTCTCGTTGGAGTGTCACCTTACTCCGGTAATAGCAAGCACGTACTATGACTAATATTGCATAACAGAAAACTCGAGCAATAACCGATTTACATAATTTTGTGTTTACTGCATGTTGTAATTTCAGTCATGATAAATAGTAAATATTACCTACAGACATTTGACCCACCAACCTTTTGACCATTTACTGTAAGGCTAAGTTCACATGAGTTAAAAGGAAAGCGAATGAAATGAGCAATAATGTCAGAAAACGTATATTCCAGCAAAGATTCAGATCAGCATGCGCAGTCACACAGTCTGATCCTAATCCTCACTGAGTGCATTCCGGATAGCCCAAGATAAAAACATTCTTCATGTGGACAATGAAAACTCTGATAAGACTGTGTAGATGGGCAGGCTAAATTGAGTCTCCATTGGGTGCTCACGTGAGAAGGCATTACGAAAACACGCCTATTCAAATATAATTATTGAAATTTTCACCACCAAAAATTGAAAATTTTCAGATAAAATATTCTGATATTTTTTTATATATTTCTGCTCACAAAATAGATTATGGGTACTCGTTAAAACCGCTTCAACGTGGCGGTTCTAACGAGTTCCACAATCTGTGTTTTTGAGCAGAAAAGACAAAAAATGTATACACCCCTGTAAACCTCAGTTTTACAATATCAAAATGGGATTTAATGGGGTCAAAATTATATAGATATGTTTTCATGATGGTACGTTTTCTGACGTTTCTGCTCAAATTATGTCTTTATCACACTCCACTCGATAGTAAGTACAGACGTCCTTGAGACGAGATCGCATACAGGTAAGCAAATAAATGAAGCTGTCCAGGAATCCAGCCTCTGCTTCACTTCACTTAATTTCATTTCATTTCACTCCCCTTCATTTCATTTCACTTCACTTCACTTTACTTCATTTCATTTCAGTTCAGTTCACTTCATTTCATTACATTTGATTTTACTTCACTTCATTCACTTCGCTTCACTTCAGTCACCTAATGATGTCGGTCTATGGTACACTGACTGCGCTCGACACGACCACATTGGGTTCACTGGACCGTAAATTCTCAACACAAACAAACACATAATGCATTTTTTCTTTTTTTTTTCTTTTTTTTTTTTTTTTTTTGACCTCTCTTGCACTTGCGAGCTCGTCTCCACCTGAAGGAAATCTTTGTCAGCCGTGATGAGTTTCCTCACAAATCTGGGCGCTGCAATTCACCTTTTAGGCTTTTTTTGCTTTCTGTAGGTCTTGCTGTTTTCCTGTTTTCCAAGACGTGCGTATCATACGTTTCGTTTCCAAACTTTAGGGGTTTAGCCACATTGAAGAAGTTTAAATAACCGAAAGGCCTATGTGGCACTAAATTTGGTATATTTAAGCTAATATTCTCCACTTTTTACTGTATAAAATGAGAAAGTAGAATGATGTGCTGTTTTTTGATAGAACAAACAATTTCATTTTATATTCGTTTCTCAGTAGTTCATTGTGAATATTTGTTTATTAAACGGGCCACTATATTAGGGCAAAGGCTAAATGAGCGAACGGTTCCATAGTTAAACTTAAACATTAACTGGCTGACAATAAAAAAGTCAACATTTTAAAAATAGAATTTTCTTATTTCTCACAATAAAAATAGTCTTGACATGTCAAATATAAGAGAAATAAGAAATGTATTACTACAGTCTACTCTCGTTATCTCGAATTCCAAGGGGCTCACTGAAATACTTCGAGATATCCGTACCTCGACATATCAGAGAGAGTGAGGAAAACAACAAAATGAACAACCACATTTAACAAATGAATATGTAATTTGACTCCTGAAGTTAGTAATATTTAAAGTTACTACATGGTCAGTTCATATTTACAAGTTTTCATGAGTCCTTGAATATAAGGACCATTATAAAGGTCTGCCTACTAAAACGGGCTTCCGTACCTGTTCAATCCAAAATGCAAGAAAACTCGGCCGATTTTAAAAGAAAACCTCAATAGCTACCATGTACTATAGCTTAACATGTTATTTACAGTCAGGTGATATTATTTAATTCGAAATAAACTGAAACGAGAAAGAAACGTACCCGGCGGACACACAACATTGGAGTGCAAGAATGCACCTTTCCGATGTAAATTTCAACAAAGCAAAATCTGGTCACTGGCTGGAATTGGTTGAAAAAGCTTCAATCAAGTCAAGATTTTGAGTTGGATCAAGGTTAGGGTTAGCTGTATACTTCTATTTACGACTGGGTTTATCTGTACAGACCATATGATGGCTGCCTTAATCTATTTCAGATGGTTAGAAGATAGGGAACATTTTTTCCCCTATTTCATAGTAAAATATACAAATTTGCGGATGATATTGTTTGATGATTCATATTTAAAGGTACCAGTTCTGACCCAATATAATTAATGTTTTAAATTAGTTTATGAACTGATTAACCCTAGAAGTGCTGTGGATACAAAACGCATTTGTAAATTAATTCGTGAGGCATTAGAATTAAGGTAGTAGATATATTGTTTGTTCCTGTTTAATGTTTATAGTATATAGTTCTTGAGAATCTTCTGTATATGTAGGTTTTCCAATAACTATTATTCTATTCTATTCTTGGTTAGTTCCTAACTATCAAAATTATATGATTGAGGTGTGCAAGCAAATTATTACCTTTCAGAGTAGACCCATTTACAGAAGGTATACAAAAGCTATATGGCAGTTGTGTTGCCCTTTAAAGCATACCACGTCATTTTCAGAACAAAGACTTGGGTTTTTTGAATCGCAAAAATCACAGGTGTCTTGCGGCATGCCAGCAGACAACATAATAACTATGCCGTTTCAACATCGCAGGGGTGTCATGAGGGCGACACAACGTTGTTTGGACAATGTGTGTTTGCTTGGACGACGTTCTAGGAGAAGCGCCAGAAAGATTACAGCCTACTGTCCTTTCGACATCTCTTGGAAAGACGTTTTTGCTTGGCGTTTTATCTTAAATGAAACTATTTTGTTCTGATAGACCATATCTTATCAGAAACAATTTGTCTTTTCTGTTTTGTTCTCAAATATATACCCTAGAATTAAATTTATCGCCAAATATTGGTCTGACCTATGCAGTTTCTATAGTAATGTGCTTTTTAGGAATTTTTGTCTGAGAAAATATTTTTTACTTTTCTTTGTTGAATTTGAATTATTGATGTTTCACAAGAATATTGTGAAAATTTTAGAAAAATTGAACAAGCAGAACTTGTTGAAAATCTGCCTCCCAGTTACCTACCCTACAAATTTCTGCATAATTTGCATTCATTTTTACTATGGGAAAAAGTGAAAATATTTGATTTTTTAAAAACCATTGACTAGAATAAAACTTTTTTTGCATAGGCAGTTACGACAAATTTGCATTAAATCATGACAAAAGTTAACAAATTTACTTCTTCTTTGTAAAGCGCCAAGCAAAAAACTTTCTGAAAAATGTCGAAAGCACAGTTGTGATAATATGCGATAATGTGTCGTTTTTTTTATCCATACTGACATTTAAATATTGGCCGCTTCAGGTGAGAAAAAAGAGCCTACGAACATACGCAAAACGCCGCGGCAGATTCAGATTATCCTGCGCACGCACAAAGTCCAACTCGGCGCTTTGCTTTCCATTGATACATTCTATAGTACCCACTGATTCTGTTTGCGGATAGTGAATGTCCTGATCAGACTGCGCGTATGCGCAGTCTTATCTGGGCATTCACTTTCCGCATATGCCCGAAGACAGGTTTCCGCATGGCGCGGCCAATATAATAAAAGTGACGACCATTTCAAGCTACCATACATATACCACCTGTACGTGATCTATAACGGTATATCAGGTCTGGTCAGTGTATAATCATTAGTGTTGATACGTGCTCACTTTTACACCTGGGCGTGTAAAAAGATATGATCTCATACCAAATTTACACTAAGTATTTGTACCAAAAGGCTTCAGCAAATAGTGTTGACCGAAATCAGACGCCACAAAATGCGGCTTCTGATCAGGGTCTGCACTATTTGTCACGCATCCAGCAGTTTTTTGGTATCGCAATAGGTAGGTGGTTAAACTGTTAAAGTTTAGGATAAGATTGGTAAGCCTTGATATTTAGTGTAAATGCGGTATGCCCGTTCAAACAGTGTAGACTCTGATAACATGCAGCAGACCACGGCGTCTGAACAGGATCTACACTGTTTGTCACTGAACCATGCATATTTAGATAAATCCACGAATAGCCAATGGATTTGTTTAGGTTTTAGGACAAAAATGGTAAGGTGTTAATGTGTATGAGTATTTAGGATCACTACGGTATTCAGATGCGTAGCCAGAACAGATTTATTTTACGCATACCCAAGATTCACTCTAGTATCGCCCTAAAATAGGGTCTTCTATTTATGGTCAGAATTTGCTAGGGAGCAAAATCTTTTCTATTTTTTTTTCCTTTTGGGATCACTGGGCCCATTGTGGTTTATTTGAAAATCGAGTTTGCTCAAGTATACGCTTGAGTGCGTACGCAGTGTTGCAACCTTCATTACTGCTTATGAAGAGTCTCAATAAAACCGAGACTCCCTTTATCTAATCCGTGGTGTGTTCTTTGTTTCCAAAGGCAATCTGTTTGACGTTTATTTCCTTAAGAAGTAGCCCCTATTTCGAAAACAATAAATTCTTTCCTTTAGAAGCAGACCGTATGATAAAGAAGCAACCTGTCCTATGTTAGCTGATGTCCCTTAATTGCACATTACGAAAACATGCTTATTCAAATATACCGAAACGTTTACCACCAAAAAACGAAAATTTTCAGATAAAAAAAATCTGAAATTTTTCATATTTCTGCTCAAAACATAGATTATGGGTACTCGTTAGAACCGCCTCGACGAGGCGGTTCTAACGAGTACCCACAATCTATGTTTTAAGCAGAAATAAGGAAAATAATGTATACCCCTGTAAACCCCAGTTTTACTTTATAAAAGTGGGGTTTAAGGGGGTCAAAATTATACAGGCATGTTTTCGTGATGAAATGTTTCTCTTATACATGTTACGCACTAACAAACATGCATTATGGGCGTAATGAGACCTACACTTATGGTATTGGCCCCATTGAGCAATAATGTGTCTTCCAGTTTAAGTCAGATCACGCAGACATTTGTGCAGACTCATCAGACCCTTTGTCATCAGTTGATACTGAAATTACACACATTCGAATGACTGTGCAAGCAGAACGCATATGAGCCGTAATGTCAGGAAACTTACCTTCGGATATGTGCGCAGTCTGATCTCAATATTCAATGGGCGCATTTCTTTTCTTTTTTTTTTATATATCCAGAAATACAATGTTTCTTCACGCTAACATCGAAGACTAATGGACTTCGTTGGGCGCATATATCAGACATTACGAAAACACGCCTATTGAAATATATTGAAAATTTTACGACCAAAAACGGAAAAATTTACAGACAAAAATTATGATATTTTTCATATTTCTGCTCAAAATATAGATTGTGGGTACTCGTTAGAACCGCATCATCGAGGCGGTTCTAACGAGTACTCACAACCTATGTTTTGAGCAGAAATAAGAAAAATAATGTATACCCCTGTAAACCCCAGTTTTACTGTATAAAAGTGGGGTTTCATGGGGTCAAAATTATATAGGCGTGTTTTCGTGATTGAGTACATTGTCTCACACTGGCTCATACGCATATCCTTTTCTGATTTTCTTCACTTCAAAGTTTGCGTGCAGAAGGTTGTGGGTTCAACTACGAAAGGTATTTATTTCCCTTGACACGGCTCAACTATTGTAAGGTACGTTTTCGCTGAGACAAGCTTGAGTTGTAATCCGGGTGTTTACGTCCGTTTGTTTGACACACTCTGATAAATAAAGTAACCTCATTGCTTTCGTAGTTCACAAGTGAAAAGCATGACTGTCGCTTCGCGAATAGATTTTGAATTATTAAACACTTGCTTTAAGAAAATGTACCTACGAAAATAAAACAAATAATGGATTTAAAATCTATTTTAGTGTAAAGACTTTTAAAAGACTAATTGGCAAACAGTGCAGACATAGATCAGACGCCGCATTCTGCGGCGTCTGATCATGTTAAATACTGTTTGTATTAAGTATAGGAGTTTCTGTAATAAATAGAAATACTAAGCACAAACCAGACACCCTTTCATCTGGAAATGGACCAGTCCAAAGAGAGAGACAGAAGAGTCCATTGGGTATTAATGTGAAATGTGAACCCTTAATACTCAGTAGGTTAAATGAATGAACAATAAATTATTTTGAAAATTTCATTTAAGTGTTTATGACTCTTGTTGTTTGCATGTTTTAGTTAACCTGAAAACTTGAATAAACTTGAAATTTCAAATTATTTTCACCCAGAAAATGGGGAGTTAATACATCTGCTACCTTTTCAGTTTATAGCAAGATAAAAGTTAGAGTCACTAATGGCCAAATTTGAGTAGTCCATTAAAATTCAGCCATTCAAAGACATTCAATGATCACTTGCCCGATCATTTCGAGCATTTATATTCACCAAGTTTACAAGCGTTATTCATACTTTTGTTATTTAAACTGGAAATTAAAACATTTTTTGGGGATATTTCAAGCTTTGTAACAGAACAGTGATATTTAAGTTCTAGCAACAATTTCTTCCTTTTTTTTTTTTTTTTTTTTTTTTTTTTTTTCTTTGTTTAAACCCGCTAAACTCATAGCTTCACCATTCAATTTGTAGACTGTTATATTGAAAACAAATATGATGATACATGTCATAAAAAATACATACCTATATAATTTTGACCCCCTTAAACTCCACTTTTATATAGTAAAACTGGGGTTTACAGGGGTATACATTATTTTTCTTATTTCTGCTCAAAAACATAGATTGTGGGTACTCATTAAAACCGCCTCACTGAGGCGGTTTTAACGAGTACCCACAATCCATGTTTTGAGCAGAAATATTAAAAATATCAGGATTTTTATCTGAAATGTTTCATTTTTTGGTGGTAAAATTTTCGATATATTTGAATAGGCTTGTTTTCGTAATGATTAAGCAATAAAGTTTGTTTTTTTATTGCATCAACAAACCGATGGAATTTCAGTAGCAATATGAACAAAATATCGGCCGGGTTGAAACTAAACTTTATCTATTTATTAATATTGTGTTAGTATTTATTTTATTTCATTTTATTTCTGTTTTTCCGATACAATTCTTAAACATTGTGCGCCTATATTACTGAGAGATTTCTAGATGCAAACTTTGTAGTTTTCACTTAATCAAATGACGACTTTACGATTTTCCACTTTCGTAGAACTTTGACGCTGAACCTTATCGATTGCCACAACTTATTTATTTATTTATTTATTTATTTATTTACCTACTTCTCTATATTTATAATTCTTTATTTTTATAATAATAATAGTTGCGCCGGGGCACATCATTTCGTCCAGTATTGGCGTTGTGCCCAGCGAGGACTCAGGTCAGCCTTTGCATTTTCGCAAGCTGATCAGAGTCTCTGATGTCCGCGTGCTTTGAATCCTTGGTTATCCACAGAATGTCATGCGAAGGCTCTGATCATATAACACATATACAGTCCAATACTCTGCTTATTTACCTTTACCATTCTGCGGGCAAATTCAGCAGACCACAAATTGAAAACAAACAATTTGAAAGGCCAAAGCCTATTTTCTAGGAATGTTAATAAAAAATACTTTGAAAAATATCGTCTGCTGAATTATTAACCCAGCATGCTAAGCGTTAACGTCGGGAACCTATTTACCAATGCTGAAAATTATACATATTACGCAAGAGTACATGTTTCCTGAAAATTGTGTGTGGTCGGGTGTGGCGAAGGTGTCGTGTATCTTACGTCATCGGGGCGTCCAACTGATATTGGCTTACAGTTGGGCAAGACCTGCTATTCTTGTAGCAGGTAAGGGTAGAAGAGGAGGGGAAGGGGTGGGGGGGGGGGTTATTTCTTATGTTTGTTCACTTTCATTCCAGTTCGTCTTTCTTCCTGTCCCTCTCTTTCATCTCCTCTACTATCTCTTCTCTCTCTTTTCTCCCTTTCTCTGGGAGACAATACAAAATGACCCACACGGGTTGACGTGTCGTTAAACCCCAACACAATCAATTATCTGAAAATTACTCGCGGACGTTAATCGCTGACTTAAAAAAAGAATTTTCTCAGTGGAACTGGTTGGAGATGTTTGTGTCTGTCAATTTCACAATTTTTATCTGGCATGGTTGAATAAACACTGGTATTTAAAACAGTTATCGCAAACATTCAGTCTGAAAAAGAATATTTTTTTTCTTCTGAATTTTGTTTCCTTCAATCACATACGTACATGTAAAAGAGAAATGAAAACAAAATGATTGCTCATTTCGTCTTATGTCATCAAATTTTCAAATGGAGTTATTACTAAGTATTTTATTTGTTGTTATGCTTATTATTTCTGTAAAAGTCACGAACACTAAATGTCTAATAGACGCGATATGATAAACAACTGAACAAGCTTCATGTAAAATCAAAGGACTGAACAGCCCTGAAATGACAGATTCTATGAGAAACTAATAAATTCCAGGTATCATTCTGTTCTCCATTTAAGTTTTTGAGACGCTTCTTCGTCGAAAACAAACGAGCTATAGCGAACAACAAAGGCGCTGATCAGCCTGCGCGGACGCGCAGGCTGATCTGCGCCTTTGTTGTTCGCACATGTATTAAGGCGGGTTTTCTCAGCGACTCACCACAAGTCGTACTACTTTTGTATGGATAGCTTGTCAATGGCGTACTAATATACACACAGTAAAACATTGGGTCTACTTTTGTGCGCGGATAAATACGAAATTTAATAGTAGTCAAAAGTCACTTTCTCTAAAACCGTGCGTGGCAACGAAGAATGACAGATAGAATCTGTCATTAAAAATCAATTAAACTAAATTTTAGAATCAGTATATGCACGAATGCTATCCCAGTAAGCATTCTGTACAAATCTGTTTTGGACCGTTATCGGCTCAACAAAAATCCTGTCAGGCCAATAACGGCCCGATGTAGATTTAATTGGAAACACATATGTGAACAATGTATCTGAAATAAAAGATATTGACAAATCATGCACTTTGGCATAAATTTGATCAAAATCGGATAAAAATAAAGGAAGTTAAAAAGTTTTGAAGATTTTAAAGCCATTATCAAGGGCGCCGCTATTTCAAATATTTAACGCGGTTCTTAAAATTTCAAAATATGAGATAAAACCTTGACAGAAAACAACACTGTCTAGAGAAGCTATATACACAAATACTACATCATGAAAATATGCCTTTATAATTTTGACCTCCTTAAACCCCACTTTTATATAATAAAACTGGGGTTTACAGGGTATACATTATTTTTCTTATTTTTGGTCAAAAACATAGATTGTGCTACTCGTTAGAACTGCCTCGCCAAGGCGGTTCTAACGGGTACACACAAACTATGTTTTGAGCAGAAATATGAAAAATACCAGAGCTTTTAATCTGAAAATTTTCAGTTATTGGAGGAGAAATTTTCTATATAGTTGAATAGGCTTGTTTTCGTTATTAAGGATTTGCATATTTAATTAGACTTTATGACGCCATAAAACCTCATGAAATATTCAAAATGGCGGCGCCATCAAACCTGGATGTATTTTTTATGTTTCATCCGACTTTGATCAAATTTGCACCAAAATGCACGCCTTCTCTTTTTCTATCTTAGATACATTCTTCACCAACATTGCTTTCCCCTTCAGATAGCATATAAATATGTAGTTCAGTATAACAACTATCTGAAAAAGAAATCCATCATGAAAACACGGCTATATAATATTGACCCCCTTAAACCGCACTTTTATATACTGGTAAAACTGGGGTTTACAGGGGTATACATTATTTTTCTTATTTCTGCTCAAAACATAGATTGTGTGTACTCGCCGAGGCGGTTCTAACGAGTACCCACAATTTATGTTTTGAGTAGAAATATGAAAAATATCAGAGTTTTTATCTCAAAATTTTCAGTTTTTGGAGGTGAAATTTTCTTTATATTTGAATAGGCGTGTTTTCGTAATGATTGCTAACTGGTAAAGCACACCGCTATACAGTTTTATGTCGCACAACGCCAGAAAGCCTTCGAATATGAGCGCCTAGTAAAGATTCAGACTACATTACAAAAAAAACATACCTTTATAAGGTTAATTAAAATTCTAAAAGGTTGCCTTTGGGAAAAACAACAAACAAAAGAACGAAACTCGGTTGTAATAAGTCTCTTGATATGCAACACTGTAGTTTGGGAGGCTGCATACACCCCTCCCCCGCCCCCATCCCCACCCCGCTAACCCCCGCCTCCACCCTGCCGGATTAAATTGTATTCGATTTTCAAAGTAACCAGAATGAGTTTAATGATTCCTAAGGAAATAAAATCATAATATGCACTATGATGAAGTACGGGGAGACGTATTACGGCCGCAACCTGGCACTTAACATCAGCTGCAGTGAAGTAAAATAAAAATCTAAAAACTTTGGATGCACTTTCGAAATATCAATAGGACGGCATCTATACCAAAGGGATATTTTAGCCATACCCGTAGCAAAAGTATGAGTGTAAAATAAAGTTCACCATTATTTTTTGTCTATGCAAAACTAAATATCTGTTTACCTTTACAGTATAAAATAAAGTTTCCTTTCAAAAGGAAAGGTTTGCCAAGTTTCGTTAGTGACCTCTCTGTGTGCATGTTTATAGGAATGCAAATGCTACAAACCATGATCCTAATTTGTTCACACAGTTCCCTATATTCCAAATAGAGACCTATTTAACCTGTCAGGCATATCAACCAAGTATCATCAAACTATCAACATTCAAAGTGTACCGCAATTATCGAGCGTACACAATTTCATAACTAAAATTCCAAAGGAAAGTAACTCGAACACTAAAGCAATGTGAATTACCATTCTTGAACACGACACTTGGTTTGGCCTGCGTACATACCAAAGATCACCAAACTATCTCAAAGTATATAATTAATTATTACCAGGGGAATTAATGTTTTGTTAACCCTTAAAACGCCAAGAAAATCTGCATCTGAAAATGTCGTCTGTTTTTGTCGTCTGCTGAAATTTTCATGCAAACTTTTCAAACTTATTTTTGCATACATGCAAACAGTGTGGACCCAGATCAGACTGCTCCTAGGATCCGCACTGTTTGCAAAAATTAATTTTAAAATCATGAGCAGATGACAACGCAGACGACAATTGTTGTGACTGGCAGTTTAAGGGTTAAAATTCAACCAGCTAATCATGCAAAGAAGTTCATGAAAATGGTCTTATCTTTCCATTCCACTGCAATACAATTTCTCTTCTGCATGATTAAACCGCAACTCCTATTTCTGACAGATTTTACAATCTGTGGCATCCCTTTCCTACTTCTGCGTACAGTACAAAGACAGTAAATCCGATCACCACGAGGGCTTTCAAACAAAGCAGGTCTCGAGAAGAAGAAAAAAGATCCACATACACATGTACGATTTTCCTGTATATTTGTTTGTCAGATCTTGTACCACTCGAGCATCCGTTCAGCTACCCCGTGTATGCCGGTATAAATCGTAACTTCATACACGCAACCATTTTGCGCAATGGCTCTTTCCGACACGTTAATTCCAAATTTTGCCGGTTTTGCCGGAAATACTACTTGAACGTAAGTCTGCCCTTAAATGCTATCATCCTTTCGTAAGCTGAGTGCTCTCTGTGTCGGAGGCCCGTAGTTATGTAAACTTAGAAACTGCATCCAGTAATGTATTTGTCATTACCAGGCTGGTCTACGAGGAAAATTTCACTTGTGTCAGTCTTGGGCATTCTTATTTTTTCTTCAAAGCATGTCCTTTTTATTATTTGGGGTATAATAGGAATAGCAAATAGGTAAATGAATGCCACTTGTATTGTTAAAGAACGGAAATTCATCCAAACAGTATGTCCAAGTCGAGATATTTTTTACTGATTAATGAATCTGTTTCACTGCCCGATACACCCACAACGACCGTCACATTAAACCCAGCCAGTATATCGGCTCTTGGATATAACAATTATCGAAACCTTGTCTCCTCATGTGCATTGGACGTATCTTTACAATGTTTTAGCTCATCGAGACCTTGAAAATATTTCGCAAACGTTCTAAGAGAAAGGTTTTCGAAAGGTGGCCGATATTCCCCGGCCCAGCTCTCTTTTTACCGATAGGATGCTTTCTAGTCGATCCGTTCTTAAAGTGAATAATGGGTTTTACTACTGTAAACATGATAAAACGGACACACTATGTATTTGTTTGTGTTGAGGTTTTACGGCCCAGTCAACCCAATGGGGTCATGTCGAGCGCGGTCAGTTTACCTAACCACACGTTTACTGGGCAGGCTTAGTCCTCCAAGCGGTTAACCAGTATTGTGCACATTCTTTCGCCAGAAACTGACAACTGCCCTTCTTGAATCAGCGGAAGGGAGAGAATGACCGTAGAAAATATTTCATGATCAAACATAAAAACAACGAGAGCAAGAAAAAGTATAACATGAAACACATAAAACATCATGTTATAAATGTCTTACAAAGGCGTTGCTGATAGAAAATTAATCTTTGTAAATACTTGAAGTATTTGGTAAAATCTACAGGGAAAAACACTTATTTATTAGATTACTTAAGGGCAGATAACTTAAGAACTTACTAAGTCATGGCTCTGCGCCAGCAAAGTTGCAAACTAAGTATAATTCATGTATTACGAAATAAGTTCTGACAAAACTTCTCGTACACCACTGTCCATGGTGAAACACATTTATAACAAGTTTCATAAAACGTCATTCATCCATTACTTAGTTCTAGTATGATTCCCAATTGATGTTGATCTTTAAATCAGCCAAAGGGCAACAACTCATGCTATACAATACTGAGGTGATTCTGCAACATGACCTAACGTCGGACAATAGAGCCTATAATCACGCTTTTTCATCATATATACGAAGTGTTGGGGAGCTGTATTTATTCCTGATCTTTGCCTTCCTTTCTATTAATTAATTAAGCTCCGCAACATCGTTACTGTTGACCGTTGCAAGGCGGTACAGACGACTCTCGTTATCTCGAAGTCCAAGGGACTCTCTGAAACATTTCGAGATATTCGTACCTCGAAATATCAGATTTGCGGAAGTGAGGAAAACAATAAATCGAACAACCACATTTAACAAATGAATATGTAATTAGACTCCTGAAGTTAGAGACATATTGAAAATATTGTTGAAAAGAGGAAAAATTGCTTCTTAGGAGCAAGAAAATATTGTGGAAAAGAGGAGAAATTGCTCCTTCCACAATATTTTGTTACCTGTTGTTACAATATTTTGTTAAAACAGGGACCAGAATTTCACTTCGAGATAAGCGGTTATTCGAGATAAGCGTGGTCGAGATAACGAGAGTCGACTGTATTTCTGGTTCTGTTTTCATTGATTTTTGTTCTGTGATGTCATTTTCTTTCATTTTGGCCTTATTCTGTATCTTGGCTGTGTTCAGATATTGTGGCCTTTCCTGGATATTCTTATATTTGTATTATTTGGAGAACATGTCGCTTATATGCGTTTACGAACAAACTCACGTACGGTTTGAAGGACGTCAGGACGAGGGACAAACAAAGTCCACTGTAGAGTTCATATCAGCTAAAACAGAAAGAAATTAACAAGCAATGACTTTAGAAACACAGATTCCGTAATGGAAACTATAAGTTCAAGATCAGGTTTGTAGTTTGAAATGAAAATATGTTCCCTCTTTGATGTGCAGCAATAGGACGCGACTGACAGACGATGCGATGATAAACAAGACTGAGAGTATCAGCATTGACAAGTGATACAACTGACAGCCGATTCTTGTTCTTTTTTTCTGTCACAAGCTGTTAAAGATATATCTGCTTCTTCGAAGATAAAGCACGCCTTATTATATTTGTTTTTCTCCATGAAATTGTTGCCAACATCAGTGATTATGACATGAGCACTCATTAAGAAAACAGGCCTATTCAAGTATATAGAAAATTTCACCTTCAAAAACTGAAAATTTTCGGATAAAATACCCTAATATTTTTCATACTTCTGCCCAAAACATAGATTGTGGGTACTCGTTAGAACCGCCTCGGCGAGGCGGTTCTAACGAGTACCCACAATCTATGTTTTTGAGCAAAAATAAGAAAAATAATGTTTACCCCTGTAAACCCCAGTTTTACTATATAAAAATGGGGTTTAAGGGGGTCAAAATTATATAGGTATGTTTTCGTGATGTAACGTCAGAAAATGTACCTTCGGGCATGTTCGCCATGAGAAGATTCAGATCAGCCTGCGCATTTATGCAGTCTGATCGGAATATCTCTTAGCGCAATGTGGATAGACAAGGATGCAAAGTTTCTTCATGCGGATAGCGAAGACTGATCGGACTGCGCGGATGCGCAGGCTGAATTAAGTCTTCGTTGTGTGCACATGTCAGATGGTACATTTTCTCACGTTGTGGCTCATCTCATTACTCGTATTTTGCCGTTACATGTATATTGTCCAGTCTTATAGTCTTCTTGAGTTTTACAGGCAAACTGTGTTTCTGTCTAAACTAAAACAAAGTTTAACATAAAATTAACATAAAAGAATGTATTCTGATTTTCTTTCATTGTTTTCTAAAGAAAACTTAATTTCTGTTGAGCTTCTGTCGAGTCCTCATCTTTGCTTAATTATAGGCTTTATCTGTGATTTATTTGCCCGTAATGTTTCAGGGATGCGTTAGAAAATTTCCACGCAGACCGAACAAATATATGTTTTACCACTATGGAAGCTGAGGACGAACGGGTGAGGGTTAGAATCCCATAAAGGCAGCTTAAGCCCCACCAACCCCCACTCCAACCGCGCCCCCTCCTCACCTCCTGACCCCACCCCCGGTAATTTATTACAGACCGTTTCAAGGCAGTAGGTTCATTATGGTACTTTTTATTAAATGTTCTATAGAATTTCACTTACAGATGTTTTTTTTTTTTTTTTTTTTTTTTTTGTTTTGTTTTGTTTGTTTTTTTTTTTTTACAATTATGTAAGTTTAAGATATAGTTTATTTTGGATAACAGATTGACCATCTTTTTGGACAAGACTACCAATTCTTCATGCCATCTGTTCTTTTTTGTGGCTGTTTCATTGTATTTATCAGTCTTTCATTTTCTTGTTAGAAACTTGATGTGGATCTGATTGTATCGGTTCCTGAGTTCATCTAACGTATTCATCCTAATTACCGCACCGTGCGCTTAGGTATTTCAAAGTAACTGGAAAAACTTTTGTGGTAAAATATGTATCAACCTATACTAAGGGTACACTTAAACAAACATCAGTGAAGGTTTTATTAAATGATACATATGCTATGTTATTGTGTTTTCTTTTTTCTGATTTTCTTTATAAAAGCATATGTTGTGGGTACTCATCTGAATTGCATCGACAATTCGATGCAATTCAAATGGGTACCCACAACATATGCCTTTATAAAGAAATAGACAAAAAGTACACTGGCTGTAATCTGAAGACTTCGGAATGTCTTGACTGTGCGCTTATAGGAGTATGTGCGGTAATTAGGTCGTATAGTTCACTGGCTGTAATTTGAAGACTATCGAATATCTTGACTGTGCGCTTATAGGAGAATGTGCGGTAATTAGGTCGAATACGGTATTTTCTTTTGATACTCTTTTTAGTAATCTTGTTGAAAAACATTAATTATTTAGATACATAGCAAAAGCTACAATCACGGACACACAGCACTTCCTCAGCACCTGGTAAGGGTTTAATTACATGAAATGAGTCAGCGCATGACAAAATCAACAAAATGACATGTGCACCAAACGAAGACTCAGATCAACCTGAGCATCCGCCCAGTCTAATCGGTCGTCGCTGTGCTCTCAATGGGTAGCTAAGGACCCAAGCTTTCTTCATGCGGACTACAAAACCCTGATCAACCTGCGTGGATGCCATTCTGATTAGACACGGCGGATACCTAGGCGGATATCTAAGCTGATCAGAGTCTTCGCTGGGCGCACATGTCATTTTGTTGGTTTTGTCATGCGCTGGCTCAAATGTCTACAGAATACAGAACTGCGTCAAAAAACCGAACACAAAACAAACAAATATACCTAAGTAAGGTAAATCAGACGAAAAATAGGAGATTGTCCTTGGAAAGTCAACAGAAAGCCTTTTGGGTCCTGAACCTCGCTGTCCATATCCATACGTTACCTGCGAGAGGAATCTGTACTGCTTCCAGTCATCGTGATGGCCGTTCTTTCTTTCATGCAGTGGTCGTTTGGTTTCTCTCACATGTTGTGTACCACTTGCTGTAAGGAATTAGACAGCGTCTGCCTTTTGCTGTTTGTATACGACAAAAGTGAAAATAAAACAGCAAATTAACATATGTGTAAGTGTTAGCATGCTGCTCTGCCACAAGGTTGTGACTTTCCAAGTGGCCTGTTATCACCAGGTCCGGTTTGAGTCTAGCTTGTCGGTCACGTACGCTCCGGTTTTTTTTTTTTTTTTTTTTTTTTGTTTTTTTTTCGTGTGAAGTTATCGGCTTTTCTGGACATCACGAAAACATGCCTATTTAATTTTGCCCCCCTTAAACCCCACTTTTATATAGTAAAACTGGGGTTTACAGGTGTATACATTATTGTTCTTATTTCTGCTAAAAATCATAGATCGTGGGTATTCGTTAGAACCGCCTCGTCGAGGCGGTTCTAACGAGTACCTATAATCTATGTTTTGAGCAGAAATATGAAAAATATCAGAGTTTTTATCTGAAAATTTTCAATTTTTGGAGGTGAATTTTTCAATATATTTGAATAGGCGTGTTTTCGTAATGAATATTGAACCGTTCAGTTGGTTGGGTGACTCAACACGAAACATTGCTTCGGGAGGACCTTGCTTCATTACTGTGGCATTTCCTGTGATAGGTATTTTCAATTAAATATTCTGACAATCGCTCTGGTTTTTGAAAGATACTGGTAATATGACAACATAAAAAAGGAGTATGGCGTTGTCTTGTGTCAACTTGGGTCTGTAAGACATCCGATCATATTGTGTTTCCAGTCCGTTACAGTAGCCATAACAATGATTTATTTGTGACAACCTCTTTTCTCAAAGCTGATCAGAAAGCCCCTTTACTCAACTGTAATCCAGTGTTTCGTCCGAAGCGAAGTACAAAGTTTTATGAGAATTTTGTGCGTATGTCTGTAGGCTATGTGTACATCCCGAAAATAAGCCTATATAATTTTGACCACCTTAAACCCCACTTTTATATAGTAAAACTGGGGTTTACAGGGATATACATTATTTTTCTTATTTCTGCTCAAAACATAGATTGTGGATACTTGTTAGAACCGCCTCGATGAGGCGGTTCTAACGAGTACCCACAATCTATGTTTTGAGCAGAAATATGAAAATTATCAGGTTTTTATCTGAAAATTTTCATTTTTTGGAGGTGAAATTGTCTCTTATATTTGAATAGGCTTGTTTTCGTAATGAATAGTTGGACACGACATTGTATAAACGCTATGTTCCAGCTGGGATAAGCTTCCTGAATGAAAGTTTACTTTGAAATATATAGTTTCAGTGCCAGCTACTGAGGCTTTAAAACATTTCGTTACTTAAGTTTAAAGATGACATACACATCGAATAGTTACATAGTTGTACTAGACTAGAAACATTCCTTTGTTATTTATTATGTCTGTTATTTAGAGGAATGGATACACTTCGGAGGAAGCAACTCTGTTAAACTTGTTTTTCATTCCTTCTGAAAAGGAAGACCAGCCTTCTGCGAACAGAAAGGGTCTGTCTACACTGGTCACCTTATTAACTGGTGTCCCTCATATCCACAGAGAAATCAGAACTGGATAATAATAGAATGTCCAAATGCCAATTTAAAGACAAAAGTTGCAAACCAGAATGTGAAGGTTGCATATCCGGATACATGGTTTTGATAGAGAAAGGTTCATAATGCAAAATGCAGTTTCAGCAATGCAAACTGAGATTACCCAGCTAGCATTCTACGTAAATCTACATCGGGCCGTCATCGGCCCGTCAGCTACCCTGACGGGCCGATGACGGCCCGATATAGATTTACGTAGAATGCTGACTGGGTTATATACTGCATAATTGAATTTTAGCAAAATACTGTTCCATAGGAAACTGTAGAGCAAATGAATAAAGTGTAAGGAGCGATGAAGTAACTGCAAGGTCGTGTTGGTGAGAGAGGCAATCAGACGGACAGTAAGAGACAGAGACAGTTGGTTGTAAAGAGAGCCAGCAATGAGTTGCGGTTGTTTTACTCCGCCAACTATTGTTTCTGCGATTCCAGAATGCCGTTGATTCTTTTTTTCTCACGGTAATTTCAGTTTACAAATAATACTCGTCAGTAAACGGTATAAAGTATACTTTACCAATCTTAACCATACTGAGAAGTAATTTCCGCTTCTTCTTTGCTTCCCTGGCAATGCACAAAAGTAATAGCAACCAACCAACGAGTTGTTGCCGCGAAGCGGCAACAACGAGAGTTGGTTGCTTTATGGTAGTATTCTGTTCTATTCAAAAATTGCTATACTAAGGCTGATTTTTTTGTGTAACCGGAAATTGTGAATATGAACTTTAAATACGTCACTTCCGTTTTCAGCGTTTGTTTACAATCACCCGGTGACAGCAACTGTTAAACCTAACAGATATCACGTTTCCATGCTAAAAACAAATAAAAATCAGGCATAGGCGAGATTTTAAGGTAAGAATCAAACACACAATAGTTTTGTCAGTATTTTCGATGATATTCCAGAAGAACGTATACCTTGCGCGCGCGCAACGTGACATCCGGTTGAAACGAAAGTAGAAAAAGCTCCACTGATATCTGAGCATTATCGCATATCTAGAGTGAAAATAATAGACTTTCCAAACAGTTCTTAACGGTAATTTGAGGGGATTTGGGTTTTACGGCCCTTTCAAGAATATTTAACTAAAATCGAGCTGATTGTTCATCAAAAGTGGGCGAAAACCGGAGAACCTGCAGAAAAAAAAAAACAGCAGACCATCCATAATCAGAACTTGGCTTTCCCACATATGACCCAAGGGAGGCTCTAACCGCAGTGGTGAGAAACCTAATGGATTAAGAGTCTGTTCTCTTATCCACTAGGCTACGGGGGCCCGCAGGGGGGAGGGTGGTTGGGGGGCATTCAGCTGTCAGATTCAACATTATCTCAGTAGACCTTGATCTTATTCAATCTAAGTACTTTTTCTGGCAAAAGAATGTACACAATACTGGTTAACCGCTTAGAGGGCTAAGCCTGCCCAGTAAACGTGTGGTTAGGTAAACTGACCGCGCTCGACATGACCCCATTGGGTTGACTGGGCTGTAAAACCTCAACACAAACAAACCAAGTACTTTTAACTAATACACAGATTTATTATTTTTTTTAAACAATCATCGCTTAACATGACTTTCCACAATAATGTTTCAGGCCATACTTATAAATGGGTACCCCTTATAAATATGTTGATACTCTAGCATAAACTCCAGACCTTCCATACCCTACATCATTGACTAATTCACTGAATGATACTCCAAATATTTAGCATTTTGTGACAAATTTTGATTTTTATGCATAAAGTTGTAAGTGAAAACTGATTTTCTTCAAAATCTGCTGTAATTAGTCATTTCTTATTAATTTTAATGTGGCATAAATTTAAGAAAGATTTGTTTTCATATTATTCTAAGAAGGTGAACGGAATTATGAGAACATGCCATAGGTCTGGGTTTACTCTGTCGCTGCAATGACCAATATTCCGGTATACTCTCCATGTGACAGACCACTACATACTCAAGGTTACTGACTGATACGCCAGCAGGGATCAATTTTAGCACTTGCTAACTTGCTAAATGCTGGTTTATTTGATCAAAAAGCAAGCTGCAATTTCCATCACTTGCTAACTCTAGCAAGTTGGAAAATTTTTCTTTAATTGGCTGAACCTGAGGCATTGTTGCAGAACTTTTGCAATTTCTTTTCCAAAGGCAATAACAATATTTTTCTTACTTTTCCCGTAAAGCAGGTTTTGACATTACATGCAAACTGTCTAAACCTGTTTTCTGGGAAAATAAGAAAAATATTTTAAAATGTCTGCTGTAATTTTGCCCAGAGTGCTAAGATTTAAAGCCACATTTAACAGTATTTACAAGTGTGAAAAAGCAAGTTGGGACAAAGAAATTTCATTTGATTTCTGTTTCTGTTACATTACAGTATTTACTCATAGTATTCAGACACCTCAACTCCTTACCATACTTAACTAAAATTTGAACAAGTACAACTTACTACCCAATGTTGTATGGCTGTAACGATACAGTCAGCTCACGATACGATATGTATCGCGATACTTGCCTAACGATTCGATACATATCACGATACTACTTTCATGCATAAGTCAGAGGTTGAAAGTTTTGGTACTCTTGGAAAATAGGTTCAAAACCATCTCAGAGGTTCATTATTGTGTAAAAATACCTGTGTAAGATGACCCATTTTGTCATATAAGTGATCAGTGTATTTCAGTAACAGTTTAGATCTTTGTAATTTGTTATAAAAATGGTCTTGAAATATGTTAAAGCTACTATTTTCTTTGGAAATTGTACTTTTGGGCGTATCGTCAGGTATTGCGATACTAGCCCCACGATACAATACTCGTATCCTATCGTGATACGATACAATTTTAATGAATTGTTACACCTCTACAATGTTGTATCTAATAATAGCTGAATGAGTGGCAAACAGTGTATACCCTGATGAGACACCACATTTTCATCTGGGTCTACACTGTTTGCTCAGGCCTGTCAGGGCAAGGTAAAGTGCAGTAAAGTATAACATATCATGATATGGTAAGAGTCATGCTGAGACGACAGATAAAATTATGACCAAATCTTCAGTGATTACTAATCGATTATCGATCACAATGGCAGGACTGATTATCATGTTACTTTTGGGCGTATCGTCAGGTATTGCGATACTAGCCCCACGATACAATACTCGTATCGTGAGAAAAGTATCGTGATACGATACAATTTTAATGAATTGTTACACCTCTACAATGTTGTATCTAATAATAGCTGAATGAGTGGCAAACAGTGTATACCCTGATGAGACACCACATTTTCATCTGGGTCTACACTGTTTGCTCAGGCCTGTCAGGGCAAGGTAAAGTGCAGTAAAGTATATCATATGGTAAGAGTCATGCTGAGACGACAGGTAAAATTATGACCAAATCTTCAGTGATTACTAATCGATTATCGATCACAATGGCAGGACTGATTATCATGTTAATCATCTTTTCAGCTCTGATTAGCCAGCCCTATGCAAAGCACATAAATTATAACAAAATATGTGCACAGCACATACTAGAATATATTGCTCAACACATACCAAAGTATGTGCATAGTACATAACTTATGCAAATAGTACCATGTGTGAAAGGTCAGTATAGGTCTGCCGGCATTAGCATTGCAGTACAGTTGATCGTTATCTGGGCCTTGCTTATCTCGAATAACCGCTTATCTCGAAGTGAAAATCTTGTCCCTGGCTAAACATGAAAATCTTACAACAGGTTAACAAATATTTTTGAAAAGAGGAGAAATTGGTCCACAATTTCGACAATATTTTCAATATATCTCTAAACTAAAAAGTCCAGTTACAAATAAATTTGCTAAATGTGGTTGTTGGAATTATGTTTTCCTCACTTCTGCAAATCTGATATGTCGAGCTACGGATATCTCAAAGTATTTCAAAGAGTTCCTTGGAATTCGAGATAATGAGAGTCACCTGTACATATAATTATCAGCACAGTTTAAGTATCTTAATATGTTAAGCAAAATTTAGATTCAAGCCACCATGTTTATTATGTTAAAAGGATTCAACTGACATAAGGTGACGTTTAATTTATGTGTGGTGATATTTTTCAGGAATTCTGTTCGGCCTACAGCGAGCCACTGAAGACCTTCAAGACACTGGAACTGAAAGGGGATATGCCAGAAAAGACCATCACATAGATCATTGATGACATGCTCAGTTTTGTTCAGGAATGGTAAGCAGAAATATCTTATATGTAAATCCCTTTTCACTTTATGATTTTATAAAATGAACCATGCATCACTTTTTAGACCCCGCCACACGATAATGGCTGGGTTTTATGGTTTCACGTTGGACGTCAGTGTGTCTGTCTGGGCACCCACAAATGGGTAGTTAGATGGCTAAGAATTATGGACAATTGCAATGTATTTCAATGGGATTTATTCCGTCGGCCACATAAAATCAGTCTTTTATGTGGCTTTTTTACTGTTAGGTGGCCATTTTTTAGCCACATAAGTATGCTAAAATAGTGATGGTAGCCACATAACTATCCATTTGTTAGAACATCCGTCTGTCACACGTCCGTCCGTCCATCCATATTTAGTGTCCAGATGATTTCTTCAGTAAACATCAGTGGATTTTCACAAAACTTGGTATGTGTATTGATATTGTAGAGCCCTGGTTTGGGATTGCTAATGCGCAAATTTCAACAAACTTCGACAGAGTTATCTGCTCGAGACACGCCCATATTTTCGTTTCCTGACAATAACATGTAAATGTCAGGGGATTTAACAAACTTGGTTCATGTATTGATATTAAGGAGCCCTGGTTTGGGATTGCTAATGGGCAAATTTTGTCAGTGTTTGACAGTTATCTGCCCGCAGCACGATTATGGTGGTGTATCATAGTTAAACATTATGCATAATAATAGTGAAAAACCTGAAGCTTTGCTGTTTTATCCCTATAGGTGAATGGATACATCCAAAAGACATCACCCTGTCATTGAAGTGTTTCCTCCCCTTTCAATGGGGGATTACTCTTAAAGGAAAGAAATTACTTTTACCCACTGGAGCATTTTTTTTTTTCCTTTAACAGTACACCCCTTGTTTGAAAGGTCTCACCCTATATGATCAACAAATAAAAACATATCCTTTTTAATTGCAGGTTTTCCATCTTCAAAGTGGAGCCCCAGAGGTGTTTTTTCTGCTTTCCAGTACCAGCTGTTAGTCAGTGATAAAACCGGCCTCCCTAGATATGGGAATTGGATTTGTGCACTCTGCACCAACATCTAAAAGACATTTTACATGCGCACCAGGATGAGTTTATCCAACAGCAGTATAATTATTACTGTATTGATAAAATGAACAGAATTACAAATAATGAACAGAACTGTCTTTGTGCATGTTAATGAACTTGGCTACTACTGGACCAGACCTGAGGAGTTCAATCCAAATATAGGGTGCCCACTGGTCAGGGAAATCTTACTTTTTCTTCCAAAGTCAGGGAATTTTGCGAAATGATCAGGGAAATTTTAAATACTTAAGAAAGTCAGGGAAATTCCTAATTTCGGCCCAAACTTGTTAGGCTGTGGCAGGTATTTTATCCATTTTGAGTTACTGAAAGTCTTGTATTTTTTTTTTTCGCTCATTCCACATTGCTACAAATTAATGCTCATTCTAGAAAATGAATGCCCAAAATTTTGACAATATTTTATTTTTTTTTACTGAACAATTAGGGTGGTATATTTGTATGTGTTAAAATAGAATGAATCATTTATTTTCTGCAAGATGAGAAAAAGCCCATTAAATTTTCAACATTTTGGTCAGGGAAAAATAGAATTGGGTCAGGGAAAAGCCAGTGAAATGTCGAGGAATTTTGACTCTGACTGAGGGTGGCCACTCTGAAAGAGCTCAATAAGCCATTGGCTTAACTCTGATGCAGGGTTTCAACATATTAATGGACCTACTTCAAAGACATTGTAGATGAACTACCATTGTAAAAACTATATTCACTGAAGTGAGACTGCTAACTTATGACATTCTTTTGTCAAATGAAAGAACTGTTTATATGAAATCTTTTCATTGCAGAAAGTGTCATTGTTATATGTAATAACTAGGTCTTGAAATTTGCACTTGTCAGCTCATATTTATGAGTAGATGTTCTTTAAGGGCAAGTGAAAAAAAATCAAACGGCTTGCCCAACAGGACAGGTATGTTTTTTCGCAGTAAGGGTAAATAGTGAAAAATTTGGATTACCTAGCATAATTACAAAGTTCTAAAAGTCACTCCAAAATGTCACAAAAAGATGTCAAAATCTGCTGACAAGTTAAAATTTCAATTCTGGAAGGTGTCTGTTAGAGTTTACTATTCCGCAGCAAAACAGCAACAGTAAACCCTGCTTCAATACGTGAACTAAATTCCATGACTATGGACGGGTTTGTTTTTAGTACATGTACCAAATATAAGACTAAGGATGAGTACAGCTTAAGGGCAAGTAACAATTTGAGGCCACTTGCCCTACAGGAGGAGTTAGTTCAAGAAAAAATTTTGAGCCCTGAATAATATAACACGAGAGAGTCCAGTGATGAAACTTTGTAGAACTGCAGATTTTTTTTTTTTTGTTTGTTTTTTAGCTCACCTGGACTGAAGGCTCATGGGGAACTTATAGGGTGGTAGTCCATTCTTCATCCATCAGTCATCCGTCAGTACCTTTAATCAGTTATATCTGCAGTCTGCAGGCCGATCTAAATCATTTCTCATCTACAGCATGCCTTTGGTGGAGCTTCACTTTTCATGGTAACCCAATGAAAACCTTGGATGCTTTAGCAGCCAAAAAGTCCCATACACATATTGTGGTGAAAATGTTGTCCAAGCAGCGTGCAACAGCGACTTTATTTTATGATCAGATCTGTATCAAACTTGCTATTAATGAAGCTGGACATAAATCTTGCACAAGTTTTCAACCAGATCAGACTACTTGCATGAGTTACCTGCTCTTTCAGACTCCCAGAGATGTAATATGGCAAACATATAGTCTGGCTGATAGAGACTTCATTAAACTACATGTACATGTATCTCAAAAACTATTGAAGCTAGAGCTTTGAAACTTGATGAATAGACTGGTAGTGATGAGTAGACGATCTGATTAACTTTTCAAATAATTTTAAAAAATTACTTCATGAGTTATGGTCCTTTGTAATTTCGGACATTTTTACCTTGTCAGCAGAATATTTAAAAAAATGTTGGAGCTAGAGCATTGAAACTTATTAAATTGATTGATAATGATGAGTAGATAACCAGATTCTTTTGAATAAATTCTAAAAATATTTCATGAGTGATGGCCCTTTGTAACTTTGGGCATTTTTTCCTTGCCAGCAAACTTTTTCCCTTGCCAGCAAAAGATCTCAAAAACTATTGAAGCTAGCGCCTCATAACTTGATGAGTAGATTCGTAGTGATTAGAAGTTGACCTAATTAACTTTTAAAAATGTTTAAGAAATTATGACCCTGTGTAGATTGGGCCATTTTTACCTTGTATTATCTTTAGAGGCAAGCATATGGTTGGGGGGCATAGTGTCTTTTTTTAAACACAATTTCTAGTTGTCAAATTGTTCATCAGACAGGCAGGTAATGAGGACGGTCATAAAACCTTGGATGAGTTTGACTTTGTCTAGTGGATTTGCACCATGATTGTTCAATTTATAAGCCTGGGGGTTGTTTGTTTAGAACCGTCATGTGTCTTTAAAATAAAATTTATAGAAAAATCTTGAACAGTCTAGTTTTGTGAAACTTCGAAATTAAGTATGTAAATCTGTTAAGCTCAGGTTAACACTACAGACCATTATTGTTCTCTTTTTTTTTTTTTTTTTTTTTTTTTTTTTTTTTTTGTTTCATAGAATGACAGTGGATGGAAGCACTGTTCTGTTGATAATTCTTGTAAGAATCACCATTGAACAGTTTCATTTCTTTATTTGTACATGTATCAGATTTCATCACTGAGTTATTACTGTGTGTTAAAAGGCACTAACTGCAATGAAAAGACTTCCATAAACGGTTCTTTCATATGACAAAAGAATTATACATGTGTCATGTCTTATTATCTTATACTTGGCACCATCAGTAGTCTAGTCCTATAATCTTTTATGGAATAAAAAAAAAAAAGAGAAAAATATTTGTTCACTTTCTCTTGCTAAAATAATCTGTAGAA
Source organism: Anodontia alba (assembly GCA_964016985.1). NCBI lineage: Eukaryota > Metazoa > Mollusca > Bivalvia > Lucinida > Lucinidae > Anodontia > Anodontia alba. The sequence continues at coordinate 8,165,988 of OZ024823.1, read as the reverse complement.
AAGAGAAGCATTTTATGATAATAATTCTGGAGTTTATCTAATTCTTAACTGTTGAAATTCTTATTTACAAAGAATTAGTTTATTCTCTTATAGATGACTTCTGTTATAAATGAGATACAGTAACCTTGCATGTGAATCCAGGAACTGTCAGTAACTGCTTCCCTCATCTACAGATGAGTTTTATTTCAATGCAGCATAATGCTATCACTTAAGAACTGTCTGTATTCGCAGAATGACAGATTGGTTTGCACATATTGCCATAATTTGTGACTAGTTTAAAATTCATTTGGACAAGTATTTTTTTTATAGGTCATTTCATTGTTTTTTATGGTGGCTCGTTTGGGTTAAAACCAATTTAATACATATATCTATATTTAAAATGCAGATATCTGCATTTAAATAAACGTATCTGCATTTAAAATATAGCTACCTACATTAAATGCACATATCTGTATTTCAAATACAGAGTATTTATACGTATTTGAAATGCAGATATCTCTTTTTGGTTCTTTAATGGACATGCCTGGATTTGAATCATAGGTATCTGCATTTTAATTACAGATGTGTGCATTTCAAATGCAGATATTTCTATTTAAGTAAGATATAAGTACATTTTAGAAACTCGGGTAACTGTTTTTGAAATACAAATATCTTTATTTGAAATACAACTATCTCTAATTGAAATACGGATATCTGTGATTATTATTCAAATAAAATATATCTGCCGTTCAAATAGAGATGCTTGTATTTCTAATTCAGATATCTGTATTTCAAATCCAGAAATCTTTATTTATAGAAACTACAGATAATTGTAATTTTAAATGCAAAGTTCTCTTAAGAACCTGATTATTTTCAACTTTTATTTTCAACATAATTAATAGTCCCTTGCAGCCTACTAGGCTTCCCTTAAACTCGGACAACAGCAGGTAGCTCAGTTGTGAGTCCAATAGCCTCAAGCGCTGGAGGTACGTTCAATCTCGGCCATTGGCGGGAGAAAAAAAAAATAATAAATGGAATCCGAACACGCTTTCCTTTGTGATTTGCAGGGATGACATAATAACTGTGCAGTCTTTGCTGGGGCCCTCTCTGGCTTCTGCATGGAAAATCAAGTACCCATGTGCAGGTTAAAGAACCATACATTCGGTTATCTAAATAATTACTTGTGGACCTTCATTCTGCAACCAAGAATGTATCATGTATACCTGCCTAGAATGCCTGAATTTATGTGATAGAACTGTCCAAAACCTGGTTCTCTTAAATACATGTACTGAAAAATCGCATGATTATAGAAACATACGGAAAATGAAAAGTTATCCAGGGTAAGATAAAAATTGAGATTTCTCACGCTTTTGATGTGCACTGGTTGTATAGGAATCAAGAGATACACCATCGTTAAGGTTAACATCACTGAAGTTAATGCTGTCATTAAGCATCACAGAAATGTTATCAAAATATGGAAGATGTCAACAATCAAAGGGATTTGACTTCAGATATGATACAAAGTATGCAAGAAAAAGAATCTTTCGTGCGTGACAGGTAGATCGAAATATCCGTCCCTCGAGATCATAGTCTTGCATCACTCGGCAATTAAGCCTGAATTTTTCTGTCTACCCCTCACACCCATGATAGATTCCTAAAATATATTTTACACATTCTCTTTTTCTCTTTTTTTTTGGTGCTCATCTTAAAGGAGCGATGGATTTGACTGTAAAGACATAATGGTTTGAAATCTTGAGCATCTTTAATTAGTTTTTTTTGTGGTCTGCAGAGGCGGGAAATGTGCTTCCCAACATATTGTAACCAGTGGAACAGTGCATGTGAAAATACGCGTAAGAGTAAATAAGGATATCTTTCAACAATAAATAATGATATCTGTAATGAAATGCAGATATCTGTACTTGAAATGCAGATATATGTATTTAATTTAGAAATAAAGATATCTGCATTTCAAATACAGGTATCTGCATTTGCATCAGGAAAACATGCCTATATAATTTTGACCCACTTAAACCCCAGTTTCATATAGTAAAACTGGGGTATACCAGGGTATATATTATTTTTGCTTAAAACCATAGATTGTGCGTATTCGCGAGGCGGTTCTAACGAGTGCCAACAATCTATGTTTTGAGCAGAAATATGAAAAATATCAAAGATTTTTATCTGAAGATTTTAAGTTTTTGGAGATAGAATTTTCTATATATTTGAATAGGCGTGTTTTCGTAATGACATTAGCGATGTCTGTATTTTAAATGCAGATATCTGAATTTCAGCTACACAAGATGTATCTCTCATTGAAATGAAGATATCTGTATTTTTAAATGCAGATGTCTCTAATACAAATGCAGATTTCTATGTTATGATTGAAAATAGAGATATCTGTATTTCTCAAGTACAGATATCTGCATTTCAGTAAGAGGTATCTCAATCCAATTACATATAGCTGCATTTTAATTAGAGATATTTGTAATAACAATGAAATAAAGATATCTGTGTTTATTAGCAGGTATATCTGTATTTGAAATGCAGGTATCTAAATTAAATGGACAAAACCACAAAGAGGTTGCCATAGATTTTGTCATGCTTTGGCTTAGTTTAGTATTGGTGAATGTTGTGAGAAATTATGCTTGAACTGGAAGTAGTCACCCCCTAAACTTATACTGAGGTCACTCAGTGGGAACTTATTCATTGTACTTGGATGAAAATGCCTTTTCCCGCCTTTTAATACAGTCTTAAATCACTAAAAAAAATGCATGCTTCTGTATTATTGAATTTAAAAAACCTGTTGAGGAATACTTGTAAATAAGATGCACCCGCATCCACCCTCACCACCACCCCGCAAATTGTTGAAACTTATAAGTCCATTTTTATTTATTTATTACTTTATTTTTGGAAAGTCACAAATTGGTTGGTTGCTCATTAGGTTGCACCTATTTCATATTATAAATATATGCTGCCATCAAAAGTAAAAAATCAAGAAAATTGTATAACATGACGTCATGATAGCATGACAACAATACAAAAACATATGTTCTTTCCGGGGCTCGATGGCCATGTGAGATCGAAACGGCCACAAAGAGAATCTATACGTAACGACCTTTTGACCTCAGACCGAAACAATGGAAACAGTTGTTGAGTTATATTGTGTGAAAATAGTTACAAAACTGAGTACTGAGTAAGAAACGTCAGGAAAAACCTATGAAATTAACCAAGTTTTGGAAAGAATGGAATGATATCATAAATTTTCAATGATCATGCTTCAATCATGCTGATATATTGTTGAAATACTGATCCAGTTCTGTGTCTTTCCTTGAACCCACGCCTAACCTGTAAATTCTGTCGGGGTTATAACTAAATGGTAAATCATCAAGTCTGAAATGTACAGTAAACCCTATCTAAGATAGTAGATCCGCGGCACACTTCCTTTTATGAACTTGGCATAACCCTACCCAACTGATAACGATTGCTCAATGCGGCGATAATCTGAAATACTTTGATGGCCGTAATATACCCGGTTCTTGCTGATAATGCATGATCACTAATGACACACTGATGCATGTCAGCTCCGCTACGTATAAATTTGCCACCCGGTTTTCAAGCACCCATAAAATCTCTGAGAAGTAATCTTCAGCACCTCAATAAGAGCAGTGAATTTATTAATAGTAAACAATAAAAGTGCATTTTGATTACAGACAAGAACTCAAACTGCTGATTATCATAAGATTCAATCCGGATTTTATAGCATGTCAGTATTGATGAGCAAACCGCCTTCGTATGAAGAATCACAGGTATTTACTTCTTCAACTATTTTTGTACTTAACATTGTGCTATGGACTGTGTCAGGCGAAAAGGTGCCTTCGAGTATATACGACACGTGAAGGCTCAGATCACGTCACGTGACCTTCCTAATAATTACTGAACCCCAAGATCCTCGCAAGTGCGAATTGTTTGTGGGACCTAAATTTTCATTAAATCGAGCATTTATATCTATGGCAAATACAATGCATTTTAGGATTTTTTATGGTTTATTAACACGCACCATTCCATGGACAAAGTTAACAGGCATCAAACTGATGATATGTTGTTGTTGTTGTTTTCGTTTTTTTTTTTTTTTTTTTTTTTCTAGACAACAGGACTTGACACTTCATGCAAATTGTCCCCTAAGGAGACAATGTGCATGAAATGTCAAATCCTACTTTCTTGGAAAGAAAATAAGAAAAAAATATTTTAAAATGCCGTCGGCTGAAATTTTTACCCAGCATACAAGGTGCTTAATCGCCTACTGAAATGAACGGAACATAACTTTGCACATGAAGGTCTGAAGCTTAAAGTTAAAAGTTTAGCCTGTAGTCAGCCATTTCATTTCAACCATATCTTGCAACCAGTGTACGCTCCCTTGAATGCAGAAACAGCCTCAGTATATTTTTTTGCTTCGTAGTTGCAAATATACATGAGAAAACAAACATTCTGGTTTCTGTTTTGAACATGATTTTATTTCTTTTCTATGACGTTAATACTTTGTATACTTATAATTTGTCATTTCGAAAACATGCCTATACAAATATATAGAAAATTTTACCAACAAAAAAATGAAAATTTCTGATAAAAAATTCTAATATTTTTCATATTTCTGCTTAAAACATAGATTGTGAGTACTCGTTAGAACCGCCTCGATGAGGCGGTTCTAATGAGTAACCACAATCTATGTTTTGAGCAGAAATAAGAAAAATAATGTATACCCCTGCAAACCCCAGTTTTACTATATAAAAGTGGGGTTTAAGGGGGTCAAAATTATATAGGTATGTTTTCATGATGTTAAGTATCAACTTGGCCTCCGTAGAAACATGCCAGTTTTGGCGAAATGCAATGTATACATATCTGCTATACAGGTGTTTTATATACAAGCATGTCCAAACTGTCTTCCAGTAACAAAATAAATTGTATATCTTTCCTATTGTAGGGATAGCAATTTTCTTATATTGGAGTCCGTACGTCTGCTGACTATAAATAAAAGCAGCAATATGTCGCAGATATTTTGTTTTATTTTGCACAGTAAAAAGACTTGGTGTTTCAGTCAGATTGTCTCCTAGAATTAATTTAAATGACGTGTCAAGGTGATTTTTTTTCTGTGAAAAATAAGAAAAAATATCACTAGTTTTCATCTGACTTAGCTTACATAGCGCTACAGTTTAATATGTATATGAGATGGTAGAAACACGCTATGTTCTTATTAGGAACATTGTTGTTCCTTTATGCATTCCACAGGATATATAAGGGGGATGTCCCGAAATTAAACAGTTCAGTTGCATCTACCTTTTCAAGTTACACATCACGAAAACATACCTATATAACGTTGACCCCCTTTAACCCAACTATTATATAGTAAAACTGGGGTTTACATGGGTATACATTATTTTTCTTATTTCTGCTCAAAACATAAATTGTGGGTACTCGTTAGAACCGCCTCGCCGAGGCGGTTCTAACGAGTACCTACAATCTATGTTTTGAGCAGAAATATGAAAAATATCAGAATTTGTTTATCTGAAAATTTTCATTTTTTGGTGGTAAAATTTTCAGTATATTTGAATAGGCATGTTTTCGTAATGATGATCGAAAGACAAAAGTCCATTGTCTGTGAACCTTACTTTACTTCTTGAGGATATATATGCATACGGTACACGAAAAATGGGTCGTGCACATAATGAACATAACGAAGAAATTGAGCCGGGCCACAGTAGTATGTGCACTTAGCTAGGACTCTAAACAGCCTTAGTTGGCTTATCAATATTCGCTGTCCACATGAAGACGTTTTAGATTGTTTGCTATCAACACAGTGCCCTGCGAAGACTCTGAACTGTCTGCGCGGAAACGCCGGCTGATCTGAGTCTTCGCTGGGCGCACATGCAGTCTTGTAGGAAATTATGTGCCCTGGCTCCATTGTGTTCTTCGTAATGCTTATTACGATCTTGTCATCCGAATCTACAATGTCAATAAATCTTTATACTTTTGGTCTTGTTTGTGTTTGTGCCCAGTCAACAAACCCACTGGGGTCATATCCATCGCGCTCAGTTTACCTAACCACAGTTTTTACTGGGAAGGCTTAGTCCTCTAAGTGTTTAACCAGTAGTATGCACATTCTTTTGCCAGAAACTGATAACTGCCCTTCTTAAATCAGTGAAAAGGAGAGAATAGCCGTAGAATGTATTTCATGATCAGCCTCCACGAAAGAATGTTGCTAAACCGGCGCGGGTCGAACCCCCAACCTCCTGATTACCAGTCGGACGCGCATCCAAATGAGCCACCGGGGCCGACTTCGAACTTTTAACAAAGAACATTCTTGTGTAAACAAGTCTGTCGTAAGGAACAAGGAACTATAATAATTGACTGACCATTTATTTGTATAAGCATAGATAAGTTCCCTGATTTATCTTTCTGACCAAAGCAAATAAGTTATGGTGTGGTATTGTAGATCGGCCACATTTATATGTCGCTTTGACCTTAATATTAAATTTTAACCCTTGTCCTGCTGAACCGGTGTATACCCTGCCTTTGCAAACAGTGTAGATCCAGATCAGTTGGCTTCTTCAGAAGCCAACTGATCTTGATCTGAACTGTTTGCCATTAAGTATGTTAATCTATAGCAATAATCTGGATCAAGTTATCTGACTGGCTGAAAATCAGAGGTGGGCATGGCATCTTAATTTATTCAGCAGGACAAGGGTTAATAAGAATACGCCCACAGTCCAGCAGTCAGAAATTCCTGCGTTAGCTTAGCCGAGCCAGTGGTTCAGGATGAGCTATTATGATCACTTGCCGTACGTCGTCCGCCCGTCTGTCCATCCGCCAATCCGCCGTCTGTCAACACCTTTGAACGACTTCTCTAAAACTCTTTGGCCAATTTTCTTTAAACTTCATGTGACACCTTCTGTTAAAGGGAAATTTCAAAATTGAATAAATGGCTATTGTCCGTTTACCAAGGTGGCCGCCATGCCCATTGATGGCAAAAACACTTAAAAAGCTTCTTTGTTAAAAGCAAGAATGCTTTGAGGCTGAAACTTAGTATATATCATTTAGAACTCAAGGTCTACCTTATTTTTCTTCAAAAATGACCTTAGATGGACCTTTGATTTTCTACAACAAGGTAAAACTTGCGTCCCTATACATTTGTATTAGTAAAATGTTAAGAAGTCATTTTCTCAAAATGTTTTAAAGGCTGAAGACTGAAACTTACAATGTATAATTAGATTATTAAATCGCTTGATTATAATCAAAATTTTGTCCCCTGAAAATTATCTGCCTTTGCCCATGGGCTATATGCATGTATAAAATTGAGTAATACGTACATGTTTTCTCTTCCGAAACCGCTTGAGCGATATTCACCAGATTTTACATGGGGTCTTCTGTTAGAAGGGTTTTGACAATTTGTTTGAATGGTTCTGCACCATTAAACAAGGTGACCGTCATGCCCATATATGGTAAAACAATTAAAAATCTTCTTCTCCAGAACCAAGACAGCTTTGAGACTGTATCTTTGTATATTGCATTTGGGACTCAAGGTTTACCAGTTTGTTCAAATGATGGTCTTAGGTTGATCTTTTACCGTTTTACGCAAGGTCAAATTTGTACCCCTATTCATTTGTCTGGGGAAAATGTTCAAAATTCATTTTCTAAATATGCATTAAAAGCTAATGGCTGAAACTTACAATGTATGATTAAAGAAGTAAAACTGTTAAGTTACCGTCAAAATTTTGGGAGTTATCTGGCAATGCCCCTGGGTTATGCACATGTATAAAGATGTGCAATCTTTAAACTTCTTCTCTGAAACCGCTTACACAATTTTCACCACATTTGGTTTAAACATATTTATTTCAAAGTTACAATGATTATACAAACAGACATGACATATACACAAAATATAGGATTAGAACGAAAGCATAAGCTTATTTAGTTCTTCTCCTAATACACATATATAAATTGTATTACATCATGGCAGTTTATCATTATTACAAGGATTACTTATTTAACGTAGACAATACGATATATGAACAGAAACTCAACCAATCATTATAGCAGAATGAAATTAAAACAACTTTGCAGTAACAGGAGATAACAATACCACAATGATGGTTTGAGCGGCAATGAAAAAAGAAACAAAGAAAAATAAGACAATAGAAAAAAAGTATAAAAAGGTAATCCGGAGCGGGAAGGGCTGGAAGGTTTCACTTGATAATTTCCAATAATATCGTAGGCAAAAATATACTGACCTCATATATGACCAGCTCTGATTTAATCTGATTAGATGATACTAGTATCACCTACAGGTAAGTGCTTAAAATCTTTTGCTGTTCTGTATGTACTTGTAAACAGCTTCAAAAATGACTTGATTTGTTTCATAAGGAAGTGACTCATCACCATGTAGAAATACATGTAGAGACGCATTACAGTATTGAGACACTATCCGAAAAAGTTCGATTCGATTATCTCGATAGACGTCACAAGAGAAGAAAAAATGTTCCGCGTTTTCAACATCACCACTTCTACAAGAACAGAGTGGGGTGTCTGAAATTGATTTTACAAATAAGTCATGATTTAAAGAACCACAACCTGTGCGTAGCCTAGTATGCAAAATTTGTAACTTTCTGCTTCCAGTATAAAAATATTTTGGAACTGCAGTTTTGTTTCGGCTTATCTGTCGTTTAAAAGAATCAATTGAATCTACATATTTATCATTTTCTGATAAAGTGTTCCATTCTCGTATGACAGACGGTAGGAATGAATTGAAGTACAAAGCAGTTCTCGCGTTAATAGTTTGGACATCATTTACGTTTCTCAAATTGTAACGTGATCCTTCGTTAACTGAAGAAGGAACAAGTGATGAAAGATAATCAGGAGTTAAGTTATTATACATCTTGTAGAATAGAATCAGCTTATGATTAATTCTTCTTTTTTCAAGAGTTTCCCAACCAATCTCTTTCTACAGATTTTGAATTGATATAAGTTTAGTAGTACCAGAAGCTATTCTAGCTGCTTCTATCTGTATTTTTTCGAGTTCCTGTTTTTCATAATCGCAGCAGTTATCCCAAATAACGTCCGCATATTCTAAAATAGGTCGTATAAATGTTGTATAAATTATTTCTAAAGATTTCCTGTCTAGTTCATATTTTAATCTACGCATAATATTAATTCTTGTCCAAGCTTTTTCTTTAATATAGTCAATATGTTTATGCCAAGAGCCATCATTTGAAAAATATATTCCTAAGTGTTTGTGAAATTCAACTTCTTTGATTTGCTGCCCTAACATGATTAAGGAGGGGTGTACAGGTTTGTTGATTTTCCTGGATATCAGAAGTGTTTCCGTTTTTAAGGGATTGAATTTTACCAACCAAGCTTCAGCCCATTTAGCTATTTTTTCAAGATCTGCATTAAGAATTTCTGCCGCAACATCTGGGTTATCGACAATTATGAAAAGACTGGTATCGTCAGCAAAAAGACGTATGCTAGATCCAAATTCAGTCACTATATCATTTATGAAAATTAAGAAAAGAAGTGGTCCTAGGATTGATCCTTGAGGAACGCCTGCCTTGATATAGTTCCATTTTGATTCTACTCCCTGTAAGACAACACGTTGTTTTCTACCATCAAGATAACTAGAAAACCATTTTAATAGATCACCAGAGATTCCTATTGATTTAAGTTTATGAAGAAGACCGGCATGCCAAACACGGTCAAAGGCTTTACTTATGTCACAAAAAACAGCCCGAACTTCTTTGCCAGCATCAAGTGCCTGGCAAAATGTATTATACAAGAAAGTGAGTTGGTTAGTAGTAGAGTCTCCAGGTATGAAACCAGATTGAAAAGATGTAAGAATGTTATTATCACGGAGATGATTAAACAGATGTTTAAATACAAGTCTTTCGAAGACTTTGTCTAGATTACTCAATAAAGATATAGGTCGATAATTACAGACGTTAGAAGCATCATCTCCGCCTTTAGGTACAGGACAGACGTGAGCTATTTTAAAACTTATTGGAACTTCTCCTTGATGTACGGACTGATTAAATAAAGTAGCTAGTGGTGTTGACAGTTCACTAGCTAGTTCACGAAGAATGCGGTTACTTATTCCATCAGGACCAACGGCTTTACCCACTGGAAGCGTTCTTAGTATTGCTTTGACCTCATCAGTAGTAAACACAAGAGAACTTAATGGTTCATTCACAATGTAATTGTCGATAGCAGGAAGTGTGACATTATCTTCATCTAATAAAGTTTGATCTCTAAAATAATCATTAAAAATATTTGCTTTTTCAATTTCGTCGGAATATACGAAGCCTTTTCTTTCCAATGGGGGAATAGCAGAAATAGAATTGGGAGAAATAAATGTTTTTAAAACAGTCCACCATTGTTTTGAAGATAGGGTTTCAGATTTTAGCTTATTTGAGAGGGAGTCTACGTACGAGTTTTTTGAGTTACGAATCATTGTAGTAATTACATTACGAAGATGTCTAAACCTTTCCCAGTTAGCTTGTGTATTTGTCCGTTTTGCTTTTTTATACACTCTTTTACGTATACGTATATGTTTTTTAATTAAAGTAGTTATCCACGGTGGCTCAGTCGGTCGTATTGTGACGTGTCTGTTAGGAATACAAGAATCGGTAATTTCAGTTAAAAGATTATAGAAGTTCTTAGTGTATATATTTATATCAGAGTTTTGAAGAGAATTCCAATCAGAAGAAGATGCTTTCTGTCTTAATAGATCATAATCGTCCCAGTCGTATTGCCATACACGACGCTTAAAACATTTAATTTTAGGTTTTGAGAAATTGAATACTCCAAATACAGGACAGTGATAGCGAATGTCTCGATGTAGGAAGGGATCGCCAACTCCACTAATTATTATTCTATCTTTGTTGCTTACTAGTAATAAGTCAATGAGAGAGGACGAATTTTCCGTAAAGTGGGTAGGCTCACTGATAGACTGGAATAAGGAAAACTGTTGACATAGTGAATTAATTTTACGTGCATATTGCGAATTTAACATATTAAGGTTAAAGTCACCAGTTATGATAATATCATCTATGCCTGTATCGACTGCAAGATGGATAGAATCTTCGAGCAAGGAATGGTAAGTCATATCTGAGTTCGGTGGTCTGTAAAATAAACCACATTTTACATCTGGCCTTCTGTCGAAAGCATTTTGACAATTTGTTATAATGGTTTTGCGCCATTGAATAAGATAGCTGTAATGTCCATGTATGGTAAAACATGTAAAAAAACTTCTTCCGAACTAAGAAAAATTTGAGGCTTAGTCTTGGTATACAGCATCGAGGACTCAAAGTCTTCTAAGTTTGTTCAAATGGTGATACTTGGGTGAATTTTGACCTTTTTGCGATATGGTCAAATATTTGGCCTAGTTGCTGGAACAATACTGGAAGAAGTTGCATGGCATTTGCAAATATGCAATAGCTATTTCCATCAGGTGAGCGAATCGTGGCCCATGGGCTTCTTGTTACATTTTATGTTATGAGAAGACGTCCACTGTACAATTTAGGCATGATAAACCGAAAAGCATGCAATCTACGTGAGGCATATATTCGCTTACCTTTACCGTTTGGTCAGAATGTTAACCATTCATTTCTTTTACACCAAATAAGATTCTTTGGAACTTTTTCAGAGATTAATTTGACCCATTTGTTGATCTTCACAGACAAGTTTTATCATCACAACAAACATACCTATATAATTTTGACCCCTTAAATCCCATTTTTACATAGTTAAACTGGAGTTCACAAGGGAATAAATTATTTTTCTTATTTCTGCCTAAAACATACATTGTGGGTACTCGTTAGAACCGCCTCGCCGAGGCGGTTCTATGGAGTACCCACAATCTATGTTTTTAAGCAGAAATAAGAAAAATATCAGTTTTCTTATCTGAAAATTTTCAGTTTTTCGTGGTAAAATTTTCAATATATTTGAATAGGCTTGTTTTCGTTATGTATTTCGAACTGCTTTTAATAAACGTCTTAATTTATCTTTCAGGAAAAAAAGGCTTCTGGAATTTTGAATGGAGCTTACATAGTTGACCCCGATGATGATGTGGTAAGCCTTTATTCATTTAGGTTATTGATATGAAAGCAAATAACGCAAATACTTTATTATTGTTTGGTATTTCCCAACAAAATATAAAAAAAAAAAAAAAAAAAAAAAAAAAAAATTGATGTCAATACATGATAAAGATTATTTCGTGTTGGTGTTGATTTACTGTACCAACAAAATATAGTGAGTCTAAAATGTCATCAAAATCAAAGTTTGTTTAAATGTGATGAAGCCTTAATTTGACTATTGACAGTTGACTGTAAATAGCAAGTTTAAAGCGTTTTGGCTATTGACTGTTGACTGTACAGAGCGTCTTTCTAAAAATGTTGGCAAACAATACAGCAGCTGTTTACAATAATTTAAGGTGCATACTAAGTAATAAGATTTTATTCTGGTTTAATAATAATGTACATTTTATTTGAAATAAGTAAATAAAGTGGGTTTTATCTGCAATAAGTGACTAAATCTATTACTCATTCATGTTGTTTTTTTTGTTTTTTTTTTTTTTTGTTTTTTTTTTTAACATAACATTTACTGTTAATAAATATTACCGACTCTCTAGTGAAACCTGCACAATATAGCCATTTTCTTCAAAGTTTTAACATTTTAAAATGTATAATTATAAATTAGAGAAGATTCCTAAAAATATCTTCCTATAAGAAAAAAAAAAAGAAACAGTTTTTTACAACCAATTTCTGTGTCAACTCTTAAATCACCAATCACAAAAGCAACAGAAAACATTAGGTAATAATAATAATAATTATTACTATTATTTTTTTTTTATTTGAGAAAATATACCTTCTGACGTATGCGAGCCACGAAGACTCAACTCACCCCGCACATCCGTGCAGTCGGATCATTCTTCGTTGCCCGCATGAAGAAACATTGCATCTTTGGCCATCCGAAACCGCGCGAATGCGCAGGCTGATTTGAGTCTTTCTTGGGCTCAGATATCAGAAAGTAAATTTTCTTGCGTTGCGGCTCATATACCCGTATTCGTGTTATAGAAACTGAGTCTTGATCAGCTAGAGATAAAGGAGAAGTTCCAAGACGAAGAAGAGGAGGATCCTTGGAAACTATCAGAGATACATGTTGAAGTGAAAAAATGGGACGGTGAGTTATTTTAACCCTTTCTCACCATCACGAAAACACGCCTATATAATTTTGACCCCCTTAAACCCTACTTTTATATAGTAAAACTGGGGTTTACAGGGGTATACATTATTTTTCTTATTTCTGCTCAAAAACATAGATTGTGGGTACTCGTTAGAACCGCCTCGCAACCTCGCAGAGGCGGTTCTAACGAGTACCCACAATCTATATTTTGAGCAGAAATATGAAGAATATCAGATTTCTTTATCTGAAAATTTTCATTTATTGGTGGTAAAATATTCAGTATACTTGAATAGGCATGTTTTCGTAATGTATGTTTCTGAAGTAGGCTTTACGTAACATCTTTGAATATGGACACGCCCATTGTTGCCAAAAGTGATGTCGTTTAAATACACACATGTGAATCAACCGCCAGACGACTCGTATTAAATCCCAACCTTATTTTCTCTGAAAGGGAAAAGAATACAAAAAATATCTAATGTCGTCTGCAACCGAGTTAACACAAACTGAATTCTGAATTCTGATGTCATTTGAGAGGTATAAGGGATTTACTTAAATCTTACCGTCCCATAAAGTAGACATTACCAAACAATGTAGACCCTAATCAGCTCCGGTGTCTGATCAGGATCTGCACTGCTTCCTATCACGAAAACATGCCTATATAATGTTGACCTCCTTTAACCCCACTTTTATAGTAAAACTGGGGTTTACAGGGGTATACATTATTTTTCTTATTTCTGTTCAAAATATAGATTGTAGGTACTCGTTAGAACCGCCTCGTCGAGGCGGTTCTAACGAGTACCCACAATCTATATTTTGAGCAGAAATGTGAAACATATCAGAACTTTTTAACTGAAAATTTTCATTTTTTGAAGGTAAAATTTTCAGTATATTTGAATAGGCGTGTTTTCGTAATGCACTACTGGCCATGAGGTACAATCTAAAATAACGTAATATAAGATCTCCGTAAGCACAATATGAAAGAATCTGCATTGCACGGCGGATTATATTTTATTATTATATGCCCTTGCATAAATCAAGATGCCACGCCCACTTCTCATTTTCAGCCATTCAGATTACTTGGACACTGTTGTTGATACAAACTTACATACTAAATGGCAAACAGTGCAGATTCAGATCAGTTGGCTTCTGATCTGGATGTAAACTATTTGCAAAGGCAGGGCATATCGGGGTTCAGCATTATCAGGGTTAACATATTCTGGCATCCCCTAAATGGATTTGGCAAACAGTGTAGGGCCAGATCAGACCTGGCATCTGATTAGATTTTACACTGTTCATTACGAAAACACGCCTATTCAAATGTATTGAAAATTTCGCCAACAGAGACTGAAAGTTTTCAGTTAAAAATTCTGATATTTTTCATATTTCTGCTTACAACATAGATTGTGGGTACCCGTTAGAACCGCCTCACCGATGCGGTTCTAACGAGTACCCACAAACTATGTTCTTGAGCAGAAATGAGAAAAATAATGTATACCCCAGTAAACCCCAATTTTACTATATGAAAGTGGGGTTTAAGGGGGTCATAATTATATAGGTATGTTTTCCTGATGTTGTCATGACATAAGTATTTTGCAATATCAGGGTTAACATATTCTGGCATCCCCTAAATGGATTTGACAAACAGTATAGGGCCAGATCAGACCTGGAATCTGATTAGATTTTACAGTTTGTCATAACATAAGTATTTTGCAATAGCAAAAACAGTTAGGCAATTTCTGTAAGAAGTACTTTTTTATACAGATAATGGACTTCTGATATTTATGATAGAAAACTTTGTTGATAAAATATAGGCATGAATATACGATATAAAAAGATAGAATAACACACTACGCAGATCCTGAATAAAACAGTCTTATATGTACCTACGTCGCGTCTGATCAGGGCCTATACTGTTTGTCGCTCATCCGCATTACGAAAACACGCCTATTCAAATATATAGAAAATTTAACCTCCAAACACTGAAAATTTTCAGACAAAAAACTCTGATAGTTTTCGTATTTCTGCTCATAACATAGATTATGGGTAATCGTTAGAACCGCTTCGCCGAGGTGGTTCTAACGAGTACCCACAATCTATGTTTCTGAGCAGAGATAAGAAAAAAGTGTATACCCCTGTAAACCCCAGTTTTACTATATAAAAGTGGGGTTTAAGAGAGTCAAAATCATATAGGCATGTGATGAGCATTTTTAGACACATAAACAGGTAGTAACCCAGCTAGCATTCTTTACAAATCTATAGCGGGCCGTTATCGGCCCATCAGCTACCCTGACGGGCCGATAACGGCCCGCTATATATTTATAAAGAATGCTTACTGGGAAAAAGGTTATGTTTAAATTGTACAGAAAATAGCATAAGCGGGGAAATAATGTGTCCGAATATGTATGATGATGTGGTATTGTTGTCAAACTAATCATTTTCTGCTCTTTCTTTCAGAATTGTCTACTGGTGGAAAATTTAAGAGAGTATTTTGGGACTATCTGGGAAAGTTCATACTTCTTCTCTGTTTTCTTTATCTCTTCATTTGTTCGCTGGACTTCCTCAGCAATGCCTTCAGGCTTATAGGAGGTAAGTTCAAAAATGCATCGTATCGTCTCAGCCTTTCTACTCTATGTTAACACGTTTATGTGAAATACGTACTCCTCAGCCATTAGATTTTATAATTAAAAATGTTTGTCTACGGGTGCACGAAAGTCGGAGATTTGCCATATCGAAAACACGCCTATTCAAATATACTGAAAATTTCACCGCCAAAAACTGAAAGTTTTCAGATAAAAATTCTTTTTTTCATACTTTTGCCCAAAACATAAGTTGTGGGTAACCGTTAGAACCGCCTCGCTGAGAGGGTTCTAGAGTATCCACATTTTATGTTTTTGAACAGAAATAAGAAAAAATAATGTATATCCCTGTAAATCTCAGTTTTATTATATAAAAGTGGGGTTTAAAGGGGTCAAAAACTTTTATGTGCTT
Organism: Anodontia alba; assembly: GCA_964016985.1. NCBI lineage: Eukaryota > Metazoa > Mollusca > Bivalvia > Lucinida > Lucinidae > Anodontia > Anodontia alba. The sequence goes on along the minus strand of OZ024823.1, from coordinate 8,149,794 downwards.
GTTTTCGTGATGAAATCCGTAAGACTGATTGCGCCATGTAGCTAAAAGATTTAATATCATTTGTCTTCGGAGCATAATTAAACTACAACTACTTGGAGATGTTCGAAAGTACTTTTTCGCTTGACGCAGCCAATTTATCTGCTATACTTATAAAATTCTGTATTTAATGCAAATCTGTCTCATTACGAAAATTTTCAGATGAAAAAATCTTATATCTTTCATATGTCTGCTCAAAACATAGATTGTGGGTACTCGTTATACGGGGTCTACACTGTTTGTAAATGTCCCTTTTTTGCCGCTAGGCATACATGAGCTAAATAATATTTACACAAATTACAGGAAAAGCTGCGGGATCAGTATTCTCAGAGAACAAACTTTTGTCCAACCCTGTAGCCGGTCTTATGATTGGCGTTCTTGCCACTGTACTTCTGCAGTCGTCCTCAACAACAACCACTATCGTTGTCAGTATGGTTGCTGCCAAAAGTAAGTACATCTCGTAAATCTGTAGCGACATTCAAAATGTTGCAGAACGGGTATGCAAACAGCAAATGTCGAAAACCAGGGCCCAGTTGTTCAAAGCGTCGTTAGCTTAACGAGCTCGTTAAGGGCCATTCCGTTAACTATTTTAGCAGATTCAATATACAATTTTCTGAAATTTTTTGCTGAAAAAATGTGAGTAGCTTTTGCACTGCAAAAGCTACTCACATTTTTTTCAGCAAAAAATTTCAGAATATTTGCGTATCACTCGATGAAAATTTTAACGAATCGTTAACTAACGACGTCATTAGCTTTGAACAACTGGGCCCTGACTGCGTATCCGCACAGGTTTATCAGGAAATTTGCTCTTAAATAACAAGCTGGAAGGCCAGATTTTATTTTTCCATAGCTATTTGCATATGAACATGTGACCAGCAATTCAGTTCAATTCAAACTCATTACAGGCTTACTATTATTTAGCGCAATTTGAGTTGCCGAGAACAACTGAAAGATTTATACTTCGACAAGTCCAATGAGGAGGTCTCCTGGACGTTTTTCTTTGCGCAAATTTCTAAAATGAGCTATTTTACTCATATTTTGGACGTAATATATGGCCTAGTTGGAGTTATAAAGGGTTCTATGTAATGTTTGTGAGTATTCACCGGCATTTAAACATCGATAAAATCCACATAAATGGAACTCATTCCTATACAGCGAAACCTGTGTAAGAGAGCTACCTTTGAGACCGACTTTAAACAGTGAGGGTTGATCTGGAAAGATGGCTGTTTTATAAAGGTATATGTCATGTAACTTTGCTAGCCACCTTTCCACATCAACCACTAAAGTCAGTCTCAAAAGTGGCTCTCTTACACAGGTTTCGCTGTAGTAGCATAACTGGACATGACAGTGGTCACTTTTGAATGGCCTATACATTATATATGAGCCAGCGCACGACAAAACCTACAATAAGACCTGTGTGACCAGCAAAGACTAAGATCCGCTTGTACATCCACCCAGTAAGGCAAGGGTTCTCTTTTTTTCCTTCTTTGGATAGCCTAGAGGCTGTTAAAGGCACAAGCGATCAGCGAAGACTCGGATCAGACTGCGCGGATGCGCAGGCTGATCTGAGTCTTCGCTGGTTGCACAAGCCTTATTGTAGGTTTTGTCGTGCACTGGCTCATTTACAAGGTGCTATCTTACATTAAAATCGGACGTAAAAATGGTAACAGCTTTGGGTCAAAAGAAACTATTGATTTGTATTATTTTGATATAAGCAATATATATGTAGTAAGTGAGATGAGGTACCCCCATTAGTTCACCAACGTCACAGACTGACTGACGGATGGAAAGATGGACTGAAAAAATGAATACAGTATACCCCTACATTCGTGTAAAAATAAACTATAAAAATTGATATCTTTTTATCCCATATATATATATATATATATATATATATATATATATATATATATATATATATATATATATATATATATATATATATTATATATATATATATTCTGTATTTCAGTTATCTCAGTTAAGCTGGCTATACCAATTGTAATGGGAGCCAACATAGGGACTTCAGTGACTAATACAATTGTCTCCATCGGTCAGATCACCAATAAGAATGACTTCCGTCGAGCCTTTGCTGGTGCCACCGTCCACGACATGTTCAACTGGCTCAGTGTCATCATATTATTACCACTGGAAGTAGCTACAGGTAGGCGTGCCACCATTAGTAAGGTCTTTTTCCGAATTTTAAACTGCGATGCGTGACTGGAGTATTCACTTATTGCTTAGTTTGAATGAACATGGCATCATCATGAAAGCCGTTTTTGCTAAGGTTGATCGGTCATGATAACACACACGGTGGCTCAGTTGGATGCGCCGTCCGACTGGAGAACAGGAGGTCGCGGGTTCAACCCCTGCCGAGGTCGGCAACATTCTTTCGTGGAGATTGATCATGAAATATTTTCTACGGTCATTCTCTCCCTTCCGCTGATTCAAGAAGGGCAGTTGTCAGTTTCTGGCGAAAGGATGTGCACAATACTGGTTAACCGCTTAGAGGACTAAGCCTGCCCAGTAAACGTGTGGTTAGGTAACTGACCGCGCTCGACATGACCCCATTGGGTTGACCGGGCCGTAAAACCTCAACACAAACAAATAATAACACACACACGCACACAAACACACACACACACACACACACACACACACACAAACACACACACACACACACACACACACACACGGAAGTAAATATTAAAAATTAAATTAGGGTACACCCAACACACAGGTAACTGGACCTGTGAGTCATCACATGCTGACACATTGAGGAACATGAAGAGACTTAATAAAACCGAGTCTCCGATTTTAATTCTTTTGTGTGTTCTTTGTTTTCCAAAGAAACCCTTTCAGATTTTAATTGTTTAAAATATGTTTTTCTCTTTTACAGGTTACTTATATAAGCTTACTGATAAGATTGTTAAGAGTATGTCTCTGGGAACGAATGGGGCCGGAGAACAAGAATTTCTTAAGGTCATCACGAAGCCTTTCACCCATCTAATCATTCAGGTAACAATAATTTTGGACACTGTTTCAAAACAAATCAGAGACTATTCTTTGCTATTTTGGCACCAAAACTACTGTTACGGATACCTATTAAAATCAACCCGCGAGAATACTCTAAAGATCACTTACTTCATACGTTTTGACGGAAAAGAAAATATCAGACAGAGAAAATGTGAAAAGCGAGTCCAGGCCCAGAGGTTATAAAACTTTTTTCATGCTCAATTCAGCTGAGCATGAAATTTTCATTGCTAATGAATATGAAAATAGTTGGCAGTTTCGTATTTATTAGCAGAGAAAAGTTCATATTCAGTTATGTTTAGCAAGTAAAAATTAGGGATTGTTGGTAATTTTGAGATTTATTAGAAGGATAAATTTCATGCTCAGCAGAGTTGAGCATGAAAAACGTTTTAGTACCTCGGAGCAAGATAAGCTTGCGCATTTGTATAGTTTTGATCAGTGTTTCTCTTCCTACACAACCCAGCTATTGTGAAAACGGACAACGAAGGACCTGATCAGACTGCGCGGGTACACTGCGCGGATAGTCAGACTGCATTCACTATCTGTATAAGTCACGTAGACACATTTTCGCTTGGTGCGGCTCAAGATGTATGAAGTTCAGAGAGAGAGAGAGAGAGACAGAGAGAGAGATACGCACACACGCACTCATGCACACAAAACAAAACAGTAGTGTAGACTGTACTTCTTACCATTTGCAAGTGGAGACGGACACTCAAACAGACAGGCAAAACATACAGTAGGGTAGTCAACACCCCCTTAGAAACCATCTTTTCTCAAAAAGTCGTGCTAATTCCCAGTCAAACTGAAGTCCACGTATTTCTTTATTCCACAGGTGGACAAGAAAGTGATCCAAGATGTTGCACACGGAATACCGGAAGCCATGAATAAGAGCATGATTAAACATTGTTGTTTGAAAGAGAAAGTAAAAGTGATCAAATGGAATTTAACCGACGACGGCAACTATTCGTACACAGCATCTGAGGAACATTGCAAAGAACAATGTACGTCTTTTAACCCTTAAAACGCCAAGGAAACCTGCATCTGATAATGTTGTCTGTTCATGTCGTCTGCTGAATATTCTTGCAAACTTTTCAAACCTATTTTTGCCTAAAGGAACAGTCTGACCTGAGTCCATACTGTTTGCAAAAGTGACTCTTAAAATCACAAGCAGATGACAAAGCAGACGACGATTGTTGTGATTGGCATTTTGAGGGTTAATTAGTTGTCTCGATCCCCGTTTTTGCTCCAAGTATTCGAACAGAAAGGCTTAAGCAAACAATGTAGACCCTGATCAGGGTCTACATTGTTTGCCACTCCAACAGTTTTTAGACACATAAACGGATAGTAAAATGGACTAGGGGGTGTTTACAGCCTCGTGCACTACATGGTTGTGTATGAAGAGACTTAATAAAACCAAGTCTCCGATTATCGTTCTTTTGTGTGTTCTTTGTTTCCAAAGGCAGCCTTTTGGGTTTTTATTGTTCAAATTTTAGGACAAGTATGGTGGCGAGTTACGATGTCAGAATACTTAATGTAAATACGGTATATACAACAAAAATCTAGATGGTAGAAATGGAAGTTAGAAAACTATGGATTTTTCCACATGTACACGAAGCAAATCAATATAATACACATTATTGTTAGGTGGTGCTATCCCAGTAAGCATTCTACAAAAATCTACAGCGGGCCGTTATCGGCCCGTCAGGATAGCTAACGGGCCGACAACGGCCCGCTGTAGATTTATAAAGAATGCTAGCTGGGATGTTCGTTTTAGGCTGGTAACAACTGTAATTTAAGTATCAAACAGAGCAGTTAATGAATGAAAAATGAAGAGTTGACTAAGATATATGTCGTGTCATGCAAAGCGGTGGCGTCTGATCAGGGTCTACATTGTTTGCCATTCATCCAATAATCATTAGACACAAGACGAGTTACATGTAGTAAAATAGTCTAGTCAAATTGTATACTTATGGTAGGAAGTTAATATGTCAAATTACATGGAATACACATGGTAAGAAATATGCTAGCCTCAACGGGAGAAAATGTGCGCCTAGCGAAGATTCAGATCAGCCTGCGCATTCGCGCAGTCTGATCAGAATCTTCCCTATACGCATTTTTGATAGCTGCCTTGCAAAGTTTCTTCATGGGGATAACGAAGATCCTGCACAGACTGCGGGGATACGCAGGCTGATCTGAATCTTACATTACGAAAACACGCCTATTCAAATATATTGAAAAATTTCACCACCAAGAACTGTAAGTTTTCAAATAAAAATTCTGATATTTTTCACATTTCTGCTCAAAACATAGATTGTGGGTACTCGTTAGAACCACCTCGGCGAGGCGGTTCTAAGGAGTACCACAATCTATGTTTTGGCGAGGCGGTTCTAAGGAGTACCACAATCTATGCTTTTGAGCAGATATAAGAAAAATAATGTATACCCTTGTAAACACCAATTTTACTCTATACAAGTGGGGTTTAAGGGGTCAAAATTTTATAAGTATGTTTTCGTGATGGGATGGGCATACATGTCCGATTGTACGTTTTATGACGTTGTGGCTCATATTTTGCGTTTGTCGTCTGCTCTTTTCGCTAATAACATGCAAAAAATAACTTAGGTTATGCCTGAACGGGAATGTTTTCATTACAGGTCGTTACTTGTTTGAGAATGTGGCCAATACATGGAGTGACACTACAGTTGGGATTGTTCTCTTAGTCCTTGCCTTGGTTGTACTTTGTGGCTGCTTGATTTGTATTGTGAAGACCCTCAACTCGCTACTGAAAGGAAAAATTGCTGTGATCATTAAGAAATTTCTCAACGCAGAATTTCCAGGAAAATTGGCTTATTTCACTGGATATGTTGCTCTTCTCATTGGTACTGGCATGACAATTCTCGTCCAATCAAGTTCCGTGTTCACATCAGCTCTCACCCCATTGGTCGGAATTGGAGTGATAACAATTGACCGGATGTATCCTTTGACCTTAGGAGCTAATATTGGAACAACAACTACCGCCATAATGGCAGCTCTTGCTCAAGAAGGCGAAGACGTCGCAATCTCATTACAAGTTTCTTTGTGTCACTTATTTTTCAACATCTCTGGTATACTACTATTTTATCCTATTCCATACTTGCGGTTTCCTATCGGTATGGCAAAATTTCTTGGCAACGAGACTGCAAAATATCGTTGGTTTGCAATATTCTATCTTATTCTATCATTTTTCATTCTGCCAGCACTTGTCTTTGGCCTCTCATTGGTCAGCTGGAAAGTAATGGCAGGCGTTTTATCGCCCATTGCTGCACTTATTATTTTCATTGCAATCATAAAACTTTTACAAAGAAAATTTCCAAGGCGTCTACCACCGGTATTAAGAAACTGGAAATTTCTTCCATTAGCGTGTCGTTCCTTGGAGCCATACGATAGATTAATAGGAAAAGTAAAATCTGTAATTTGTTGTTGCAAACGTTGTACCAGTGAAGAGGAATCATCTACAGATACAAATGATAGCTCCAGTTCTGAAGTGACAAAAGACGATACAGCTAATACAAGTTTATAACCCAGCCTAAAATAGTTAGATCCAAATGTGGGTGTAGATGATTCGGAGTTGATAACATATGTAACACTGTTTTTTTGTTGTTTTTTTTTTTTTTTTTTTTTTTTTTTTTTTTCACGTTGCGACTTAAGTTAGTTATGTACAGCGATCAGATCTAACGGTTATAAATCTTTGTTAATGCTCAACTAAGCTGAGCATGAAACTTGTCCTATCAATATATCTCAAATTACTAACAACTGTAAATTCTTACTCTCTAAACATAGCTGAGCTTGAACATTACTATGCAAATAAATATGAAAATGCAAACTATTGTTGGCATTTTTATATTTATAAGCAGAGAAAATTTCATGCTCAGCTGAGTTGAGGATGAAAAAAGTTTTATAACTCGGGGCCTGGTTGCCAAGGAGAGTGACGTGTATAAAAAAAATCGATTGCAAACAGTTCTTAGTACATTAAAAAACCTGACCCTGTCCGGTTTATTCTTTGAACGCTTTGTGCATTGCATGCAAATCAGGTTTTCATTATAACTATCAAGGTGCAATAGTAACCATAGTTTGGATCATGGTGATTCGTGGTTGCTTATTATTATAAGCATATCAATTTTAGAATATCTACCGTCCTTTCGACATCCTTTGGAAAAACGTTCTACGCTTGGCGTTTTATTCTAAATGAAAATGTTTTGTTCTCATTGGCCATATCTCAAGAACCATTTGTCTTTTCTGTTTCTGCACTTAGTTTTCAAATATTAACGGTAAAATTATTTTCACGGCCAAAATGGGTATGACCTATGCAATGCCCAGCTAGCATTCTACGTAAATCTACATCGGGCCGTCATCGGTCCGTCAGCTACCCTGACGGGCCGATGACGGCCCGATATAGATTTACGTAGAATGCTGACTGGGTGTCTATAGTAAACTAGATTTATAGAAAAACAAATAGTAGAAATTATGTTTTGCTTTTCTTCACGAATTTAAATTTATTGATGTTCCATAACAATATTGTGAAAACTTTAGATATTTTGAACAAGTGCAACTTACTGAAAGCTGCATCCAAGCTACCTACCCTATCGAATTTTGCATAAATTGCAGCCATTTTTACTATGGGAAAATGGGTCGTATCATTTTTTTGTTGTTGTTGTTGTTGTTGTTTTACATCTACTGAGTAAAGCGCCACGCAAAAAATTACTTTCTGAAAGACGACGGAAAATAAAGTAGATATAGCATTCTTAACTCTTTCGGCGCCAAATTTCAGGCTACATTTGTCGTCTGCTTTTTTTTTATTTTTTTTTATTTTTTATTAACACTGAAAAAAAGTTTCGTATGTAAAGTTGAAAGACTAAATGTCAAACAGCATAGATCCTGATGAGACGGCTCTTTATCTCACTGGATCTCCGCTGTTTGCAGAAGCTTATTATTATCGCCTTTGGCAGTGAAAGAGTTAAATGACACACTTTCATTACGAAAACACGCCTATTTAAATATATAGAAAAATTCAACTCCAAAAACGGAAAATTTTCAGATAAAAAAAACTCTGATATATTTAATATTTCTGCTCAAACAACGAGTACCCACAATCTATGTTTTTGAGCAGAAATAAGAAAAATAATGTATACCCCTGTAAACCCCAGTTTTACTATATAAAAGTGGGGTTTAAGGGGGTCAAAATTATATAGGTATGTTTTCGTGATGTTTGGGAGGTAACTCTAATGTTTTTCTCCCTTCTGAAAACGGGTCTGCTCATAAAGGAAAGAATATGCTGCCCTTGGCGGAAAAAAAATTCTTCTTTTAGAGCAGACCTTTTTTTCAGAATGAGATTAGTGTGCTGGATTGTGTCCTTCTAAAATAAAAAAAAATATACAAGTATCAATTACCATTACGAAAACACGCCTATTCAAATATATGGAAAATTTCACCTCCAAAAAACTGAAATTTTTCAGATAAAAAACTCTGATATTTTTCATATTTCTGCTAAAAATTTTGATTGTGAGTACTCGTTAGAACCGCCTCGACGAGGCGGTTCTAACGAGTACCCACAATCTATGTTTTATGCAGTAATAAGAAAAATAATGTATACCCCTGTAAACCCCAGTTTTACTATATAAAAGAGGGGTTTAAGGGGGTCTAAATTATATAGGCATGTTTTCGTGATGCCCTTAATCAGAAAGAATGCTTTTAATCACTTTTCGGTTTCTATTCTTTGAAAAGCCCTTTTTTTCATTTTAAGGTGAATATAACTAGGTGCTTCCTACTTTACTTTTTTACATGTATAATGTACAGTCATTGCATTATTCTTAATATATTAGCTGAATGTCAGTTATTGAGGACCATATGTTTGACAGATTTATGCATAGTATTTTACCCTTAGAAGATAAGGACATTATTATTATTATTATTATTATTATTATTATTATTATTATTATTATTATCATCATCTTTATTGTTATTATTATTATTATCATTATCTTTTTATCATTATTATTATTGTTATTATTATTATTATTATTATTATTGTTGTTGCTGCTGCTGCTGCTGCTGCTGATGATGATGATGAAGTTGAAAAATAAAACTACCAGCCTACACATCCCTGTAGCCTGACCAAGTTTTGCTCGGTACACTTACAAGATATTAGGACAGTAGTATTATTTGCTCAATGGGAAGTGCTGATTTAGCCATGGCTAGTCCAACTTTGTTCATGTAGATCTGATTTAACACATTGTAAATTCAATTGAATGAATACGTGTGGAGATTTTCTGCTATTTTCAAAGGGAGACAAATTTCACAAACTGGAATTGGTTCCCATGATATATACTTGGTGTACTTGTGATGGTAGAATTTGTTCTAAGACGGAGCAAAATGTTTCCTTCTGAATCAAGATCTGGGAGTAAATTAATTCCTGTAAAAATAGCCACAAACTAGAAGGGAAGAAATGTTTCCATGTCTTAATTATTTCCGTTGAAAATGCATCCATTCTAAAATCGAGCTGTCGGTCTACGGCACTAATCAGACTGTGACCTGTGCAACATTTTGCAAGCTATTATTACGAGCGTATATTAGTGTCTTGCAATGATATACCGCTCTCCATTACGAAAACACGCCTATTCCAATATGTAGAAAATTTCACCTCCAAAAAAAACTGAAAAATTTTAGATAAAAATTCTGATATTTTTTTCATATTTCTGCTCAAAATATAGATTGTGGGTACTCGTTAGAACCGCTTCGGCGAGGCGGTTCTAACGAGTACCCACAATCTATGTTTTTGAGCAGAAATACGTAAAATAATGTATACTACTGTAAACCCCAGTTTTACTATATAAAAGTGGGGTTTAAGGGGGTCAACATTATATAGGCATGTTTTCGTGATGGTGTGAATTCATGAATATTCTAATATTATAGTATATGCCACAAGAAAGGAATCTGCGGGGCTTATGCAAAAAAAGGCCTAGGCCGGCCTGTAAATTTGGAAATTTGCACAGGTCTTACATCGCGAAAACATACCTATATAATTTTGACTCCCTGAAACCCCACTTTTATATAGTAAAACTGGGGTTTACAGGGGTATACATTATTTTTCTTATTTCTGAACAAAACATAGATTGTGGGTACACGTTAGAACCGCCTCGCTGAGACAGTTCTAACGAGTACCCACAATCTATGTTTTGAGCAGAAATATGAAAAATATCAGAATTTTTCATCTGAAAATTTTCATTTTTTTGTGGTAAATTTTCAGTTTATTTGAATAGGCGTGTTTTCGTAATGAACTGAAAATAGATCAAAGGCTGTATAATATATCGATGAAAAGCAAATGCAGTTTTGGTCCGTTTTGTCCCAATTTTTCATGCATACACCTGAAGGGAAATAACTTTGACATGAAACTATTTACCTTCTTTCTCATCGGGAGACATTTTTAATGGAAAGAATTAGCTCCGCTCGGGATCATATCTATCCTTTAAGAGCAGTTCCCTTTTTAAAAGGAAACCAGTGTAAGATACCTGTATTCTTGTCTTAAAAAAAGTTGTCTTCTGTAGAAAAATGGCAGCAAACCTTCAGATGTATCGGTTCCTGTTATTATGTGAATGTTAAATAAAGTTCGAAACAAAACTCACTCTAGTGCAATTTTTTAGTCTCCAATTTTTCCTACTGTGATGGCCCAAATATGTCGGAGGATTATGATCGGGTACAGTAGTTAGTAGAAAAAAAAGGTAAGAGAAAAGTCCAGGGAGTGCCACAGTCACAAACCGCAGCCCTTCCAAGACCCCAAGAGGAAGAGGAAACCGACAAATCTAAAAAAGCACAAACTGAACAAATGTACGAAAAGCACTTAGATTAACTCTCTCTTCCCCAAGCGAGGTTATCGCAATACTAAAAGGACTGAAAAAACACAAGAACAAAACGAAACACGGAAAGACATACAACAAATCGCCTCGTAGAATAAACCACAAAGCAACAAAGAGTAAGACTAACACCGGGACCACCGCCTTAGAACTTTCGGTAGAGCCAAAAAGGTAAGAGAAAAGTCCAGGGAGTGCCACAATCACAAACCGCAGCCCTTCTAAGACCCCAAGAGGAAGAGGAAACCGACAAATCTAAACAAGCACAACCAAACAAACGTACGAAAAGCACTAAGATTAGCTCACTCTTCCCCAAGCAAGGTAATCGCAATACTAAAAGGACTGAAAAACACAAGAACAAAATAACACACGGAAAGACATACAACAAATCGCCTCGTAGAATAAACCACAAAGCAACAAGGAGTAAGACTAACACCGGGACCACCGCCTTAGAATCACCGGGGGGTTTAAAGCACTTTTACAGCTAGCCAACTTCACCCTGGGTCCCGATGCTACTCTTAATACAGAAATACATAAAAATTCGGTTCGCATAATGGCTCCCAACTTAGTCAATGCATCAAAGCGAAAACATAAAAATCAAATTAATCACTATAATAAACAAAGACGAGTACTCATGGCTCATTCTACTGTATGCCAGAGTAAATGAAAACCAATAGTTGAACCACGGCGGGCCAAGCCAAAGACATATCGTCAAGCCTCAACCCACTGGTTAAAGTTTTACGAAGTGGCCGTCATTGAGTCTGAGGCCCGAACCGCCATCGTGCAATTAAAGAGTGAAGCATAGCCATCAACAATGATTGGGTTGACAACTAGGCATGCAGTCTGCCGCATAATATCCAGGCTATAGCCAATTCTTTTATAACGGTTAATAAGTTTTCTGAATTGCTCCGAAAAGTTAGATTTACCTACAATTTTTCTAAATCTGTACACTAAGTCACCGTAAAACTCGGGTTCCGATATACCTTGTTGCAGAATTGTTTTCAGACTGACGCTATATTTTTCTAACAAAGACTGGAAAAGAGCAATATGGAGAAGAGGCCAAATGTTTTGTTTGCTTGTTTTATCATTCATGTTTTATTATTATAATTATTATTATTATTATTATTCATTTATTTATTTTCTTTATTTTTTATTCCCAATTTGTATCACTAAAATAATTGTCTTATAACACGCATGAAATACCACGCCTATTTTATATCATTTTTTATTTATTTTATTAATGTTTTATCATTTTATTTACATTATTTATCTGTTTATTTATTTTATTTTATTTATTTATTTATTTTGTATGACTTAAATCGTTTTCTTATGTCGGGAGATTATGATACAATTAACCCTTGTCCTGCTGAACCCGGATATACCCTGCCTTTGCAAACAGTGTAGAAGCCAACTGATCTGGATCTGCACTGTTTGTCATTAAGAATGTAAATTTATAGCAACAATCAGGATCAAGTGATCTGACTGGCTGAAAACTAGAAGGGGGGAGTGGCTTCTGAATTCATTCAGCAGGACAAGGGTTAAAAAGCCCGCACCATACACACAACGCACTTGAGCGAAAAACAATTGCCAGATATCGTTGCGCATCTGCGCAGACTTATAACGTCCCCTGATTGTATCGTTGGCTCGACAATACCTAAGTTATTCCAGGCGAGAATCGGAAACACCCATGACACAGCACACATCCGTAAACTGGCCTGAGCCTTAGATAAGTGCCTTTACCCCATGTCTGTGAGTGGACATCTCCTCAACTATTTGAAAAGGTCCATCTCAAATTTAAGGTGAACTGATAACCTTTCAGCGTGGATAACTTTATTTAAAACTGCTGTGCCATCCTCCTGAAAAAGAGTCCATTCCACAAGGAAAAAAATGTGACCTAACCGTTTAATGTGTATTCTTTGTCTTTACTATAGTACCTTTTCGTCTTGCAGCACTGAAGCTTGACTATAATCAGATCCTCTATCATCTCTTGTTTAGATAGATTTCCAGCTTTTTATTGTATTAGAGATTGCCATCTTACTTAGAGTTTGACATTTTACTTCATTCCCTCAGCATTTTAGGTTCTGGCATAAATTCATTTTCTGCTTATAGAAATTTGACAGTTAAAAATGCTTTCAATAAGCTTTGCCTCATTATCAACTATAATTTGTAACTAGAAACATTGGTATATTATACAACCATATTTGAATTTTGAAAAAAATGATTGTTTTATGTTACGGGGGTTGGCATCCATCTATCCATGCATAAATCAATCCATCCATCGATAATAGGTATGTTTTGGAATAATAACTACTGCAGTTTCAAAGCAAGCTAAAACTTGCAAGAAAAGGTATAATGTGTAACCATCCATAGTCCAGCTTAAAATCAATGAAGTATTTGTGAAAGAACTCCCACTTGTAGAGTTGTCAACATAATATTGTTTACAAATAACACCTTTTCCGGTTTTCAACCTAGTATTCTTGAAACCTGGGCCCAGTTGTTCAAAGCTAACGATATCGTTAGTTAACGATTCGTTAAAATTTACATTGAGTGATATGCAAATATGCTGAAATTTTTTGCTGAGAAAATGTAAGTAGCTTTTGCAGTGCAAAAGCTACTCACATTTTTTCAGCAAAAAATATCAGAATATTGTGTATTGAATCCGCTAAAACAGTTAACGAAATGACCCTTAACGAGCTCGTTAAGCTAACGACGCTTTGAACAACTGGGCCCTGGTAGATAATTGTGCTTGATGAATTTTTAAGTACAGCTTGAATAAGATGAAATGGAGGAAAGGCATACGCATGGATGTTATTCCAGTCCATTGATAGTGCATTAGATTATGACATGGAGGAAACACTGTTTAAGGTACTGACCACTGATTTCTGACCACCAAATATTACAAGCAAGGTGCGTTGGTGGTAGTAGGCACTGAAAAATGTTTTTTCAAACATTAAATTATTTTCATAAATGATAAAGCATTGCCATCTTTTGGTCTAACAATAACCTCTGTTAAAATCATGTTCCTCCATGTCAGTATCTAACAGGTTGCAAGATCTTGGGCCAAGTTCTCAGATTATTATATTTTCGTTATTCTTGTCACAGAGCATTTCTATTTAGACAATGGCTGTCTTCTTTCAATATACAACTGTCCGTCTGTGGTGTGCTGTGCCATGTAAAATGTTAACGATGAGATAAAATAACTATATGTATAAGACAGTGTGGTAAAAACATTTTTAGCGAAGGTGTAGAGACTCCACTTGATGTTTCAAACATTACAGCGTATTACAGTCAATAGTACTCGGTGGCAGATTGTTCCAGATGCGAAATACACTACAACCTCTATATAACACAGTTCGTTATAGCACGGTTTAGATATAACACGGTTCAAAGATCGTAGTTTATCCTTTGGTAGTTTATACTACATGTACCAATATTATTCTTGTTTATTTATTTATTTATTTTGTTAACTTAATTATTCTACATCCACCAAAGTACACTAATTATCCTATATTCTGTATTGGACAAAGGACAGTCCGGGCCGGGCTATCCGAAAACATGTCTTCGGGCATATGCGGACAGCGAAGGCTCATATCAGCCTGCGCATCCGCGCAGTCTGATCAGGACCTTTGCTTTCCATTAACAGACTCATTGTTCACTATAGATTGTATCAATTGAGAGCAAATGCCTAGATGAGTCTTTGCGCATTTTGCGCATGATCGAAGACACCTTTGCGCTTGGCGCGGCCCATCTAATTCTGTCATAACGAGTTCTGTTGTAGTAGACTATGTATAATCTAATGTTAATCCATTTATGCCGAGTGGACTCTTCCACTTTAACTCTTTGGACATTTTCTTTTCATATATAAAGGGCACCTGGTTAGTTTTTATTATTGTCATACTTTGTAAGAAATTGCTTAACTTAATACAAACAGTGTAGACCCTGATCAGAAGCCGCGTTCTGCCCGTTTATAGGGCGCTAGGCTTAAATGGGTTAATAGGTAATTAGCTATTTCAGCTGGAGAGGTTCATTTTGTTCGGTCTACCAGGACCCGCATTTTGAATAAATGCAATCTTTGACTGTTGATCCTCAGAAGAGGTTTTAACCCATTTTAGTCTGGAGACCACCCCGAAAAAAAAGTAATAGACAATATTGTTGGGGTGTGTGAGGGGAGTGCGGAGGGGGGAGGGGTGGTTATGTAGTCTAAACTGGCTAAATTCAACTGTGTACTTTTGGCAGAGGGCTGTGAGACTGAATGTCAAATTCAGTGTAATCATCCATTTTATCAGATATTTTATTCAATTTTTAGTGGGTATAAAACTAACGCCTCAAATTATTAAAATAAGGGCACGAACAGTTTTGACACCATAGAAATTTGTTGTAGACTTGGGTGGTACGTGCCACTGAGGGTTAATTATTGCACCAGATAAGGAGGCAATGGAGATAATTTAGGGACGTATTTTCGATCTTCTATAAGACAATGATACGTATGTTAAATGTACTCATTTGAATTATCTCGATGAGACAATTTATATTAGTACATAACATACACTTTCATGATAAAATAATGAAAATCCCTAGAATGTCCCAAAATATTTGTTTTCTTGTGCGACCAAAAGATTTTCCTTGGGACTCAAAAATGAGTTCGAACCAGGCACGTTAAACATGCCGTCAGTGTTCGATTCCTTGTAGTTTTACTGACCCAACTTAGAAATTTTGGCCATTTTTATTTTCTTAGGGACTCAACTACCAAAATTCATGACGCATAACTCTGAAAAAAGCTAAAAGCCATGCCTCTTTGCTTTAACTTTTACCTCTTTATTTCTGCCGAAACAATACCTTCAATGGCCGATCCTGTGTAAAATATAAGGGAGACGACACTTTTGAGTGTTCACGCTTAATTGTATTGCAAGTTACCTACCATATCGTCCTGTTGCACGACCCGCACAAAGTCGACCGATTAAAAGAGTGCCCTATAACTACCTTGTGACTCGTCTGTCCGTCTGTGGTCAGTTAGCGAAATTGGCCAGAGCGCTTAAACTGTTTGCAATATTTTGGTATTTAGATAACTCATTACGAAAACAAGCCTATTCTAATATACAGAAAATTTCACCATCAAAAACTTAAATTTTTCAGATAAAAATTCTGATATTTTTTTCATATTTCTGCTCAAAACATAGATTGTGGGTATTCATTAGAACCGCCTCGCCGAAATAAGAAAAATAATGTATACCCCTGTAAACCCCAGTTTTATTATATAAAAGTGGGGTTTAAGGGGGTCAAAATTATAAAGGAATGTTTTCGTGATGTGACCAGATCTAGCCAATATGCTTATCTTTTATTGCCGAAAGCCACTTGTCTTTGACCAAGGTAACGCCGAAGCAAACACGTGAAAATATGGAAATCGCCGTAGGTCTTCAACCATATAAAATATTTGAATAAAATTTGTATAAATATTATTATTGATAAGATCCAGACAAAAGAAGAGCCAAATGCCACTTTTCTTTGACCGAGGCAATTCCGAGGCCAAAATGTGACAGCGAAAATACCCATTACTCTTTAAACCTTAGAAATACTTTGATAATATTTCGCACACATATTAATACTGACAAGATCTATCAAATGGGCTTGCCAAATGCCAATTTTGACTAACCAATGCGCCGAGGATAAATTATGAAAATAGTAGTCTGTCTTCAATAATATGGAATATTTTGATAAATGTGGTATACACGATCTATCCAAAACAATATAGCCAAACGCTCGCAGTTTAGTGAGACACAGGCAAGAGTGAGGTTGGGTCGTGCCATTTAGGGATTAACACATCTTTAAAGAACATATTAAACGCTTAGTTAACTGTGTTTATGTCATGTCGATACATTGCCTTGTAATTCGCGGGGCTTCTACCAACATAAAATGAATGGTGGACGCAAATACTGAATTACGTTACTAGAATAGCTGCCACAGATCCACTAGAGAGCCGATCTATTTCTTTGTTCTGACGGCTGGTGATCTTTCAGAACTTGGTAAAATAAAATCTGACATTTCAATTTTATACAATCAGACATTATATAGCAGATTGGACAGCATTTGACATTTACAGTTGCACAACATACCCCTTCTTGACCATTTAACCCCTGAGTATCTGAAGTCGACTCTTCCATAGTTGACTATTGCCACATCCACTGTTGCAAATTGGGGTCTCCGTAGGAAATAAATATTATCTTGACAAACAGTGTAGATCCTAATGAGACGGCTCATGATTAGCCGTCTCAGCAGGACCTACCCTGTTTTCAAAAGTATTTGTTTTGCTCTGCAAGGCTGAAAAGGGATTAAAAGGAAAGAATTTGCTCCCAACTTTCTTTTTAGAGTACACCCCATTCCCAAAGAGAGAACATCTTTCCTTTAAGAGCAGAATTATTTTTAGATTGGCTCCAGCCTCCAGTGACTAAATATTTTTCTTACATACTTGTTTGATAATCCACTAAAATAAAAGCAAAATAATATCATGACTATAAAGGCAGGTCACTAGTGACCAGCCTTTATAGTCATGATATTATTTTGGTTTTATTTTAGTGGATTATCAAACAGGATTTTTAGGAAAATATATTTAGTCACTGGAGACTGGCGCCAGTCTAAACCATTTTTAGAAGGGAGCAATAACAATTTTGAAAGAATTGCTTCCTTTGGAAATATATCCACACTTGGGATTGGATCACATAAACTGAGCTAGGGCACAACAGTTCCTTCGACTGCATGTGCACCCGGTGAAGCCTCAGGTCACCCTGCGCGTCTGCTGATCATCCGCTTCCCTATCCGTCTGAAAACACTTTGGAGCCTTGGCTACCCACTGAGCACCCTTCGAAGACTCTGGTCATGCTATGCAGATGCACAGCCTGATCTTTCGCTAGGTGCTCACGCAATCATGCATCTAGAATACTGTGGTGCACTTGCAATCATGCAGAGAATACTGTACCTCGGCTCACATGTCCTGTACGAAGAGGTACCAGTAAAATAAGACGGATGGTCACACCTCCAAGGGCCAGAAAAACGAGCTCGTGAGCCATCACATACTGACTCCTGGAGGTATGGATACTGGAGTGTAAACCGGTTGCCCGTCCACCAGCAACTATAGCTCGAGGAATAGCTTGCCCAGAGGAAATGTGAAATCAAGTAGTGTGTAAGAACAAGGTATATACAGTGGACTCTCGTTATAGCGATAGCGTTTATTCCCCAAGATGTTGTCATTAAAATGAAGTTGCTGTTGTAAAGAATCCTTAAACGCAACAGAATTTTATATATATAAAAAAGGTTTGTTTTATTCTCATTTCCTCGTAGAATATATGCTTTGGATATTTGTTCCAATCGCCTGAGTAATATATATGCTTCTTGTAGTATTTAACATATGTTCTTGCACAATTTCTGATTAACTGTTACCTCTTGAGCCATGAAACACTATAACGAATTTGCCGTTGTATCGAGTGTTGGTAAAAAGAGGGTTGACCATTTTCTTTGATTAGAATCTCTCGTACCCCATTGTAATTTCGGGGTTTTTTTATGGTGTTATTTCACTCGCATACAACTTTGGAATGTACCACGGAACTTCTTATAATGTCAAAGCTACACTACTTCCATATGAAAAAGCTGATTTAACCCATTTATGTCTAGTGGACTCTTCTACTTAACTCTTTGGACTGATTGATTACTTTTATTAATAATATGTTTTACAAAAAAAAATGTCTGTGGTCAATGCAAACAATGTAGACTCTGATTATACGCCGCTTTGTGCGGCGTTTGATTTGGGTTTACATTGTCTGCCAATGTCCCTGGAATTAAAACAGTACCAAAACTTAATTAACCCTTGTCCTGCTGAGCCCGGATATATCCTGCCTTTACAAAAAGTGTAGATCCAGATCAGTTGGCTTCTGAAGAAGCCAACTGATCTGGGTCTACACTGTTCGTCACTCAGTATATGAATATGTATCAAAAACCTGGATCAAGTAATCTGATTGGCTCACAATTAGAAATGGGCGTGGCATCTTAATTTATTCAGTTAAACTATATGCCTAGCTTCTCATAGATTAATTTAGTTTTGGTACTATTTTAATTCCTATGTCACTAGCCAAGTGATACTTATCAATTCCTATTACTATATATAATGCCAAACTCCATGGGCCAATGTTCTTTCATTAATCCATTTAAGCCTAGTGGAATCTTCTACCTACACTCTTTGGACAGATCAAATTATAAGTGAAGGAGTGTCTGATTATAGTTTCACTATTACCATCTTTTAATGAAATTCCTGTACTTAATTCAAACAGTGTAGAGCCTGATCAGATGCCGCGTTCTGTAGCGTCAAATCAGGATCTACACTGTTTGCAAAGTTCCCATTTCTGGACGCTAGGCATAAATGGGATAAGCGAGTGGTGTTTCATTTGACTCTGCTGTTTGTATAAAAAATATATAAAAATGTTTTGGTGGCGTCGCCCAGAGAAGTCGGACAAGTTCCTTGCTGATCATGGTCTATGTTCAAAATTGGTCGTTTACCCACGATAACATTACGAAAACATGCCTATTCAAATATACAGAAACTTCTACCACCAAAAAATGAAAAATTTCAGATAAAAACTGATATTTTTCATATTTCTGCTCTAAACATAGATTGTGAGTACTCGTTAGAACCACCTCGGCGAGGCGGTTCTAACGAGTACCCACAATCTGTGTTTTAGAGCAGAAATAAGAAAAATAATGTATACCCCTGTAAACCCCAGTTTTACTCTATAAAAGTGGGGTTTAAGGGGGTCAACATTATATAGGCATGTTTTCGTGATCATATGGGCTGCTGCATTATCAAATGTATTCAGACAGAAAGGCCTCATAAAGAGTGTAAATCTAGATCATATGCAACAGAACACAGCATCTGATCAGGGTCTACACCTTTTAACACGCAATTAGTAGTTTTTCTTTCAACATGTCGTAAAACTTGAATTGTCGTTATGTAATAATACATTTGTTCGGTCCATTAATTGTCTTTAAACCGTTGACACACGGCTAAATCTTGTGATAATGCAATATAGATAAAATCATTGACGCTAAGCATGCTGGGTAAAATTTTCAGTAGCAGACATTTTGAAATATTTTTTGTAGTCTTATTTTTCGCAGGAAATAGGGTTTGTCGTTTCATGCTAAGTGTTCGGATACAATTTGCATTAAGCGGAAAACTCCATTTTCTGGGGAAAGAAAGAACATTATCAGAAAATTTTTGTCTGCTGAGTTTGCCCAGAACGTAGTAGAGGTCAAATCATTATATATAATTTTTCACTGATACGATATCGCTTGTTTGACCCGCAACAGTCGTAAATATGGTTGGCGGAAAATGTTGGAATAGCGCAGACTCAGACCAGCCTGCGTATATCCACAGTCTAATCCTCGGTCTAATCAAGGCCTGCGCTGTTAGCCTATAAAAACATTTACAACAGCGTAACTACAACAGCGGTGGCCCTGGTTAGACATCACGAAAACACGCCTATATAATGTTGACCCCCTTAAACCCCACTTTTATATAGTAAAACAAGGGTTTACAGGGGTATACATTATTTTACTTATTTCTGCTCAAAAACATAGATTGTGGATACTCGTTAGAACCGCCTCGCCGAGGCGGTTCTAACGAGTACCAACAATCTATGTTTTGAGCAGAAATATGAATAATATCAGAATTTTTATCTAAAAATTTTCATTTTTTTGGAGGTGAAATTTTCTACATATTTGAATAGGCGTGTTTTTGTAATGCCACGCGGATGCGCATTTTGATCTGTCTGACCTATCACTGATTCAACATGTCCCAAAGTCGCCTTTTTTATGACACGGCCTAATCATACTACCATAATAATGAGACTCATATGGCCTCTATTTTGTTTGTTAAAGTGCTTTTTGAGATAACAGTAATGGCTTAAAGATACTGTTGGATATCATTTAAAATGTGGTAATAAATCTAATTTTATTATTTCGGTTGATCAAGACCTGGAATATCTTTTTGTCAGAGGTAGGGTTCAATTTTGTTTGTCTGACTTCATTTAATGTAAACTTGTTTGACCAAGAACTGAAAGATCCTTTTGTCTCCTATATCTGGACGCTTCATTATAATCTATTTTGTTTGACTTCCAATGTTATCTTATTTGACCAAGAACTGAAATACAGTCGAAGTTCAATGGCTCGAACATCTTTGGGACCATAGAAAATTGTTCGAGGCATGGGTAGTTCGAGCCACTGAGGGTTAATCATGGCACCAGTTCAGGAAGCAAATAGCGATAATTTGGGGAAATCTTTTCGATTTTCTACAAAATGATTGTATGTTGTGTGTACTCATTAGAATCGCTCGATAAGGCGTTTCTAATGAGTACACACAACATGCAATTCCATGATAAAATAAGAAAAAAAAATCCCTAATATTGGTTTTCTTGAGCTATTGGAAGGATTTTGTAGGGACTGAAAAATGAGTTCGAATCATCCAGGGTAAACGAGCCATCCGGGTTCGAGCCATTGAGGTTATACTGTAGGCTTCTAAGAATTAGGTACATCTGGACCCTTCAATTCAATTTATTTATTTATTTATTTATTTAATCATCTTTTTTTATTTTTTATTTTATGTTTTGTTTTACTTCCATTAAATGTTATCTTGTTTGGTAAAGAATTAAAAGATCTAGTGAGAGGCGCGTACCTCTGGATCCTTCAATTTTAATCTGTCTTGTCTGGCCAAGTACTGACAAATCTTCTTGTGAGAGGTAAGTACTTCTGTGTTTTCAATTCAATTTCGTTTTAGTTGACGTCCATTAAATGTTATTGTAACTGACCAAGAACTGGATGATCTTTTTGTGAGAGGTAGGTACCTCTGGATGATTCAGTTCTATTTTAGTTTGTTTCGACTTCTATTAAATGTTATAGTGTTTGACAAAGAATTGGGAGCTCTTCTTGTGATAGGAAGGTATCTCTGGACCCTTCAGTTCTATTTTTCTTTTTTTTTTTTTTTTTTTACTTCCGATAAATGATATTATGTTTGACCAAGAACTGGCAGAGCTTCTAGTGAGCGGTAAGTACCTCTGGAGCCTTCAATACTACGTATTTTATCTTGTTTTGACTTCCATTAACCCTTTAAGGGCCAAGAAAACCTGCATCTGAAAATATCGTCTGTTTATGTCGTCTGCTGAATATTCTTGCAAATTTTTTAAACCTATTTTTGCATACAGACAAACGGTGTGGACCCTGCTCAGACTGCTCCCAGTCTGATCTGGATCCACACGGTTTGCAAAAATGACTTTTAAAATTACAAACAGATGACAAAGCAGACGACAATTGTTGTGATTGGCAGCTTAAGGGTTAATGTTATTGTGTTTGACCAAGAACTGAAAGATCTTCTTGTGAGAGGTAGGCGATTCTGGATCCTTCAATTCGATTAATTATGTTTGACTTCGTTTAAATATTATTGTGTCTGACCACGAAATGGAAGCTACTTTTTGTGAGAGGTAGGTGCCTTTGGACCATTCAGTTATATATTTATTTTGTTTTGACTTCCAGTGTTTTTGTGTTTGATCTGATCAAAGAACTGGTAGATCTTCTTTTGAGAGGTAGGTACGTCTAGATCTTTTAATTTTATTTTATATTGTTTTGACTTTTATTAAATATTATTGTGTTTGACCAAGTATTAAAATGTTTTGTGAGAGGTAGGTGCCACTGGGTAATTCATTTTAATTTTGCTTTCCATTAAATGTTATTTTGTCTGACCAAGAACTGGAAGACCAGTCTTCTTGTAAAAGGTACGCACCTCTGCATCTTCAATTAAATAGCATTTTGTTTGACTTCCATAAAATGTTTTTGAAATATTGACCAACAACTGAAAACTCTTCTTGTGAGAGATAAATACCTATGCACCTTCAATTATATTTCCTTTTGTTTTGCCTTCCATTAACTGATAGTCAGGTTTTGTCAGGTAGGTACCTCTGAGCGCTTCAGTTCGACTTTATTTTCTTCGACTAATTCAATTTTATTTTGTTTGACCAAGACCTGAAAGATCTGTTTGAGAAAGGTAGGTACCTCTTGACCCTTCAATTCGAGTTTAATTTGTTTGACTTCTATTAAATGTTATTTTGTTTGCCCTAATCTCAGAGATCTTCATGTGAGAGGTAGACACTTCTGGACAATTTTATGTTTTGGACTTCCATTAATGTTGTTTTGTTTGACCAACAGCTGCAGAGATTTTCTTGTGAGAGGTAGGTACGTCTGGTCTCTTCAATTGAATTTTATGTTGTTTGTTTTCCACCAAATGTTATTTTTTGACGAAGAATTGGAACATCTTCTTGTGAACGATACGTACGTCTTGGCTCTTCAGTTCAACTTCATTTTATTTGACTTTTTTTAAATGTTATGTTGTTTGCAACCTTTTTTAACTTTTATTTGACCAATAACTGGAATATCTTTTTGTAAGAGGACGGCATTTTTGGACACTTCAATTCAGCTTTATTATTCCATTAAATGTTATCTTGTTTGACCAATAACTGAAATATCTTATTGTCAAAGATAGATATTTCTAGACCCTTCAATTCAACTATGTTATTTGGCTTCCAACAAATGTTATTCCGGTTCTCCAAGAACTGAAATATCTTCTTGTAAGATGAATGTACCTCAGGGCCCTGAGTCAGTAAAATATACTTGCTTCATAGCAAATCTAATTTACTGGCTCAGGCCCGGCGGTACGGCACCATAAAAAGCAAGAAATGTTAGGATGAACCTGTGCGTCTCTGTAATCACCTCTTGTCTATACATTATTTAGACATTACAAAGTGCACACGGTTATTTCAGCTTATATTCTGATATCGTTCTCATCTATTTTATTAGCGGACAAACGCACAGGCTTGTATTGACAGTCAGAGTCTTCACTGTTTAAAGTTTACAAACAAATTGTACACAACAGAGGTGCGTTATGGTTGTGATCAAATACTTAATTCTGCAGACAAAAAACAGACTGTACCAAATTGATGCTTCAGACTATCAAAATATTTTTTCAGATTTCTAATTTGTTAGTTATCAGTATGCGTACCTTTGTTTCGTCACAACTGTAACATAAAATCTTTGAGTTCGAAAAAATCACGGATAATTTTTCTTCAAATAGCACTGTTCAACAAATACACTTCTCCATATATATTATCTTTCTAATTTTATTGGTTTTGAATCTACCAGGACCTGGCTTTTATTGTCCCCCGCCTTTTCAAACAAAATCGAGGGGCAGAGTATTCGGCTTTCTGTAGTTCCGTATTGTTTGGTTCCGACCTCTGATAGTAGGTACTTTGTGTTTACAATTCCTCTTACATTTGTAGACCGATCTTTCTGAAACTTTGCAGATTTTTTTTTATGTGCACATGTTTTGGGTATAACCCTGAAAGCATTTTGCTCACGTTTTCTCAATTTAACGTAGTCATTTTGCGACCTCCGGTACTATCAAAGTTTATTGATAGTAGGTACCTTGTGTGCACAACTCTTTCCTCACGTTCATACTAATCTTCTTTAAAACTTTACAGATGTTTTCACCATTGTCTGAAGATGTGCATATGCTTTAGGTATATTCCTGAAAGCATTCTTTCTTTTTTACCTTTTGTGCAATTTTAATTTTAATTTTTCTAGCTTCAACACTTTCAAAGTATAGATAATTGGATACCTTGTGTGCGCAACTCGTCCCTTATGCCAATCTTTTTGAAACTTTGGAAGTGTTTTTTTTCCGTGGTCAGAATGTGTGCATGTAATTTAGGTATAATATTTAACTCTGGGTAAAAGTTTCAGCAGTCGGCATCTTCAACTATTTTTTTTTCCTATTTATCACAGAAAATATGCTTTGACATTTCATGCAAATTGTCTTAGTGTCATCGTCTATTTCCTAGGAAAATATTTATCCATTTTTCCCAACCTATCAGACTGTATATATAGACGGTACATTGTGTGCGCAACTCATCTTCCCATCACGAAAACACGCCTATATAATTTTGACCCCCTTAAGCCCCACTTTTTATAGTAAAACTGGGGTTTACAGGGGTATACATTATTTTTCTTATTTCTGCTCAAAACATAGATTGTGGGTACTCGTTAGAACCGCCTCGCCGAGGCGGTTCTAACGAGTACCCACAATCTATGTTTTGAGCAGAAATAAGAAAAATATCAGAGTTTTTTACCTGAAAAATTATCGGTTTTTGGAGGTGAATTTTTCTATATATTTGAATAGGCGTGTTTTCGTAATGAGCGGTAGGCAGCTCTTTTTGATACTTCATAAGTGGTTTTTTTTTTTTTTTTTTTTTTTTTTTTTTGTCATGGTCTGAAAATGTCTGTGTGATTTGGTTATGATTCCACTTAGTTTTGTTTTTTTATTTGGAATATGTTATTTGGTATCAAAGGTCCATACCTTGTGTGCACAACTCTTCCAAGGGTTTTTGAAGGTGTTTATGTGACTTTGGTATATCATCATTTTTTCTCTCGTTTTATCGTTTTCTTATCGACTAGTTCATTTTTGGAGGATTGATGAAATGCAAGGACATAAATTCGCCGAATTTGCTTATAGACTTTTTTTTTACTCGGAGTCTATGTGTCTGTTCTTCTCTCTGTATTATGTCATAAGACATATGTAAGCATCAGAGGCCCAGCATTGTATGTATGCCCCCCAATTAATTCTATTATATGAAAAAATATTTTTAGATTTTACAATGGTAGTAGAAACTAAATACGATACGTATGCTATACCCAGTCAGCATTCTACGTAAATCTATATCGGGCCGTCATCGGCCCGTCAGGGTAGCTGACGGGCCGATGACGGCCCGATGTAGATTTACGTAGAATGCTAGCTGGGTATTTACTCTACATTTCAAAGTCATTTTATGCAGTGTTTTATTTGCTATTGTCGTTTGTTTGTGTTGAGGTTTTACGGCCCAGTCAACCCAGTGGGGTCATGTCGAGCGCGGTCAGTTTACCTAACCACACGTTTACTGGGCAGGCTTAGTCCTCCAAGCGGTTAACCAGTATTGTGCACATTCTTTCGCCAGAAACTGACAACTGCCCTTCTTGAATCAGCGGAAGGGAGAGAATGACCGTAGAAAATATTTCATGATCAATCTCCACGAAAGAATGTTGCCGACCTCGGCGGGGGTCGAACCCGCGACCTCCTGGTCTCCAGTCGGACGCGCATCCAACTGCGCCACCGAGGCCGGCTGCTATTGTCGTTATTACAATAAAGTGAACTCTCGTTTCAACGACAGGATTTGTTCCGATTTGTTCCTATCAAAACGAATTTGCTGTTGTAAAGAATCCTCTATGAGCAGAATGATAAGTAAGAAAGGCTTCGCTTTTTCTTTTTTTCCTCAAAGAACACACGGTTTTTGTTATTTATTCGAATCACCTCAGTTAGCCGATTAACACATATCCATAACGTATATTTCTTAAATGTTCTTGCATAAAATATGATTAATTGTCACTGTATAAAGGGGATTGACTGTACTTTTTATAGTTGTTAATATATTATAATGTTTATTATCATTATAATTTACTTTTGTCAGCTGGTCGGCTGGTGATCCCTTGTTTTTTTTTTTTTTTTTTTTTTTTTTTTTTTTGTTTTGTTTTTGTTTTGTTTTTTTGCAGATGACTGTAGATGACAAGCTTCCCATACTCGGTTCAACGCAGACACTTGCGTCTGCAGCCTCTCCAAATCCAGCCGAACCAAACCCTGTAGAAACGAAAGTGTATAAACGAAGATGGTGGGTTCTTGGTGTGTTTGTTCTTACAAGTTGTACGCAGGTAAAATTTAAACCTATCAACCCTGAGTTTCTGAAATAGACCATTCCACCTTTGTCCTTGGATACATCCATCGTTGCCAAAAGTGTGACAGTTGTAAATAAAGAACTGACTAGCGAATACTGTAGATCCTGATGAGACAGCTCATGTTTCTTTTTCTATGCTTTAACGCTTCAGACAAACAAACCAGAAACATTATGATGTCAACATTGACCGCTTACCACAAAGAGAGTGAAAAATAAATATTTCGGCAAATCAAAATAATTTTGATAGCCGAATGTCCCTTATTTTCTAACTGAGTAAATGTGGAAAGGA
The DNA here is from genome assembly GCA_964016985.1 of Anodontia alba. Classification (NCBI taxonomy): domain Eukaryota; kingdom Metazoa; phylum Mollusca; class Bivalvia; order Lucinida; family Lucinidae; genus Anodontia; species Anodontia alba. The sequence goes on along the minus strand of OZ024823.1, from coordinate 8,122,717 downwards.
ATCATTTAAGCATATTGCTTTCATTCCAATCCTTTAAAGTTTCGTCTTGCAGGTGTTCTAAAATCTGAAGCGGAAAGTAGCATCCGCTTTTGAAACAATGAAGAAACCCGAAGTCATTCAAAGTGAGGAGTGAAAATATAAATCGCATCAGTCACTAGGTGTAATGATACGAAACCATTTCACTAGTGATTGATACCACTTTTATTTTATGCAGCTACACACTGATTTCAACGCGTATAATAAAATAAACATGTTTCTCTATGATGTTTCACTGATTGAGGTAGGGGGCTTTTGTGCGAGTGGAGCAATCATTTTGTACCTTTTGAATTAGGGTGAAGACTTAGCTAAGGGGTAGTATGCAGCCTCGCAAACTACAGTGTTGCAGATGAAGAGACTCAATCAAACCAAGTCTCCGATTTTCGTGATTTTCTGTGTTCTTTGTTTCCAAAGGCAATCATTTTTGACTTTTAATTAGCTTTAGTAAAATCGATTTCGTGCTTAACCCTTGTCCTGTTAAATACATTAATTTAGCCAAACTCATTTCTGACTACGAGTATCAGCTAATCAAATTACTTAATATAATGTATTCGTTCAATTCACAAACTACATGACAAACAGTGTAGATCCAGAGCAGATGGTTTCTGAAGCCATCTGATCTGGATCTCCACAGTTTGCAAAGGTAGGGGTTGTCGTGATCTGTAGAAGAAGGGTCAATCCTGCTTGTTGCCTTATCCTGCTTGCTGTGTTTGTTGAGTTCTGTCTGGCACTGCAATTATCTCGTTGGTGAAGAAGGAGCCGGTGGTTTAGCTTTTTTTTAGTTTGTAATGTGTTCGATGTCCGCATTACATAAGCATGCCTCTTCGAATATATTGAAAACAGAAAGTTTTCAGATAAAAGTTCTGACATTTTCATGCTTCTGCTCAAAACATAGATTGTGGGTACTCTTTAGAACCGCCTCGCCAAGGCGGTTCTAACAAGACCCACAATCTATGTTTTTGAGCATAAATAACCCAAATAATGTTTACCATGTAAACCCCAGTTTTACTTTATAAAATTGAGGTTTAAGGGGGTCATAATTATATATGTATGTTTTCGTGATGGTTTTAGTTTGTTTGTTTTTCCTTCTGTGATTGTGTCTTTTCCTGGATATTATTTTAGCTATTTGGGGTATAGGGATAACAACGACAGTAGTATTGGGTGCGTGGCATGCCCGTAGTGGCACCGATACTACTACGACCTTGCATTACTAGGGTATACACTCCTTCTCAAACATAATGGCATACAATGTCCTCAAACTCTGAAGCAGCGATTGCGTGCATACATGATGTAATTATTTGTAATCTTACCATTTGTAGGAGACGTACGTTTCTTCAGATTTCGATACATTTCTGTTTTGCATCAGACTCTATTGCATCAATGTGGTCATCGCAGTTATCGCCAGGGTCATCAGCAAAATGTCAACTTTGTTCTCAACAAGGCGCTTAATATCAGTTTAATAAATTGTAGTACCAATAGTTCTATATACACCGGATAAATATTTAGCAAAAGCCTTAGAAATGGCACCTGGTTTATCTAATAACAGACTGAAAATCACGTTGAAACCTGCTAAATTCTGAAAACATGTTTAATATTGTATACTCTCGCATACTCCTGTTTTACCTAAATATTATGGGAGAATAAGGAGGGGTGGGGAGGGTGTCTACATTACATAATCTGTTAACGTAATGAGATTAGACTGCGCTTTAGAGAATACTCAAATCATCACTATAACGAGGATGATCAAAGCTGGCGTCTGCTCATGGTAAATGTTTGTTATACATGAAATAAGTAATTACATGCTTCAAATGCACATACCTATGTTTAATGCTGCTTTGTTGTGTGTGTCATTACGAAAACATGCCTATATAATTTTGACCCCCTTAAACCCCACTGTTATATAGTAAAACTGGGGTTTACAGGGGTATACATTATTTTTCTTAATTTTGCTCGAAAACATAGATTGTGGGTACTCGTTAGAACCGCCTCGCCGAGGCGGTTCTAACGAGTACCTATAATCTATGTTTTGATCACAAATATGAAAAATATCAGAGTTTTTATCTAAAAATTTGCAGTTTTGGGAGGTGAAATTTTCTATATATTTGAATAGGCGTGTTTTCGTAATGTATAGTTAGTCAGTAAAGATTGTACGAATGCACAGGCTGACCCGAGTCATCGCTGGGTGCACACATCATAAGTAATATTTTCTTCTGTTAAATTTCCCATATTCAGTCGATGGCATGGAACACCTGGGGTCCTATAACAGAATCAGCGGAAGCAGTATTTGGATGGACAGACAACACCATCGGTCTACTGGTGAACTTAGGAAACATTTCTTTTATTACTTTTGTGATGCCAATGAGCTGGATCAATGATGAAAAGGGTAAAACGTTGGAATTAACTCATTACATGTTTTAATTTATCATCATTATTATTATTATTATTATTATTATTATTATTTTTCTTGTTGTTGTTGTTGTTATTTTCTTGTTGTCACTAGCATAATTTTAAAGCGTCCACGAAAAACAACAGATGTTTGTGTTTTGTTTGAGTTAAAATTTAGCATCACTGTCAACAGTCTAGACAGTGTCTGTGATGGTAACTTATAGTGACACCTGATTGTAGTATCACGCCCCTGACACAATGATATGATATCAACACCAATTACATTATACTGAAGCCTGTTTTGGCTCTTCTTCCAAGTGAATGAGTAACTTGTACCAAGCATTACAAAAACACGCCTATTCAGATGTATTGAGAATTATACCACCAAAACATGAAACCTTTCAGATGTAAAATTTGGTAGTTTTATATCTCTGCTCAAAAAATAGATTTTGGGTACTTGTTAGAACCGCCTCGGCGAGACGGTTCTAACTAGTTCCCGAATTTATGTTTTTGAGCAGAAATAAGACAAATAATGTATATCCCTGTAACCCCGGTTGTACTGTATAAAAGAGGGGTTTAGGGGGTCAAAATTATATAGGCGTGTTTTCGTGATGGTTTAGACGTCTAAGGTCCAGCTAGGAATCAAACCCACAACCTACCAATCTGATCTAACATGCCTCTCGATCAAGAAACATTAATGCCATATTTGAACATACATGTACTTATATAATATATATAATCATATCATATCAGTTAGCGAAAGTATGTGTGAAGATCCCAGAAAATGCCACAATGACAAGGCACAGCCTTCCCTAGGCATCGCAGAAGAGATGAGGAATATACAATGACAAAACAAACGTCAATATGAAACCATCTGCGCACGAACCAGTGAAGAAATACAAAAGAGGAACAGCCTTTGAACGACCAGTAGAAAATATACTGTCGGTGGCGGCTCAAAGCATTTTTACTTGCGCTAAACCTCAAAGCAACACATTCTGATCAGGGTCGAGGTTATAAAACTTTTTTCATGCTCAACTCAGCTTAGCATGAAATTTGCCCTGCAAATAAAATTCGAATTACTATCATTTGCATATTTCTTCTTGCTAAACATAGCTGAGCATGAAAATTTCTCTGCTAATAAATATGAAAATGCCAACTATTCATTTTCATATTTATTAGCAGAGAAAGTTTCATATAGTTGGCATTTTCATAGTTATTAGCAGAGAAAATTTCATGCTCAGCTGAGTTGAGCACGAAAAAAGTTTTATACCCTTGGGGCCAGGACCTTTTCTAAACAGTATTCTCTGATTCTGTTAGCGGACAGCAAAGGCCCTGATCAGACTACGCGAATGTGCAGGCTGGTCAGGGTTTTCCCTTTCGCATATGCTCAAATGGTACCTTTTCTCACGGCATGGCACACGTATTATTTTACTAGTTTTATATATCAAATAGCGAAGTTCCGAACTCCACTCCATATATGGGCATGTTGAGCTGGGTCTCTTCTATAGATATGTGGCGTAATTGTTGATTTTCTGGTCCTTTATCACTGAGCACATTCTAGGATTATTGAAAAATGTATATGAGCGTCACTAATGAGGCTTATTTGGTCGGAAATAGCTAGTGTGGCCGACAAAAAACCTTTCATTACTGCTTATGAAAAGTCTTAATAAACTCGAGACTCCCATCTGTAGTGTGTTCTTTGTTTCCAGAGACAATCTTTTTTTACTTTTATTTTTACTGCACTGCTGTGCTGTGTGGTGGCGATAGAACGTCTCTCCATACTTTACCATAGTGCAGATTATACTTCTTTTCCTTTGGGATCATTGGGCCCGTTGTAGTATATTTGAAAATGGAATTCTGCTCAAGTATACGCTAGAGGGCGTAAGCAGTGTTGCAAACTTCATTACTGCTTATGAAGACTCTCAATAAAACCGAGACTCATATTTTCTAACCTGTAGTGTGTTCTTTGTTTCCGAAGGCAATCTTTTTTTTTTTTTTACTTTTATTTAATACTTCAGCTGTTTTTAGTTTTGTGTGTGTGCTCATTGCTCTCAAGGTTCAGTTCTTTTAAAATCTATTTGCTGCACACAGGCTGTTTTATTTTGTGTAACAAAAATACTGCAATGCGAAATTATTCTGCATTTGCAGCTGACTGGACCTTCTTCGATTGCTTCTGAAGCAACCCTTTTCCATAGCAATCTTTTTTTTATATGTTATCATGTCAAAAATTTAGGGTGTTGATAGAGATCATTTATTATCAAGATTATCAAAACTGTTAGTTTGTTTCGATAACGAAACCTTGGGTTAAAAGTTTAATGACTTACCTATATAAGCGACATTTCTAGTGAACGTTAACCTTTTACATCTACTCTCTATGACTTGGAAAATTTAAAAATGGTTCAATCTCACTACCTCCTATACATCATGAAAACATAACCATATAATTTTGAACTCCTTAAACCCCAATTTTATATAGCGGTAAGACTGGGCTTTGCAGGGGTATACAATATTTTTTTTCTAATTTCTGTTAAAAAACATAGATTGTGGGTACTCGTTAAAACCGCCTCGGCAAGGCGTTTCTAACGAGTACCTATCAATGTTTTGAGCAGAAATATGAAAAATATCAGAATTTTTTATCTGAAAACTTTCATTTTTTTGTGGTGAAATATTTCCTTATACATGTATTTGAATAGGCGTGTTTTCGAAATGTGTAGAAATTTAGCCTTAGTGGAGCCTCAGTGAACAAGCCAAGCATCCCTCAACAACAGCCATTTTCCTCTAACAGTCACTTTCCTGATTCCATGAAGTGCAGTGTTGCTAAATATTCAACCACATTACAAAAACACGCCTATTCAAATATACAGAAAATTTCACCCCCCAAAAACTGAAAATTTTCAGACAAAAAAATCTCTGATATTTTCATATTTCTACTCAAAACATAGATTGAGACGGTTCTAACGAGTACCTAAAATCTATGTTTTTGAGCAAAAATAATAAAAAAAAAATATTCTGTACCCCTATAAACCCCAGTATTGCTATATAAAAAGGGGGTTGAAGGGGGTCAAAATTATATAGGCATGTTTATGTGATGATCTAACAACAGTCTTTTTTTTGTCAACTTAGAATGTGGCTGTTGTAAGGAGGTTTTCCACTCCTGCTGCATTAACACTAAGACTTGAACTTGTATATGTGACACATTTGTTATCGATTATTGTTCAACATAAAATAGTTGAAATGCTTGGGCCCAGTATTGCTGTGTTTATCCGTTGACAGACCTCTGCTAATAAACTTTGTTCAGTAGTTAGACCACGAAATGCCTTAATAACATAAACTTACAGTGATGTTTTCCTATAGAAGAACCTCAGACAAACAAGGTTAAGTTAGACACTTCCGTAGCATCCGGAAAAATCTTACTCCATTACCTTTCACACGTTCAAATTCTGTCCCAGGACTGTACAAACTGAACGCGATCGTTTAGAATTATATTCTCCCCTACCGAAGGGTGGGGTACATGTTTTTGGGATGAGTCCCGTTGGCGTCGCGTAAAACCTTGTTCGGTCTAAAACTTGAATATTCTTTGGGATAGTTTGATGATACTTGGTAGAAATGTAGAACAGGATGAGACGACGTGCCTCGAACAAGAATGACAACTCAGGCTTTCTTACTTTTGGAGTGAACACTCGTTGTTTTGTTGAAATAGATTTCGTGTCCGCTCTGTTACTAAAATAGCCTTTGGAATATTTTGATGGTTCTCAGTAGAAATGTAGAACAGGACGCGACGTATAAGAATGACAACTCTGCCTTTCTTCCTTCTGGCGTTATCTCCCTTTGTTATATTTGACAGCGATTATGCATTGATTTCGAGTCAGCTCTGTAAGTCAAATACCCTTTAGAATATTTTGATGATATGTACTTTGATAGAAATGTAGAATCAGACAAGACAACGTGTCGCGTACAAAAATGACAATTCTGGCTTTCTTACTTTTGGAGTTACTTCCCTTCGTTCTGATTACAAAACATTTCGTATCCGCTCTATAATTCGAATTGTCTTTGGCAAATTTTGATGGCATTTGGTAGAAATGAAGAACAGTACAAGACAACGTGTCGCGAACAAGAATGACAACTCTGGCTTTCTTACTTTTGGCGTTATCCCCCTTTGTTATAATTGACAGTTTTAATGCTTTGATTTCGTGTCCGCTCTATAAGTCGAATACCCTTTAGAATATTTTCATGATACTTGGTAGAACTGTAAAATAGGACAAGACAATGTGTCCCGTACAAGATTGAAAACTTTGACTTTCTTACTTTTGGAGATATTTTCCTTTATTTTGTTTGAAATACCCTTAGGAATATTTGATTGTACTTGGTTGAAATGTAGAACAGAACAAAAGGACCTATAGCAAACAAGAATGACAACTCTGTCTGTATTCCTTTTGGCGTTATCTCCCTTTGTTATATTCCACAGTGAGTATGCATTGATTTCTTGTCCGCTCTGTAAGTCGAATACCCTTTGGAATGTTTTCAATTACAAAAACGTGCTGCAAGGGCTAAATACTGAGAACATTACTCGAAACCCCTCAGCGTGTTCCTGTAAAGCATCGGAGTTCTGATATAATCCAGCCGGTCACGTCATAACAGGTGACCTCAATATAGTCAGGATTAGCAAACTCAGGGACATTCTTTCCAAAGGCCCTAAATATAGGGAACCCAGGTCTTTTACTTTGAAACAGAATTCCAAATTGATATTGGATTCTGTTGAAGAGTATGCACGACACTGGGCCAAGAAAGAGGACGTGGAGGTTGACACCCTGTCTGAATGGGTTAAATCGGTAACGTTCTTGGTAAACAGACGTGTTTCAGTACTCAGCAGAACCATGTCTCGCCGACATGAATCGGTGTTTGATGATCAAGATGTTGCTGCTGAGTTAGCTGAAATCCATGAGAAGTTCGTCGTTGTTCCAGCCGACAAGGCATCTAACAACATTGTGTTTGTTTGCAAAACACACTATATAAACTGCTTAATGGAAGAGCTTGGTATGAGTACCATGACCGGAAACCCTACATATAATCTTACTGCTATGTCCAAGAAAGAAATTCTACAAAACCACCATTCGGTGATGCTGACATTTGGAATTTCCCTCCCAGAGGAAGATATTGACCTTCCCTAACTGTACTGGATTCCTAAACTTCACAAGAATCCGTACAAGCAGAGATATATTGCGGGTTCAGCTAAGTGCTCAACCAAGCCTCTTTCTCAGATTCTAACACGAATACTAACCGCAGTTAAAGAAGGCCTTCAGAAGTATTGTGACACTGCATATGCCAGAAGTGGTGTTAATCAGATGTGGATCCTGAAAAACTCCAAAGAGCTCTTAGAAAACCTTAAGGCACAATCTCTTCATTCCGTCAACAGTATAAAATCTTTCGATTTCTCTACTCTTTACACTACTATTCCTCATAATAAATTGAAATCTAAATTAAAGGCAATTATCAACCAATGTTTCTTCCACAAGAATGGTAACCGTCGATTTCAGTATGTTGTCATTGGCTACAAAGACACATACGTCGTTCGGGATCACTCTGATGCGCCACAAAAATACTCAGATGCAGATGTCATAAAGATGCTGGAATATCTAATCGACAATATTTTTGTGGAGTTCGGCGGTCGGATATTTCAGCAAACAATCGGCATACCGATGGGTACTAACTGTGCACCGTTACTTGCCGACTTCTTTTTATACTCGTATGAGGCGGAGTTTGTATAAAGTCTCCTCCAAGCAGGCAAGAAACACCTCGCACAACAATTCAATTTCACCTACAGATAAATAGATGATGTATTGTCTCTGAAAAACACAAAATTTGCAGAGTATTTAGAATTCACCTATCCACGTGAACTTGAAATAAAGGAAACAACGGAGACTGCAGCCTCCTCCTCATACTTGGATTGTTATCTCTACATTGGCAATGGAAAGCTTACTACTAGGCTTTACGACAAACGGGATGACTTCAATTTTCCGATTGTTAACTTTCCATTCCTGAGCAGTAATATCCCTTCTGCACCAGCATACGGCGTTTACGTTTCACAGTTAATCCGTTATGCCAGAACCTGTTCAAATTATCAGGACTTCATGGAACGTGGGAAAGTGCTCACTACAAAGTTGTTGAGCCAGGGGTATCAAAAACTCAAACTGGTAGCAACACTTAAGAAGTTCTATGGGAGACATCATGATCTAGTCAATCCTTACAATGTGGTAGTTTCCAGAATTGTTTCTGACGTTTTTGCCAGTGACGCGCCATAAGTAGACTTCCCAAATCCCGGACATACGCTTCTACCGATATTTCCTTCGTTCAGGCCTATGGGCATGGTGGGCGAAGCTTGCTTACCAAGTAATGCTTACTATCCGCGGACGCCTGATTACACCCTTTGTTCTGGGGTCCATGTCTTTTGGTCTGAACATTCTGATTCGTCATTCGTTTATGGATTTATGAGTTTGGATTACGGCTTTGGTACCATGACCGCAACTACTTTATGATACTTAGTAGAAATGTAAAACAAGACGACACAACGTGTCGCGTATAAGAAAAACTCTGAATATCTTACTTTTGGAGTGATCTCCCTTTGTTTTGTGTTTGATTCTTAGAAGAAATGTAGAACAGGATGAGACAACGTGTAACAACTTTGGCTTTCTTACATTTCGAGTTATCTCCCCTTCTTGTGATTGAATTTGATTTTTGTCCGCTCTGTATGACCAATACCCTTTGAATTATTTCAAGTTTACTTGGTAGAAATGTGGAACAGAACGAGACGACATGTGGCAAACAAGAATGACAACTCTAGCTGTCTTACTTTTGGAGTTATCTCCCCTTCTTGTATTCGAATTTGACTTTGAGTACGCTCTGTAACTCGAATACCATTCACAACATTGATGATACTTGGTAGAAATGTAGAACATGACAAGTCGACATGTCGCCTACAAGAATGACAACTCTGGCGGGGTTTGGGGAAATTTATGTTATTTTATTTTTTTCTTTCAGGATTGCGTGTATCAATGCTGATATCGACAACATGTCTCTGCGTTGCCACCGGATTACGTTGTATAACGTTGGAACCAACACCGCTGACATGGTAGGATTCAGATTTAAGTTATAAAGTATGAAATTTTTTAAGCATTTGACCCTTGAGTTTCTATTGTGGACTCTTCCGTTTGGAATTTTGACGCATCCAATGATGTAAATAGGGATATTTATCAAAAATCCAAAACAGAAAGGCAAAACGAGTGGATCTTAAGAATACGGCTCGTTACAAGCCGTATCATCAGGATTTACACAGTTTGCATAACTATTTGTTTACATCTGCCAGGGCGAAAGGAAAGGGTCAAAGGTTCTAAATATATATGGTAGAGTTTCCGCCATTTCTTTTATTTTTTTTTCTCAATTTTTGTGCCTTCTTGTTTGCTATGCTGCACATCAACCCCTATCGGAAAAAGACTTTACTTTAAGTTGATTAATTGAAATAAGAATTTACAGGCAAGGCAAGACTATGTTTACCTAACTACACTTTTACTGGGCAGGCTAAGTCTTCTAAGCGTCAGTCAGTATTTGTGCACATTCTTTTGCCAGAAACTGACAACTGCTCTTCTTGAATCAGCAGAAGGAAGGGAATGGCTGCAGAAAATATTTTATGTCAGTCTCCACGCAAGGATATTGCCGGACCCAGCGGGGATCGATCCAGCTACCTCCTGATCACCAGTCGGACGCGCATCCGACTGAGCCACTGAGCTTACTTTAAAAGGAAAGTTCTCCCAAAACAGCGGATTATTTTCTTTTAGAGTTAACCTTTTTCGGAGAAGGAAGGCAAACTAATTGTGATATAGTTGCCTCCCCTGAAAGAGTATTCATTCCCCTTAATATTTAAATGGATAAACAAAGATATTAGAAATAGGCACAGCAAGGAACTGTAATAACTAGTTATGCAGCATATTTAGCAACGGTATATCCCAATTACTCAAACATACCTTCCGTTAAGGTGGATTTTAAGTTTCAGATCAAATTTTGCGCTTTCACATGAAAGCATATTTACAGTTATGAAATCAATAAATACGTTGCAGTATTGTACACTTATCTGAATCAACTTGACTGGTCGAGAGCAAATTATATATCATTCTTATTAATTTTTAGTTGTTTTTTTTTTTTTTTTTTTTTTTTTTTTTTTTTTTTTCAATTAAACCATGGAGCAAACTTCTTGAGGCTATATCCTTTGCCGCGGTGTTTATTTCAAAATGAGCTATCGAACCATTTCCAACGCATATAGCTGGACTTTTATTTACGCCGGGCTAGAGCCCGGCGTATCTATTTGAGGTTGTTTTTGTAAAATGTGTATGCGTTCGGAGAACATCGGTTTTCTTCCAGTTTTATGGGGCTTTTAGTGGGGTTATATATAACTATTCACCCCAATTTTTTAAAAAAATATTCTTAGTCACACTTTTGTAGCAGAGAACTGTGCTATTGGTAACATAGTGAAAAAGTGGGAAGTACTGTGTAGAATGAATATGGGTTTTGCTCATTTAAAAGAGAAATGAGCATTTTTCCCATAGGAGCCCCAATTTGACCATTCGACCTGAAATGAGCTTTGTTGCTGTCAGTATTCGTACATGTTTGATTTTTTCATTTCATTTCATTTCGTTTTTTTTTTTTTGTTTTTTTTTGTTGTTTTTTTCCGTCGTACTACGAATAAGAAACAAAAGACATTTTTCTTTGTTTACGATTGGAAATATGCATTCTCAAATCGAACGGATTATAAGCTGGTTTAATAACACAGTTAATTTGATATTCAAGCATGGAAAGATTTGGACCGAAGGAAAACGTTATGAGTGGAGAAAAGAACGAAACATACATATTAACTGGTTTCCTGTGTTCTATAAGCAAAATATTGAGCTGTAAGGTGAGGGAACCAGTCAGTGCTACATAGATAATTTCGGTATATTCGGCCTAGGCTATGGAGAGCGACATGTAATTATGTATGCGGGCCAGAAAAGAGACGATCATAGTTGATTTTTTTACATAGCTCTGATAACGTCTATAATGTTTTTATCGTTGAATATTGAATAATTTATATAATTACAACCTATTATAAATTATAACATTTTTTTCACTATACTACGATCTACAGGGAACTAAGTAATGCATGACAGATTAGTTTCCCCGCGCACTGATGCTTTGCATCAACGTTTTGTTGTAGATTTTTGTTTTACTTCACTGCAGCTGGTATTACGTGCTGTGTGGTGGCGTAAAACGTCTCCCCGTACTTAATAATAGCCGTAGTATTATAGTTTCATTTCCTTTGGGCTCATCCAGCCGAGTCTGGTTACTTTGAAGATTGAATACTGCGCATCACGAAAACATGTCTATATAATTTTGACCCCCCTTAAACCCCACTTTTATATAGTAAAACTGGGGTTTACAGGGGTAGGCATTATTTTTCTTATTTCTGCTCAAAAGCATAGATTGTGGGTACTCGTTAGAACCGCCTCGCCGAGGCGGTTCTAACGAGTACCCACAATCTATATTTTGAGCAGAAATATGAAAAATATTAGAATTTTTTATCTGAAAAATTTCAGTTTTTGGTGGTGAAATTTTCAATATATTTGAATAGGCTTGTTTTCGTAATGGTAAGAGATACTAGGGGCTATATACAGCTTCTCAAAGTACACTACTGTTTATAAAGAGACTTAATAAACCGGGCTCTCATTTTCATTCTTTTGTGTGTTTCCTGTTTAAAAAGGCAACATTTTATATTTTATTACAGAAAATTATTTAATTTTGCAGAGATATTAAACCTAATGGCTCACCAACAAAACATTGATAAAGATACCCAGGACAGTTACTTAACACAGCCTTCTAGAGGTACCGAAAGCAAAATAGACTAGGAACAAACAGTGACAAGACACAACAACAAAATCGCAACAACCGACTCACACAGAAAAAAGTAAATAAGTTAATTAAAAAAATGATACAATCAGATCCACACCAAGCCTCAAACCAAGCCCCAAACACCAAAGAAAAAGACAGACAAATACAATAAAGCAGCCACAAAATGAACAGATGGCAAGCAGAATTGGCATCGTTTTCCTAAAAAGATGGCATTTCGTTACTGAAACTTAACTGAATATGTCTTAAACTTACATAATTGGTAAAAGAAAAATATGAGAGAGTGAAACACTAAATGACAATTAACAAGAAGTTAAACAATGAAAGTACCGCCTTGGAACGGTCAATATTGAACAACTTGGGGACTTAAGCTTGCTTTACGGGATCCAAACACCGCCCTCATCTTCCGTAATGGTAAAACATCCCGAAAACACGCCTATATAGTTTTGAACCCCTTAAACCCCACTTCTATATAGTAAAACTGGGGTTTACAGTGGTATACACTATTTTGCTTATTTCTGTTCAAAAACATAGATTGTGGGTACTTGTTAGAACCGCCTCGTCGAGGCGGTTCTAACGAGTACCCACAATATATGTTTTGAGCAGAAATAGGAAAAATATCAGAATTTTTTATCTGACAAAATTTCATTTTTTGGTGGTAAAATTTTCAGTATATTTGAATAGGCATGTTTTCGTAATGCATATATTTGTTCGGTCCGTGTGGAGGTCTTCTAACTCATCCATGAATCATTACGGGCAACAAATACATCACAAATAAAGCCCATATTATGAAGCAAAGATGAGGATTCAAAAGAAACAAGGTGTTGACACACTTGGAGACTACTGGAATACTACGGCAAAAGAAAACCACAAGTTGAACCCCGGTGAGCCGAGAAACAGACATAAAAGTCTGGACCATCTAATGAATACGTTTTAAGTTGGGGCCATCATAGAGTCTGAATCCTAACCCATCGGTGTGCAATTACAGAGGTAAGCAAAGTGGTCAACCGTGATTGGATGAGCCGCTAAGCAAGCAGACTGTTTTATGGTGTCAATATTATATCCCTTTCGTTTATAACATATGACAATTTTACTGAAATGATCAGAAGTTTCAGGTTTTTTTACAATTTTTCTAAACTTATACACTAATTCAGGTTCCGATAGGCCTTGTAGCAGAAGTGTTTTTAGTCCGGTATCGTATTTAGAGACCAGGGCCCAGTTGTTCAAAGCTAACGACATCGTTAGTTAACGATTCGTTAGAATTTACATGGAGTGATACACAAATATTCTGAAATTTTTTACTGAAAAAATGTGAGTAGCTACTGCACATTTTTTCAGCAAAAAATATCAGAATGTTGTATAATGAATCCGCTAAAACAGTTAACGAAATGACCCTTAACGAGCTCGTTAAGCTAACGACGCTTTGAACAACTGGGCCCAGTTCGTAGTGTCGACGATAAAACTTAGAAGAAAAAGCTTTCCTAAGTTTATGGTACCTATACCCGTGTTGGAGAACTTTGGCAGTCAATGATTTGTTACAAGCATAATAGAGGACACTGGCCAACAGATAAAGAATTACTGCTAGGGGAGGGAGTTAAAACTAGTTTTACTCGGTCGAAACCACGCCTTAAAATCTGATGCAACTCTTAATTGAAAATGTTTCCCAAAATGGCGTCACTGGGTTTCATCAAATTTGTAGGTGATTCGACGGCGATTAGATAGATCTATAAAATCCACAAAAATGAAATCATTCCTGTTATAAAACTAACTTACAGATTTATATCAGTTATTTTCTCTTGTTCTGATTTTCAGCTTGTAGTCGAGTCCTCGTGAAACTGCTTGCTTGTGTTGATACACATTTAACTCTTAGCACTCTGGGTAAAGTTTTCAGCAGACGATATTTTGAAATATTTTTCTTATTTTTCCCAGAAAAAGGATTTGACATTTCATGCAAAGTGTCTTCTAAGGAGACAATTTGCATGAAATGTCAAATCCTGTTTTCTGGGAAAAATAAGAAAAATAAGAAAAATATCATCAATTTGTCGTCTGCTGAAAGTGCCCAGTAAAGGTTAAGTTAGGAATACCTTACGCGGACGGAACAAATGTGTGTAGCGGTAACTGTATCAGGAAAAGGGCGGCGAGGCTTGAGAGCTAACGTAAACAGGTCTTAGCCCCCAACCGTTATGCTGCATAACATTCCAAGACGGTATTTCTGTTGTAGTTGCTTTTCGTTTATTAGTTCTGTTTTCGACAAGAACTTTTTGTAATGAAATTTAATTTCATTCAACCCTTATTCAGTACCTTAGGAAGGCATATCCCGTGTATAACTATCTTATTTTTAAAATATATATTTTTCGTAGGTTTGCAGGTATAAATTCCGTATCAAATGGTATATCTGGATCGGTTGCATTCGCCGCCCCGGCTCTGATGTCAAACACGTGGTTTCCTCCAGATCAGAGAGCTACTGCTACCGCTATTGGTACTTTCTTTGTATTCATGGGTGTCGGCATGTCTTTCATTCTCGGTAAGCATACCATAAGGCAATATTTTACTCATGACTCTTGTTAAACAAGCTTCATGTGATTTCAATTTAAAGTCAGTGCTCAACTTTATCCCTAATTTCATTTATTGGACGATGCCCTCCCGCAGGTTTGGGGCGCTTGCTGGTCAGTGAGCAGACTACACAGATGGGCAGGTTGATCTGAGTGTTTGCCGGAGCACATGCCATAAAAAATATAACTTCGCACGTTGCAGCTCATGTATTGTTTCGAAATAGACATCAGTATCCTAGTTATTAGATTCAAACGGTTTTTCATACGTATGCCATATGAGTTCCATTGTTTTTTTTTTTTGTTTTTTTTTCCATAATTTGACATATTTATTTATTTCCATATAAATGGGGCTTTTGTTTCGTATGCCGTATGAGGAAAAGTATTTTGCAGTATGCTATGAGAGATCACCCTAAACGTTGTTTTCATCTCCCTGAATAAATGACTTTGCAGGTCCGCAAGTTGTTCATAGTCCTGAATACACATATTACAATGAAACAACGCCAGCTAACGAAACAACATCTAGGTAAGTTCGTTAGAGATTTAATACGAAATAAAAGCGACTGATTTATATGAAATATATGTATACTTAGCCCATATTTGGTATACAACACTCACAACACCTGCTGCTGTGAAGTCGAATTAAATCTATCAAGTTTGTTCTTGGAAACAAAGAATGCATAAAAGAACGAATATCGGAGTATAAATGCAAATACAGTCTTGACTGCTTGGTATGCTGGGCACTATCATGTCACTTATCCAAAAATAGCTGAACTGTTTGAAATTTCAAATGGTACGATGTATTTATTATATGCCGAATTAAGTAGTTCTTATTTTTGTTGACAACAAACACAACTTACAAAAAAAGCCACGGTCACGAAGCACAGCCTTCCCAAGGCACCAAAAGAAGAAGATATTGGGAACGAACAACGACAAAACAAACTCCACATATGAAACCACCGATGCAAAGAAGAACTGCAGCAGAGGAACCATCTTGGAACGGTCAGTAGACAAACTTGGGGTTTTTGGTTGGATATGGACTTAAACCAAGTTACTCGCACGAAACCTTACCCTTAATTCTGATGCAGCTCCAAATTAAAAAAAAAAACGTATGTTCGGTCCTTATATAAGTCCTCTATCTCATCTGTGAAACATCCGAGTGAAACGTGTATGATCACAAACACTGTAAAGAAATAAAGCAAAGGGTACAATGGCGATCTGCTTACAAGAAATCCACTAACTAACTATCAATGAACCCGACTATAGACATTGATAATCAGGCGCCTGCCATCTGAAACAGATTGAGGAAGGGGGCCGCCATTTAATCTATACCAGACAACCATCTTAAGAGGGGGAGCAAAGCTACCAATCATAACTGGGTTAACAACCATACCTATCTAGCGTCACATATTACAGTGTGTATACATTACGAAAACAAGCCTATTCAAATATATTGAAAATTTTACTACCCAAAAATGAAAAAAAAATCAGATGAAAAATTCTGATATTTTTCATATTTCTGCTCGAAACATAGATTGTGGGTACTCGTTAGAACCGCCTCAATGAGGCGGTTCTAACGAGTACTCACAATCTATGTTTTGGGCAGAAATAAGAAAAATAATGTCTACCTCTGTAAACCCCAGTTTTACTATATAAAAGTGGGGTTTAAGGGGGTCAAAATTATATAGGCATGTTTTCGTGATGACATATCTATTTGAAATACGCTCTTCTAATCCATAGTCTTTCGACGCTATAAACAAAGAAAACGAAAAGAAATTTGGTCGCAATTTTATTTTTTCTTGACAATTTTGCTTTGCATCATGGTGTATCCCTTAACAGTGGTACTACTGAAATATGTATTTTATTTTCAACGATAAGGAAAAGTTCTAACTTCCAAACTTATTAAAGTTAAGCATACATCGTTTTATCTATTTTAAGCTTCCCCTGAATGACTACACAGCCTTGAGTTTCCTCTATAATCTTGCAATATATTAGTGCCTTCAAATGGAAAACGACCATATATTTTATATGCGACCGGCACAGTCGGAGTCTGAAATGGTCGCTTACATAATGCATGGAGATTGAACATTTTATTAGCAAACAAATGTGCATACTGACTCAGCTCTACGCTGGTCGCATATATTAAAAGGTCGTTTTCTTTATGGAGTGGGTTAAATTATTTTAACTTGTGAATTCAGTTTGGGAAAATTGAGTTGTTTATTTCAACACTGACAATGTTTTAAACTGAATAATATTTTTACAGGCCAGATCGTTTTTATTCACTGGAGACTACTACCCAAGTATATAAAAGTAAGAAAATTATTATTGAAGCTTGAATGTTACATAATTGTTCTACGGGCACCGGCAGCTTAAAGGTTTCATTACTGGAACACCAACCTAAAAGACATACCCGGAGTTTTCACAACAAAAAAAGCAACATGGAGATTCTTGAGTTTTACCAGTGTCCTAAAACTTTAATGAAACTCGTTTTATAACTTCATACGATTGAAACAAATATGGAATACATACAGCTGAGGAACATGAAATTACCTAAAACAATACAAATATACAAATGATAAATGGTCAGACATACCTGTAAAATGTGATCATGGTAAATTAGATTATATGAAGTCAAAACGTCATAATTAAATACAAAGTGGAATTATTAGGTCAGTAAATTTGGAAATTTATATATTATAATTACAATACTTTATCACTGCTTTCTCACTTTTGAAGTCATATGTCCTTAAATTGTACATATAAGTAATGCAAAAATTGTTCAGAATGTTTATACTTTATTATATGTCTTAATTTTGCAGATGTGACGAACATGGGCCAACTAAAGTCAGATATTAGACGTCTCTTATTTATTCGTAAGTCACATTTTACATTTAATAAACAGTGTAATGCTGTAGGATACGCCAAATGGAAAACCGTCCTTAACGAATATTTAGTCAATGAAGCCCTTGATCTGTCTGCTCATTTGCGCAGTGTAATCAGGGTTGTTATAGCCTATTTACAGAACCAACAGATAATGTAAAATACTGTATTGGCGAACAGAGAAGGCCGAAATCAGACTGCACGAATACGCAGTCTGATCTTGGTCTTCTGTGTTTTAATATGACATAAGGGCACCTTTCATACATATAACGAAAACATGCCTATTCAAATATACTGAAAATTTTACCACCAAAAATGAAAATTTGCAGATAAAAAATCTGATATTTGTTTCATATTTCTGCTCAAAACATAGATTGTGGGTACTCGTTAGAACCGACTTGTCCATAGGATACGGTATGTGGACGGCACATTTCATTTAGAACAATATGTTTATTTTTTTACATTTCTTAGATGCATGTATATATATACCAAAGATCGACCACAACCTGTGCATCAGCAGTCTGACCAGGGCATTTGCTACAGGCTTACAGAACTATAGGATGCGATAGAAAAGATTAATTGCATAAGATCCTGACACCTCTGAAGAATATTATTAGGAAGAAATGAAGGCCATGATCAGAACGTATATACGGAGTGAGACGGATGTACAGTTTTCGCAATCTCTGTTGAGTGTTACTTTATAAATGTGGCTATTTTATTTTCAGATCTGGGGATCGCAGCTTTGTGTTTTCTCTGCACATTGGTGTATTTTCCGCGCAAGCCACCACTTCCTCCCAGTAAAACAGCATCTATAGAACGTATCGAATACAGGAAGGGCCTGAAACAATTAGCACAGTAAGATTTTAACATTTGAGCTTGGACACAGCATTTCTACAAGATGGCATGTGTGCCCAGCGAAGACTTAGATCAGCCTGTGCATCAGGGTAGTTTGATCAGTCGTAACAGGACACTCATGCATTATGTCAGGATACAGTATCTATTTAAAGGCTTGTTACAATGAACTGATTAAGTTGCTGCCGTTGCTGTAATTTGCTAATATTAAGACAAACAATGCAGTTCCGAGTGAGCGTATTTTACACATTTTCCAATGGGCCGTTTTTATAGAAGGGCAAAGTATCCGAAGTATTACTAAATTTCCTGTTTAACCGAAGACGATCAAGGAGTCTTATGTCGATGTTTCCATAAATGTATTGTTTTTATTACTCTACTTTCCCTAAGTATAAAGACAGTATATTCCTAGATCAGACGCCACAGAATGCGGCGTGTGATCTAGGTTTGCAATAATTGCTACACACCAAGAAAGTTTAAACACGTCATAGTATAGTGAAATGGGCTTCTTCAAATTGTATGACAAGTATGGTTATGGGGTTATGGTGTCCGGATATGTATGCTTAATACATATGCAAGGTTCCAAGTGTCTCGTACTCCAGACACGGAAGTTAATTGGAGTGCTAATGACGTCACTCGGACAATATATATATATATATATATATATATGTGTGTGTGTGTATGTGTGTGTGTGTGTGTGTGTGTGTGTGTGTGTGTGTGTGTGTGTGTGTGTGTGTGTGAACATAGAATTCTACTCAAAGTAGCTGTGGGGCGAGGGATGTTGCATTAATCTTTATTCATGACGAATAGACTCGGTAAAACTGAGTCTGCTATTTTCTGATTTTGATGTTTATCTGTATTTCCAAAGGAGCTCTACTTTGGGTAATGTATTGGTATTTTGATGTTGTTCCTCAATGATGTAATTCTAGCTCTATTTGGTTATCCACTCTGATTTTCTTGGTTTTCATATGCCTTATTTACTTGTTATGATGCTAGCAGTGTGGCTATCCTCTCCAATAACCTTGCACTTTCTTTTTGTTTCTCCCTGAACGTGTTTTCTTTGTTTTGTATTCCTGCGTTAAGATTTGGAGCTCCTCCAGAAGATAGACATGGGGTTCGGCGCCAGGAATCCTCAGTAGCTCCAAGGACCAGACATTTTTTTTATTTACATCAGCATTATACTGAAGTAAGGGATCGCGTTTTATGGTGTCCACGCGAACTACTCAACGACAAAGTACTGATTGATGACATACAGGAGCCGTGTACAAACCGAACATATATTTGTAATTTGGCACTGCACCAGAACTAAGGGTGAGGATTCGCTCCTGTAAAACTGTTTTAAGCCTCGAGTATTTTTTCTACTGACCGTTCCGAGGTGGTTCTTGTGTTGCAGCTCTGCTTTGTTTGTGCGTCAATGGCTTCATATATAGTGTTTTGTTTTGTCATTAGTTGTTCCTAATCTCTTCTTCTTATGATGCCTCATGAAGGCAGTGCTTTGTGAGTGTAGAATTTCCCGGGTATCATCATTTACATATTTGTACAACAGACATATACCATTTTTTCTATTTACTCTTCAACTTAATACGTATTTTATTTTAGTTATTAGTAGTAGTATGATAATTATTGATTTATTATTACTTGTAACATCAAACAAACAGTTCTGTATAAAATGAGTGAATCTTGATTAGAAGACATAATGTGGTCTACAGTATTACATTTTATTTGAACAATTCCTGCATAAATCGTATTTATATCTGTTTATGACAAATTAGTTATTATTGTGATTACAGAAATTTTCCCGCCTGGTTAGTTGTAATAGCAAACTCACTTCCTATAGGAGTGATAGGTGTTTGGGGACCAGTACTAGGTGTGAATATGAAACCTCTGGATGTTTCACAGGTATATTAGTATAACCCTATACAGAAATTATGGTGTATATAGAGAACCCGTACATCCCGAAAACATGCCTATATAATTTTGACCCCCTTAAACCCCACTTTTATATAGTAAAACTGGGGTTTACTGGGGTATACATTATTTTCTTATTTCTGCTCAAAAACATAGATTGTGGGAATTCGTTAGAACCGCCTCGCCGAGGCGGTTAACCGCCTCGCCGAGGCGGTTCTAACGAGTACCCACAATCTATGTTTTGAGCAGAAATAGGAAAAATATCAGAATTTTTATTTGAAAAGTTTCATTTTTTTGGTGGTGAAATTTTCAATATCGTAGAATAGGCGTGTTTTCGTAATGTAAAAAAAGACACTGAGAATGCATATTTGTCCAGAATGTCGGTACAACATATTTTGATATAAAACTGCTAAAGAACTTTCAAATTTATTAATCAAATGAAAGAAACAAATGAAACTCTACAGGCAGGAATTTTAGTCATCAAATTAGAGTGGTTTGCGCTGTCTCGACAGTTCCGATTACCTCATGCATATTTTGTTCCCATGCCTATTCTAGGAGTACGGGTTACAATACTATATTTTCTTACCCTTGAATCGAGTCTCAAGTAAACTGTTAAACTACCACCATGACTTTACTCCTAAAGGAGAACAAGTTAGAAATATGTACTAGTGAAGAATGTGATCGGCCTATGAATTCAATGCAGTCTGAACAAGGCATTCCCTGTTCATCAATATATTCAGCAGAAGCCAATGATTCTATAACCTGACAACGAAGACACTGACATGAGCTTATAAATATCTATCATGGGTGTGAGGGGTAGACAAAAATATCCGTCCGGAGGGATACTGTCTGGCATCACGAAGCTTGCCGAGTGATGTCAGATTGTGATGCCGAGGCACGGATGTTTCTATATGTCCTTCACACCATGATTGATTCTTTTTCTTGCACACCTTTCGTTTCTGAAAGTGGGTTTTTGATAATGCAATCATTTCGATTGCAGACGCCCGCCATATTGTGATGACAGTTCCGTGACGTTTATTGACGTCATTACGTTCACTGACGTCAACCTTAACGATGGCGTACCGTAACGTCCTATACAACCAGTGTATACTCGTGTTAACACGTAAAAAGTCTCGATTTTTATCTTTCCCACCGGATGGATATGGTTGTGTGAGTTACAATATGCTAGGACCGATGTAATTTGCGGATCCTTATCCGGTATGCAAGAAAAGGCGCGTTTTGTCTTAACTGCTTTAAAAAGTTTTACTATTTACTATTGATGTTTAGACAGATGCAGGCTGGATGGGGTTTTGGATGACATTTGGTGGATGTGCTTCCGGTCTTCTACTTGCGAGGTCAGGCAGACAGAGCATTATTTTATAGTATAATTTCCCCTACTTGGTTTCTAAACTCTAAAATAATTTTTTGTAGACAATAATATTGCACCAAATTTGCA
This sequence comes from Anodontia alba, assembly GCA_964016985.1. Taxonomy (NCBI): domain Eukaryota; kingdom Metazoa; phylum Mollusca; class Bivalvia; order Lucinida; family Lucinidae; genus Anodontia; species Anodontia alba. The sequence continues at coordinate 8,100,727 of OZ024823.1, read as the reverse complement.
TGAGAATTATTACCATGAAATATTCGAGGAAGCGACACTTTTGGTTTCAATTCCAATTCTTGGTTAAATGCTTTTTCATACTTTATGTTCAACCCTTACCAACAACATGTGCTGTGTAGTGTACATAATTGAAGTTGACTTGGATCTGATTGTATCTAGTCCTGAGTTCACTTATTTACATTGACAATATTTAAGCTATACATGACCATAACCCCACTTTTAGTTCTGATGCTTTACAAACTAGCACTAACCGCTTAGATACACCCTCTCTCATCAGTGAATCATCACAGTATAATATATAATGACGTTGCTCAAGAAAGGCGACAATCACAATGCACAGCCTTCCAAAGAGATCAAGAGAAGAAAAGTAAACAATAACAAAACTAAAAGGGACATTTTCGATAATGAACAACCGAAGACGTGCTGCAACTAGCAATCACTTTGGAACAGTCAGTAGAAAAACTTCTGTGGTATCAAACACGTTTTATTCGTTGAAAACAAATGACGGTGTAAAGTCGAGAAAAAGAAATAACTAACAGCACATAAATGGACCCAACTGAATGCCTAGATGGTAATGTATGTATACATAAGAAGTCTGATACAAAATATTTCTTTGTTATCCCTCTCGCCCCTGTTTCTTAAATGGGCTCAGCCATCTCTGAATTCCGACTTATCAGTGGTTATAAATAAGCGTTTCAGTCAAAAATCAATAGTAGGATGTCAAAACGTGTAGATCTAGATGAGATGGGTTTCGAGCCGTCTCATCTGGATCTGCATTGTTTACAAAGGTATTTATGGTCTGCAGGGATGAAAGGATTATATCCTGCATTCCATACTATGGTTCAATAACAGCTTTCAGAATTTTGGTTTCATTTTTTTTAATTAAATCGGATTCATTGTTCTATTTCAGGTTCAATGATTTATTAAAGAGACGAATGAAATTATACCTGATATTACTGTTGCTGAGAGGAACACTGTCATCGCTTTGGTTTACTATTTTATGTAGCAAATATATCTCATTTAACTTAGGTAAGTAAGTAAGTAATGTCAAGGGCCTTAATAAAGTGTCATTGTTTATGCCGTTCGAGAAACAGAATGTTTAAGGTCCATGCTTTATGTTATCGATCTGTGCAGATCTTGTCAGACTGCTAGACGAAAGGACTGATATCTGATATTACTGTCACCGAGTAATAGCGTCCTGAGTAGACTCTGAGCAGACTATGCGACTGCGCTGGCTGATTACGATGTTTTATTTGCCATCACGAAAACACGCCTATATAATTTTGACCCCCTTAAACCCCACTTTTATATAGTAAAACTGGGGTTTACAGGGGTATACATTATTTTCTTTAATTCTGCTCAAAAACATAGATTGTGGGTACTCGTTAGAACCGCTTCACCGAGGCGGTTCTAACGAGTACCCACAATCTATGTTTTGAGCAGAAATATGAAAATATCAGAATTTTTTATACGAAAAATTGCCAGTTTTTGGTGGCAAAATTTTCAGTGTATTTAAATAGGCGTGTTTTCGTAATGAAGGGCTTATTTGTCGAATGAGGCAAACTCCATCACAGGTTAAACCCTATATTCAGAGAAAATATCAAGCACTATATTGCTGCACTTTTACCCTGCATGCTTAGTGTTAACCCATTTAAGCCTAGCGTCTCGTAATAGGGACACTTGCAAACAGTGTACACCCAGATCAGACACCACAAAACGCGGCGTCTGATCAAGGTCTATACTGTAGGCATTAAGTTCAGAAATTCCTACGAAAGTAGTAATAATAAAAACTAAGCAGACACCCCTATATAGGAAATGAACTTGTCCAAAGACTTGAGGTAGAAGGGTCCACCCGGCATAAATGGGTTATTTTTTGTCTACTTTCAGCCTCGCTGTATGCTGCAAGTGTGATTTCTGGAATATTCATTAATGCAACAATTCCATTATTTTTCGAACTGTCTTGTGAGGCTTCATATCCGGTTGCAGAGGGCCTTACCGGAGGATTCCTAACTTTCTTCCAGAATTTGATTGGAATATTCTTTCTGCTTTTGCTATTTATTCCTAACATCGGTGAGTATGCATGTAATGGAGTCATTAACCCTTTCTTTCCTGCTAGACCAACTCAGTCAGTTTGCAAAAAGTGCAGATTCAGGTGAGACGGCTAGTCTCGTTAGGATCTACACTATTCGCCATTCTTTTATAGATTTTTGACTAAACCCCTATTTGCAACAATGGCTCTGTCCCCGTTTAGAGATGGAAGTGTCCTTTTCAGATACTCAGGGGTTTAAATGCCATGCAAATTGTAAATGTGCTTGTATTGGTAGTGCTTTCCAGTTTGGCTGATATGAAGCATTACACTTGTCTTTTTCCTCTGTGTTTTGTTTCCTGCCATCTGTTAATTCGGACAACCCATTTATGAGATAGCTCATGATTTTATCCAGATTTTAGATTTTATTGTATTTTTACTATAGAAAACATTATGTTCATACGGTGCAGTTTGTCCTCTGAAGATAAGTAGCTTTACCGTATGCGATCTAATTACCGCACATACCCCTATAAGCGCACACTCATGAAATTCCGTAGTCTTATTGCAGCCAGTGTACTTTTTATTTACTTTTTATAAAGGCATATGTTGTGGGTTCTCATTTGAATTGCATCGACTCTTGTCGATGCAATTCAAATGAGTACCCACAACATATGCCTTTATAAAGAAAATCAGAAAAAAAAAATCGCATAATCATCATCAAATAAGTCCTTTTCTGATCTTTTTATAGTGTATCCTTAATAGGTATAGGTACATATTTTATCACATCTAAGTGTTCCCAGTAATTTTGAAAAACCTAAGCGCACAGTGCGGTAATTAGGTCGAATACGGTATTTTGTTTTCTTCAACAGCACTTCAGAAGAATAGATACACGTTCAGGGGATGCAAATTTTTAAGATTGGTTTGTCTTCCAATCTGAAAAGTCAACTACTCTAAAAGGACGAAATATACTTCATATGCTTTCAAAGAGAGCAAATATTTTCTTTTAGAGTAGATCCCTTCTCAGACGGGGCTTTGTGCGCAAATCTCATAAGGTGTCTCCCTTGTACAATACGGCGGAAAATATGCCAAGAATGTCAAGCCCTCTTAAAGGTTACTTTGCAAGTAATTAACTCAAACAGCATCAATATTCAGCACTGCGAATATTTTGCAAATGTAGTTAATCTAGTTGATTTAAAGATATAATACAGACATAAGTGCACGACAAAGAAAATTATAGAAAGTTTTGGCAATGGTTCGCGATATCCAAGCAACTACTAATAATAAATGAAAGTGACTCTCGGCATAATTACTTAAATAATCTAGTATTTTCTGACAACTGTTATGTTAGAATGGAAGTTGCAGACGATATCACAGAAGATGTCTGCAGTTGCAGACGATGTCTCTGCTGATACATTACATCAGAAAACTAACAAAGGACAAGACATCGCAACAGTTATACTAGAGCAAATCCGTTAAAGTATAAAAATACTGGCAAATGTGCGGGCAAAAATAAAAGGTAGGATTTTATTAAAGCAACTTCTCTGATATATTACCTCGTTTAAAATACCATGTTAACTAGTACATTGATACTATATTTTTTTCTGCTAAGATTGAGGATTTTTAGGTTCTCAAGTTGTCATTTAATATCATGACAGGGCCTCCTACAGGTAAAGATAGAGCTGTCAAACTTCGCATATATTATCTAAATCTGTTTATTCAGTATTTCTTATTCTTGTCATTTGTTAGTTCTGTTTTCGATGGAGTTCCGTTTTGTTATGTAATGTGGTTTCATTCAACACTAATCCGTTGCCTTAGAAGGGATGTGTTCTTTTATCTTCCTTGATATGTCCAAATTTATTTTTAACACGCGCCTGGTCTACGATGAGTTACGTATTCATAGACCGTGTTAAGATATTGACGCGAAGAGTATGTAAATATGAAATGTCATTTCAGTGCCAGCAAAACTGGATCCTTTATTTCGTACAGGCAAACCAGTTTAAGTTAGAAAATCGTATTTTTATAGTTACAAACTGTTAAAACGTAAACTCTTAATATTAAAATCATCCTTCTCTTTAACGTAATATCTATGCAATCATCTCTATTTATGTTTGATAAAATAGTCTATGTATTTTTGACTAAGCCCTATATTTAATTTATAAATATTTGTATTGTGTTGTATTACTTATAAGACAAACAGATCTAACTTTGAGAAAATAATCCGAACCATATATTTTTCCAATGATATATTTTCGCAGAATTTATCATTCTGTATTAAAAAAAAATACTTACTTTCGAATATCTTGTGATCTCAGCGGTTGACGCTAAGTGCTTGAGGTGGGTAAATATATATCATCCCATACCACAAAATAGTGCTGATATTATTAATATTCCTTACTTTTGAGGACTTTTGAGCGCATCTATTATATTTAATAATAAGAGTTAAACTCAAACATGCAACGTGTGTAAAGTATGTCACATTTAAGCATAAATCTTTATGAAACGATTCAGTCGATCAGCGTCTATCTTCTGTTTCAGATTATTTCTGTATTTCCCAATTTCCCAGCGGGCACAAGGCGTTTATACAACGGCGTATCAACGTCGATGCAACATCTTGACGTTAATGTGACGTTGTATAAAAATGTTGTGTGCCCGCTGGAAAAGAAGCCCTCAGAATATTTTGCTATAATCGAAATTCCTTCCCAGCAAACACACAACGTAGCATAACGTCGTTACAACGTCGCTGCAAGGTCGTGACGTTGAGAGATGTTGTAACGACGTTGTGTCTTTGCTGGGTATAATCTTTCTAGAATGTTTTTTTCTTGTTATGGGTCCGCCTTGCCAGAATTTGTTGCTTTTAGCCAGGAGATAAAAAAACAAAGAAGCAACGACGTTGGCAATGCGATTTTTTTTAAATATTGAACATTGTAATTGTGTTTTGTTCTCAAATCAATCACACATAAATAACAAGTGGCTTTTGCAAACAGTCTAGATACAGATGAGATGGCTCATCATGATCTATGCTGGTTGATTTTCTATTTTTGCATTTTAAATACAATCCTCTCGATAACAAATAGTTTGTAGAAAATGCAGGCGAAATTCTGTCGTATGACATTTGCGCCTAAAGTGTTAAGGACAATGGACAAACTTTAAGAGATAAAATTTAAAATTTATTAAAATTTACATACCTTCTGAAACCGGGGCCTAACCTAAAAGAAAAAGAAATGGCTGTTTTGATAGCATAGTTTTTCTTTAGAACAGACACGTTTTCAGAATTTCAATATGTACAGGGAACGGACTATATGATGGATATCTCAGATAGGCCTGTGCAGCTTTGATCAAAATTTTCGCTTTTCGCCACAATGGTCTGCTGTATATATACTTCTTGTGGTTGAACAGTATACTATGATCAAGTGGCATGGGTATACAAGCTGGCATTGGGCCATTGTGGTTTGTATATGCGCTGAAGGCCCTTTCTCGTAACCCAGTCAGCATTCTACGTAAATCTATATCGGGCCGTCATCGGCCCGTCAGGGTAGCTGACGGGCCGATGACGGCCCGATGTAGATTTACGTAGAATGCTAGCTGGGAAGCTGCTGCTTATCTTTGGATTTTCATTTATTTTCAGGAAAATCGTGGATGAACTGGGCACTAGTTGCTGCGTGTGTTTTAGCTTTACCCCTTGTGTGCATGTTTCCTGAGAAATATAGACGGACAGATATTGATGTGAAAATGAATGGCAACGATGACATCAACGCCAGTATTGATGTCAATGATAAAACAGCATGCCACTCAGTAGAGGGGCGTAATAATCAACAGTGTACGCCTGACAAGTCGGACATTCGCTACTCACCATACACATTGTGATTACATTCGAAATAATTCTTTAAATATTAGCTGGCAGCATTTTAACATAAGGTTGTGTCTGTGCAAACACAGTAAATATGGTGCTGTTTTAGCTCCCCTGAGCACGAAGTGCTCACGGTGAGCTATTGTGATCGGTCAATGCGCGTCGTGCGGTTTCAGCAATTTGCTTTAAATTATAACTCCTCCTCCACCCCTGAGCCAATTTCAGTCACTCTTCACAACAATGTTGTCTAGGTGCCTTTCTACCAAAATAGCTAAAACGGTTTCGCTCCAATGAACAAGATGACCGCCATGGCCGCATCTTGAAAATCTATTTTGAACTTCTTCTGAACCGTAAGATCAATTGACTCGGCAGTTGGTAGGAAAAGCAAAAAAAAAGCTAAAATCGTTCCGATTGGAAATCCTTTTTGATCTTTTTCTCCTCAAAGGAAGGGCTAATTAACTCGAAACCTTGTAGGCAGTATCAGAGCGACATGTAGATCAAAAATAGCTAGGATCTTTACAATTGGAAATCCAAGATGGCCGTCACAGCCGCCATTTTTTTTTAATATTTTTTAACTTCTTTTCTTGAACCAAAAGGCCGATTGATTCGAAGAAAATGATAGGAAATATCGGGTTGACTTGTAGATTGAAAAAAAAAACAGATAAGATCGTCCTGATCGGAAGTCCAAGATGACCTTCACGGCTGCCAACTTGAAAATCCATTTTTAAACTCTTATCCTTAACTAAAAGGCCAATTTACTCGAAAGTTTATTAGACGCATTAAGATTACCTGTAGACCAAAAACAGCTAAAATAATTCCGGTCGGATATCCAAGATGACCGCTCTGGCAGCCATTTTGAAAATCTATTTTGAAATTTGCATGAAAAGTCAAATCATGTTTTCTTGGAAAAGTAAGAAAAATATCATCAGTTTGTTGTCTGCGGAATTAGCCAAGAGAATGGTAAAGTTTAATGAACAGACTATTATCTTCTTTCTATTTTATTTAGCGTAGCCACTAAGCGTTAAAATGAATATGGCAACAAAGCTATTTATTTGCATTAAAATAAACAGGCAACAAAGCTATTTATTTGCATTAAAATAAACAGTATAATAGTTTAGTCTCCTGTCTCAATTTTATAATAATACTTAGCCTAATAAATAGACTTACTATTATTAAGAAGTTGACTGTCTTTTAATAAAAAAAACTGATCAAATTCTTATTATCAGACTAATAGCTAGTCTATGTTTTATTCTGTATTTTAAAAGGACCCCCACTTTCTGATTATTTTATAATATTGCATTGAGAAAGTAAAAAAGTAGAAAGAGAATGGTTTGCCTTTGAGCTAGAAGTGGAAAGATGGAGAGAAGAAACCAGGTGAATGTCATTTCGTTATAATTGGTGCCTATATCAATCTACTATATTTCTCTTAGAGAGCTGATAATATACGGGGCTATGTTTTGTAAGGCACTGGCTGACCTTCTAGTAACTATAAAAAAGTAGAAAGGAAGGCAATGATCAGGAATCGATACAATTATCCCACACCTCCCATCAGAGACATCAAAGGGAAAGAAACACAAACACGAAATAACTGGACCTAATGGAAACATCACTAGCAGAAAGGCAAACGGACAGTTACTTTCCCACAAAGTGGCCAAATGGCTAGCCAAAACAAAAAGATGTAAGCGACACACACATTCAAAGACGAACTCTAACAAAAATAAACCATGACAGAAGAACCGCCTTGGAACGGTCAGTGAAAAGTATTTCACTGGGGGGCTTAAATCGATTTTACGTGGCCACAATCCTCGCCCTTATTTATGCCGCGGTTTATACACATAATTTGTTCAGTCTACATGAAGTCTTCCTAACTCATCTGTGCTACATCTCCGAGAACGCAAAAAGTCAACAAATTACAAAGATGAAACCACGATGAGGACTCGACAGCACGAAATAACTGAAATGCTAGAGCGAAAGAAAACCAACAGTAAGACTCCGGTGGGCCCGACCAAAGATAGAGCATCAAGTATCAACCAACATTACCCAAAATTAAATTTTAAGTAAACTTTACGCTGGAACCATCATAGAATCTGAGGCCTAACCCGCCAGTGTGCAACTAAAGAGGGAAGCAAAGTTATTAACCGTGATTGGGTTAACAACCATGCATGCAGTCTGTCGTATAACTTTTATGTTGTACCCAATCTTTTTATATCGAAGAATGATTTTACGAAATTGGGTACTGAAGTCATTGCAAGCATATATTTTACTGAATTTATATACTAAGTCACCATGAAATTCGGGTTCCGATAGGCCTTGTTGCAGAAGAGATTTAAGTCCAGCACTGAATTTAGAAAATAAATCGGAATGACGTGTATAAAACTTAGAATAGGCTTTACGTAGTTTATGATACCGATAACCCTGAATAAGAAGTTTAGCAGTTAGCAATTTATTACGAAAGTTGAAGTCAGTTACATGACTAGACACTCTGGCAAATCGAATTAATTGTGAAATATAAACACCGTAGGATGCCGCACGAGGAACATCACTATCCAAGAAAGGAAAATTTACAATCTCGAAATAAAAATCATCGCGTTTATTATAAATTTTGCAGGAAACAAACCCATCTAAAATAGATAAATGTAAATCCAAAAACGCGGCTTCGATATCAGAAGAATAAGCTTTATTTAACTGAAGTTCTGGGGGGTAAATTTGACTGCTTAAACCGTCAAAGTAGGTATTGTCAATATTCAATAAATCGTCCAAATATCTTGAAGTCGAGCTAAAAGCTTCAATGATTTCAGATTAGTTTTCAGCGGAAAGGGACACCATGAAATCTCTTTCATAACAAAACAAGAACAAAACAGCCACAAGGGGTGCGCAATTCGTAGCCATCGGAATACCCACAAATTGTCTAAATAACAATACCAAATCTTATATAAATATTATCAAGTAGAAAGGTGAGAGCTTCACACACTTTCTGACATGTCCATATTGAATAATTTTTATGCACTTCAGAAGTGAAAAAAAAAGCATTTCTTACATTACATGCAAGGTAGAGGGAATCTTCTCTATGAAATGTCCATTCAGTTTAATCATTTAGTTTTTCTTTTATAAGATTAGTAGTAGTGTAAAGCGTGGAGAGATCATAAGTAGACAGACTAAAAGCACGAAATTGTCTGGATTTCCATTTATTTAAAACCTCATTCGAATTTTTTATAGACCAAAACAGATTTCTCCCTGATCTTTCGAAAACGTTGTCACAATATTTAATTACATGTTTTTGATGGCAGTAAGACATGAAGTTAATTATTTAGAAAGTTCAGTGGTGGTACAAGAGCTTGAATTTGCAATAAACCGTGCTTTGTAAGGTCTTTTATGAAGTTTAGGTAACCAATATACCGTAGGAAGCGTCTTGGCCTTCAGCAACACATACAGCAAACTTGGTGGCTGAATAACAGATATGGCCATTAACTACACACCTCTCTTCAGCCAAAGGTTGTAGTTCATGGGCCTTAGTACCACTAAGCTCTTGCTGAAGAGTGTTAACAGAGTGGAGCCGTCAAACAACGACAATATTGTGAGCGGCCTTGTCTCCCGGAGCCAAAACATACTTCTTATGATATTCTTGAGTAATTAGTTTAAGGTGACGTAAAGATGTTTTCGGTTTAGGAGGTAATAAGTTAGTATTTTGAGAATAGAAAGAAATGCCTTTGTTCACTAGTTTCAAAACACTAAGTTTCCATTCTTTTAGGGCTTTATGCTCAACGTACTCTCGCTTACACCATCGATTACCGAATTCATTCAAGGCAGCAGCGATTTCTTCCCTACATTTATTGAAATCAATATTAGAAGGAAATCGGTATTTCGATCCTTTAGAAATAATATTTCATATCCTAGAATCCGGAATAATTTTAAAATTGCCAGTAATTATATGACCAGCAGTAGGATGGCAATACACTGAGTCTTTACAATCTCAGGTATCAGGAGTGTTAGTATCAATATCAAGATCTGAAATAAGTTTATTAAAATTAAAAACGATAGATCTCATCTGTTTGTTATATTTATAGCAAATTAAAGGTGTTTCAGAATTTTGAAAATAAGACTTTATAAACCCGATTCGTTGCAATTATTATTCAAGAAGTAGCAGTCAGAATTATTCTGCAAAAAAGGTAAGAGAAAAGTCCAGGGAGTGCCACAATCACAAACCGCAGCCCTTCCCAGACCCCAAGAGGAAGAGGAAACCAACAAATTTAAACAAGCATAAACCGAACTTTGGGAACTTTGGGGGCTTTACATTCCGCCTAGAAACCACAAGAGGAAACCCATTACCGTAGCTACTCTTACGCGTTCGGAGTGACAGACAGACAGACAGACAGACACTACCGTATGTATATTAAGTGAGATCCCAGCTAGCATTCTACGTAAATCTATATCGGGCCGTCATCGGCCCGTCAGGGTAGCTGACGGGCCGATGACGGTCCGATATAGATTTACGTAGAATGCTGACTGGGATAGACGTAACAGACAATGTAGACCCAGATAAGAGGCCATAAAACGCGGCGTCTAATCAGGATCTACGCTTTTAGCCACTCAATCAGCAGTTTTAACCCTTTTCACGCTGAATAAATAAAGATGCCACGCCCATTTCTAATTTTCAGCCAATCAGATTACTTGATCCACGTTGTTGATACAAATTTACATACTTAACGGCAAACAGTGCAGATCAGGCTCAGTTGGCTTCTTCATCTACACTGTTTGCGGAGACAGGGCATATCCGGGTTCAGCAGGTCCAGGTAAGCACATTAACAAGTAGAAAATTTTTAAGACAAGTTTGGTAAGAAGTTAAATTGTCCCAATGTTTGGGGTCTATAAATTAATACAGTGGACTCTCGTTATCTCGGCTCCGCTTATTTCGATTAACCGCTTATCTCGAAGTGAAAATCTGGTCCCTGTTTTAATATTGAAATCTAAAAAATAGGTAACGAAATATTGTGGAAAAGAGGAGCAATTTCTCCTCTTTTCCATAATATTTTCATTATATCTCTAACTTAAGGAATCAAATTACATATACATTTGTTAAATGTGGTTGTTCGATTTATTGTTTTCCTCAATTCCACAAATCTGATATGTCGAGGTATGGATATTTCGAAATGTTTCAGAGAGTCCCTTGGACTTCGAGATAACGAGAGTCGACTGTACTTGTACAACTTAAAACAGATTTTAACTAAGGTATAAAGAGTGTGTCTATGCGAAACTATTGGAAAGGGTCTCGGGCTGATTTTTGCATATACGGGCAGCAAAGGCCTATAGCAGTCTGCGCATTCATGCAATTCACTCAACGACTTCGTCGCCCTCTTACAAACACACTTCAGATACTTCCGACTTTATATAGATTGCACCATCTTTTCACGATGCACACCAAATTGAAGTTTGGCATGTTTGTGGAGTTCATAACGAAAACACACCTATTCAAGTATATTGAAAATGTCACCACCAAAAACCTGAAAGTTTTCAGAGAAAAATTCTGATATTTTTCATATTTCTGCTCAAAACATAGATTGTGGGTACTTGTTAGAACCGCCTCGTCGAGGCGGTTCTAACGAGTACCCACAATCTATGTTTTGGACAGAAATAAGAAAAATAATGTATACCCCTGTAAACCCCAGTTTTACTATATAAAAGTGGGGTTTAAGGGGGTCAACATTATATAGGCATGTTTACGTGATGTCAAATCGTAACCTTTTAATTATTTTATATTTTCGAACATATTCATCAGAAACTATAGATCGAGGGTTGAGCGCAAGACTATGGTAACTCAAACATATTTTGAAACCCTTGTTTAGGGGCAACTTGGACCCCTTTGTAAACAATGCAAATTTAGGTGCCATTGCTCATACGAGCAATGGCACCTAAATTTGCATTGTTTACAGAAAGAAATGTTGTAATCTTCATAACACCTTCATGGTGAGGAGATTAGGTTTGGGGAAAAACAACCATCTGACTTACGCCAGTCTTGCGCTCAACCCTCGAGATGATCAGCGAATGTCGACTGTTTTGATCTTAGCCATGAAATTAGACTAGCTATTTAAGACTAATACGGCCTCACCATTGACATCGGGGCATTTGCAATACAATACAAAACAACACTTTAATTACATTACATGACATACAATGCAATTCAGTGTAATACAATGTAATACAATGCAATAAAATACAATACAATAAAATGCAATACAATATTGACATCGGGGCATTTGCTATACAATACAAAACAATATTTTACATTACATTACAAAACATTACATTACATTCAATGTAATACAATGCAATAAAATACAATACAATAAAATGCAATACAATATAATATAGGTAAGGGGTCAAACTGAGATATGTGCGGCTTATTTTGCTAGTTTGTTGCACCCACCCCACTATCCCCACGCCGAAAAAAAAATCCGTCGCTGTCATGAGTAAGGGACATATCTCAGGGGCTTAGAAACCTATGCTGTACTAAGTTATCAGTGGTTAGTTTTCTGTAATAGGACTATAGATTACGTTATCGTAGTAATGCTGAAATACTGTACTTTTGTCAAAGTCACATCAAACAGACAACTTTTAAGTATAATCTATATATATTACTTGTAATTCAAAACCAGATATGCTGTGTGAAAAAAAAAAATCTTCAGTGCAAATACGGTACAGTTTTCAAGGCAAATACGTACAGTCTTTGGGGTAAATAGCGGACAACACTTAGGGCAAATACGGATGACCTTCAAGGTAAATACTCGTACTGATAGCCCTCAGTGTAAATACGAACAGAATTCGGGGTAAATACGGACAACCATCATGCTATATACGGAAGGCGTTCAGGTCAGATCCGTCTGTCACATCCAAGCAATCTGATCAGGGCCTTTGCTCCCCGCTTAACCTTTACCATCTATGGGCAAATTTAGCAATTGGCAAATTCGTGACATTTTAATGTCTCCAGAAATAGGTTTTTCCGTTTTATTTTAATGTGCTATGCAAATTGTCTCGTAAGGTATGTCTTCACTTGATATACCCATCCACTGAAGTTGATCAGTGATCAACTTAGGCCATATGGGTCTCGCTGTACGAAACATTTTTTTTTCTGTATAATTTATACATTTTAGTTAAAACAAAAAATGATTACATGGTTCCTCTTTTATATAATCTATCCAGTTTGGATACGACACTTTTGGGGTCCATCTTTAAACCTTTTTATATCCGAAACCGTCTTCTATCTGAAACCGTCTTCTATCTGAAACCGTCTTATAAAGAACCGTCATTATAGCGCAAGATAAGAGGGGTCAACATGATATTTTTCTTATCCCTTAATGAAAACATATGTTATGTGTACTCATTAGAAGTGCCTCGGGAAGGCGCTTCTAATGAACACCACAAGATATGTTTTCATGGATAAATAAGAAAACTATCGATTCTTTTTTGTTAAAAAAACTTTATCTGGAGCTATGGACACTTATTAAGATGTGCTGTATCTACCCGGATTAGTCGGATATCTGACTGTGTATCATCCTAAAATGTGAACAAGTCCAGGTGTCTACATGATGATGTTTCTTGAAAAGTCTGGTTGAATGACAAACATTGCAGACCCTCGTCATATTGCTTGCTAGCAGTCTGGGCCCAGTTGTTCAAAGCGTCGTTAGCTTAACGAGCTCGTTAAGGGTCATTTCGTTAACTGTTTTAGCGGATTCAATATACAATATTCTGATATTTTTTGCTGAAAAAATGTGAGTAGCTTTTGCACTGCAAAAGCTACTCACATTTTTTCAGCAAAAAATTTCAGCATTTTTGCGTATCACTCGATGTAAATTTTAACGAATCGTTAACTAACGACGTCGTTAGCTTTGAACAACGGCCCTGGTCGCGATGTACACTCTCTACTCAGGCTTTTGACCGAAGATTTATTGTAAACATATTCAATCCTAATGGACTTCCCTGCCAATCTTTAAGTTTAGTTTATTTTTGCAAGAATTCATGTACTTTGACTCTCTTTATCTCAAGTACTGATAACTCAAACGTTTGCTGAAGTCAAACTAAAGAGAAAGCTGTATTGGTTTAATTGACTTAAACATTCCTTCATTTCAACTCTTTTTATGTCAAATTACTGCCATCTCAAATCAAGCATTCTGTTCCCCTGGAGTTTGAACCAACGAGAGATCACTCTGTTTTAATACAAACAGTGAATACGCTGATCGACACCGCGTTCTGTGGCGTCTGATCTATGTCAACACTGTTTGCATGTGCCCTTTTCGGCACGCTAGACATTAATCTGATTCGGGTCTACACTGTTTGTATATGTATCTTTTAAGAGACGCTTGACATTACCGGGTTAAGATGGTACCAGTTTATTCAAGTGTTTGTGTTGTAAATTCATGGAACACTTCATTAGGAATTTAATTGCTGGATTAATTGCAATGAAAAAAATAAACACTTAAGTCCATCACAAGTACATACTTGTTTCTAAAGCATTTAAAAGATCTCGTCTATTATGCAGAATATTCATTTTGCATTGCATGCAAGAAGGCGCAATTTCAAGACGTATTAAAACACCAAGTGTCTATCACACTAGGTATATTAATTAAGCCATTTACAGTCTAAAGAAAGGTGAGCTGGACATTTTCATTTACTGTATAAGCCGTGACATGTGAAACAGTGTCTTCGGGGTCAATGCACATAGTAAAGACCCAGATCAGCCAGAGGAGATAAATAATAGCATTACGAAAACATGCCAATTCAAATATATAGAAAATTTCACCTCCAAAAACTGAAAATTTTCAGATACAAAAAAACTCTGATATTTTTCATATTTCTGCTCAAAACATAGATTGTTGAAGCTTGTTAGAACCACCTTGCCGAGGCGATTCTAACGAGTACCCACAATCCATGTTTTGAGCAGAAATAAGAAAACTAATGTATACCCCTGTAAACCCCAGTTTTACTATATAAAATTGGGGTTTAAGGGGGTCAATGTTATATAGGCATGTTTTCGTAATGCTGATCAGGAACTGCAATACTTTGTTATATTCTACAATATGCAACGCTACTTTAAACAGACATTGACGATCTTGATCAGACTGCGCGAATGTGCAGGCTGTTCTGGACCTTTGCTGTACGCATATACCCGAACACACATTTTCGCATGCCTGAACACGCATTTTCGCGGCCAATATAGATTTTATAATCTACAATTGATTATTGTATTCTGTAGGTTGTTCATGCAAACAGCGAAGAACCTGATCAAAGTGCGCAGACGCGTGACTGATCTGACTCTTCGTTATCTACTCTTTCCATACCGTTACTTTGCTGTATAAAAGGCAATGGTGCCATATAACATTGCGGTTACAGCGATGATTGGAGTTAAAGCGCGCTGTGTATTGGACAACAGCATATTAAAGTTCTTTCGGGGACTTTACCCTCACACAGAAGATAGCCTGATAAGCGCAAAGGTAGTTTTGTGGTTTTATGGGATTTTCAATACTGTTTAGATGTTTGAGATTCTGATTGCCATCTGTTCTTTTTGTGGCTGTTTAATTGTATTTGTCTGTCTTTCCCTTCAATGTTGAGAACCTGCTGTGGATCTGATTGTATCAGTTCCTGAGTTCACCTATTTACTTTGAACATGTTAGCATGCACTTATACAGTCGACTCTCATTATCTCGACCTCGCCTATCTCGAATAACCGCTTTTATCGAATTAAATTCTGGTCCCTGTTTTAACATGGAAATCTAAGAACAGGTAATAAAATATTGTGGAAAAGAGAAGAAATTGCTCCTAAGGAGCAATTTCTCCTCTTTTCCACATTATTATATATATATATTTCTAACTTCAGGAGTCAAATTACATATTCATTTGTTAAATGTAGTTGTTCAATTTATTGTTTTCCTCACTCTCTCTGATATGTCGAGGCACAGATATCTCGAAGTGTTTCAGTGAGTCCCTTGGAATTCGAGATAACGAGAGTCGACTGTACAACAATGCTTTCATGGCTCTTTCAAGCACTTGTCTAAATGTTATCCTGTTCACTTTCTAACTCAAACTTGGGCATTTTATTACAGTATAATTTTACTGTTGATCTGAAAGTTTCTTGGCCGGAGTTGGGATTCGAGTTTGCAATCCTCGGGTTGCAAGGACACGAACTATTTGACCAACAAGGCAAAACCAATACTGTGTGTCCAAGCGGACTGATCCGGTTATGTTCTCGAGTGTATTGTGTAGACCTTAAACGTTCTGTGAGCGACCAAAGTAGTAGATCCTGGTCAGAATGCGTTGGTGCGCAGGCTGATCTTGATCTAAGCTCGTCAAACGTAGAGTAAAGTCGATTTCTTTTTTAAATGTCTCACATCTTGCGATACACATGAAAGTGAGCTGGGGAATTATGTTTTTAATTTGGAATTCCTAGTGTATATGTCAAATTATACTATTTGCGTCCAGTTGATCTTCCATCTTCAAAGCAGAACTACTCGATATACAGAGGACTTCTCGGGGAGTGAGGGGGTGGGTGTGGGGTAACTTTCTATTTATGACATAGTACGGATGTGTGTGGCGAATGGCCTCCTTTTTCAGCTCTGCCAGGTATATGAATAGCCCCCTTTTTTCAAACAAAAGTATATGACTGACCCGATTTTTCTTGATTCTTATGAGAAAAGCTGCATTTTTCTGACCACCGGGTATATGCTAATATTTTTCGCTCAGCGATTTTTCGAGGCTGTTTGTTCTCTTAGTATGCAATGAATTGACTGCGATATTTGTCTAATCATCAGCAAAAATGGGTATGAAAACTCAGAGGGCAGTATATGAATAGGCGAACATTTCAGACGATCAAGTATATGAATGGGTCCGATTTCTCAAAGGTCAGGTTTATAAATAGGTTCGCGAACCCATACCACAATTACCCGTTACCCAGCTTCCCACCCCCCTCCCCCCCCCCCCCCCCCGGCCCCAACACACACACACACACACACACACACACACACACCGGAGGAGAACTTGTTCAGGAGGGTTTTTGATGATATTTCTGGAATACTCTCTTCCAGTTATCCACAGAAGTATCGCCTTAGCAAAAACATACATTGTGGGTACTCATTAGAATCGCATCGGCGATTCTAATGAGTACCCACAATGTATGTTTGCATGGACAAATAATTAAATATCCTTTAAGTATCACCAAATATTCCTCCTAGACAATTTGACTGATATAGTATCAGAAGGTGGTATAAGTTCACCGGTTATAGTTCTATTTGATTATATAATTCAATAATAATGAGTTCAAACATTTTTGCCTATTTCTGGGGCCTTTGTTTTGAAGTGTGTAATTCCAGCGGTTCAGCAGCAGCTGTTATATTAATGTGTGTGCTTTGAGTGGTTGCTTTGAATCATCTGGGCTGCTTTCAAATGTTCATGTCACTCGCGAATGTTTTGTACTGGACCCCTGCTCCTGATGGCGCATGTCATCAAGTACAGGGATCCGGGATAAAACATTCGCTATCACTGTGCACTTCTGAACGCATCCCTGGAAAACATGAATAATATTGGGTCATTCATTCCGTCAAAGACACGAACGTTGTTTAATTTATTTATTTTTTTTTTTCATGTCGCATGATAGGTTATGTCCTTTTGGGGTTTAAACTTTCAGCGGGACTGCTGTCACGCAAATGCCTAATAAAAGTCCTTTGAGCCTACAAAAGAGTAGCTCTTAGAAACTTAAAAACCCGTGGGCCCCAGAGCATGAAGGAATGGGAGTAACACATATGTATAAAGAAAAATCTATCTGTCTCCTGTATGCCGTATTTTACAATACCTCGTATGTGCATTACGAAAACACCCCTATTCAAATATATTGAAAATTTTACAACCAAAGAAGCAAAATTTTCGGATAAAAAATCTGATATTTTTTACATTTCTGCTTCAAAATATAGATTGTGGCTACCCGTTAGAACCGCCTCGGCGATGCGGTTCTAACGAAAACCCACAATCTATATTTTAGCAAAATAAGAAAAATAATCCCTGTAAACCCCAGTTTTTTCTATATAAAAGTGGGGTTTAAGGGAGGTCAAAATTATATAGGCGTGTTTTAGTGATGTGCATTTTAACAGCAAGAGTGCAGACCATGACCAGAAGCCTCGTTCTGAGACATTTACTTTAGGTCAAAATTGTTTGTCAAAGTGGGACATCAGGCACTAAAAGAAGAGATATACTTTCAAAGGAAACAACTCTATTCGCCGAACAGAGCTGATACGCAGGCTGATCTGTGCCTTCTCTGATTACAAATAGCATAATGGCCATACTCTCATGTTGCGTACCCTGCTGCATGGTTAACATTTGTCGACTGCTGATTTTCGTCTACACTAGACAGACAGATTATTCGTTTACACTAGACAAAGACAGATTATTAAATAAACAACATAATTCTGTTTCTAAATTAAACGTTTTAACCCTTACCACTTTCCGGGCTAATTCATCAGAGGACAAATTGGTAATTTTTTTTTTTTTTCTTCTTCTTATTTTTCCCGGAAAACACGACTGGACATTTTATGAAATGACAAATCCTGTTTTCTGGGAGAAAAAAAAAATGAGAAAAAATATCGCTAATTTGTCGTCTGCTGAATTTGCCTATAGGGCGGTAAAGAATAATGCATTGGTATTTTAGTATGGAGCGTTAAGAATGACTGACTGATGCTGTTTTAAGTTAGTAACTTCACTATTATTTTTGTAAATAAAATGTTCTCTGCCTGTTTAACTATTATTTGTTTTTTGTTGTTGTTTTTTTTGTTCTGCATTTCTTTCACGTTATCTAAGACTATTGATGTTTTAGTAAAGTGAATACATCAACCCAGCAGGCACACCACGTTGAAACAACGTCGATTCAACGTTGATTCAACGTCTTGACGTTGAATCAACGTTGAATCGATGTTGTTCAACGTTGTGTGCCTGCTGGGCAAGTAAGTGAATAAAACGAGCCTGGACACAGCATTTCCTGCAAGATTGCACGTGCGCCCTACGAAGGCTCACATCCCCCTGCGCAGATGCTTGAAACGCTATACGAAGACTGATTAGATTTCTCGGATGCGCAGGCAGACCTGAGTCTTCGCTGGGCAAACATGCAAGCTTGTAGGAAATGCTGTGACCAAGCTCAAATGTTGTCATTCCAGTGTCAGGGTCATCACTGCTCACTGATATATTCAAACGTATCTTAACCCATTGTAGACTGAATAGACATCCCCACAGTATATACTGGAAGAGTCAAATTTCATTTATAGATAAGTCAGCCTATGTGATTTAGGTATTCCTAGAGAAAAATGCCTAACCTATCTGCAAACAGTGAAGACTCTGATCAGATGCCGCATACTGCGGCATCTGATCTGGGTCTAGACTGTTTGCCAATTCTTCAGGCTAAATTGGATAAATTCTGTGACTGGTCGGGCCTTTATTGACATAATACACTAGACTGGACCTTTTTCTCGCATTGCCATTACAGGAATATCTTCGTAATTTCTGAACCCCATCTTTTTACTATATACAATGTTAAATTGGGGTTGGAGTGAGGATGGTTTTGTCTTAGTTTTTTATTAAATGTAGCATTTCTTTTCATGGTAATGTTTGAAACCTCAGAAATAGTTAAGGAAACTTTGTTGCTTAAAGGCTCCATATCCCTCAAAAATAGACATTTTGTATCCAAGAAAGATTTAATAAATTGATATATACATAACGAAAACACGCCTATGCAAATATGTAGAAAATTTCACCTCCAAAAACTGAAAATTTTCAGATAAAAACCTCTGATATTTTTCATATTTCTGCTCAAAACATAGATTGTAGGTACTCGTTAGAACCGCCTCGGCGAGGCGGTTCTAATGAGTACCCACAATCTATTTTTTAACAGAAATAAGAAAAATAATGTATACCCCTGTAAACCCCAGTTTTACTATATAAAAGTGGGGTTTAAGGGGGGTCAAACTCATATAGGCATGTTTTCGAGACGAGTATCAATACGATCATAAAATGCAGCATCTGACAGCCTGTAAAATTTCAGTTAGTCTCTCGTTTTTGAACTGAATCAAAAATGAAATGATTTTCTATCATATATTTGAATTAATGTTGGCAACATTAATTCAGAGATACGATAAAAAATCATTTCGTTTCAAGAACGAGAGACTAACTGAAATTTTACAGGCTGTCAGGTGCCACATTTTATGATTGTATTAATACCAGGTATCAATTTATTAAACCTTTCTTGGACAATAAATGTCTATTTTTGAGGGATATGGTGCCTTTGATATACTGCCCATAAATTATTTTGATTGCAGGGTTAGCTGCCCTTGACACTTATGTCTGTGAGCCCAACTCTCTACTTCTACAGTTTGTATTAGATGTTCATGAAATTTCACAGAAACGCTCGACATAATGTGCGCTTGACATAAATTATCTGCCCTTGGCACCTATGTCCGTGTGCCCTACATTTACCAGTTAAGTATTTCTGCAGTTCTTGTTAGACTTTCACAAAAATGATCGAGATGATGAGTGCGTGACATAAATTATTTTAATTGCAAGGTTATCTGCCCTTGGCAGTTAAGTTTATGTGCCCAACTTAGTTCCGCGAAGTATTTCAACAGCTATTTTCGATTTTCAAGAAACTTTACAAAAATAATCAACAAGATGAGTGCGTGACATAATTTTTTTTTATTTCAGGGTTCTCTGCCCTTGGCACTTATGTTTGTTTGTCCAACATTGTTCCGCGAAAAAAATCTACAGTTTTTGTTCAGTTTTCATGAAACGTTACAGAAATGATCAACAAGACGAGTAGTAGTGCGTGACATTTTTTTTTTAATTTCAGGGTTATCTGCCCTTGGCACTGATGTGCGTGTGCCCAACTTTGATCCGCGAAGTATTTCTACAGTTTTTGTTCGATTTTCATGAAACTTTACAGAAATGACTAACATGATTATCCGAAATAGTGTGATATATATTTTTGTTGCATGGTTTTTCTTCCCTTGGTACTTAAACCCTTCTGACCCACATTGTGACGCATACACCTCAGGTCTGATTCAGATGGGGTTAGGGGTTCAGTCGAACCCACCGCACTCCCATCCCCCTCAACGCCAACACACACACACACTTTTGACTAAAAAAAATCATTTTCATGAGAAATTTTGAATAAATTTGATAAAATTTGGGATACTGTATTTACCCTAAATATTTACATCCTTACATGTACTCTTTACCCTATACTTCGCTTCAACAAGACTTTTTTACTACTTATGTGTAAAATTGCATTCTGTGTTCTGTGGCGTCTGCTTGGGGTGTATATTGCTCAGTCTTTCCGAAAACGTAGACTAAATACTCAATACGGTAATTTGACCCCGCCCCAGAAATCATCCTCCGTCCATCCCTGCTTCGACAGATTTGTTAGATGTTCACGAAACTTTGCAGATTAGTAGACATAAAACTACATTTCGTTGCATAGGTTATATTATTGGCACTTAAGTTCATCTGTCCGAGTTCGTGACGCCATTTTTTTTTATTTGTTACTTTTTGATAAAACTTCATAGAAACGTTTTTGCTGACTATAGAAACGACTGTGCTGACCAGTAGCAGTAGGTGACATTATGCTTTTAGCTTTTTTTTTTTTTTTTTTTTTTGGTTTTGTTTGTTTTACAGGGTCTGATATGTGCCTTTGACACATCGTCCATTTTATTGTGTAAAAGCTGCTGCGTGGGTATTCGTTAAGTTTAGTTACGTTTATTTTTTGCTTTTGTTTAATTACAAAACAAGACGGATGCTGAGATAAAACACGGATATATATTTCTATTTTACATATAATTTGCAGTAAACAACAAAATTTGGTCACACCATGCGAAAATGTGTCTTCGGGCATATATGGACAGCGAAGGCTCAAATCAGCCTGCGCATCCGCTAACAGAATCATTGAATATAATGTATGAATGGAGAGTAAAGGCCAGGATGATACTTTGCACATGCGCATGATGATCCGAATCTTCGCATTTTTGCGCATGTTTGAAAGCACTTTCTTCGCTTGAAGCGGCCCAGTTAGTTTTATGAACAGACATGCCTGCCTACACGTATCGTAATTCTCTAAATTTAGGACACCTTGAGGGAAATGGTTGCGCTTTCAGGGGAGGCAACTCTGACAGATAGATTTTGTCCTTCCATTTGAAAAGGGATACAGTCAACCCTCTTTATACCGACACTCGATACAACGACAAAATTCTTTATAATGACAATTTGAATGTCACGAAACCTTCGCTCAAGTGGTGACGGTTAATGGGAAATAATGCAAAAACATTGCATAAAATCTTCAAGTAACATATGTTTTGGACATTTGTTAGAATCGCGATTCTAACAAATATCCTAAGCATATGTTCTTTGAGGAAATAAGAATAAAACAAGGTCTTTCTTACATATCATTCTGTCCATTAAGATTTATTTACAACAGCAAATTCATTTTAATGGCAACATCTTTGGTAATAAATGCTGTCGTTTTAACGAAGGTTCACTGTATTCTAAAAGGTAGAGTTTGTTCAGAAGAGTTGACCGCCCTTGTCAAAAGTGGTTTCGCAGGAAAGCAAACAGGTTGCCCCCCACCCCTACTCCACGCCTTATGATAAATTGTGCAAAACTTACCAGGTGTATCCATTCACCTTTTCTGATTTTATCCTAAAATTTGAACGTCCATTTGACCACCTGGGCCCAGTTGTTCAAAGCGTCGTTAGATTAATGAACTTGTTAAGGGTCATTTCGTTAACTGTTTTAGTGAATTCAATAGTTTTATATTCTGATTTTTTTTTGCTGAAAAAATGTGAGTAGCTTTTGCACTGCAAAAGCTACTCTCATTTTTTCAGCAAAAAATTTCAGCATATTTGCGTTTCACTCAATGTAAATTTTAACGAATCGTTAACTAACGACATCATTAGCTTTGAACAACTGGGCCCTCATGATATGGCTCACAGATGTTGACTGAATTGACATCACTGCAGAAACTGATCAGACTGCTATTACTTAGCGGGCATATGACTTTCATACAATTTTGAATTAAGGTCGACGCAAGGTCATGCATCGATGATAAGGTCAAGAATACGTAAATGGACTCTCCTAAAGATTTTTCTTTTTGAATTTTGCATACGAGTAGACCTAAACATATTACATTTAAATGCAAAACGACAGGTCACCGTGTTCGTTTAGGCGCAAGGACCGCTTAAATTAACTGACCCATAGATTTGATTGTGAAAAATTAATTCAGACTAGAAAATGATGTAAGCAGGATGAGAAATTTCTTGGCGTTCTAGTGTACTTAACTTGATGTGTGCAATCAGTATGTACAAGTATTACATCAGACGCGAAAAGCAAAATATGTGTGTTTGGACATGAGTGCCACGCAAAGACTCGGATCACTTTGCTCATTCGCGCAATCTGATCAGCGTCTTCGCTGTGCGCTATATGGATGCCCGTTGACTCAAAGTTTCTTTATGATGCTTTTCGCGGCTTATATATACCCTTGCAGAGTCCAAATAAATAAATAAATAATCTCGCAAGTTTTCTTTTTTTTTTTTCTTTTTTTTTTTTTTTTTTTTTTTTTTTTTTTGATTTTGGATTTTGAATCGGTTAATACTGAATAATTGCCTTTTTCGATGTAATTAATGGAGTTGAGCATGAAACTTCTGATGCGGATTTCATGTGTTATTTTGAAATGCTGGTTTTCTTGCAACAGCATAAAACAGTATTAAATAAGCAGGATTTTATTTTTTAATTTAGCTGTTATATGTTATATCTAGTCTATTATTTAAATCGAATTCACTCAAAGTAATGACATCATTATAGCGATCAAACATGGTTTTTCATGCATTAACATTCGCCAGGTCCAGTGCGAGGTGTTGAAACCGAGGCCGAAGGGACCTGGCGAATGTTAATGCATTGAAAAACCATGTTCGATCGCTGTTATTGCATAAAAACTGAAAGCATTTGTTATATTTCGCGTAATTTCTTGCACTATTTTATTTCACCTTTTCACTGATGTCTCGCGAACGCCAGAAATATCTCGGACATTCAATTTATGAAATTTTGAAGATTGCTTTATAGTTTCAAAAGCAATCTTTATAGTTTTTCTTAACTTTCTAAATGCATGCTTGTTTTTATTTATAAATCATTCTGTTTATCCTCTGATTGCTTGTGATTGCGTCTAGTCCATCGTCACCGGCCCAACTCTCGTCCGTTCACGTGAGAGTCATTCTCTCCTTTCCGCTGATTCAAGAAGGGTAGTTGTCATTTCTTGGCGATAGAATGTGCACTGTATTGGTTAACCGCTGCCCAGGAAAAGTTTGATTATGTAAATTGAC
This sequence comes from Anodontia alba, assembly GCA_964016985.1. Classification (NCBI taxonomy): domain Eukaryota; kingdom Metazoa; phylum Mollusca; class Bivalvia; order Lucinida; family Lucinidae; genus Anodontia; species Anodontia alba. The sequence goes on along the minus strand of OZ024823.1, from coordinate 8,076,471 downwards.
CGGCTCTATGACATATATAGCGTTGACTGGGCCGTTCAACTCCAAGAAAACAAACAAACAAACAAAACCACTATCCGGTCTGGTACTTTAGGGTCCTGTATTTTCATTGCGCTATGTCGATAAAATAGTACACAGATAGTCCGAGTTCTTAATTCTTGTATCGTGCAAAAAAAACAAAAAAAAACGTATCCCTACAATCGGAAAGATACACGTCTGAGTTTTTGTATATATAAAGCTTGGATATTGGTTCACACAAAACCGCTCTATAGCAATGTGAAACTGATTGCATTTTGGAAAAATGCATGCTTTTTGCATGATATTAGTTTAGAGTATTGCCAAGCAACTTTAAGTTAATCTGTACAGTTGATGTCTGAATATAAATTATCACTGACTGTTTAAAATTCTTGTCGCGTGTTATAAAAATGGCGTGAATTTTGATGAACATTTTAGTTTGCGGAAATTAAGTCAGTTATTATGTTTATTCTTCATACATTCTTACCCAATATAGTTCGTTAATAAAGGTTTAGAAATTATGGATATGAAGAAATGCGCGGTGATTCCCCTCAACATGCATATTTAAGACTTACGTCAGTACAATACAGTGTTCTATACGAATATATTTTATTAAACATAAGCACAAACCCCAAAAAGATGTCTGGTAAAATTTAAAATGTGTCATTCAAAATGGTGTCATAAAATTTGCAATCAAAAGTTTTCTTACAGGTTTATTGTAGCGCCATATGTGACGAAAAATCAAATTGTTTTTGTGTGTTAATCCATTTCTGTATACATGTACCTTCTAATAAAGAATATAGAAAACGGTAGAAGGTTTATTTAAAACGCAGTTTGCATGCGAAATTTAAAAATTAGTGTCAGACAGGAAAACGGGGTACTCTCTAGTAAATGCGAAAAACAACTGGTGTGTCACTAATGACGTCATGTTTGCATATATGCATGAGAAAATAAACATTCTGCTTTCTCTTTTGAGCATTTGTTTTTTTTTCTTTTCTGATTTCAGCCTGAACACACAAGGTTTTTTTTATACTTATAGTTTGTTAAGTATCAACTGGGCCTCCATAGAAACGTGCACGTTTTCGCGAAATGCAATGAATGCATATCTGCTATACAGTTGGTTTAAACGTATTTTATTTCATCGAAATCACAACACAGCCATACATACATACAATACTCATTAGGATTTGAACGAAAGCATACTGCTTATTTAGTTCATCTCCTAATACATACAATATCTATTGTGAACATTTATGGCCAAAACATATTTATAGAGTAAGCAGATGGTTATATTAGAGACTGAAATTATGAGTAGTTACAATAGATTAGCATATAATGCTATCAACAAAATGCAGTCTAGTAAAACTGGACAAGAAGGAAAGAAGAGTTAATATAAAAGAAAAAAAAATTTCATAGCATGATCCATACAAACGGGGAGGGTAGAGATTAATTATACCAAATGTATAGGGGTTAAGAGCATGGGTAAAGCGTACAATGCCCGGGCAGCTGATGGATATTATGATCAGTTTCTAGAGATTCTATATTATGTATACATATATATCTTTCCAAGACTAGCAAAAAAAAAAAAGTACTCTTTTCGCAAAATCATAATTATAAATCATAATAAATTATAAGTTAAGCTACAGTGCCAGTAGACCTGTCTTAAAATCTTTTACTGTCTTTGATGTATGCTTGCACAGCCTCGAATATACGGACATTTCTTTGATATGATAAATAATAATAATAATAATAATAATAATAATAATAATCGACTTTATTTATAGAGGGTAACACATTTAGTAATCTAGTACTAATCTTCCATGTGGCCCTCTTTTTTCCTGGGTAGAAAACAGTACTAAGCAATGTGGATAAAGTCTCTTGCTCAAGGAAACAACACTTGCTGTTAGTGGGGATCGAACCCGGTACCTCTCGATCTCGAGTCCGATGCTTTACCACTGCACCACAGCGCTCCACTATCACTGTTTCCACGCAACAAACAATCAATAGTTACCCTACAAAACTGAGAAACAGTACGAATTAATTCCGCTCGTTGGTTTCTGTAAAAACTGCACTTCAAAAAGTAGTGTTCTGCGTTTTCTACCTCTCCGCATCGACATAACGGTGAGGCTACAATATTTTTTATAAAAAGGTCGTAATTAAGAGCACTACATTTTGTTCTCAAGCGAGTATGCAAAACCTGTAGCTTTCTATTTCCTATATAAAAATGTCTCGGTACAACTTTTTTATTATGGTTTAAGTGACATTTAAATGAGTCAATCGTTGTTGCGTTTCTATGGTCATCTGGCAGAGAATTCCAATCACGGACCACAGAAGGAAGGAATGATTGATAATATAGAGTTGTCCTTGCATTAACTGTCTGAAGATCATTCTCATTTCTTAGATGATAGCGTGAGATAGAGTTCACTGTTGGAGGTACAAGAGAAGAAAAATAAGCTGGTGAAAGACCATTGCACATTTTATAGAAAAGTGTTAATTTTTGTTTCTTTCTGCGAACTTCTAAGGTTTCCCACCCTGTTTCATTGTATAAGGCCTGAAATGAAACTAACTTAGTTGCACCTGTTACAATCCTTGCCGCCTCCAACTGTATCTTTTCTAAATTTTGCTTTTCTTGTAGATTACAATTATCCCAAACTCCACTGCCATACTCTAGCAAGGGACGAATAAAAGAAGTATATATAATGTCTAGTGATTTACGATCTAAATCAAATTTAAATTTCCTCATGATATTAACCCTTGCCCAAGCTTTTTCTGGAATGTATTCAATTTGCTTGCTCCAGGAACAATCCTTCGAAAAATACAACCCTAAATGCTTATGAACATCAACCTCTTTTACTGGTTGATCCTGCATGTAGACCGGTGGATGCAAGGCTTGATTATGTTTTCGAGAATTAAGAAGAGATTCAGGTTTTAAAGCATTAAAGGTAACTAACCATGTCTTAGCCCAAGCTGCCACTTTCGCTAGATCTGTGTTTAAAATATCTGCTGCAACTTCCGGATTTTCAACAATAATGTATAAACTCGTATCATCAGCGAAAAGACGGATATTTGAACCTATGTCTTTTACGATATCATTAATATAAAGTAAGAATAAGAGTGGACCAAGGAACACCAGCGCGAATATAGTTCCAATCTGATTTTGCTCCAGGAATAACTACCCGTTGATATCTATTCTGTAAGTAGTTTTCAAACCAACCCAATAGATTACCGGAAACACCAGACGCACGTAATTTATATATGAGACCGGCATGCCAAACGCGGTCAAAAGCTTTGCTTATGTCGCAAAAAAACACTCTTACTTCCTTTCCAGAATCAAGGGCTTTGCAAAATGTATCGTAAAGAAATGTCAATTGGTTTACAGTGGAGTCGCCAGGAATAAAGCTAAATTGTAATGGTGTAAGGATATCATTATCATGAAAGTGATTATACAAGTGTTTGAATACAATTCTTTCAAAAGTCTTATCAATGTTACTAAGGAGAGAGATCGGCCTGTTATTAGAAAGAGATGAAACGTCTCCGCCTTTGGAAACTGGACACACATGTGATCTTTTCCAAATGTCGGGAACATCTGATTGCTGTAGAGACTGGTTAAAAAGATTCGTGAATTCAGGAGAAAGTTCTGTAGCTAATGCCTGTAGTACTCGATTATTACTTTCGTCCGGGCCTGATGCTTTGCCAAGTGGTAAAGACAAAAGCGCTGCCTTTACTTCAGCCTCTGTAATAACAAAATTACTCAAAATAGTCCCATTATATACAGGCATGTTCGGAAGAGTTGCATTTTGCTCATCCAAAAGAGTCTGGTCACGGAAATAGTCATTTAAAAGATTCGCTTTATCTATACTTTCTGAATAAATAATGCCATCCTTTTCCAGTGGAGCATTTGAGTTTCTGTATAAAGGAGAGATGAAAGTTTTCAGTGTTGTCCACCAATCTTTAGACGTAAAGCGTTGGTTTCTTAGAGTATTAGTTAATTGTTCATTTCGATTCTTTTTTGACTCCCGAATTAATGAAATAACTTTATTATGCAATTTTCTAAATTTTTCCCAGTTAGCCGGAGTATCTGTTAATTTTGCTTTCCGAAAAGCTCGTTTACGCTTACGAATTAAATGACGTATTATGGAAGTCATCCAAACAGGCTCTGACGGTCTTATTCGTACCTGTTTGTTTAGAATACATTCTTTTGAAAGAGAAAATATTTTTTCTGTGATATTGTTGGCATATATGTTAATGGCATCACTTCGTAAAGACGCCCAATCAAAATCGGCTGCCTTTTGACGAAGCAGGTCAAAATCTGCTCTGTCATACATCCAAATATGGCGCATGTAAGATTTCTTTTTCGGTTTTGAAAATTTAAAAATTCCGTAAATTGGACAATGAAAATGAACATTTTGCAAAAATGGTTCCCCTACTGCTATACAGTTGTTTTATATACAGACATGGCCAGGCTTTCTTCCTATATCGAAATAAATTGTATATATTTCCGATGCTAGGGTTAACAAACTGAGTACTAGAAAACTTTTATTTTGCGCCCGGTTTAACCTAATTCGCCCGTCCATCCATCCAACCATCCATCCTTCCGTACGTGTGTACAGAGGTATCAGGGTGAAGTTACAGCTTACAATATGAAGAATGAGTGCAGATGGCACTAACGCTTGCGCACACACACACTTACAGAATGTACACACACGCACGCACGCATTCATGCACGCACGAACACGCACATACATACATATATACATGCCCACACACAAGCGATTGGCGCGCGATCCGCATGCGCATTCGCACGCCCATGTGCTTGCGTATGCGTATGCGCTTGATGATGCGTGTGCGGGCTGTATATATTGCGTGTGTCTGCATTCCTTGCCTTTTCGGTGCAGTATTATGGAGTGCCAGCGATAAAATCCTATATCAGCCTGCGCGCCCGTTTTGTCTAGGACAGGGATTCTATGGCCGCGATATGCGCGTATGTATCGGCATGCTTAGGCGCTTACGTGTACGTGTGCGCGTGTGGATGCGGGTGTGGTCTGTATATTGCGCGTGCATGGATTCCTTGCCTTTTCGGTGATTTTGTTGTCCGCACTTAACTACTGGTCGTGGCTTTCCCTTTACTTTTGGCATATGTTCGGACCAGCCTGGCTTATATTCGGATATGCGCAAGCTGATGTGAATTGTAGCTAGAAGTCTTTTGTTACTTTCAGGACATGTGCCTCTATTGTAATTTAGGTTTATGTCCGAGTAAGAATGTTTGCATCATAATGAATATTGCACAAAATGTTTGTTTCTTTGCTAAAGATATATAACATGGTGCTAGGAACTACATGCTGATATGTGTCCTTGCCAATCACAGACGCGCTACATACATATGTGGCACCTGGTTTTCAACTCTCCTTCTTTTGGTTCCTCGAGAGGGCTGTGCTTCGTGATTGTGGCTTCGTCATCTCCTGGAAATATTCATTTAAACTTTTACATACTCATTACGAAAACACTCCTATTCAAATATATAGAAAATTTCACCTTCAAAAACTGAAACTTTTCAGATAAAAAAAACTCTGATATTTTTCACATTTCTGCTCAAACATAGATTGTGGGTACTCGTTAGAACCGCCTCGGCGAGACGGTTCTAACGAGTATCCACAATCTATGTTTATGAGCAGAAATAAGAATAATGTATACCCCCTGTAAATCCCAGTTTTACTATGTAAAAGTGGGGTTTAAGGGGGTCAAAATTATATAGGTATGTTTTCGTAATGCATGTAATTACACCATTGAGTAAATATGACGATATAGTCTGTGTGCGCGTGTGTGCCAACGCTCAGACTACGAGTTTTAGTATATCTTCAGTTATAGAAATCAAGCCGTATCATTTATTAATAGAGACACGTTATCTTATCGTTAATGTAAAACTGATATATTAAATTGATTTACAGTTAATAAAGACAGGGTCCTTCTAAACTATGTCAAATTAAATTAATGTCTGTTTTACAAATCTCAATTGACTGTGTACCTTGTATTAGTATATTGCTTTCACTATAAAATGATTATATCAAGCTTGGCATATCTTATTCTTTCGGAAGTAAGACGCCATTCTTGACTGTAATCTGTGAATGAGTTCTTTCCCGGATAATCTCACGTCAGTTTTTCCAGGTAAGTGGTTTTACTTTGACCAATATTATGTGAATAATATATTATGACAATAACATTCAAGAAATAACTGAAATCTTTATTAAAAAAATGACTAATCAAGTCAAATTTGAAAATACATACAGTATTTGAATTTAAACTGGTTTCCAAAATAACTTCAGTTGCATATCGCAGAATTTCTTCAATGTGCTTTCAACATTCTTTCAGAAAGTCATATTTTTTTTATATTTCTGACGCTCTGCACAGAAAATAATGTGCAAACTTTTATCATGATTAATGAAAATATTTTGTCGTGACTACCTATGCACAAAAAAAGTTTTATTCCATTCATCATTTTTTTTTTTTTTTTTTTTTTTTTGTTTTTAATCGAATATTTTATTTTTTCCCCATAGTGAAAATGGCTACAATTTGTGCAAAAATCGAAAGGATAGGTAGATTGGAGACAGGTTTTCAACAATTTCCACTTGTGAGGTTTGTAAGGGGTTTGGGTGGGGGTGGGGGGAAGGGGGGAGAGAGGGTACCAGTATCCCATATCCCTTGAAGTAAACAGGCAAATAGCCCATATCTATTTAAATGAACAGGCAAATATCCCCATAAGTGGTTTTCTAAGTATCCCATATCCCTTAAAATAAACAAACATATCCTTGAAATAACCAGCATAAAGTGCAGACAGAAAAAGCTTTTATTTTGCCGTCAAGTAGATAAATAATTGAGGTCTAGATGGAGGAGCGGGGTGGAATTTTCTGATCAGTAAAATGTTAGCCAAGTATTCTCTTTCTTTAAAATTCTGGCTTATTCTTTAAAAAGATTCAATTATTCTTTAAAATTTTAAACATATGTTTTCTTCCAACATTCATTTATCATCAAATCATCAACCTACTGTAGTCAGTTTCTGTATGATTCAAAGGAAAAAGTCACTAACTGTGCATTTAAACACGGATCTCTACTTAAAATAGAACTTTACTACTTGGCACAGACCACAGAGAATGTCACAGATTATCTGTTTTGTACAACCAATACAGGGAATTTTAATTTAGCGATCACAGATCATAGGCCATATGGCTGTCACAAATGACAAGACTTATTTTCTGGTCTTGTAAAATTGACATAAAAAAATCCAGCTACATACAACTAGAACAGTGTCTTCGGAGCTTAAGGGCGACCAGTAGAGGGAATCATCGTTCCTAAGTCAGGGCATGCGACAGCTTATGTGGAACGTTTTGTTCATATGATTTTACGTAAGTTTGGCCCATTTGCCTTACGTATTGGCGAAAAACACTCAGTTTGGTGTATATCCCTTTCGGTGTAATGTTTATGTGCATTGTATACGTTTCGTATATGGACACAGTGGGCGAGTTCAGCTGAAACTCTAGAGTCCACTCGATGAACGCGGTTTACAGCAAAACGCTCAGAGTTCTTACTCGAATTACGTCACTTCACCTTTGACATTAACTCCAATCGAACCCTGCTTTCACGCCGGGTTAATCGAGTGTCAAGATGGCGGCTGGTGGTGGTGAAAAGAACAACAGGTAAGCAAAAGAGCGAGAAAAATAGTTTATTTTAGTTTGCACTTATATATTTGCAGCGCACAAGCAGTAACTACAAATTTTGCAACATGTTTCTGTATGAAATCGCCTTCTTCGTTCAAAAGTTCTGTCAAAGTCACTAACCCAAGCATTTCACTGGAGGCCGCCATGTTGTGGAGTACTGGATTGAAGAGTTCGTCGTTTTGCTGAATCGATGCGTGCGCATCTGTATCAAGTTCTAAAAATAGTTCTAGAGTTTACTCGAGTGTTTCAGATGAACTTGGCCAGTGGTGTTGATAGTAAAGATAAGCTTTACACGTTTTGCACATTGTGTTGGTAGAGAAGATAAGCTTTATACTTTTGGAACGTTGTGTTTACGCGTATTGTTTACATTTCACACATATTAAACACGATCAGTTATAAAGTCGCAGCGGGCCAGATAACATGGGCCCGAAAAGGGCATAATCTTTTTTTCGTAATTTTTACATTTTTATATCATTGTTTTTTTTTTAACAGAAAACCTCTGAAGAAGGCGAAAGCCGAAAGGCCTCAGGTAAACACATCATTTGCACTGTTAATGATTAACTCTCAACATATAGTTTAACGCCTATCATTTCAGCATCCTTTCTGGATCCATGCTTCCAAAAAGATTTTTTTGTTAGATGATCTGCTCCTCCTCCCAACTTCCCTGCTAGCATTCTACGTAAATCTACATCGGGCCGTCATCGGCCCGTCAGCTACCCTGACGGGCCGATGACGGCCCGATAGAGATTTACGTAGAATGCTGACTGGGTTACACATACGTGTGTGTGTGTGTGTGTGTGTGTGTGTGTGTGTGTGTGTGTGTGTGTGTGTGTGATTCTTATTAAGAAATATGGGAGACTTCTTGCAACATGCCATATATACATACGATTTTACACTGACTCCATACCAGCTTTCTCACGTTGGTACCGAACGTCCACGGCGTTAGACAAACGATATACAGCTGGACAACGGACAAGTGGCGGAGACCGATGTCCAAACAGCATTTCGCTGTACCTGCAATATTGAGGTCAAGTGGCTGAGCATTCTCTAGTAACAGTGTATCTCAAGAATCGCATGCACTTTTCGAAAACACACACACACACACGCACACACACACACACACACATTTGAATTCGTTTGAATATGGTACCGATTTAAACATAGAAAGATAGTGTATATGTATACCTGCAAAATACTCTGATATACCCATTTCGGATTGCTTTGCTTTCCGAGGTATTTGTGCTCAGACTCTTACAAAACAACCATCTGGTCAAAGGAATAAACACAGACAACAATTTTGTCCGTATTTTACAAGGCGGTTGCTTCGTGCTTCCTTTTTCTGTTTCAGGATGACTGATGATGAAAAGTTGCCGATTTTGGGATCGAACCCGAAACTTGGGTCTAGACAGTTGCAAAGTGGAAATGATCCTGTTGAAACCAATGTGTACAAACGAAGATGGTGGGTTTTGGGTATCTTTGTTCTCACAAGTTGCACGCAGGTATTTGGCTTGTTTGGTGAATTGCTGTAGTCCTAGTGTCGTTACTAGGACAGCAGCGGCTTACAAACCAACAATAAGAATTAACGAAACAGTAATCAAAACGATCATTTTCACACTTATAATAAATTATTTTAACCCGTTGTAGACTGAATGAACTCCTCGACACTGTATATTGGAAGATTCTAATTTCGATTTGAGGTATGTCAGGCTGTGATTTAGATATTCCTAGAGAAAAAAAGGTTGAACTATTTGCAAACGGTGGAGACCCTGATCAGCGTTCTGTGGTGTCTGATCTGGGTCTTCATTGTTTGCCAATTACCCTTTTAGGGATTTCAAGACTACAATAGGTTAAAGACGAAGAAAAAGCAAACATAATCTCATTCTGGACTTTCATGACGAACTGAGTGACAATGGGATGAGGCACTATAGACCAGCATTACCTGATTTAAGACCATGTGGCCCGGATGTAAGAATTTCGTCCTTAACATGTCACACATGATATGTAGCATAGTTATATTTACAACTTTGTAAAAGAAAAACAGACCTACACAGAGTAAAGTACGTGTCTATCAATGTCTGCGGTTGGGCTCATCTTGGTCTTGTTTGTGGTTTTCTTGTTTTCTGGCTTCAGATCGCCATTGAGCCCTTTGGTTTGTTTCATGATTATATGTGTTTCACTGTCATGTTTCACAGATGGGGTAGAAGATCCCTGTGCGAACGGAACATATATTTGTAATTTGAAACTGCATCAGAATTAAGGGAGATGTTTCGCGGGAGTAAAACTAGTTTAAGCCCCCTATCCAGTGAGCATTCTTATAAATCTATAGCAGGCCGTTATTGGCCCGTCAGGGTAGCTGACGGGCCGATAACGGCCCGCTATAGATTTATAAAGAATGCTAGCTGAGTAGTAGTTTTTCTACTGACTGTTCCAATACAGCTTCTATGTTGCAGTTCTTCTTTGTTTGTGTGTCTATGATTTCATATATGGCGTTTGTGGTGTCCTTATTTGTTCCTCATCTTTCCTTCTCTTAGAAATGTTACAGTCATGTAGCAAAACCTTCCCGAGGCACCAAAAGAAGGAGAAACACAGAACAAACGCCACGTATGAAACCACCGACTTACGAATAAGGAAGAACTGCAAAAGAGAACCTGTATTTCTGTTGCAGGTCCTCTTTTCTTATTCGTTCTGTTTTTATTAGAACACTGTTTTGAGATGTCGTGTCATGCCATTCAACACTTATCCGGTACCTTGGGAGGGCTGGTTTCCGTGACTGCAATCTTTCCAGAATAGAACCATGTTTACGCTTCTGTAAAGCTGGACAAAGGGTGTGATTGCACTAATCGCTACCCAGCTAGCATTGTACGTAAATCTACATCGGGCCATCATCGGCCCGTCAGCTACCCTGACGGGCCGATGACGGCCCGATATAGATTTACGTAGAATGCTGACTGGGTATGTACATGCGTTTGGGCTTTAGGCTGAACTTCAATTATTAAATAATTTGGTTGATGAAAAATTTACAATACAGTACGCCAAGTTATGATTCTGATGATATTATGTTCTGTTTTTGATCTAATGGCGAGCTGAAATAAAAGTAGACGCAAGATGGGTCCAGGTTATTATGACATCACAAGAACACTGAAGTAACGGTAGACGTCATTATTGTTAGACTAATGGGTTTCGTTTGTAAGTAACGTTGACAATTGTCACGGTGATATGTGACTTCAACTATTTACAAAATAACTCGAAAAGTCATCATTTGACCATATCGACGTAATGCTAAAGCTAAGACAAAAGCAGATTAGGTCTGAATGAGTTTTTCTTTTTAGAGATAATGAAGATATGTAATGACATTCAATCCGATAGTGACGCTTTAAGCTCTACGAAAATTATGCTATTTTTAATATCTAAGTACGGGACGACTTATGCCACAGTCTAGCGAATAATATAAAAAATTGAGCCACAACGTCAGAAAACGTCATTTTGGACATATGCGCCCAGCGAAGATCAGGCCCCGAGGTTATAAAACTTTTTTCATGCTCAACTCAGCTGAACACGAAAATCTTCATGCTGATAAATCTCAAATTTCCACCAATGCCAAATTCTTTCTTGCTAAACATAGCTGAGTATGAAAATTTCTCTGCTAATAAATATGAAAATGCCGACTACTGTTGGCATTTTCAAATTTATTAGCAGAGATAATTTCATGCTCAGCTGAGTTAAGCACGAAAACAGTTTTATAGCCTGGGGGACCAGAATTCTTACTGGACGCATTTTGGATATCCAATGATGCAAAGTTTGTTCATGCTGACAACGAAGACTCTGATCAGACTCTGCACAAGAACATTTCTGCGATCATCAATAATCTGAAAGGCGGGTCCTTTGGAAATACAGAACGAAACAAAGGAAGGAAAATGACACGTTCGTATTTATTGAGTCATTTGTTGAGTGATAATGTAAAACCTACAACGTCCTTCGTGCACCCATAGTCACATGCATTATGGTCTGTTAGAATCCTGTCTACAATATTTCAATGTTCATTATTTGATCCTTGTTCAAAGTTAAAATTATCATGCCACTTTATGCAATCATCTTACCTTAATGACAACCATGAATAGGCTCGGTCGGACAAGCATCCGACTGGTGATCAGGGGTTCGATCCCGGCCGGGTCCGGCAACATTCTTTCAAGGAAATTGATCATGAAATGTTTTCTCTTTCTCCCTTCCGCTGATTCAAGAAGGGTAGTTATCTTGCGAAAAAATGTTTAAAAGTACTGGTTAACTGCTTAGAGACTAATCCTGCACAGGAAAACGTGTGGTTAGGTAAACTGAATAGCTCGACACGACTTTAATAGTGTTGACTGGACCGTTAAAGCACCCCAATCGAAGTGATCATTTACATTAATGACAACCATTTATTATTATTAGTGTTAGTATTATATTGTGTAGGTTGATCTGTCTCCGCTGGAAACACATGCAATCGTGTAGGAAATGCTGTCACCGGCTCTGTTATCATTATTCTTATTATTAGTCTATGGTATGGAATACCTGGGGTCCTATCACGGAGTCAGCCGAAGCAGTATTTGGATGGACAGACAGTACAATTGGACTAATTGTGAACTTAGGAAACATTTCTTTTATTACTTTTGTGATGCCAATGAGCTGGATCAACGACGAAAAGGGTAATAATTCATTGGTCATATACTGCCTATAAGATACGAAAATTGGATAATCTCTAGTTGTCAACGGTTCTGTACTCACATCCTTGAAACGCCGACTTTTCTGTGCTGAATGTGAGCATATTTTAGCGAATAGGAACAAACACAAATGCAATTTGGTTCAAACAGTTTGTATAAATCTTTACAGAGAAAAAAAAATAAATAAAAAACAGAACATAACATGCACCGTATTTCACCAAAGTGAAGATTATTTCCTTTGGGATCATTGAGCCCATTCTGGTTACAGTAAAACCTGTGTAAGACAGCCACCTTCGAGACTGACTTTAAACAGTTGTTGATGTGGAAAAAGTTGTCTGTCTTATAAAGGTACATGTCATGTAATTTTGCTAGCAAAATTACATGACATGTACCTTTATAAGACAACGATCTTTCCAAATCAACCGTTAAAGTCAATTTTAAAAGGTGGCTGTCTTACACAGGTTTTACTGTACTTTGAAAATTAAATACCTTTTAAGCCGGTGCTAGGGGCTGTATGTAGCAAACTACATTGCTGCATATGAAGAGATTTAACATTTTATATATTTTATTTTCTATACAAAAGTGATCCAGAAGAATATCAACTGACTAATTTGAATCCGTATCTCAAAAGAAAATCTAGTTTGTGCTTGTCTTATATGTGTTGTGGACAATACCTGACCCAAAGGTGAACCTTTCCCAAAAATCTAAATAACCCGTTTATGCCTAATGGAATCATAATGCGGCATCTAATCTGGGTCTGCACTGTTTGCCTATATCTCTTTTATGGGACTCTAGGTAAAAAATGGATTAAACCTCTGCTTGATTTTACTACAGACAGTTCTAAAGTAGTGATTCTTGTGTAGTTAGTGCTTTCGGGCATTGTGACTGTTGTGTATTTTGTCCTTTTAATGTTTTCGTTGTGTTTGGTAGGTCACGTCTGGCCTTGTCATCCCCTCCTTGGAGAGAGAGAACCATTTGCTCTGTTTTTCGTTGTTATGCCTCGTATGTGTTGTCCATCGTGGTTTGTTGTCAATGGTAGGCTTTGTTCTGTATTCTGCTCTACTGAAAATATATGTGGAAACACCAAGCAAATACCATAATCACGAAGCACAGCCCTCCCTCGGCACCAAAAGAAGATGAGAAACAAATAAGGACAACAAAGACGCCACATATGTAACCTGTGACGCACAAATAAAAAAAATAACTGCAACAGAGGACTCGCCTTGGGACGGTCAGTCGGAAAACAACTGAAGGGTGTGGGGTGGGGTCAGGGAGGCTAAACTAGTTTTACTCACGCGAAACCACATCCTCTATTCTGATGCAGCTCCAAATTACAAATGATGTTTGGTTCGTATAGGGATCGTCTACATCATCTGTGAAAATATATAATCAAAATTACTGTCATTAAACTGAGCAAAGGGCTCAATGGCGATCTGAAGCCAGACCACAACCACAGACAGGACCACGATGAGTCCGACCATAGACATTGATAGTCAGACACTGACCATCTGAAACAGACTGAGGATGAAGCCGTCATTTTATCTGAGGACCGACCCACCGTCCTGCAATTAAAGAAGGAAGCAAGCCTATAAACCAAAATTGGATTAACAACCATGCACGCAAGACGTTTTTGTACTGACCAGTTCTGGGCGGTTCCTCTGATGCAGTTCTTCTTTGTTCGTGCGTCCATTACGAAAACCTATTCAAATATACTGAAAATTTTACCTCCAAAAACTGAAAATTTTCAGATAAAAACCTCTGATATTTTCATATTTCTGCCCAAAACATAGATTGTGGGTACTTGTTAAAACCGCCTCGGCGAGGCGGTTTTAACAAGTAACCACAATCTACGAGGGATGTTTGAAATGAATTGCTTATTGTCCTCTAGCTCGATATCCAAGTGGGGCACGATAAAAACCAATACCTGTATAGGGTTTTTCAATATCTACACAATGGTGTATAAATGTACATGTTAGACTAAGTGTAAGACATAAAATTTGCCATTTGAATACACGCAGTCATTGACCACTGCAGTAAAAATGGTTGGTAGAAGCGTTGACAAAAAAGGAAGGTGAAATACGGGCTTACATCAAAGCTCGCTCAAAACTTGGTTGTTCTTTGAAGAAGCTGATGACTGAAATTTCTACTGCTTTTGGACCTTCTTGTGTGTCTTATGACACAGTTCAGCGGTGGAAAAAGAAATTTGAGTCTGGTGTAGAGTCCATCAAAAATGCACCGAAATCAGGTAGGCCAAAATCTGCATCTCGTAAAGGAATCGTTTCCAAAATAAAGGAAATCATTGAAGGAGATGCCAGATTTACAGTTCGTGATATTGCACGAAAGGTAGGCATATCACTATCAACGGTTCACCTTATTTTGAAGAAGCATTTGAAAGTCAGAAAGATTTCTGCTAGATGGGTGCCACATCTGTTGACTGACGAGCAAAAGAGGCAACGGGTTAAAGTGGCCAAAAAGCTGCTTCAAATGTTTCCAAAATATGACAAAAAGCAGTTTGCCAATGTCGTCACAGGTGATGAAACCTGGGTCCATTATTTTGAGCCCGTCAAAAAGGTTAGCAATAAGATCTGGGCCACTAAACATAGTAAACGCCCAATAATTGCCAAACGTTCTTTGAGTACAAAGAAGGTTTTGTATGCAATCTTCTTCTCTGGTGAAAGAGTCGCAATAAAAGTGCCAGTGAAAAAGGG
This sequence comes from Anodontia alba, assembly GCA_964016985.1. Classification (NCBI taxonomy): domain Eukaryota; kingdom Metazoa; phylum Mollusca; class Bivalvia; order Lucinida; family Lucinidae; genus Anodontia; species Anodontia alba. The sequence continues at coordinate 8,061,345 of OZ024823.1, read as the reverse complement.
CAAAAGCATCACCGGAAAGTACTACACGTACAAAGACGTAGTACTGAAGAAACTGATAAAGTATTGTCAGAAACGACGCCCTGCCACTGGTTTTAAACATGTCCGTCTTCTACATGACAATGCCCCAGCTCATACCTCAGCAATAGTTACGGCGTTTTTGAAGAAAGAAAAAGTAACTGTTTTGCCTCACCCCCCGTATTACCTTGCCCCATGTGATTTCTTTTTGTTTCCGAAATTGAAAGCATTCCTTGCTGGGCGGAAATACCAGTCCCGACAGGCACATGGATCTGCCATTTATCAGTACCTTATTACTGTACCCAAATCAGCGTACCGTGACGCCTTCAAGAAGTGGATACATCGGCTGAAACTTTGCATTTCTAGCCACGGTGAGTACTTCGAGGGCATGCAATGAGTACTTTTGGGCTAACTTGAAATTTGAAGTCTCCAGATAGAAATAAGCAATTCATTTCGAACATCCCTCGTATGTTTTTGAGCAGAAATAAGAAAACTAATGTATACACCTATAAACCCCAGCTTTACTACGTAAAAGCGGGGTTTAATGGGATCGAAATCTTTTAGGCATGTTCTCGTGATGTTCCTGTTGGTATGATTATAGCTGTGTTGTGTGATTGTGGTTCTTCCTGGACGTCTTTTATACTATTTTGCCTATATGCAATGTCTTACTTTTAAATTGTTGTTATCTTAATTTAGGTTGTATCAGAAATGAAATTTAAACTGTAATATCTCCTATTATTCTTTTGTTTTCTTGTTTCATCTCTTTTAGGTTTACGCGTATCTATGCTGATATCTACAACATGTCTTGTCACCTTCACTGGATTACGGTGTATAACGTTAGAGCCAACACCTCTGACATGGTGAGAGAGACAGACAGACAGACAGAGAGAAGAAGAAAGAGAGAGGAGAGAGAGATCGGTGGATGCGAGGTGCTCGGATGGACGGATACATTGGAGTGCAGTCGCATAGAAAGATAGATGGGCAAGCAAATAGCCACACTGTTGAGTGGAAACGAAATTGACTTTATTTAAGTGCATCTCAAATTTTGTCTTCTGATTTTAAATCTGCTTCAACAAAAAGATTTCTATAACTTCAGCAAAAACAACAATAAACAATAAAATGAACGTTTTAATGAGATGACTGAGACAAATATATAAGTATGTAGTAGTACTGGTTACTACTTTGAAGACATAAAAATAAGATGTGTCTCGGACTGTTAAGAGACTGGGCACAATAAAACCTAGTATACTTGCAATAAACGATAGATAGTTAGAGGCCCAATAGGGAAATTGAGTACTGGCTAATTTATCTGATTTATAAGTATTATCCCCTCCAAAATATTTATTATTCTTCAGAAGGCCTCCTTAACACCCTGCTGGGGTCTTATAATCATTTCTTTAATGAACGCCTTTGATATCTCTTGCATAATACCAAGGTAGGGGCAATTAACCCATTGTAGCCTGAATAAACTGTCCCACACTATATATTGGAAGAGTCCAATTTCAATTTTAGGTACAGCTGGCTATGAAATTTCCATATTCCTAAAGAAAAATGGCTAAACTATTTGAAAACAGTGGAGACCCTGATCAGACGCCGCGTTTCTGCGGCGTCTGATTTGGGTCTGCACTGTTTGCCAATTACCCTTTTACGGGTCTCCCGACTACAGTGGGTTAAATAATTAGTGTGTGGTACCACTTTTGGTCTCGTTTAAGCCATGTATTTAACGACGTTTGCAATATTTCAACTCTTTGCTAAAACCTATATAACCCATCAGATCTGTATATTGGGCTATAGGAGGCCATATTCATATTGCAGCATTTGCTCCTCAAACGAATTAGATGTGATCATTTTCGAAGGTTAGATACGGTATACAGCTTAAGAGATGAAGCAGAAAAGTGATTTCTAACACCCCTGCACGTGTTGTTCCTTATTTGTCTTTACATTTCTAGCCGTGCTTTATCTAAGGTATTTGAGCACAAGAATTTCGTCGCGCGCTATCGACGGGAAACCAATCATATTTGCGAAAGTTTCGCCCCCCTGGTAACTATGGACGCTAGATTAGCTTACAATATTGGCCGAAACATTCATATACATAATAAATTATTTTATTTATTAAGACAGAAAATGATCTATGAGCATATTGCAGTTCTTTGACTTTTTTTTACCTGATGAGTTTCTCTACAGGTTACACCATTCAAACACATTCGTTTTACTTCTTGTTTCCATCGTGTATTTGTTGACGTTCGAAAACGAAAATAAGTCGGTTAATATTCTTATTTGCTGTTATATCTGTCCTTATTAAAATCCATCGCCACACTCAAATTTCATACTTTTTGCAATCCTTTCATGAACACAGGATTTAAGTTTTTTTTATATTAATACATCGTTTATTTATATTTTACACCGTCAGCTGATTCGCATAATTTATCCGCCATTTTGAATATTCGTCATCGAACCTTGTAACTACGTAACCGCGTGACGTAATGCTTAAGAGGTATTGTCAACTACCAAAGGGGAAGTCAGGTAATAAAAATAATAATGAAAATCAATAAAAAAAATATCATTTATGCAAAACTCGCTCAGTGAGGGGTGTTAGAAAAGAAATTAATCATTCCGAACCGTGCTCAAATGCCCCAGATAAAGCACAGTTGAGTTTGGGTTGTATCCATTTGAGCACTTGCTCGCTGCGCTCGCTCGTGCTCAAATGGGTACAACCCAAACTCAACTGTGCTTTATCTTAGGCATTTGAGCACGGTTTGGAATAATTTATTTCTTAATTAAAGTCAGTATTTGATTTCAATGTATAATAATTCTGATGCAGTCTTATATGTCAGGCTGATAGGCATAGTGGGCGAGGCATGCTTACCAAGTAATGCTTACCTTCCATGGACGCGCGATTACACCCGATTTAATCTGGGCCCATGTCTGTCTGTCTGAACATACCTAATTTTATTTTTGTGTATATGATTTTATGATTTTCCGAAATACGATTTTAGTATATTGACCTCAGACTGATCAATACTGTATAGGCCGCGCCATGCAAAAACGTCATCGGGCATATTTTTACGACATGAAAGTCGCAACAAAGGAATGAAGCATAGCTGAAAAAATTACCCGCTTCTCGTGGGAATCGAACCCGGTCCTCCCGGTTAAAAATCCAATGCTCTAACCACTGAGCCAAAGAGTCGACTCCCTGATGCAGTTGTCAGAGATTGAATGTACACCTATAAGCTATGCGTAATCTGCCAAGGCAGACAATCGAAGGTAGGAGTGCTCGGTCGTAACACCCCCTCCCCACCCCCCCCCCGCCCCCTCCTTTTCAAGGAAGTCATCATTTATGATGACGCGAAGCCATTTCGGCTATTTAAAGCCCAATCCCGGACGAGCCCCCATCTTACGACATGAAAGTCGCAACAAAGGAATGAAGCATAGCTGAAAAAGTTTCCCGCTTCTCGTGGGAATCGAACCCGGTCCTTCCGGTTAAAAATTCAATGTTCTAACCACTGAGCAAAAGAGTCGACTCCCTGATGCAGTTGTCAGAGATTGAATGTATACCTATAAGCTATGCGTAATCTGCCAAGGCAGATAATCGAAGGTAGGAGTGCTCGGTCGTAACACCACCCCCACCCCCCCCCACCCCCCCAACCCCCCCCCCTTTTCAAGGAAGTCATCCTTTATGTTGACGCGACATCATTTATGATGACGCGAAGCAATTTCGGCTATTTAAAGTCCAATCCCGGACGAGCCCCCATCTTACGACATGAAAGTCGCAACAAAGGAATGAAGCATAGCTGAAAAAATTTCCCGCTCCTCGTGGGAATCGAACCCGGTCCTCCCAATGCTCTAACCACTGAGCCAAAGAGTCGACTCCCTGACGCAGTTGTCAGAGATTGAATGTATACCTATAAGCTATGGGTAATCTGCCAAGGCAGATAATCGAAGGTAAGTGTGCTCGGTCGTAACATTATGCGGACAGTGAAGGCTCAGATCAGCCTACGCATCCACGCAGTCTGTTCAGGACATTCGCTGTCCGCTAACAGAATCGTTGGCTACTACAAAATATGTGAATGGAGAACAAAGACCCAGTTGATACTTTGCGCATGCGCAGGATGATTTGAATCCGCGCATTGTGCACACGTTCAAAGGTACTTTTTCGCTTGACGCAGCCTATATAATAATTCTGATGCAGTCTTATATGGCAAGACTATATGATACACTGATTGTATTTTCAAAACCTTTGGCAGGTTTGCAAGCATAAATTCTGCAGCAACAGCTATATCTGGATCTGTTGCCTTCGCTGCCCCAGCTCTGATGTCTAACACGTGGTTTCCTCCGAATCAAAGAGCTACCGCTACAGCAATCGGCACCTTCTTCGTATTCATGGGCGTTGGGATGTCTTTTATTCTCGGTAAGCAATTACTTTTGTCACCCTCCATAATAGTAATAGATAATAGGGGTTTGTCTCGTGATTCATATATGGTCAGTGAGATCACTCGGTAATGTAAGAGTAGTCTAATAAACTATGAGTTTCAAATGTTGACCTCACTGTCATCAAAATCACAAACAAAACTTTGATATTATGTTATATCATGTAATTAGTGTATTATTCTTTTAAATGAGTAAGCTAATATTAAAACAAATACATGTATGTATAGAGGATCTTACATGAGTGATCATTTAATATGAAATTTATGAAACGAGTTGGGTATTTTTTTTTTTTTTTTTTTTTTTTTTTTTGTATTTTGCGACCCTTGGCGAGCAAAATACCGAAATTACCCAACGAGTTTTATGAATTTCATATTAAATGACCACGAATGTAAAACTCTGTTTTATCACATGGCCCTTCCGATGACAAAAATGCACAAAATATATTAAGATAACAGCTTTCCATAGCTAAGCGGAACAGCTAATTACCAAGGATTCAATAGTACTATGCAATAAAAACAGTTCGCATATTATTTGATAAGTACCGAAAAGAACTAGAAACAAGATAAATTTGCCATTTTGTTACTTCGTTAAACTGTTGGAAATAATGATTTTTATTTGAGCTAATAAATATTTCATTTGGATAAATCAATTCAAAACGAAATATTCTATTGAACAACGTCATTCAGCGAGTCAATATGTCACTGAGAATCAGTAGGGAAATCCCCCACAGTCAGCTGTCGTATTTAAAGGTCATTGACCTTAATCAATGCAGTTTATACGGTGGTTGACACACTCGAGTAAATGACAGATTTCAAGACTATAAAACATTTTAACTGTAGTTTGGATTTTAATTTGACACATTTATTGACTGTCTGAGTGATGTCATCCTCCAATGCATTTTTGGAGGAGGTGAAAATTTTTTTCATTGGCGGTTTGACGATATCGATATTGAAAGTGCCTCCAAATATGTTGCCGAAAAACATCGAATTTTAACCACCATGAATATTTCTGGTAGCCGTGTTATTCACATCGTGATTGTTTTGTGTCTTCCCCCTCTATCGGTCTGACATTTATCGTTTATCTCAAAATCATCTCAAAATTGAAGGCAGGATCTGTTTCAAATGTGAAAGTTCTATCGGCGAACATGGACACCATCTTGATTGCTATCGATCAGCTGAGTAATACGAATATTAATGAGGGTAATTAGGCTAACCAATGGGAAGCCTTGCAAGTGTTATTACACGTGTGGTTATATGATTTTTATGACATGGGTTATTTCACAGAATAACTTGACGGTCATGTGATAAAGAGCATGACCGTTGCATTAATTATACCTTCCTTACAGAATTTGACCTGACAAAGTGATTTTAATGATAGTCCAAGAGGTTGCCTATGGAACAAAGAACACATAAAAGAGCGAAAGTCGGAGAATCAGTTTTATTAAGTTTCTTCATAAACAGCAAAGTAGTTTCCGAGGCTGTATATGGCGCCTAGACTCGTAATTTGAATCAATGATACCTGTATCCGATACTAAGATGATGGCGTATTTAGCAGGCTGTTATTGGTTTCACGCAAATCGTGAAATGCGAAAGTATATTTTCATCGAAAATGTAGAAACATATATAGTTTGACACGGTGTTTTCTAATATATAAGGAAATTTGTTTTCGTAATTTCACAGTTCCACACTCGACTTTTCTTTCTTTTTTCATTCTATCAGAAAATGAAGAATGAACATAGTATCACTATTTTATAAAATACTTCCTTTGAAAGTTTATACTGCATTAGAGATTCAAAATAGTAAAGTGGATGTCGAGAAAGTGCCAAAATCACAGAACATAACCTGCAAATGACACCAACAGAAAGAGTAAACGAACTGTGACGGATGGTACATACGTAACAAAATCATAAGTGAAGATACCTAGAAAATGCCACAACCAAGATACACAGCCTTTCCAAGCATCACGAAAACATACCTATATAATTTTGAACCCCTCAAACCTCACTTTTATATAGTAAAACTGTGGTTTACAGGGGTATACACTTTTTTTCTTACTTCTGCTCAAACGCATAGATTGTGGGTACTCGTTAGAACCGCCTCGGCGGTTCTAACGAGTACCCACAATCTATGTTTTGAGTAGAAATGTGAAAAATATCAGAATTTTTTATCTGAAAATTTTCATTTTTTGGTGGTAAATTTTTCAGTATATTTGAATAAGTATAATTTCGTAATGGCAGCGAAAGCAGAAGAGTTAAGGAACACAAAACAACCGCAGCATACGAAACCACCGACACACGAGCAAAACAATGAAAAAACAAAACAACGTTTAAAACCGAATGTATGAACCATCTGATTTCTCTGAATATGATACGAAATTGTTAATGTAAGATTCAGAACCAAGTGGATTTGCTTATGTTAACATTGTTCAATTTACGCTTTTCTGTAGGACCACACGTTGTTCGAAGCCCTGAATACACATATTACAATGTAACAATACCTACTAATGACATAACAATTCGGTAAGTTATTTTGTGTTTCTCGTTATTATCATTCATGCTATTTAACCCTTTCACACCTGGGTTTCTGAAGTGGGCTCTTCCATCTTTGAATCTGGTGAGAACCATTGTTCCAAATAGGGGTTTTAGTCAAAAATAAAAATAGAATGGCAAACAATGTAGATCCTAATGAGATGACTCTAGATGAGTTGTCTCTTCGGGATCTACACTGGTTACAAAAAAAACACTGTTTGGGTCTTCAGGGCTGAAAGGACTAACACTGAAGTACTTTGATCCGGTAATATATAGATGATGATACACAGGAAATGCCACAACGACGAAACACAGCATTCCCGAGGCACCCCAGCGGGCACATGACGTTTATACAACGTCGTCTCAACGTCGATGCAACGTCGTGTGTCTGCTTGGACCAAAAGAAGGAGAGATGGGGGAAAACAATGACGAAGCAAAGGCCATATATGAAACCGCTGACGCACGAACCAAGCAGAAATGTAACAGAGGAAACGACTTGAAAATTCGTATCGCCAATATTCTAGTACTAATATCTGTCTGATGTATATCAGAACGCGCCTATTCCGCATAATTTTACTTGTATGAGAATTTCCCAAATATTCTATACAGCAATGCCCTCTGTTTTATCACACGGTCATTTGCCGCTGGTTTAGGCTGTCGATGTGGAATAGTACCATGCGAACAAAGATGAGCATTTTTAAATTCTTTTTTTCAGGTCAGATCACTTCATATATTTGGAAACAAGTACTCAAGTATACAAAAGTAAGCGACTTTTTGTTCTCAACGTCTTTACTTCATCTACTATCCACATATCGTGTTTGATCTGCTTTCATTCTTGTACAACATTTGAATTTATAGTGCTGGGACTAATTTAAGCAAGTTACACTTACGTTTTCACAGTATCTTGATATGGCTATTATTGGGAATATTTTACTAACAGACTCAGTGCTATACAAATATTACTAATGCCTTGCAACAGGATAATGTATAACTCTAACTGCAGTAAAAGATAAATGTATAACTGTAACTGCAGTAAAATAGAATGTATAACTGTAACAGCAGTAAAATGAATCAGACTGAAACTAATTCTGATGACTTTATCGTTAACCCTTTCACCCCTGAGTTTCGGAAATGGACTTTTCCATCTTTGTATTGAGATACACCCGTTGTTGCAAATAGGGATGTAAGTAAAAATTCAGGAACGGAATGGCAAACAGTATAGATCCAGATGAGACGGCTCGTTACGAGCCATCTCATCTGGATCTACACTGTTTGCAAAAGTATCAGATTTGGTCTACAGAGCTGAAAGGTTTAAGTAATTTACAAATAAGCAGGCATGATCGGATTTGGTCAACGTATATCAATTTAGAAACTAAGTATACATGTTTGTTATTATATAAATTGCAACAGGCATGCAGAAGGAATTCTCTGCATTAGGCTATGCATATCTAACATTCCTTGTAGTGAATAAGAGAAAACACGCCATTCAGTTATAAAGAAGTCGTATATCAGAAACAATCGACTCTCATTATCTCAAAGTTTCCAGGGTTTTTTGTTTGAGATAACAGTAGTTTGAGATTAAAGGAGATGTACACAAAAAACAATATTGCCTTCAAATTTAGTTTGACTTTAGCAGTAGTTTGAGTCATCATGGTTTGAGATAAAGAGAGTCAACTGTATTTCTGGGCCCAGTTGTTCAAAGCTAACGATGTCGTTAGTTAACGATTCGTTAAAATTTTAATCGAGTGATACGCAAATATGCTGAACTTTTTTGCTGAAAAAATGTGAGTAGCTTTTGCAGTGCAAAAGCTACTCACATTTTTTCAGCAAAAAATTTCAGAATATTGTATATTGAATCTGCTAAAACAGTTAACGAAATGACCCTTAACGAGCTCGTTAAGCTAACGACGCTTTGAACAACTGGGCCCTGTTCGACAATTTTATTCTATATGCTACTGAGTTTGTCTTTGGTTTGACCCGCCGTGATTCAACTATTGGTTTTCATTTACTATGGCACACAATAGAATTAGCCATGAGTACTCGTCTTTGTTTATCATAGTGATTAATTTGATTTTTATGTTTTCGCTTTGATGCATTGTCTTTCTTGGGAACCGTTATGCGAACTGATTTTTTATGTATTTCTGTATTAAGAGTAGCATCGGGCCCTAGGGTGGTTGGCTGGCTGTAAAAGTGCTTTAACCACCCGATTTCATACCCCTCCCCCCCTCCCCCCTCCCCCGCCCCTCCCCCCCCCCCCCACCACTCACACGCACACATTTATTTATTCTACTGACCGTTCTGAGGCGGTGGTCCCGGTATTTGCCTTGCTTTGTGGTTCATTCTACGAGGCGATTTGTTTTAAGTCTTGCCTTGTGTTATTTTTTCTGTGTGTTTTCAGTCCTTTTAGCATTGTCTTTGTTGCTTTGTGGTTCATTCTACGAGGCGATTTGTTTTATGTCTATTTTTAGAAAAAATTCTAATGATGTTCTCAATAATTTTAAATCTAAAAACTTTCAGGCTTCCAAATTGTCTACATATGATTTTTCTACACTGTATACTACATTACCTCATCATCTTATAAAAGATAAACTTATTGATTTAATTAGCCGAACGTTCATTCGGGAGAATACCCAATATTTGGTTGCAACGAAGAATGTGCTTTTTTCACTTCTGATGTATATAATAATCACAATTTATGGTCGTGTCAAAAAGTCTGTGATGCCCTTGTTTATCTTTTAGATAATATTTGTATTAGATTTGGAACTAAACTTTATAGACAAACTATTGGTATTCCGATGGGAACTAATTGTGCTCCTCTTGTTGCAGATTTGTTTCTTTTTTGTTATGAGAGAGATTTCATGAACTCTCTCTCACGTGAAAATCAGGCTGACAGTATTGAGGCTTTTAATTCAACTTCAAGATACCTTGACGATTTATTAAATATTTACTTTGACTAAATGGTGGACCGGATATACCTTACAGAACTCCAATTAAATAGAGCAAATTCTTCCGATACCGAGGCACCTTTTTTGGATTTGAATCCATGTATACCTAATGGTACAGTTTCCACCAAAATTTATGATAAACGGGACGATTTTGATTTTGATATAGTCAATTTCACTTTTCTGGATGGCGATGTCCCCCGGCGTACTTCATATGGGGTATACATGTCTCAACTTATAAGATTCGCCAGAGCTTCTTCAAATCTTAATGACTTTAACTACCGTAATAAAGCCCTTACTGCCAAACTTCTTAGGCAGGGCTATCGTTATTTTATTCGTAAGGCGTTTTCGAAATTTTATCGCAGACACAGTGCCTTGTTTGAAAAAATATAGCGTCAGTCTGAAAACACTTCTGCAACAAGGTATATCGGAACCCGAATTTTACGGTGACTTAGTGTACAGATTTAGAAAAATTGTAGGTAAATCTAACTTTTCGGAGCAATTCAGAAAACTTATTAACCGTTATAAAACAATTGGCTATAACCTGGATATTATGCGGCAGACTGCATGCCTAGTTGTCAACCCAATCATTGTTGATGGCTATGCTTCACTCTTTAATTGCACGATGGCGGTTCGGGCCTCAGACTCAATGAAGGCCTCTTTGTAAAACTTTAACCAGTGGGTTGGGGCTTGACGATATGTCTTTGGCTTGGCCCGCCGTGGTTCAACTATTGGTTTTCATTTACTCTGGCATACAGTAGAATTAGCCATGAGTACTCGTCTTTGTTTATTTAATTTGATTTTTATGTTTTCGCTTTGATGCATTGACTGAGTTGGGAGCCTTTATGCGAACCGAATTTTTATGTATTTATGTATTAAGAGTAGCATCGGGACCCAGGGTGAAGTTAGTTAGCTGTAAAAGCGCTTTAAACCCCCCGGTGGTTCGCTCTACCGACCGTTCTAAGGCGGTGGTCCCGGTGTTAGTCTTACTCCTTGTTGCTTTGTGGTTTATTCTACGAGGCGATTTGCTGTATGTCTTTCCGTGTGTCATTTTCTTCTTGTGTTTTTTCAGTCCTTTTAGTATTGCGATTACCTCGCTTGGGGAAGAGAGAGCTAATCTTAATGCTTTTCGTACGTTTGTTCGGTTTGTGCTTGTTTAGATTTGTCGGTTTCTCTTCCTCTTGGGGTCTGGGAAGGCTGCGGTTTGTGATTGTGACACTCCCTGGACTTTTCTCTTACTTTTTTTTGCCTTGTGTTATTTTTTTTTTCTTGTGTTTTTCAGTCCTTTTAGCATTGCGATTACCTCGCTAGGGGAAGAGAGAGCTAATCTTAGTGCTTTTCGTACGTTGTTCGATTTGTGCTTGTTTGGTTTTGTCTGTTTCCTCTTCCCTTTTGTGTTTGGGAAGGGCTACGGCTAGTGATTGTGGTACTCCCTGTAAAAACGTAACCATATTAATATTTTGCTCACATCTTCTTGTACTTTAATCCTGTTTAAATTATGGATATTTCAGTACAGATTTCAGTACCTATATGCGTGTACAGATAGTTTTAATACATACTATAAAACCTCTATGACTAGAACACGGATGGTTCGCTTACGTAGCTGATTCGAACTGTCTTTGACCTTGGGAAATTCTGCCAATAACTCAAGAAAACAAATATTTATGGATGTTGTAGGGAATTTAAGGAAAAAGTATGGTATGTGTACTCATTAGAATCGCATCATCGGGGCGATTCTAAGAGTACACTCAACACCATTGTTTTATGGATCCCAAAACTATCCCCATATGCTTCTTGACCTGGCGCTATGATTAATCCTCAGTGACTCGAACTACCCATGTCTAAGACAAATTTCCATTATTTGTTTTGTTTTGTCTTTCAGATGTTACGAATATAGATCAGCTGAAATCAGATATAAAACATTTGTTATATATCCGTAAGTAACTTTACGAAAATTTTGTATTAGATGTTTTAGTTAAAGGTCAGGTTTCGTATTTGCATTCGTTGATTGACTGAATAAGATTTGTTTTGTAAGAGGATATAGTCGTTGCTTTGATAGAAGCCCTCAGTTTCATGCTTTCACTGTTCCACAGCATTGATATATTTTTTCACAGATGAGGTAGAGGAGCCCTATCCGGACCGAATACATATTTGTAATTGGAGCTGCATCAGAACATCACGAAACATGCCTATATAATGTTGACCCCCTTAAACCCCACCTTTATATAGTAAAACTGGGGTTTATAGGGGTATACATTATTTTTCTTATTTTTGCTCAAAACATAGATTGTGGGTACTCGTTAGAACCGCCTCGCCGAGGCGGTTCTAACGAGTACCCACAATCTATGTTTTTAACAAAAATATGAAAAATATCAAGGCTTTTTATCTGAAAATTTTCATTTTTTGGAGGTGAAATTTTCTATATATTTGAATAGGCATGTTTTCGTAATGAATAAGTGAGATTTTGCGTGAGTAAAACTTCTTTAAGGACTCGCGCCGCCCCTCTCGAACACAATTTTGACTAGAAGATGAGCGTTTCATCCACTAACTGAAGATTGTAGTTAAAAGAAAATTGTTATAGTGTTCTCAGCTCCTTTATCTCAATAGTTCATAGTGTAGTAATAAGGATTGCATGCTCTTCCGTCAAGAGCAAACCTATCGACATTCAAATTTTATCACGTGTGTGTGTGTGTGTTCGTGTGTGTGTGTGTGTGTGTGTGTGTGTGTGTGTTAATCGGGCTATTAGAGTTCAAATTAATAAGTGAAAATAACCAGAAAATGTCACAATCACGAAGCAAAGCTCTCCCGAGACACCAAAAGAAAGAAAAATGAGACACAAATAATGGCAAAACAAATACCACTTATTAAATCACAGACGCACAAATAGAGAAACATTGCAACCGCCTTGGAACGGTCAGTAGGAAAACTAGAGTCTGCTCAGCTGAATATTATAAACTTTGTAGAATTCCATGGCTAGTCCAAATGAACTTAAATACCTGAAACTTGGTAGCTCGGAAAAGCTTTGCATCAGTGACTTAGTGGCACTCCTTGGACTTTTCTCTTAACTTTTTAGAATAGCATAAACTATTACTGGTATTTTTAGATAAATAATTCAGTTTTCTTTTTATTGCAGTCTCTTTTTATGTCTGTCTGTGATATATACCCAGTTAACGTCGATGCAATGCCATGAGCACATGATGTTTATATAATGACGCATTAAGTTGCATCTATGTTTATGTGACGTTGTATAGACGTCATGTGCCCGCTGGACAGTTTCGCTGTCTTAGCCGGATCTCATCAGGAGAACATACCTATATAATTTTGACTCCCTTAAACCCCACTTTTATATAGTAAAACTGGGGTTGACATGGGTATACATTATTTTTCTTATTTCTGCTCAAAAACATAGATTGTGGCGGTTCTAACGAGTACCCACAATCTATGTTTTTATCAGAAATATTAAAAATAGCAGATTTTTTTTGTGAAAATTTTCATTTTTTGGTGGTAAAATTTTCAGTATATTTGAATAGGCATGTTTTCGTAATGTTACTACTCGCATGTACATCCCCGCCCTTCACCTTTTCTCATGGCGTGGCTGTGCATTTTTATTTTTTTACATTTCAGATTTGGGTATAGCAGCACTGTGTTTTATTTGTGTAGTAATATATTTTCCACGCAAGCCACCACTTCCTCCCAGTAAAACAGCATCTATAGAACGTATAGAATATAAGAAAGGTTTCAAGCAATTAGTACGGTGAGATTTTAATTTGGCATAAATCTTAAGTATTTGTAAATGTGCCGCAGCTACACACAGGATAACTAATTAATAAAACTCTAAAAGGGTGCCTTTGGAAGCATAGAACACACAAAAGAACGAAAATCGGAGAGTTTTATTAAGTATTTTTATATACAGTTCTGTAGTTTGCGAGGCTGTTTACGCCCCCTAGCATCGGCTTAAATGGCATTCGATTTTCAAAATAGCCAGAAAAGGCTCCCTGATCCCAAAGGAAATAAAATATAATCTGCTCTATAGAACTGATTTCCAGTTAGGCCCCAGTCTTTAACTTTCGGGGAAGGGTCATTACATCGCACAGATAATAACTATACCGACCCCATCTAAGAGTCAGATTAGATTCCTTCAAAAGCTTCAAGAAAGCTATAGGCATCTACAAGTGCGAAGATATTTCGCCTAATCGTCGTCTAAATGTGTAACCAGTGTTCTGTTTCCTCTGGAATTCATGTCAGTTTCTTAGAATACATATTGTAAGCATATTCTACGAGGGTGAGTCAATAAGTAACCAGCCTAACTTATTTCCGGTTGGGATCCACTCTTCTTTTTCAATGTAATTGCCCTCTAGTGTGATGCATTTAGACCAACGGTGTTCAAGTGCCATCGGCCCAGAACTGAGAAAGTCAGGGTACTTTCCATTGACCCACTCCTCAACTGCCGTTACGACTTCTTCATCAAACCGGAAATGAAGTCAACGGATATCCTTTTTCAAGTTTCAAGTTTGGGAATAGGAAGAAGTCGTTAGGAGCTAGGTGAGGCGAATAAGCAGGATGTGGTATTAATTCATACCCGTTTCTCTCTGCAGCATCCATTGCAACTTTGCAAGTGTGGACTCTCGCGTTGTCCTTTTCTAGTCCAGCCAAGTTAGTTTTAGCCAATTAGGTCTCATCAGTGGCCCGCATATAAATTATCAAAAATCCTGGGCCCGGTTGTTCAAAGCGTCGTTAGCTTAACGAGCTCGTTAAGGGTCATTTCGTTAACTGTTTTAGCAGATTCAATATACAATATTCTGATATTTTTTGCTGAAAAAATGTGAGTAGCTTTTGCTCACATTTTTTCAGCAAAAACTTTCAGCATATTTGCGTTTCACTCGTTGTAAATTTTAACGAATCGTTAACTAACGATGTCGTTAGCTTTGAACAACTGGGCCCTGGAATGGGCTCAATGATCACAAAGGAAACTATTACATGGCACAATAATGCAATATCGGTTTCAGTCGAAAATACGTTTATTTGTTTGTTTGTTTTTTCTTTTTCTTTTTTTTTTTTTTTTTTTTTTTTTTTTTCTTTTTTTTGTTTTGTGTGTGTGTGTGTGTGTGTGTGTGTGTGTGTGTTATATATATATATATATATATATATATATATATATATATATATATATATATATATATATATATATATATATATGCACTAAGAAATTCATTCCATCTAATGAAGCTTGCACATTTCTATTTTAGAGTGTACGATTATATTACCCATCGATATTGATCCTCGTCCTGCTGAATAGACTATGATGCCACGCCCAATTCTAATTTTCAGCCAATCAGATTACTTAATCCAGATAGTAGATATAAATTCACATACTGAATCACAAACAGTGCAGATACAGATCAGTTAGCTTCTTTGCAAAGGCAGGGTACATCCGGGTTCAGCAGGACAAAGGTTAAGAAAAATATGAGCGCAATTTCAGAAAAAGTACCTTCGTACTTCTGTGCTTAGTGAAGATTCGTGCAGTCTGATCAGAATTTTCACTGGGTACATTTTGAATTGCCAAGGAAAGGTTGCTTCATGTAGACAACGAAGACTGATCAGACTGAGCGGATGCGCATGCTGCTTTGAGTCTTCGTTGGGCGCACATGTCAGAAGCTACGTTTTCTTATCTTGCGCCTCATATTTGCATCAAGCAGGGCTGCGTTCAATAAAGCAAATCACAAATTCAAACACTAGTTTGCATCTTCTGAACGGTTACTGTAAAACCCGTCTCATGTGACCTCCAATTAAAGAGTATCCGTTCTTCACGCTGACGAGATTTGATTTTAGATCGAATAAATTACATCAGTAATTATTAATTTTATAAGGAACGAATGTATAATATCAACCTGTAGACATTTCCATTACGAAAACACGCCTATTCAAATACACTGAAAATTTTACCACCAAAAATTGGCAATTTTTCAGATAAAAAAATTCTGATATTTTTTCATATTTCTGATCAAAAGATAGATTGTGTTTTTGAGCAGAAATAAGAAAACTAATGTATACCCCTCTAAACCCCAGTTTTACTATATAAAAGTGGGGTTTAAGGGGGTCAAAATTATATAGGCGTGTTTTCATGATGCATATTTTTTGTTACACGAAAAACCATACAAAAATTTTATTCGCGTAGGTCGCCGTTTTGGTTGTGCCAAAAGACAGCTTGGCAATAGTTTTCGGATATTCGCTACCGCCCACAGAAATCTGTCACATGTGAAAGGAAAGTTTGCTTTTATTTGCGAGTTACTGTAAACGTCTCGGTTAACTGAACGCAGCCCAGATAACAGACAGAGCCATCTTAATAACACAATGATGTGATTTCAGCAATTTCCCTGCATGGTTAGTAGTGATAGCGAATTCACTGCCTATTGGAGTGATAGGTGTTTGGGGACCTGTGTTGGGTGTTAATATGAAACCACTAGATGTTTCGCAGGTATGCTGACTTAACTCTGTATTTAGATTCACAAGCTTTCGGGTCCGAAAATACCACGTCTTGTCGGTACAGCGTGTGGGTAGTGTTTGCCTTAACCTTGGCATATTCAGCAGACGACAAATAGGTGATATTTTTTCTATTTTTTTCCCAGAAAACAGGATTTGACATTTCATGCAAATTGTCTTCATTGGAGAAATGCCAAATCCTGTTTTGGGGGAAACTAAGAAAAAAAAAATCAAAATGTCACCTGCTGAAAATTTTACCCGGAGTGCTTAGCGTTAAAATGGGATTGTAATAATGGATATCTGATTTAAAAGATTAAATGATTCTACAAGTACAAATATATTAAATTTCTAGAAAGAAAACTAACGCGGTAGTTCTAACACTGCTAATTTTGATACACCGAGGCTGAACCAAAAAACGCTCTTAGGCTATTTATGATAAATGAGGTCAGGAGTTTGGTTGTCAATGCAGCATTGTCGAGAAAACGCCATGGGAAGGGTCGAAAATGGGTGGTCGCGCATTAGAGCGGTAAGTTTTGTTATTATTTATATGCATCTAATGCGTAACCACCCATATTCGACCCTTCCCGTGGCGATTTGTCGACAATGCTGCATTGACAACTTGAGATTGACAACTAAAATATCCATAACACAAATAACCATATGTGTTTATCGTGTGTGCATGATTATATGTTGAATTTCTAGCAAAGCGCAAAATTAAACAAAATCAATAAACACCACGAATTTCCACGTGTTTTCTATGGCTTTCGGTACACCTTTAGCACGCGAAAATTAATTCAGCCAATACGCGTGAAGTAGGTGGTCTGAGATTTACTCCACAGACGCCGATATCAATGGCTGTTGAATGTAATTCCCCGTTTTTTTAAATAATTTCCTCAAAACATTTATATCGCCTGTGAAACACAGAAAATGCAAAGTTTGTTTATCTTTTTGAGTCATCGAATTCCTGACCATGACCTAGTGTCGCTCTAATTCTTTCACGTTCTTAACCGATGGTTACGCATTATGTCGTTTGGTAGGCATGTAAAATCACGAAGCACAGCCATCCCGAGCCATCAAAAGAATGAGAGATGAGGAACGAACAATTTCAATACAAATGCCACAAATGAAATACATATGTAAAAGTCAAAAAGGATTGCCTTTGGAAACAAAGAACACGCAAAATCATGAAAATCGGAGACTCGGTTGATTGAGTCTTCTCATATGCAACACTGTAGTTTGCGAGGCTGCATACGTCCCCTAGCGCCGGCTTAAGCGGTATTTGATTTTCAAAATAACCAAGATGGGCTAAATGATCCCAAAAGAAATAAATTATAACCTGCACTATGATGATAACCACCGACTCACAAACAAAGAAACAAGAATTTACTATAGCATTAGAAAACCTACTGTGGACGTGAAGGTAGTTTAAATCATTTTGAATTTGTGCAGAATAGTATTGGCTCTATAATATTGAGATATCAACAGATTTTCCATTATTGCCAATGCGTCTTCCGCCCCTTACTAACTCCTGGTTATAGCAAATTCCCCATTCACTAACTTAGGAATCCTATAGTATATAACAATTTGTTTTTGACAATAAAAACTGTGATAGGTAAACTAAGTTAGCCGTACATCAACAGCGAATACTCCCAGCTAGCATTCTTTATAAATCCACAGCGGGCCGCTATCGGCCCGTCAGCTACCCTGACGGGCCGATAACGGCCCGCTGTAGATTTATAAAGAATGCTAGCTGGGCTGGAGCTACCTTGCACGTGACGTGGAAATATATATTACAAACACCAAAATCATGATCATACTGAAGTGGCACTGAAGGTCTGGTCCGCGACAAGCGAAAAAGTGCCTAGGAACACGCACAAATGGGCAGATTCAGATCATCCCGCGCATGCGCAAAATATCATCCGGGCCTTTGGTCTGCATTCATACATTCTGTAACCAATGATTTTGTTAACGGACAGTGCAGTCTGAACTGGGCCGTCACTGTCCGCTCATGCTCTGAAGGCATATGTTCGCTTGGTGGGCTCATATAATGCCAGGACCACGTGTTGTCATAAATATATATCGATTAAAGCTGTATTTCTGCTCAAAATGACCCAAACCATTTTTGCTCAAAAACAGTGAACTTTATGTCATCCATTTCAAAAACACTTTTCGCACTTTGGACCATTTAACAAACTTCTCATTTATTGTGTAAACCTGGTTAAATTACAGAGAATATGTATGCTCCCGTGTATACTGACTTTTGACAGGGTTACTAAAAGTAAATAGGCTCAGGTAAGATGTCAAAATTACAGTTTCTTCTTGTAAAAGATGTCTGAAGTAAATTGAAATCTGTGCTACAAAGGTTATAATTTAACTAGCAAAACTACTCGTATAAGCAAGGAATAAAAAATGAGCCAGAGCACGACAAAAGCTACAATAAGACCAGCGAAGACAGGTCAGCCTGCGCATCCTCGCAGTCTAATCTGAGTTTTCGCTGATCGCATGTGCCTTCTACAGCCTCCGGGCTACCCAAAGACGGATACGTGAGAACCCTTGACATACTGGGTGGATGTACAGGCTGATCTGTAATTGCTGATCACACGTCTTATTGTAGGTTTTGTCGTGCGCTGGCTCAAATAAGACTTTTTGACGAGACATACTGCTTTAAATGCTCTCATCATGTTTCAGACAGATGCTGGCTGGATGGGATTTTGGATGACTTTAAGTGGTTGTGGTTCTGGTCTTCTACTTGCAAGGTCAGAGGAACAAAGTACAGTTTTGCGGACAGCTGCAATCGGAAACAAAAAATATTAATTTAAATAACCTGTGTCATGGGTAAATTTAAACTCTCACATACGCAAACAACGTAGACGAAACTAAGTAGTTTGCTCTGAGAATTTATTATTTACATGTACTTATGACCAGACAAAATAATAAAAACGTTGAACTATAATACCACGCCATTATCGTGTCGCGGGCAGATAACTCTGTCAAACATTGACGAAATTTGCCCATAAGCAATCCCAAACCAGCTCTCCTACATATCAATTCCTGTACCAAGTTTGATTAAAATGCCTTGACATTTACTCAAGTTATCATCCGGAAATGAAAATATAGGCGTGTCTCGGGCAGATAACTCCGTACAAAATTGATGAAATTTGCCCATTAGCAATCCCAAACCAGACCTCTACAATATCAATGCACATACCAAGTTTGGTGAAAATCCATTGATGTTTACTCAGGTTATCATCCGGAAACGAAAAACGGACGGACGTACGACTGACAGACGGACGGACGGACAGACACATGGACGTCCAACGTGAAACAATAATACCCCGCCACTATTGTGTGGCGGGGTATAAGAATCTAAAGGATTGCCTTTGAAAATAAAGAACACACAAAAGAACGAAAATCAAAATACTTGCTTATATTGAGTCTCTTTATGTGCACCAGCGTAGTTTGCGAGGTTGCATACGTCCTCAAGCGCAGGCTTAAGCGCAATTCGATTTTCGAAGTAACCAGAATGGGTTTAACGATCCCAAAGGGAATAAAGATATAATATGCACTATAGTGAAAAATCTAATACCCGTAAATGTCAAGTAATATACCATTTAGGCTGGTGGAGACGACAGCTAGTTTTGACACACTATTTGAAATCATGATAATCTTGTGTGCAATGGTGTTAAAGATTTAATCTATTTATGACAAGTATTGCTGGGATATTATAATTCATGCGTGGCGATTAAAAGTGACTCTACACAAAATATGCTCTTAACAGTTTCAACCATGTAGATCATTACAAACACCCATGCATGCAGTGTAGATCCAGGTGAGAAGTCTTATAATGAGCCGTCTCATTATTATCTACACTATTTGAGGGTCTGTGAATGATTTTGCGTAAAAATCCCTTTTACCCCTTCTCTTGCAGAACACGACATGCCCTGTCTTAGCAAACAGTGTAGATCCAGATCAGTTGGCTTCTGAAGAAGCTTTGAAGTGGCTGTGTCAAGATTTTACGTCGAGTCTAGCATTAAAGTGCGTTTCTCTGCAGTGGTGATAGCTGCGAGTGTCAAACCTTGCATAGTAATTCTTCTCGCTACACTCTTCCAGTATGCACTATGACTCGATGCCCTTGACCTAGATTTTGTGCTCGAGTGACTTTGTCGAGTCTAGCATTAAAGTAAGTTTCTCTGAAGCGATGATAGCTGTGAGTGTCAGACCTTGCATAGTAATTGTCCTAGACATAATCTTTAAGCAGGCACTATGTACCGGTGCCCTTGACCTAGATTTCGCGCTCGAGTGACTTTGTCATGATTTTGTGTCGAGTCTAACATTAAACTGCGTTTGTCAGTGGCGGTGATAGCTGCTAGTTTCTTACCTTGCATAGTAATTGTCCTCGACACTTCCAGTGCGCACTATGACCTTGCGCCTTTCACCTAGATTTAATTCTCCAGTGACCTTGTCTTGATTTTACGTCTAGTCTAGCATTAAAGTGCGTTTCTAAGTAGCGGTGATAATTGCGAGCGTCAAACCCTGCATAGTAATTGTCTTCGACATATTCTTCAAGCATGCACTATGACCCGATGCCATTAACCTACATTTCGCGCTCCAGTGACTTTGCCCAATGCAGGTGCGACATCGACTTTCACGGAATTATTGTTCTATACTATCTGCAACTGATTTGTAATATCTGAATGTTGTTACTTTCTGTGATCTTTCGATACAAATATTCTGCTTCAAAGGTTTCCCATTTAATTTTAAAAGTTGTATTCGACATAGCTTTGTATTTGTTCGTGGCATCAAAATACTGGCGTTGTACCAACACCATATACATTGATTAAATATGGCTAATGTAAATGTAAGACGACATCTGTCTGAAGCAGAAATGTGGCGAGCTGTGGGAATGGTGGAGCAAGGGGCAACCTACCGTCAGGTAGGGGACGTCTTTGATGTGCACCACACTGTGATAGTCAGAGCCTGGTCAAGGTTTCAGTGGTATGGCACACCAGTCAGACGTCATGATGGTGGCAGAGAAAGAGCTACATCTGCAGCGCAAGACAGATTTTTAGTGATTCAAGCACGCAGAAACCGTTTTTCAACAGCATCCTAGCTTCGAATTGACTTTCAGAACGCCTCTGGGGTCAATATTTTAACTCAAACCATTCGGTCAAGGTTACATGAAGGTGGTCAGCGCTCTAGAAGACCGTGCATACGCATTCCATTGACTCGGAATCATCGCAGATTACGGTATGAACGGGCCATGGGCCATGTTTGTTGGACTCTTGGCGACTGGAAGCCTGTCCTTTTTACAGACGAGTCTCGATATTGCCTTGACTTCACCAATAGGCGTGCTACGGTGTGGCGAAGATCAGGAGAGAGGCTACATGCAGACAATATTGCTGAGCATGACCGTTATGGAAGGGGCTCAGTGATGGTTTGGGGCGGAATCAGTTGGGATGGGCGTACTGACCTCTGTGTCCTTCACCGTGGCAAATTGACCGCACAACGGTATAGGGATGACATTCTGGATGTCCACGTAAGGCCGTATGCAGGTGCAATCGGCGATCCCTTCATTCTAATGGATGATAAAGCCTCACACTGCCCATGCCATCTAGGAGTATCCTGAAAGGGAAGGTATCGAGCGTCTTGACTGGCCCGCTCGCTCCGCAGACTTAGATCCTATTGAACACGTCTTTAATAGCTTACAGACTGCAATATCAGCTCGTCAAGTCCAACCAAGAAATATTCAAGAGCTTGGTGCCACGCTTGTTCAAGAATGGGACAATATGACACAAGCGTCCATTAGAAACCTGATAGGAAGCATGAGAAGGCGTTGTCAAGCTGTTATTGATAGCAATGGGTCACATACCCGATATTAAAGCAAGATTAGGTCTCCTCTTCAAGTTTTAAACCGATTTTGATTTTTTCACTCTCTACTGAAAACACACATTTTCTGTGTTGTTATAATCAAGGGTTAAAAGCAACATTAAAACCATAACAACATCTAAAATACCAACCAGAATCATCAAAAATAAGATCAAACTATAACATATCCAAATTTCAACTCTTTATCCCAACCAAAACTAAAATTATGAATCCATCATCTTTTGGTGCTTAGCAAACTTTAAGGAGTATATAGTAACATTATGTGATTTAAGGGGAACGGATAAACTTGGTAAAATTTCCACCATTTTCACAAGGGAGACAATTTTTGTGATGTCTGTTTGCTTTGCTGCGCACTAATCCCCTTCTGAAAAGGGATCTACTCTAAAAGGGAAGAATTTGTTTCCCAAGGGCAAGGGAGCAAATTCTTTCCTTTTAGAGTAGATCCCTTTTGAAAAGAGGACAAATACAATTTTGACAGAGTTGCTTCCTTACATAAGTATTCATTCAACTTAGTACGAGTCTTGTTAAGATCTCATAGTGTCTTATGACTAATCATCTGCTCATTTCAGGAAAAGTACGAAATTTCATAAGTAAGTAAGTTAAGCCTTTATTTATCGATGGTTACAACATTTAGTGCATATATCAGTACATGTAATAGCTAATCATCCATGAGTCACTCAATATTTACATATATACGCAAATATACAAATATACAGTATATAAACTGACATTTTTTCTGATATTGTAATTATGTGCCAGTTTGAGGTCTGGATTTAAGGAAATAAGAACAACTTTCTTATAATATCTTTCATTACTATATCTTTCATGTATGGAATATCTTACCGAAATGAAATTCAAGAAACCCATGAAATATTGTATGGAAAGGTACAATTAATGCAGAAAGATACAGAAATTGCCTAACCCTCAAGCAAACACTTAATTAACACTCTACCAGATAAGATTATAATCACACCACTCTACCAGAAAAGATTATAATCACATACATTTTAATAGAAACTATATACAAGAGAGCCTGATACAGCTATTCTGAAACTTCAGTATTTTCCAGAGTGTGGATATACCGAAATGAAATGCTAGAAATCCAGTGAAATATTTTATTGAAAGGTATAATTAATGCAGAAAGAGACAGAAATCGCCTAACCCTCGAGCAAACTTCTAATTAACACTCTACCAGATAAGATTATAATCACGTACATTTTAATAGAAACTATATACAAGAGAGCCTGATACAGCTATTCTGAAACTTCAGTATTTTCCAGAGTGAGTGTATATATAAAATTACTGCATTATACACTATAAAGGAGGCTGTGCATGTCTCGTTCCAAGTATAGCATCCATATATGTATATATAAATAAAAGATTGGATGCACAACTTACAACAAATAATATGAACAAAAACAGGATATAGAGAAACATGAAAACAAACAAAATGACAGTTAGATTTACACTATATAGTTACTTCTTGATTAATTCACTAACCATCTTTAACATATGTTGTTAAATTTTTAACTTCCTCTGGCAAACTGTTCCATACTAGACATTCAGAGTACCTCATACTATTTCCTAGGCTTAGGCGGGATAAACAACCAGCAGAAGAGGATCTTAACTGAATATTGGTATTTCATTATTTCTTAATGTGAAATGTTTAGAAATATATATGCAGGGGCTATATTGTTATAAACTTTAGACATAAATTTGGCTTTCCTCAGATATACCTGTCATCAATAGACATAATCTTCAAAGAGTTCATGACTTCAACGGAATAGTCAACATTGTGGTCAAGAATATCCTTACATGCACGGTTTTGTAATTTAAATATCTTCAATTTGAAGAGCTTGCCATTACGAAAACACGCTTATTCAAATATATTGAAAATTTTACAACCCAAAAAGGAAAATTTTCAGATAAAAAAATTCTGATTTTTTTCATATATCTGCTCAAAACATAGAATGTGGGTGCTCGTTAGAACCGCCTCTGCGAGAGGCGGTTCTAACGAGTACCCACAATCTATGTTTTTAGCAGAAATAAGAAAAAAATGTATACCCCTATAAACCCCAGTTTTACTATATAAAAGTGGGGTTTAAGGGGGTCAAAATTATATAGGCATGTTTCCGTGATGCCCACACAATGTTACAAAAAGTCAATATGTGGTTGAATATATGACTTGTAAAACAGAACTCCTTGAGCTTGAGACAGGATTTTTTATTTTAGAAAGCAGCCAAATACTTGAAGAAATATTTTTCGTTAGGTGCTTGATGTGATCAGACCAAGTCAAGTTATGGTCGACAAAAACACATAAACTTTTGTCATTTGAAATAATATTTAAAAAAAAACTCATTATTAAAGTTAAGATCAAGATGATCATTATTGAGTCTTTGTCTTTTCTGGCTTTTGGTAAAACCATGACTTGTTTTGGAGAAATTTAGAATCATACCATTGCTTCATGGCGAAGCTCTTTTAATTATAGCCAACAACACTTTTCTGTAGGTCTGATTCCACATGCGCAACACCCTTTAGCTGCCTACCTTTGAATTTATAAAATAGTATAAAAAATATCTATGAAGCAACATAAATACAGAACATAGCCTCATACTGATGACACTAAGAGGCGTTACGGGCGTCACAATATAAATCAATATAAGTCGAACTTCAATGACTCGAAACTCTTAGGGAACATGGAAGTTTGTTCTAGACATAAGTATTTCGAGCCACTGAGGTAAATCGTAGTGCCAGGCCAGGAAGCAAATGAGATAATTTATGGATGTTTTACTATCTTATATAAAATAATGATATGTTGAGTGTACTCATTAGAATTGCCTCACACAACATACATTTTATGATGATATAAGAAAATTTCCCTAAATTATCCCTCAATATTTGTTTTCTGGAGAATTTCCTAGGGACTCAAAAACGAGTTCGAATCGTCTAGGGTAAACGAGCCTACGGTGTTTGAGTCACTGAAGTTTCACTGTATACATGTGCGTTCTCAAAGAATTTCGAACGAACGCCATTTTTTGTTCTTTTTTTTTTTTTTGTTTGGTTTTTGTTTTTTGTTTTTTTGTTTTGTTTTTTTTATTGTTGTTGTTGTTGTTATTACAATTAAACAATTAATCTGTGCCCTGTTTCAGGTTCAACGATTTGTTAAAGAGACGCATGAAGTTATACCTAATACTTTTGTTGTTGGGAGGTATAGGTTCATCTATTTGGTTCACCATGTTGTGCAGCAAATATATCTCATTCAACTTGGGTAAGCAAGCTATGAATGTCTGTCCATGTTTTTTAGCATATGCGACGAGAGAATGTCTAGATTAATCTTTATTATCTGATGCACTGAAGGGGTGTGATCCGTGAATGTGTTTTTTTTTTTTTTTTGTTGTTGTTTTTTTTTTGCATTAATGCAATCCACCATGCCTGTTGCAATATATGGGCTGGGGAGCTCCCCCCATCCCCCCCACACACACACCCTCCTCCTCCCCCCACCCCCGCGCCTTCTATAAGCTCAGGAGGATTTGCAAACAGCAAAGGTCCAGATCAGCCAGCGCATTCGAGCAATCTGATCACAGGTTTTACT
Source organism: Anodontia alba (assembly GCA_964016985.1). NCBI lineage: Eukaryota > Metazoa > Mollusca > Bivalvia > Lucinida > Lucinidae > Anodontia > Anodontia alba. Next base: position 8,035,475 of record OZ024823.1, on the reverse strand, counting down.
GTCAGCTTGTAGAACTATTGAATACTGTAGACTACACACTCGTACAACAAAGACCATCATAAGATTGGCTGATTTATTGTTCGCATATGCCCGCCCGAAGACACCTCATATATAATCTACAAGGGCAATGCTGTATGTGAAGGCAATGCACATACTTGATCCAGCAGGGTGGATAAACACTGTCTGTCAAATGTCATATAATCTCGGACACTCGTTGTCGCTTCTTTTTTATTCTTTAAAACAGTTGATATGTTTTATATGGATGCTTAGATTCCTTGTATCCTATGAAAGCAAGGACTACATTATTTAAAAGTATTCAGTACAACAATTAAGAATACTACACATATCATGGCAAGACGGAAACAGGACTTAACATAGCTGTATTGTATGAAGAGACTTTATAAAACCGAGTCTCCAAGTTTCGTTTTTTTTGTGTGTGTTCTTTGTTTCGAAAGGCAACATTTTAGATTTTTATTAAAACTGGATCTAATCCTTCTACCGTATTCGACCTAATTACCGCATTGTGCGCTTAGGTTTTTCAAAAAAAAAAAAAAAAAAAAAAAAAAAAAAAACTAGGAAAAGCTTTGGTAAAATGTGTACCTACCCATACTAACGTTAAACTTTAAAAAAATCAACGAACGACTTTATGTGTTTTTTTTTTATCTTTGTGATTTTCTTTATAAAGGCATATGTTGTGGGTACCCATTTGAATTGCATCGACTTGTCGATGTAATTCAAATGAGTACCCACAACATATGCCTTTATAAAGAAGTAGACATAAAGTACACTGGCTGTAATCTGAAGACTATGGAATTGCTTGACTGTGCGCTTATAGGATTATGTGCGGTAATTAGGTCGAATACGGTATATTACTGCTGAATTTATTCTAAAAGCAATGACCATTGAGGGCAATTAATACAAACAAAAATATAAACATTGCTGAAGACTGTGGGCTGGGAGGCCTAGTGGTTAGCGCACTCGACTTTCAAGCGGGGTATCGTGGGTTCGAATCCCGCTCGGGTCGAGACAATTTTCAGACCATTAGTACGCCTAGCTCTTACTCGACGTGCCCTGGATTGAGTATAAAGTGGACAGGGTGGCGCTTGGTTACAGACGGCGGCACCAAGTGTGCATGGCTGATCCATAAAGGCAAGGCTTTACAAATACATGTACATAACAATCGCTGCTGCCTCTATGTGCCTCGGGTGCCTGATAGCATTAAGAATCCGCACAACAACAACAGCTGAAGAGCCTAAGTTTTCTATTCTAGACTAAATGATTTTGACCATCACGAATGACTACACTATAGTGTAATACAGCTAGTTAACCCTTTCATCCCTGAGTTTCTGAAGTGAACTCTTCCGTTCTTGTACACTGATGCAGATAGGAGTTTCAGTCTAATAAAAAAAAAATAGAACCGCAAACAGTGTAAATCTAGATGAGATGGCTGGTTAAGTGGCTATTTTTATATTATTTACTTGTCCATGCTATTATCATAGCTCCAGATAAGCAGATGTATCCACTTGTTATTTTTCTTATTTCTCCATGAAAAGATATCTTGTGGGTACTCGTTAAAGCGCCTCGGCGAGGCACTTCTAATGAGTACCACAACATATGTTTTTGTGGAGAAATGAGAAAAATATCAATACTTTTCGGCTGAAGAAAAAGCTATGACTTTTTATTTTTGCTGCATTTAGTTGTGCTGTATTTTTTTTTATTTGTTGTTTATTTTTTTTTTTATTTTTTTTTTTTTTTATTTATTTATTTTTTTTATTATTTATTTATTTGTTTTATTTAATTTTATTTATTTATTCATTTATTTTTTTGTATTTTTTGCTGCTTTCAGTTTCGCTGTATGCTGCAAGTGTAATTGCTGGAACATTTATTAATGCAACAATCCCTTTATTTTTCGAACTGTCTTGTGAGGCGTCATATCCAGTTGCAGAAGGGCTTACTGGGGCTTTTCTGACATTCTTTCAGAATTTGGTGGGAATATTCTTTCTTCTTTTACTTTTTATTCCTAGCATTGGTGAGTATATATTTTACCCACTTATGCCTATGTATGTAAAGTTTAATCAATCTTCACAGGAAGTGCACGACCCGTTATATTTTCCCAATTTTTTAATTTATTTTATTTAATTTTATTTTGTTATCTCGCCTTAGGCGCGGGCAATGAAAAATGGCATCTGGCATTTGGCATTACATTGGCTAGAGCTTGTCAGTGTCAATCCATGTACGAAAAATAATCAAAATATTCATAACGTTTGTAGAGTTGTAGCCATTTTCACTAACTGACTGCAGAAAAGAAGTTTTACCTTGGCTTTGCCTCGGTCAATGAAAAATGGCAATTCCTTTGACTAAATCTCAATGTTAACCCTTGTCCTGCTGAATAAATTAAGATGCCACATGCACTTCTAATTTTCAGCCAATCGGATTACTTGATCCAGAATTTCGCTATAAATTCTCATACCAAATGGCAAATAGTGCAGATCCAGATCAGTTGGCTTCTTCAGAAGCCAACTGATCTGGATCTACACTGTTTGCAAAGGCAGGGTACATCCGGGTTCAGCAGGACAAGGGTTAAAGAAAAATATATGAGGAGCCAGCAAGACAAAACGCCTGTAATAACCGACATATTAACGAAGGAAAACTTCAATAGAGGAACCTCCTCGGAACGATAAAAACTTTAGTGTTGAGAATCGGCCAGATTTTCATAGTCGATCATCGGTTTTGTAAAACCGATCGCTCATCGACTTATACGACTTAGAAAATATAATTATTATTATTTTAGCCCTCTTCCAGGTACCTTTTCATAGCCCCAGATCGATAAGAGGGGTATCCAGTTTTGTATTTCTCCAAGAAAACATACTTTGGTAATCATTAGGCGCTTCTAATGGGTACCACAACATATGTTTTCACAGAGAAATAAATAATATCTGAACTTTTCGGTTAAAAAAAAGTGCCTTATTTAAGACTATTTTATCAAGTTTCTTCGCCTCAGTTGACAAGAAATCTAAAATGACACATAGACAGCTTCGTATTTCACTTTTTACAGCTTTCCCATTTAAATAGAAAGTGAAAAATGTTTCTAAAAATAGAATCTTCCGATTAGTCGACTATACCAATTCTTTCTGACCATAAGTCACAGTAAGCAAAGGTGACCAATGATCGTTTATAATCGACCATCAGTGGGAACACTACAAAAAAAAGGACAGAGAAAAGTCGAGGGAGTGCCACAATCACAAACCGCAGCCCTTTCCAGACACCAAGAGGAAGGGTAAACAAACAAAACCAAACAAGCGCAAGTCGAACAATCGTACGAAAAGTGCTAAGATTAGCTCTCTCTTCCCCAAGCGAGGTAATCGCAATGCTAAACGGACTGAAAACACAAGAACAAAATAACACAAGGTAAGACATAAAACAAATCGCCTTGTAAAATAAACCACAAAGCAGCAAAGAGTAAGACTAACACCGGGACCACCGCCTTAGAACGTTCAGTAGAATAAACCACCGGGGAGGGGCGGTGGGGGGAAGGGGGGGTAGGGTTTAAAGCACTTTTACAGCTAGCCAACTTCACCCTGGGTCTCGATGCTACTCTTAATACAGAAGCCTTCTTATCCGTTCTTATAAGATGCGTTTCATTTCATTTTCAGGAAAGTCATGGATGAATTGGGCATTAGTTGCTGCTTGTACATTAGCTCTACCACTTGTATGTATGTTTCCTGAAAAATATGGACGAACTGACATTGATGTGAAAGTAGATGTCGATGATGACGTCACTATAGACGTCAAATCCAAAGCAACAAACACATCGGACAGTTCAGAAACAGAGAGAGATAATAACAGTCGTATACCTGAACAATCGGAGAGACATTACTCTCCATATGATTTGTGATTACGTTTGTTAAGGGACAGGATACACCGCGTAGATTTCCAGCTAATTTTTAAAGACATCTTTTGTTACTTCCTGTTTGCCTTCCTTCACGCCAAGTCGGTTCTGAAAGGAGTCTACAATAAGAGGAAATGATTTGCTCCCAGGGGGTGGGGGAGCAAATTATTTCCTTTTAAATTAGACCTCTTTTCAGAAGGGATGCAAACAAGTTTGAGCCAGCGTACGACAAAACTTACAAAACGGCATGTGCGCCCAGCGAAGATTCAGCTCAGCCTTGAATTCTGCCCAGTCTGATGAGTCTTCGCTGTCCGCAGGAAGAAAGCTTGGGTCCTTAGCTATCCACTGAGCGCCCAGTGAAGACTATGATCAGACTGGGCGGATGCCCATGCTGATCTGAGTCTTTACTGGGCGCACATGCTAAAAATGAATCAATTTCCCTTCACCGTAATAAACAAGTTTTACCTCGTTCTTTCTGTTTTACGTACCCTGTTAACTCTAAGTTAACAGCCTGAGCAAACAATGAAAGCAACTTGAAGATCAGACGGTGCCTGATCGGGGTCTGTACTGCTTGCCACCCATCCAGTTGTTTTCGGACACACCCACAGGGTGTGAAATGAACTCGCTCAATATTTTTCTCCGTTTGATTTGTAATTTTGCTTAAATGTAATGAGCAAAATTGGTTTTGTAATTGTTTCATCTATCGTGTGTCTCCTAAGTGTTCAGATGACCACACTGCAGACCAAGTGGCATCTGATCATGGTCTATACTTTTTGCAACTCATCCAGCTGTTTTTCAGACATGTCCACAGGGAGTGAAATGATTTTTTCAAAAGTTTAGGATAAGTACAAGAAGGTGTTCGAATTTGTAGGGAAAAGACTGTACATCCAATATAGGTGTGATACATCACAAATGATATTTATCATATTTATTTATATATCTATTCACCCATTCATTCCTAGTGGATTTTCTAGCTCTGCCTTTGGACAGGTTCATTGGCATTTTAAAGAGTATCAGATTGGCTCGTATTATTACATATTCTATAGAAATTTCTGTTTTTAATGCACGGAGAGTAGACCCTGATCAGACGCCGCGTTTTGCGCCGTCTAATCTGGGTCTGCGCTGTTTGCCAATGTCCTTTTTATGGGACGCTAGGCATATAAATAACAATATCTATTTAAATTGCTGCTACCAAAGAGATAGCTACAACAATGTGGTTTGAGCTTTTTTTTTTTTGTTAAATCATACTGTTTGCATATACAGTCGAATCTCGTTATCTCGAATTCCAAGGGTCTCACTGAAACACTTCGAGATATCCGTACCTCAACATATCAGGGTTGAGAGAGTGAGGAAAACAATAAATTGAACAACCACATTTAAAAAATGAATATGTAATTTGATTCCTGAAGTTAGAAATATATATATAAAATAATGTGGAAAAGAGGAGAAATTGCTCCTAAGGAGCAATTTCTCCTCTTTTCCACATTATTTTGTTACCAGTTGTCATAGTTTCATGTTAAAACAGGGACCAGATTTTCACTTCGAGATACGCGGTAATTCGAAATAAGCGAGTCTTAATACGCCACCTGCGTACAGCGAAGGATCAGATCAGCCTGTTCATGAGCGCTGTCTTATCAAGACCTTCTCAGAACCAGCCTCGACGGCTCAGTCGGATCAGCGTCCGATTGGTGATTAGAAGGTCGCGGGTTCGATCCCCGCCGGGTCCGGCAACATTCTTTCGTGATTGATCATGAAATATCTATGGTCATTGTCTCGTCTCTGTTGATTTAAGAAGGGCAGTTTTAAGTTTCTAACGAAAGAATGTGAACAAGTACTTGTTAACCACTTGGAGGACCAGGTTTGCCCAGGAAAAGTGTGGCTAGGTAAACTGACTGGCTTGACACGACCTTAAAGGGTTGACTAGGCCGTAAAATCTCAACTCAAAATATACCTGCTAGTGCCCATTGATTCTGTATGAGGATTAATGATGACCCTGATCAGACTGCTGAAATACAGGATGATCTAAGCATTCCTTGCGATAAAGGATATTTTTCCCTATTGCAAATTATCATTATCCAGTTGGAACCGGTTGAGGTTCCGGTGCTGGCGTAGAAAAGATAGGACATGAAGTTCGGGCATTTTGTCAGTGTTACGCTGCGCCATCAGACTGCCGTCAACCAGAGGAGACCTGTTGTTCCATGTGATACCGCTCAGTGAGCACATGAGGTCTATACAATGTCGCATTAACGTCGATGCAACGCCATAACGTTGAATAGAGGTTGATTCGACGTTGTCTCAACATTTCTTGCCCGCTGGGCGGCCCACACCATAAAACTGACGAATATCACATAGAGCATACGTTCTGACATCCGACGCATACTTGGCCATGTGAGTCCGCCTTGTTGAAGCAAAACTGAGACTTATCGAAGACCATGACCGCCTTCGACCGGTTTGTGTCCATCGGAGATGTTTTTGACTATATCTGACGTGGTTATGAACACTTTTGACCATCAAAATTTTGCCCTGGCATGGACGTCATGCCGTCAACCCCGAATCACGTATACGTCGTCTACCTGCTGGGCTGATGTCTAGCCGCTGTGGTGCACTGGAGGCGTGTTGAAATATAATAATTATTGAGCCGCAACGTGAAAAAGCATCCCAGCTAGCATTCTATGTAAATCTACATCGGGCCGTCATCGGCCCGTCAGCTACCCGGACGGGCCGATGACGGCCCGATATAGATTTACGTAGAATGCTGACTGGGATAACAACTGACGTTGTGGATCATATCCTACGCAGAAGTTACATGCTCACGCTCATGTTCACGCCCTTGCCAGCTTGAGAAAATGTACATTCTTACATGTGCGCACAAAGAAGACTCAAATCAGTCTGCGTATACGCGCCGTCTGATCAGAGTCTTCGTTGTCCGCATGTAGAAACCTTATCCTTGGCTATCCTAAATGTACCCAGTGAATACTCTGATCAGACTGTGCGAATGCGCAGGTTGATCTTAATCTTCACTGGGCGCACGTGTCCGAAGTAACGTTTTCTGTGGCTATGTTAGGAGGTGTTACATGACCATATTGAAATGAAATGAGCAGTGAATCAGTATCAGTGAATAGCGGATATCCTGATGCACAGGCTGGTCAGAGTTACTGGCGTATTTGCAACAAGACAAGAATCACTTGATGGTACCTCCTTGAACCAAAATACTTGTTGGTGGGTGAGTGAATCAGTAACGTATGAGCCGGGGTACAGCAATAGCTACGACTGCCTGTGCGCTCAGCAAAGACTCGGCTTAACCTGCAAATTCGCGCAGTCTGATCATAGTCTTCGCAGAGCACTCTGTGGGTAGCCAATGATCCAAATCGCCTTCAGGCGAACAGCGAAGACTCTGAACAGACTAAGCGGATGCGCAGGCTGATATGAGTCTTCGCTCGACGCACAGGCAATCTTTTAGGAAATACTGTACCCTGGCTCAAATTCTGATTGAGGCTGTTCATACATGTATCAGTGCTAATACATTAGCATAGGTATGAGATTTTGGTTGTTATTATCACCTTTGCTAATGGAAACGCCCTCCAAAGAACAATGAAAGCATTTACCCATTGTAGTATGTAGACCCCTAAAAGAGTAATTGGCAAACAATGCAGACCCAGATCAGACGCCGCAGAATGCGGCGTCTGATCAGGGTCTCCACTGTTTGCAAATCGTTCAACCATTTTTCTCATACCCTGAAATACTTAAAATAGAAATTAGAATGTCCACTATATGTGGGGAGTTCATTCTCAATGGGTTAACAGAAAGCAATCAAACAAGCACGAAATACTGATGGTGGTCATAAACGTATTTGAATGCCCAGCATGTACAGGGTTTTAAATCGTTTCAACGTTTTGTTTGTGTTGCTGTTTTACGGCCCAGTCAAATTGAGCGCGGTCAGTTAACCTACTCACACTGTTCCTGAACAGGCTTAGTCCTCTAAACTGTTAACCAGCTGCCCTTTTAGACTCAGAGGTGTTTCAACGTTGAATCGGGATCAGATAATATAAGATATTTATTCACTACTCATGGACTATTAGACATGGTATAAAATCATACAATATATAATGATCGCTCCTATACTTTTGCAGTATTAGCTTTTTAAAAAGTTTTTTTTTTTTTTTTTTTCAAAAAGCTAGCAGATCGTTAAGCTTCAGCAACTGCATGTACGCTTGTGCCGCATATGATGGCATATGTATCAAGATTCTTTGAACTAACCTATATGACTCAAGTTATTTTCCGAGTTTTTGGTTCACTCCGAACTGCCAGTTACCTTTTGCGTGTACTTAAATAATTGGTGCCACGTACTTTGTTTCTTGACAGTTACTATTATCCTGTGAATTTTGCCATATTTTGATTATACATGTAGCAGATCACTAGATAGGGGAGGTCTAGGCTAGTATGAGCTGACTCGACAAGGAATGCTTTCAGTTTAATGTCAGTAAAGATACTTCTAAAAATTTGTGAAAATATCAATAAATAGACGCACCAATTCTTTATAAGCTTGATGAATTCTCGTACTTGAGGAAGCATAATTTCATTTTAGGGTGAAATCGGTATGGAAGCAAATGATCTCGTTAATTGTACACCCGAAAAAAGTCATGATTGAATAATAAAAATTTCTGTTCTATTCTAGTCTTGCTAATACTTTCCTTCCACTTAAGCTTGGTTCGGTATAATTCCCATATTGTTTTGTGTTACCAGCATTACTCCTATATATGCGGCTCGCCAGGGCAACCCGCAATAATTCTAATACATTTGCGACATACATTGGGGCCCCTGGCGTTTTGTTAAGCAATGCTACGGTGACATATTTCTGCCAGGACATAGCTAGGTTGCTATCACGATACTTTCAATAATTATCTTGATATTTCGAGGTTTCCTGAAAAGATTATCTTAATAGTCTAAAGTTTCCTGGAAATATTATCGCGAAAATTTACAGTATTATCGCGATATTTTTTGCGTTAGTGCCGAGAGCTGCCATTTATTTTCTGTTATCTACAAATAGAACGGATATCGGAAAACCTTTGTTTATACTATTGAAAATTCACTGAGGGTATTCAACAGCGACTTTTAAGGTAAGAGTTTATACTAGGTAATCGCAAACTGGTGCGTGGAAATCCCAGAATGTCATATCCGCTTGTGTTCTATTTATAGATACCTCGCTACCATGAAAAAATTATCGCGATAATGTTATCTAGAAACTAATGTCAGTTCCAAGCAGTATCACGAAATTTTGCGTTAAAATGCGTTCTGAAAATTAAAAATTATATCTAGATAATTCAAGTTATTGCGATAACGTTTTCAGGAAAACATTTTATTTTCTGGAAAATTAAGAATATTATTGCGATAGTTGTCTAGCTATCTGGTGGCAGAAATATGCCACCATACAATGCCATGACATCGTTTCGCAAGGTTTTTGTATGTGTTACTGACTGATTGCTTGTGCTGGGATTTAACGATACGTTAACCCTTGTGGGTCATTTTGTGTCGTCTCTCAGAGAAAGGGAGAAAAGAGAGAGAAGACATAGTAGAAGAGAGGAACAGGGAAGAATGAGGAACAGGAAAGAAAGTGAAAAAAAAAAAAAAAAAAAAACAGAAGAAATAAAAACATTCCCCCTCTACCCTTACCTGCTACAAGGATAGCAGGGCTTCCCAACTGTAAGCCAAGATCAGCCGGACGCCCTGGGGACGTAAGATACACGACACCTTCGCACCACCCGACCGCATCTTTATGTGTTACTGGTAACAATAGACGTGATGTCCGCAATTTAGCCCGTGGAACACGTTTTGTACAATGTCGAAGAAAAATCTCAAAACTTTTGGTCGACAATGCTTTAAGTAAAGGAAGTGCGAGAAAAAAAATAAAATAAGAAAAAATAAACGCAATTCGACTATACATATAAGAGCCGAAATGTCAGACAACGTATTATCGGACATGTGCGCCCAGCGAAGATTCAGATCAGCCAGCGCATTCACACAGTCTGACAGAATCGTCATTGTGCGTATGTTAGACAGCCAATAATGTAAACTTTCTTAATGTAAATAACCATCACGAAAACTTACCTATATAATTTTGACACCTTAAACCCCACTTTTATATAGCAAAACTGGGGTTTACAGGGGTATACATTATTTTTCTTATTTCTGCTCAAAACATAGATTGTGGGTACTCGTTAGAACCGCCTCGGCGAGGCGGTTCTAACGGGTACCCACAATCTATGTTTTGTGCAGAAATATGAAAAATATCTGATTTTTTTATCTGAAAATTTTCAGTTTTTGGAGATAAAATTTTCTATATATTTGAATAGGCGTGTTTTCGTAATGGAAGATTCTTATCAGACTTCGCGGATGCGCAGGCTGATTTAAGACTTCGTTGAATGCACAAATGCGAAAGTACGTCTTGTGACGTTTCGGCTCATAACGTCAGTGTACTTTGTTGTGCGTTTTTATTAGCGATCATTATTTCTTATACCCCTGTCACACAATGGCGTATCAGGCTTTCGTATGCGCGGCGTAATAAAATACGTGGCGATACGTAAGGTATGCCACAGCAACGTCAGATTACGTAGCTGATAGTCCAAGATACGGAGCACGATCTTCTTGTACGCGAGGCTGCGACGTAATTCAAATGCATACAACTTAAAAACGTAGCACGTACGTGGCAAGTTTGATACGTCACATATACGCCAAGAGTAAGTGGTGCGAAAGAAAGGAACGCAGCATGACCGTAGCTCGAACGCTTCTTACCCCTTGCGAACGCCATTGTCTGTCTAACTACGTAACTGTGGCTATGTATGGCGTACACAACGTTGTCGTTGCGTAATGGCGACGTTCCTTTCTTATATGCGACGTGTTTGGTTTGTTTGAATCTTAAATATTTTGTTATCTTAGCGTGTGTACGGCGTACTTTTCGCAGCCCTGGCGTTGCTGCTGCGTTATCGCTGCGTTGTTAAAATGGTTGTGGCGTTTCAAGTGTATCAATGGCGTAATTACGACGATTGTGGTATTTGCGGCGTTCAAACGAAGTCATATGGTACATGTGTATCAAATATCATAGAAGACAAATATTCGACCCGCTCTTGTTATTCTAATCGCTAGTCCGAAGAACAGGCTGCTGATGTTGGGTAATTACACAACCCGTAGAAAGGATCTTTTGACATTCGAACAGTGGCCTGAAATAAGTCTGTGTGTTCGTCCGTCCGTGGTCATTTAGTGGAAAGACAATGGCGTTTAAACTGATTGTTTTTTTTTGTTTTTTTTTTTTCATAATTCTTGGCGTATTGATAGATATAAATCAGATTTAACCAATTAATCTGCCGAATGCTAGTTTTCTAATAGAATAACCTCACCGGGGCAAAAATATGAGCATATGAAAATGGCCAAAATGTAAACGCCCCATTACGCAATAGCAATGTCGCAGATAATAATTAAACGCCATGGCAACGAAACGACAATGCGCTATACGGCATAAATACGCCACGCAAACGCCACAGAAACGGCACAGATACGCAACAGAAACATAAAATTCGCCGCAGTTCTCGGCGTTTGACCCGCGTAAAAGAATTTTGTGAAAAACGCCTCTTACGTCGCACGATACGCCATAGTGTGACACAGGCATTTGACATCCTTCAGAGTATCCCACTGTACGTGTACTATGGAATGCCAAAGCTGTCTTATGTTGTTATATTTCTTGTTGTCTTGTCTAAGAATTGTGTGAACTTGTCGATGCATTATGTTATTATCTTAAAGACACGTGTTTATGTTTTGTCCATATATAATGTTGACATGCCCATACATGTCTTATTATGTTAAAGAACCATTTTATTTTGTCACAACATGGAGTTATCTTGTCTAAAACGCATGCGAAGTTGTCTATATTGTGTGTTATTATCTTGCACAGGCACGTTATTTTGTCAACATATGGCGTTGACTTGTCAACACGGTGTTTTATTATGTCAAAAGTATATGTCATTATGTTAAAGTTTGGGTCATCTTGTCTAAGAGTAACTTGTCTAGACGATATGTTATTATGTCATACTCACGTGTCGTTTTGTCCACACAATGTCGCATGCATAAATTTTCGGGAACAACACCACACAGTTGAACAAGACAACATATTGATTCAACAAGATAACACCGCGTTTTAACATAATAACGTAGTCTTTTGCCATAATAAGACACTGCGTGGACAAAACAAGACAAGCGTTTAAATAATAAGACGTAGTATAGACAAGTTCACATACTTCATAGACAAGATAACCCAACTTTTTAAGATAATAGTTTATTCTTTTGACATAATAAGATATTATGTACACAAAATAACACACCTATTTGCATAATAACAAGTTCACATGTTTCGCAGACAAGATAACCCAACGTTTTAACATAATAACATAGCCTTTTAACATAATAGGACACTGTGTGGAGAAAACAACATACGTGTTCAACATCATAACATAGTCTATTAACATAATAAGACACTGGGTGGACAAAACAACACGAGCGCTAAACAAAATAGCACTTTGTATAGACAAGTTCACATGTTTCGTAGACAGTATAACCAAACTTTTTCGCATAACAACATAGCCTTTTAACATTATAAGCTATTGTGTGGACAAAACAGTACACTCGTTGAACATAATGACACTTTGTATAAACAAGTTCAAATGCTTCATAGACAGGATAACCCAAATTTTAACATAATAGCACAGCCATTCAACTGAATAAGACAGTGTGTGGACATAACAAACCAAACGTTTAACATAATAATACATTTACAGACAAGTTCACATGCTTCATAAACAAGATAACCGGATTTCTTAACATAATAACATAGCCTTTTAACATATTAAAACACTGTTTGGACAAAACAACACAAATGTTTAACATAATAGCATGATGTATAGACCAAAGCTTTTTAACATAATAGCATAGCCTTTTAACTGAATAAGACTATGTGTGAACAAAACAACATGCGTGTGTGACATATTAACACGGTTTATAGACAAATTCACATGCTTCGAAGACAAGATAACCCATTTTTAAACAAAATAAGATAGCATTTTAACATAACAGGGCACTATGTGGACAAAAAAGCACATTGATTAACATAATAACATAACATCTTAACATAATAAGACAGTGTTTGGACAAAACAGCATATGTATTTAACATAATAACAAGTTGTATAGACAAGTTTACATGCTTCGTGGACAAGATAAACTAATTTTTAACATAATAGCATAGCCTTTTAACATAATAAGACTTTGTGTGGACAAAACAACACGCGAGTTTAACATAACACCGTAGCCTTTTAACATAATAACACACTGTGTTGACATAAAACACGAGCGTTTATCATGACAATATGACCTTTTAACATAATAAGACATTGTGTGGACAAAACAACACACGCTTTTAACATAATAACACATCGTATAGACAAGTTTACACGCTTCTCAGACAAGATAACCCATCTTTTAACAAAATAAACTAGCCTTTTACAACATAAGAAAGCTATGGCGTTCCATAGTGTACAGTCAACCATCTCTATACCGACATTCGATACCACGACAAAATTCGTTATAATAATAATTCTAACGGCACTAAACCTTCGCTCAGGAGGTGACAGTTAATCAGAAATTTTACAAGAACATTGTGTTTAATATTTCAAGGAACATATGATATGATAGTGAGGCGGTTCGAATAAATATCCAAAACATATGTTCTGTGAGGAATAAGAATTAAACAAGCTCTTTCTTACGTCATCACGAAAACATGCCCGTATAATATTGACCCCCTTATACCCCACTTTTATATAGTAAAACTGGGGTTTACAGGGGTATACATTATTTTTCTTATTTCTGCCAAGAAACGTTGATTGTGGGTACTCGTTAGAACCGCCTCGTCGAGGCGGTTCTAACGTGTACCCACAATCTATGATTTGAGCAGATATATGAAAAATATCAAATTTTTTTATCTGAAAATTTTCATTTCTTGGTGGTAAAATTTTCAGTATATTTGAATAGGCATGTTTTCGTAATGTATCATTCTGCTTATTAAGGATTATTTACATCAGCCACTTCATTATAATAGCAACCGCTTCGGGAACAAATGTCCTCATTTTAACGAGGGTTCACACTCTATATTGAAAATATGTCAGTATTCAGATATAACTCCAACCGCATATAGAGAAGACGATGCATAGATAATTTGTTTCCGCTGATAAACCGATTCGATCCTGAATATTTTGAAAAACGAGATTGTACTGTTTCGTATCTACAAAATGCAGTTTGAATACTGTGAGTGCACGAAAAGAATGTTGTCACCTCTGTATGCCGGATATATACAATTTTAATACTACTACAGTCGAAACTCAAGAACTCGAACATCTTTGGGAGCATGCAAATTTGTTCTAGACATGAGTAGTTCGAGCCACTGAGGGTTAACCATAACGTCAGGTCAGGAGGCAAATGGATATAATTTAGGGATGTTTTTTCGATCCTCTATATAACAATGGCGTGTTGAGTGTACTCAATATTTATTTCATGATAAAATAAGAATTTTCCCTAGAATATCCATAAAAAATGCTTTCTTGGGATACGAATTAGCTATGGTAAACGATCTATCCGTGTTCGAGTCATTGACGTTTTACTGTATTTCAGTTTCAAAGCATTCAAAGATGTGGACGGACGGACGGAGGACAGACGGATGATGGACAGCAAAGGATTACAATAGCACGTCCTAATACAATCGGCATCGAATAATATGAGCCACTATGTCTGACAACGTACCCTCGGACATGTGTGCCCAGGGAAGATTCAGAACCTGATTATTAGCGGAGTCTGATAAGCATCTTCCATTACGAAAACACGCCTATTCAAATATATTGAAAATTTCACCACCAAAAACTGAAAGTTTTCAGATAAAAATTCTGATAATTTTCATATTTCTGCTCAAAACATACATTGTAGGTACTCGTTAGAACCGCCTCCTCGAGGCGGTTCTAACAAGTTCCCACAACCTATGTTTTTGGGCACAAATAAGAAAAATAATGTATACGCTGTAAACCCCAGTTTCACTATATAAAGTAGGGTTTACAGGTGTCAAAATAGTATAGGTATGTTTTCGGGATGATCTGGCGCATTTGCCTAGCAAAGGATGCAAAATTTCTTTATGCGGATGCGCAGGCTATGATTCTTGGTTGGACACACATGTGAGCAGGTTCGTTTTCTCAGATTGTGGCTCATATGAGTGGTAAAAGCAATCATCACGAAAACATGCCTACATAATTTTGATCCCCATTAACCGCACTTTTATATAGTAAAATTGGAGTTTACAGGGGTATACATTATTTTTCTTATTTCTGCTCAAAAACATAGATTGTGGGTACTCGTTAGAACCGCCTCGTCGAGGCGGTTCTAACGAGTACCACAATTTATGTTTTTGCTCAAAAGCATAAATTGTGGTACTCGTTAGAACTGCCTCGTCGAGGCGGTTCTAACTAGAACCCACAATCTATATTTTGAGCAGAAATATGAAAAATATCAGAGTTGTTTTATCTGAAAATTTTCCGTTTTTTTGGACGTGAAATTGCCAATATAATTGAATAGGCGTATTTCGTAATGAAAGGGAATAACACCAAAAACAATTAAAGGAAAACACTCACAAACATCAACATGTACTCTTAAGGCAAGACCACAGAGAGCTGAACATTTTGCAATAACGTTCATGACAATCGACCAAATTATAAGGAAGTTATAGAAGTTTTAACATTTTGTTTGTCTGAGTCCAGAACGAGGCTGTGAGTAAATGACGTCATAACCTCACAATTGAAAATATATAATAACAACTATTTGGATGCAAAGAGTTACCAATAAAGGGCATATAATAAATCGCTGTGTTAAACACAATGAATATTAACCTTCAAAACGTAGAATAACCACCTACAGTTGTAAACAGGCAGTTTGTCGAATTTGGTCATGTGACAAGGCTTTTAAAATGGCGGTCCCCATAGGAAGCCATGTTGAAATGTTCAAAATCCCATGTCTTCAAAACCGCTCAAGCGATTTTCATGAAACTTGTTGCAAAATATTCTGCTCCCCAAGACTTTTTGTTTAAAGTGTATATAGCTTTTTGTGAGCGTTTCGCTTTAAGCCATAAATATAATCGCATATTACATAATTTCGTCATATAAATACTGCGTGGGGATTCTAACTTGACCTAGAGAAGAAATAGCTGATAAGAACAACAAGGGAAATTAACGCTGAAAATAATAAAGAGAGAATTATCATCGTCACCCAATATGCTACAACGAATCATTTTCACTGTTTCCACATTATGAAATCCTGTCGGCGAACAGACTGCAGTCGGGAGGACTGAACAGACAGATCATTGTTTTATCCATTGTTCAACGAGCCTTTCGAAAAGTTAGTAAAGTGGGTTATTTAGTAATAACATTTTAGGTACACTATGTATTGATTTAAAACAATTATACTGTATGGGCGTAGACAATCTTAGAATTTGTCATTGCTCCAGAAGCACGTAATGAAAGGTGATGGACTAGTCCAATGCTTTTTCCATTGACTGCTACGTTATATAACCAAAGTATTAGCTTTCACAAAACGCTTGGTCTACTCTCAGCGTAGATCAAGCTTCTTGTGAAAGCTAATACCTGTGCAATTATAATGTCTATATTTAGTCACAATGCACTGCCACAGTTACCAACATATTATCTAATCTTTCCTGATTATGAATCTTTTTAAGTGCATTAAACAACTGAAAGCTGACTTTTGTGATACGACATGAAATTGTGCAACGTCATATTATATTTGCAGTGATCATATTATTATCTTGCAAAATTATTCTATTCTGTTCCTTCGATCAGTGGATCTTATTTTGATAAACTGAAAGGTAAATCATGCGCTTTGCTATAGTGTTATTACGAAAACACGCCTATTTCAAATATAGAAAATTACCTCTAAAATCTGAAATTTTCAGCGGAATGGGGAGTAGAATAACCGAAGATTAATGAGCCAGCGCACGACAAAAGCTACAGTACGACTTGTGCGACCAGAGACGACCCAGATTTTTTTCTTATTTTTCCCAGAAAATAGGTTTTGACATTTTATGCCAACTGTCTCTGTAGGAGACAATTTGCCTAAGGAGACAATTTGCGTAATATGCCAAAAATCTATTCCCTCTGAAAAATAAGGAAAGTTCTGAAAATGTTACCCGGCATGCACGCCTTTTTTAAAAAATATATAAATTTTCAGATAAAAAAAAACTAGCATGTTTTCGTGATGCTAAGCGTTTAATACATTGTGTCAGGAGAGAAAAAAAAACTGACCCTTGTTGCATATGTGGCGACAAAGGCCCAGATCAGCCTGTATATAAGCAAAATCTGATCAGGACTTCTTTGTCGCTTTACAGAATAATTTGATGTAGTAGAACATAACGAAGTAACTTAGGAGACCCTAATCAGACGGCGCACATGCATAGGCTCATCTGGGCCTTCACTGTTCACATATCGCACCGGCGGCAACCATTTTTCACTGCTCAGATATTAATACGTACAACATGAAAAAACTGCAGTTGCAAATGAGTCACAGATCATGTCGTGTTAAATATACACGTTACAAAACGGCAAAATATAGAGTACCCTTGCCCCTGGAGAAAGCGGATTTCTTCCAAGAAACAGAATCTGATTTCAAATTCGATTTACAATTACAGGAACATGAACAGAGTGTTGCATGACATTCCTCTATTTTTGATATTTGACGCTTGGAAAAAATAAATCATATCCCCTCATTATATATATATATATATATATATATAAAACAGCAGCACGGTGTTGTGGTTGAGGCGATAAGCGGCCGTGTTTTGGAGAACCAAGAATGCAAAGTTTCTACTACCCCGTTTATATGCATAGTTTGCCCCTAGCAGCAAATTTACCCCTAGGGGCAAATATACCCATAGGGGCAAAAAAACGCATTTGCCCCTAGGGGTAAAATTTACCCACGTGGTAAAATACCTCAGCTCTTGGGTAGGGGCAAATATTTGTCCCTAGGGGTAAATCTTGTTAATACGTTTGTAATGGTTCAAAATACATACATATCATGTTCATTCTGTCTAATTACTTTTCTTTTTTTATCTAATATCTGCAAGAACACTTGTTTTCTTTTTATACCTGTAATCTGGTCTGATTAAATTTTGACTGTTACAAGTATTGCCGCAAATGAATCATGTGAAGAACCTAATCTGTGAACAGGAATAGAGCCGATTAGACTTAGCAGGTGTGCAGGCTTATTAAGAAGATGGCTGTTGTGATGTAAATTGTTTAGTTTCACACCGGTGATGTAAATTGTTTAGTTTCACACCGTTACCGCGGTACAACGAACGCGACTGGGTACAACGAACGCAGTTTAAATTAATTATGTTGACGGGGAAAAAGTGTAATTTCAATGTTTCCTTTATTTTGATGGAAATATCACGAGTTTCGTTTTCTGGTTGTTATGTATTACAAGAGGTTGTGTATGTGTTGTTTTGTCCAAATTTTAAGTTATGACACGGTCAGAGAAGGAAAAGCAAAGCTACAAATTAGGCCACAATAGGCTAATCAACAGAACTTCTCGTTTTAAGGACCTATCAATTATGATCACAGTCAATTTAGGGTTTTTCATGTCTCAAGGTATCGAAGTAAATATACTGTATTTGATAATTCATAAAAACTTTTAGAATAAGAATTGTATCGATTTTTCCTAGCGCACTATCTTGAAACACGGGCACAATTTACCAGGGATCATGTGTTGTGTCTGGGTACACTAAACACGGAAAAGATGGTACAACAAACACGGATATACACAAATGCAGAAACCCCAAATTTTGACGTTTTTTCCATTACAAGCGCCAGCTTTCAAGAATTAGCCGAGAACATTTACACATATGTAACAGGTGAAAAAATTCTAATCACGTATGCCGCAGCCGGGTATCGAACCCGGGCTGTCTGCGTGACAGACCAACACTCTACCACGTCGCTATAAAAGCCGGCTTGTACCGCAAGGCAGTACAAGTGTATAATATACCTATCACTACTACATATTCCCCCTCCATTTCAAGATTCGTCCTCGAATCTCAATATGAGCAACCACTCAATACTAGGCCATCAAGCCCATCAAATGGGGTTATTTACGTTGGGCGCCAGATGTAACAGTGAAAAAATTCTAATCACTTATGCCGCAGCCGGGTATCGAACCCGGGCTGTCTGCGTGACAGGCCAATACTCTACCACGTCACTATAAAAGCCGGCTTGTACCGCAAGGCAGTACAAGTGTATAATATACCTATCACTACTACACATATCTGCCCATTAAGTTGTGAACTTGCAATATCAACTGATGCGCTTGCAATTGCGAAATTAGAAAGTGTTGGAAGATGTGTTCGCTGACATTTCGTGTAGCTGAGTGCCAGAGCATATTGTTTATGACATGTAGACAACTTTTTTATACATCAGACGCACAATAAACAGTCGCTCTGACCCAGAACATTTGCATAGGGCATACAAAATAACCTGCGCATGTACATGTACATGTAAACTATAAAAGTGTACATTTGCTTTAATATCCCAGCATCCAAGAAGATTAGGAATATGGCTAAAATAAATCATTTTCTTATCGATCATATTCTTGTGACGTCATCATTTTCAACTGCGTTCGTTGTACCCAGTCGCGTTCGTTGTATCGCAGTAACCGGTGTGAGTTTTACCTATTCCTTGAATCATATCACACAATCATCAGAGATTATCTTGTCCATGACCCTATAATATATATGTCAGCAGTACTTGTGTGACCCGAAATGTACAACAGCAGCAAATAATTTATTTTTTGTATATATCATTATTTTCATGTTCCTTGATAATTTTTAATTAGTTCTGTTACATATTGTTTCTGTTTGTTTGTTTTTTTTTGTTTTTTTTGTTTGTTTTTTTTTTTTTTTTTTTTTTTGTTTTTGTTTTTTGTTCGTCGATACAATATAGCTTTAACTGGAAAAATATAAAATATGGTTTACAAAACATTGGATATATATCAGCATGGTATGTGCTGAACTTGTCTATGTGCAGTATCTGGGCTTTTGCTGCTGCTGCTGCTGCTGCTACTACTGCTGATTATTATTATTATTATTATTATTATTATTATTATTATTATTATTATTACTACTACTACAATATTAGCGGTAATTATTATTATTTAAAGAGTAATGTACATTTTCAATTTCTTTCAATATCTCATATAAACGCAACCATTTACCCATAAGGGTATTTCACAGGGAGGGGCAAATATTTACCCTAAGGGGTATGTTTAGGGGTAAACTTAATGCATATAAACGGGGCTTACGACTCTGATCAGACTACACGAATGTACAGGCTGATGCGTCTTCGTTGAGAGCACATGTCAGAAGGTACGTTTTCAGACGCTGAGGCTCTGATTTTGTTTGCCTTCTCAATCTGTCTCCATATACAGTCGACTCCCGTTATCTCGAATTCCAAGGGACTCACTGAAACACTTCGAGATATCCGTACTTCTACATATCAGAGTTGAGAAAGTGAGGAAAACAATAAATTAAACAACCACATTTGACAAATGAATATGTAATTTGACTCCTGAAGTTAGAAATATATATATAAAATAATGTGGAAAAGAGGAGAAATTGCTCCTGAGCAGCAATTTCTCCTCTTTTTCACATTATTTTGTTACCTGTTGTCATAGTTTCATGTTAAAACAGGGACCAGGTTTTCAATTCAAAATAAGCTAGTTCGAGATAACGAGGTTCGACTGTACTTCTATAAACTCTCGCGGACATTCTCTTTCTTTAAGATGATTGTGCCATCATCTGGCCCCATACAGCAGGACCCAGTGGAGACAAAGATCTACAAGAGGAGGTGGTGGGTCTTAACAATCTTTGTAGTGACCAGCTGTATTCAGGTATGACGCTGATGGGGAATAAATGAGGCGGCACACGAAAAAAGGAACCTTATGTTTTTCCGGTTTGTGTTTCTTCAAATGCATATGCGATGTCCTCTGTTTAGTCTATATAAATGCGTTTTTCTTGCCTGAAACTTCCTTTAGGTCTCTACTATATGTCTGCGAACAGCAAAGGCTCTGGCGAGACCGCTCACTATGCACAGTCTCGCCTAACCTTTGCTGATCACCTTTAGGATAAGTACTCTTTTCTGATGTGCTGGCTCAAATATACTTTCATGGAAGGCAACTTTCAAAATTATTTTGCTTCCCTTCTGAAAAGGGTTTGTTTGTGTTGAGGTTTTACGGCCCGTTCAACCCAATGGGGTCATGTCGAGCGCGGTCAGTTTACCTAACCACACGTTTACTGGGCAGGCTTAGTCCTCTAAGCGGTTAACCAGTATTGTGCACATTCTTTCGCCAGAAACTGACAACTGCCCTTCTTGAATCAGCGGAAGGGAGAGAATGACCGTAGAAAATATTTCATGCTCAATCTCCGCGAAAGAATGTTTCTGAAAAGGGGTCTACTCTAAAAGCAAACATCGCGAAAACATGCCTGTATAACTTTGACCCTCTTAAACTCCACTTTTATATAGCAAAACTGGGGTTTACAGGGGTATAAATTATTTTTCTTATTCCTGCTCAAACACATAGATTGTGGGTACTCGTTAGAACCGCATCGAGTACCCACAATCTATGTTTTGAGCAGAAATATGAAAAAATATCAGAGTTTTTTATCTGAAAATTTTCAGTTTTTGGAGGTGAAATTTTCTATATATTTGAATAGGCGTGTTTTCGTAATGGAACTTGTTCCCCTCTGGAACATTTCCCTTTTAAAGAAGACCCATTTTAGGAGGGGTTTAGTGTGAAGTCACCAAAATGGATTTCGTTGTAAAATCTAGTGGAATATATATCAAGTACACCTTTTAACTACTTCAGTACACCTAGATAACATGGGCCCGAAAAGAGCATAATCTGTTTTTCAATTATTTCAACTCATGAAACTTTTATTTGTAAATTTTACATTTTTTATTTCCCCTTTTAAACTAGAAAACCTCTGAAGAAGGCGAAAGCCGAACGGCCTCAGGTAAACAAATCATTTGCACTGTTAATAATTAACTATCAACATAAATATTTCTCTAAATTTAATGTCTTAACACGCGTTTCACTACTAACACTGTAGATCTTCATATATATATATATATATATATATATATATATATATATATATATATATATATATATATATATATATATATATATATATATATATATATATATATATATATATATATATATATATATATGTATATATATATATATATATATATATACAGTGGAACCTCGATAATTCAAAGGGACCAAACGGTTTTGTTTGAATTATTGAGACTTTGAATAATTGAAGGTTGAAATGCATACATATATTTAAGTCAGGACCTTCAAAATGATTTTGAATTATTGAGAATTTTGAATTATTGAAGTTTGAATTATCGAGGTTCTACTGTATATATATATTGATATATATATATATATATTCTTTTTCTCTTGTATGTTTTGTATCAGTCTATGGCGTGGAATACATGGGGTCCTATTACGGAGTCGGCAGAAGAAGTATTCGGGTGGACAGACAGCACAATAGGATTACTCGTAAACTTAGGAAACATATCATTTGTTACATTTGTTATGCCAATGAGCTGGATACTTGATTCAAAGGGTAACCTCCTAACTTTGCGGTAGCTTAAATTTTAACTCTTTCAGCCCTACAGACCAAAACCACCTATGCAAACAGTGTAGATCCAGATGAGACGGCTCGTAACGAGCCGTCTCATCAGGATCTACACTGTTTGCCATTCTTTTGACTTTAGATTAAAACCCCTAATTGCATCAATGGACATGTCCAAATCCAAGGATGGAATAGACTACCAAAAACTCAAGGGATGAGAGGGTTAAAAATTTAACATAATAGTCCAAGCGCTTTTGTTAAATTCAGTTTGAAAAAAAAAGAATATTTAAAACAAGAGAAACACAGAAAAGTAATGTTTATACTATTGCAACCATTAGACAGCCAGGTGAAAAAAATGCATGCATTTAACGTAACTCCTAAGTTACGTATTTATTTGCATGAAATGTCAAAGCCTATTGTCTGGGAAAAATAAGGAAAATATTTCAGTTTGTCGTCTGTTGAATTAGCCCAAAGAGTGGTAAAGGTTAAGTGGAAGCTGATACATACATACATACATACATACATACATACATACATACATACATACATATATAAATACATGTATGCATGCATGCATGCATACATACATGCATGCATGCAAACATACATGCATACATACATAATAACATTTCGACTCACATAACTGGACATATCGTTCCTTTGGTGTAGGTTACAAACGTTGCAATACTACAATTGATGTAAGTTACCTGTATATAGCTGAAGTCATTGTTCGTGGTATTGTATGCCACTCCAAATGTATGCGTTGAATTGCTATGTATGTTTTGGCCGGTGGCCTTCCGTTACGAAATAAACTATAGTTATTGTTAATTGATTTTATGCATACATAGATTGTCTTGTGAATATCTTTTTATCAACAAATTGTCTAGTAAAACTGTAAAACTGGTTTAGACCCTTTGGTATTTTTTAAACGGCTAACCATTCTAAATCAGTCGTTCTGATATTGTTGGTTCTTTATATAAATTTGTAGTCTGTGGTTGTCGAGGCATTTTCTTTCCATCATGGTTGATGCCTTGTTCAGTATTATCTAGCTTTCTGATCACTTCATCCGAGGAAGAGGGCTCTGCTCATTTCATTACGAAAACACGCCTATTCAAATACACAGAAAATTTCCCCTCCAAAAACTGAAATTTTCAGATAAAAAACTCTTATATTTTCATATTTCTGCTCAAAAACATAGATTGTGGATACTCGTTAGAACCGCCTCGGCGAGGCGGTTCTAACGAGTACCCGCAATCTATGTTTTTGAGCTGAAATAAGAAAAATAATGTATACCCCATTAAACCCCAGTTTTACTGTATAAAAGTGGGGTTTAAGGGGGTCAAAATTATATAGGCATGTTTTCGTGATGTGGCTAGTCGTTTATTTATATGTTCTGACGGTGGGTGTTTCTGTTCGTTTGCTCACCCTCTCTCTTTGCCGGAGGTAAACTGCGAATATGACACTGTCTGAACTCCTTCTGAATATTTTGTAAATTTGAAATAATTGAGGCAAATTGCGGCTTTCATTTGACCTAGACGCTTTCCAGTGTTATGGAAGGGAGGAGGAGAGGTTCTGTTTTTGAACGACATGATGCTATTAGAGTTTCTGCTCGTTTCTAGTAACTCATTCCATCATCAAAAGGCTAAGGGAAGAAATGTTATAGTATAATTGGGAATTGGTGTGTGCAGTTTGTATGTTGTTTTTGTTCCGTAAGATATACGCGTACTCGTATTGTGAGTTCGTTCCGACTAAAGGTGGTAAAAGAGATGTTAGGTACATTGGACATAGTTCTGATTTCATTTAAAAAAAAACAGAAGTAAGTAAGTTCTTTATTTAGAGAAGGTGACCCATTTGGTACAACCAGTCTTCCATGGGGCCCTTAAAAAGCATCTACATGAACATTAAAATAACAGTCAAAGGAAAAAACATCGTGAAAAAAAGAATAACACAAAAGTTACATATGTTACATGAAAATGATATTTACAATGATAAAATATGGTGGAGAAATTATACGAAAATCATATTTACAATGCAAATTTGTGGTGAACATATGTCTAATTCATGAAATGAGTTATTCGTTTGCAATCCATTCGACTACGTTCCTAGTAAAAATATTAAGTAGATGATTGTATTGTCTTCTTTAAAAAAATGATAGACTAATTATTTACAAGAAGCATCTTCAAAAAAAGAAAATAAGCGACGAAGAATAGCAGATAATATTTGGCATTTTTCAATATTAAAATAGCGGTTCTTAAAAAGGAGCCCAATTTTTACACCCGAAACTGTTATAGTTTCCTTGTCAAAGTCACACCCCACTATGTGACGTTGGATACGAAGTTGATATCTAATTTTACCGCCGTACGTGCCTTTCTTTGCACGATAGCTTCTCACTGTCATTTAGACAAGCTGAAATATAAATCTATGGAATGACTGTCGCAATCCTTAAATTCCTAGAACGCATGATTGCACCCTTTACTTTGGGGTCCGTGTCTGTTCACGTGAACATTATGACTCGCCACTGGTTAACGTTTAACGAATGCTTTATGGCTTGACAACATGTTTCTTGGTGTCAACAAAAAGGCCCGGTCACTTTGCACAATTGCAAGTTTCAAACATTTCTTTTGTCTGAATTAGGGTCCTAAACATGCTAAAACAAAGCAAACAAAATTTCATTTTATCTTCTGACGTTGAGAACTTTAATTAAAAGTCCGTCATAATTTTGTCCCATTTGATGTCCCGCTTGGCTCCAGCAAAAAGTCATATGATTTATCCTTTCTGAGTCCGTTGAACCCCCCCCCCCAACCCCCCCACCCCCCCAAAAAAAAACACCCATAAACAACACCGAAATCACCCAAACCATACCCCAAAACACATTTTAAAGTTTTTGAGTCGCAAATCAAACAGTTGAAAATCAAATATGAATTAATATTATTTGATTAATCATCTACATACATTGTAGAAAAAAAATAACAAAGTATTTCTGCATAACTTCTGATGATTAAAGGCACCTTACCTAATGATTGTCTTTTTGTGCCCCATAGTATGCAAGATTTGAATTTCTATAAAGAGCAAAAAGTTTATTCATCTTTCTTTCATTTATTTGTTTGTTTCTTTGTTCGCTCATGCAATCGTTCGTGCATATTGGGTGCGTGTGTTTAAGAAAAAGAAAACGTCACATGCATATCCAGTGGAAGAGTGAGTGGGTGCTAGACAAACCGGCCTTACGTGTGTGTTTGTGTATGCGTGTGTGCGTGTGCGTTTCTATTGCAAAGATCCCGCTCAAACTGTGAGGATGCACATGCATATGCTGATCTAGAACCTTGCTGGTCAGATGTTTCTTGGGCATCACTTTATATTTCATTTAAGTTTTTTGTTTTTGCAAAAGTCCTGACCCGCCTATTTCACTTATGTTTATATTGTTGCAAAGTAATTTAGAGTGAAAAATAGATAAAGTAAGTGGTTTGGTGTGAGACGGTAAATAAATAAAGTGGATTGGAGTATTTCGGGGTTTTTTTGCGGTGGTTAGGTGTGTTTCAACGGACTAATCTTTTTTACGAAAGCGCCTTCGTGCCATGTACATCATTAGTTCTATCAAATTCTCATTCTAAATAGAGGGGTTTTCTTGGACTTTCAAAACTTGACTTTGGTGTGAACTTGAAGATCATATTCTAAATATAGTTTAAAATGCACACAATGAAAGATAAATCAAAGTATTTGACAAAAATAACCGTTTCATGAGATTTATCATGGCTTCAAGACACGTACATTCTTCCATACAGAGGCTGACAGGCTGAGATCACATATGATCTTATAAGACTTCGTCTAAAAAGAACTTCAAACTCGACAAAGACTATTCTTCTAATACAAAATCCATTCTTTTTAGATTAAAATTTATCCATATCTATTAGTATATCTTCTGTTAATATCTATAACTTTACAGTATGAATTTGAGCGGGAACGTCAGAAACGGTACGTTTTTGACATGTACGCCGACCGAGGGTTCCGATCAGCCTGCGCATTCGCATAGTTTGATCACAATTTTTACTGGGCGCATTTCGGATAGCTAATGATGCACAAATTCCTCTTGCGGACAATGAAGACTGATCAGGCTGCGCGGAGGCACAGGCTGATCTGAGTCGTCACTGAGCGCACGTTTTCTCACGTTATGGATCATATTTTTCCATGATGTCTGACATTGTATTTTACCATGGCGTCTGACAATGAATTGTCTTCATTGAGCGCACCTTTCAGAAGGTGTTACTCACGTTGCGGTCCATATGTATTTTACCGTGATGTCTGATATTGTATTTTACCGTGATGTCTGATATTGTATTTTACCGTGATGTCTGACATTGTATTTTAGGCCTACGTGTGGCGATGCTGATTGCTACAACTTCACTTCTCGTTACCACGGGCTTACGCTGTATAACGTTAGACCCCACGCCACTTACTTGGTATGAAGTTCTATTTTTCACTGCAAAGGTAGAAGATAGGATGCGCTGACATTTATTATCTTGCTGCATTCAAATATGACCTAAGTTTTAGATAAGGCATTTTTCAACCGAAAAATACTGATGTTTTTCTTATTCCTCGGCGTAGCACTTCAAACGAGTACCCACTATATATGTTTTCATGAACAAATAAGAAAAAATATACTTGAAACCATCTCTTATCTAAATCTATGATGCTAATGTATGTTGACAATACCTTAACCCATTTATGCCGGGTGGACTCTTCTACCTGAACTCTTTGGACCAGTCCAAGGGATCTGGTCAGCTTTGATTATTACCATGTTTTATTGAAAGGCCTGTAGTTAATGCAAACATTGTAGACCCTGATCAGACGCCGCGTTCTGCGGCGTCTGATCTGGGTCTACACTGTTTGCCAATGTCCCATTTATGGGACGCTAGGTACAAATGGGTTAACGGTCAAATAAAACCAAACGCTCAGAGAGGATTTTCTATAGAAATAAATTTTATTTTGTCAATTTTATCGAGATGTTAACGCCGACGACTCACTCACAAGTTGAATAAAGCCCTTGGGTAAGTTGGTTGTGTTGAGGTTTTACGGCCCAGTCAACTCAATGGGGTCATGTCGAGCTCGGTCAGTTTACCTAACCACACAATTACTGGGTAGGCTTAGTCCTCTAAGCGGTTAACCAGTATTGTGCACATTCTTGCACAAACTGATAACTGCCCTTCTTGAATCAGCGGAAGGGAGAGAATTACCGAAGAAATATTTCATGATCAATTTCCACGAAAGAATGTTGCCGACCTCGGCGGGGGTTGAACCCGCGACCTCCTGTCTCCAGTCGGACGGCGCATCCAACTGAGCCATCGAGCCAGCAAGCCCTTGTGTAAAAATTTCAGCAGACGACATTTTGATTTTTTTTCTTTTTTTTTTTCAGAAAATAGGCTTTGACACTTCATGCAATTTGCCTTAGTAGACAACTTGATTAGCATGAAATGTCAAAGCATATTTGCTGTGCAAAATGAGAAAAATATTTCAAGATGCCGTCTGCTGTAACTTTTACCTAGAGTGCTAAGCGTTAACTAATTAGTGTTAACCGGCATTACAATATTATTGTTTCTGAATTATGTAGTTGGTCTCGTTTAAAACTGAAATTCTCTTATGTTATACAAATGATCTCTTGACGTTTGCAGTATTGTATACAAGACCACATGATCTTTTATCTTAGATCGCTACTATACAATTATTTAACCCTTATCCTGCTGAATAAATTAAGGTGCCACTCCCATTTCTAATTTTCAGCCAATCAGATTACTTGACCCAGATTGTTGATATAAGTTCACATACTTAATGGCAAACAGTGCAGATCCAGATCAGTTTGAAGCCAACTGATCTGGATCTAACACTGTTTGCAAAGGCAGGGTATATCCGGGTTCAGCAGGACAAGAGTTAAGAACAAGTGCTTGCACAAACCGCTTTGGACCTCTGCGTGTTTACATACAATTTACATTTAAAGGAATTTGTCAATGCCTCTGTTCTTTCCTGCACACCAAGCCCCTTCTGGAAAGGGATATTCTGAAAAGAAAGAATTGGGTCCACTAGGTTCTACTCAAATAGGAAAGAATTTGGAAAGCAAATACTTTCCTTTTAGAAACGATGTCTTTTCAGAAGTTCAGAAGGGAGGCAAAACAGTTTGGGCAAAGTTTCCTTAACTCTTTCACTGCCACAGGCGATAATAATAGGCTTTTGCAAACAGTATAGATCCAGAAGAGATAGCTCATATGAGCCGTCTCATCTGGATCTACGCTGTCTGACATTCAGTCTTTCAACTTTACATATAATCTTTTTTTCAATCGATAGTTTGTTAAAAAAAAAGAAAAAAAAAGAAAAGCAGACGACAAATGTCGTCTGAGTTAACTGAAAGTGTATACTTTCACCTTAACAGGTTTGCAGGTATAAATTCGGTATCGGATGGTATTTCTGGATCGGTTGCCTACGCCGCTCCTGCTCTAGTTTCGAATACTTGGTTTCCTCCCAATCAAAGGGCTACAGCTACGGCTATGGGGACTTTCTTTGTATTCATGGGTATAGGCATGTCGTTTATTCTAGGTGAGGACTTACCAATGGGCACATGACGTTCATACAACGTCGCGTTAACGTCGATACAAAATCATGCATGGACATTAATGCGATGACATGGCGACGACATCAAAGCGATGCCGTATCAGCGTCATGACGTTGCATTGATATTAATGCGACGTTGTATAAATGTCATGACGTGGCATTTACATTAACGCGACGTCGTATATATGTCATGACGTTGCTTTGACGTTGATGTGACAAGTTGTATAAATGCATGTGCCCACTGGGTACACTCGGTAATTTGTATTAGACTTTAACAAACTTTTGGTTATACAATGTTAGAATTTTCTCACATTAACGCATACAACAATTATGAAATAATAAGTACAAAATAAATAAATCCTTGATTTAAATTATTGACATTTCTATAAGTCATACGTATGTAACAAAAACATTAAGATATGCAGCTTAATCAGTTGTAATTTAGATAAAAGTGTAACCCTAGCGGGTACAATACGTTTGTGACGTCGCATCAACGTCACCATGACGTTTTATCGACGTTATTGTGAGGTTGTATAAACGTCATGTGCCCACTGGGATAAACATTTCAAACACTAGAGTACACGATTTTCTATGAGTAATGCTTTTAGATCTGTTCCTATATGATTATGAAAAACGAAATTACAGCACTTTTCCTTATAAGCATTGTTACTGAATAAAATAGCAGATAACAAGCACCGCGACATTCGAAAAACCGGTTTCGAGATATAGCGGAAAAGCTAACACAGTAAATCTTCAATGACTCGAATACCGATGGCTCGTTTACCGTGGCTGATTCGAACTCGTTTCTGACATTACGAAAACTCGCCTATTCAAATATATTGAAAATTTCACCACCAAAAACTGAAAGTTTTCAGATAAAAATTCTGATATTTTTCATATTTCTGCTCAAAACATAGACCGTAGGTACTCGTTAGAACCGCCTCGCCGAGGCGGTTCTAACGAGTACCCACAATCTGTGTTTTTGAGCAGAAATAAGAAAAATAATGTATACCCCTGTAAACCCCAGTTTTACTATATAATAGTGGGGTTTAAGTGGATCAAAAATATATAGGCGTGTTTTCGTGATGCAATAGCTTACGAAAAAAAATATAGATATTTTAGGGACATTTTCTTATTTTATCATGAAAATGTATTTTGTGTGAACGCATTTGCATTGCCTCATCGAGACACTTCTAATGAGTAGGCTTAATATGCCATTATTTATATTGAAGATCGAAATCACATCTCTAAGTTAACCTGATTTGCTTCCTGAACTGGCGCTATGATTAACCATCAGTGGCTCGAACTACCCAGGTAAAGAAAAAAGGACCTGGTACATGTACGATAAGGATCATATTAGGCCCCCATTCAAATTCTCTTCCGTGTGCATTATTTTGCTTGTTAAAACGCTTAGTTTATGGAAACATACTGAAATAAATTGTTTCGTCTTCGTGCATTCTCAGAATAATACCATTTCTGACACACTTGTATATTGTTAATTAATTTAACAAAAATGGTAAGAAAATCATGATTGAAAGCCAACCCTTTGAAGGAAAAGGACATTAAGAAATGCTTTTGAGAGCATTTGATTATAGTTTTCCTTTGTTGCACTCATATGTCAGATAGGACTGTTAACCAACTGTACACTAGGCGAGGCATATCAAGTTACCCCACCCACTTAAGTTATCGAAGCAAGATACGAAAACCGAAAAATTTCCACGAATCAAAATAAAACATATACCAAATTATTTCTTTGGTTCTAACTAAAAAATGAGTACCCAGAACTTATATATTATTTTTACTATGCGTGGAGATATGGCTATTTTTTATGCTGAAGCGCCTAGCAATATGGCATAAAATCTGCAAATTTGGTGACGAACAGTTAAAAACTAACATAGAGCCCCTATTCCGGCACATTTAATTTTTTCACCACATGTTGACATACCAAACCCCTACCTGTATACATAATATAAGATGTGCTGGAGACTGGGCTGATATTTTTGAAAGCCTTGAAGGCGACGGAATTCACCATTTAAGTCCAAATCAGCTGGGATTTGGGGTAGAGTCAAGGTAAAAAGCACAATATATTTGTGAATGACCAGGTTATTTTTATTATTTTTGTTTCATTTGATGTTAGATCCTTGCAATATGCATAATTTTACTGTCACAAAATAACTTTTACAAAACGGATTTTCTGGGGACCATAAATATGGGTTATCATACCAGGTCCTTTCAATGTTCCTAAGGATGCTCGAGCCATTGAGGTTCGACTGTACCCACATCTTTTTATATTGGAGGCTGCATCTGGAATATCATATAATTATACTTATGTTTACTTCGTTCGTATACTCTTAAGAAGTTATATAGCCATGTGTTTCTGATATTCTTGTTTCAGACTGGATTTAAAGCTTATCAAAAACAGTACTTTCATTATATTTCTATGAATGTTGTTTTAGGACCTCAGGTTGTTCACAGCCCTGTATATACATATTACAATGTAACACCAGACACTAACCAATCAACAACGACAATGTAAGTATTTTTGTCAACAGCTGATCCCAGTTCTTGAAACACCCATCTAAACAATGAAAAAAACAACAACAGACTATTCTCCTTTCGACATCTTTTGGAAAGTCGTTTTATTTGTTTGCTACTTGTCATAAAAGAAGTAAATTTGCAAACGTTCAGCACATTTTAATGCAAAACCATTTGTCGTAACTACATATGGAGAAAAAGTTTTATTCGAGTTACTGGTTTAAAAAATTCGAAAATTTTCATTTTTTTTTTTTTTTTTTTTTTTTTTTTCAAATAATAGAAACGGATGCAAGATATTCTAAAATCGCTAGGTAGATAGTTTGGATGTAGGTTTTCAACAAGTACTACTTGTTCAAATATTCTAAAATTTTCACAGTATTGATATGGAACATCGGTAATTTAAAATCAGTGAAGAAACAAAAATACCTTTTAATTAAAAAAAATCCAGTTCACTTTAGAAATTGCATAGGTCACATCTTGCGGTAAATATTTGAGAACAAAACAAAGGAACAGAAATGTCAAATGGTTTCTGATAAGATATTGTCAATCACAAATCATTTTTTCCATTTGGAGTAAAACGCCAAGTAAAAATATCTTTCCGAAGGATGTCAAAAGCACAGTAGCTTAGGTATCAACGAATATTCCATTTGAAATTTCCAGAACCTGGAAATGTCGAGTACTATGAAGTTTTTGCTGTTTTGTGATTTACAGGGGTTCTAAAATAAATCTGGCTTGGTTGCCAAAATGGCAAGTCTGGGCAACTCATATAATTTGCATAAATCCAAGATGACTGCCAGACGCCATCTTGAAAAAATAGCTTTTCAAATAATTGTCATGGAAAAGCATGTAATATGTCATTTAAGGGGTTTTCTGGTATGCAGAATCCAATTCTGATGTCATTTTTACATTTTGATGTACCAGAAGAACCAAATCCAAGATGGCCGCCAGACGCCATCTTGAAAAATTAACGTTTTTAAGAAATTATCAGGGAAAGGCATGTAATATGTCATTGTAGAGGTTTTCTGGTATGCAGAATTCAATTCTGGTGTTATATTTTACAGTTTGATGTACTGGAAGAACCAAATCCAAGATGGCCGCCAGACGCCAACTTGAAAAATTAACGGGTTTTTGTTAATAATTATCATGGAAAGGCGTGTAATATGTCATTTTAGGGGTTTTCTGGAATGGAGATTCCAATTCTGATGTTATTTTTGCATTTTGATGTACCGGAAGAACCAAATCCAATGGCCGACAGACGCCACCTTGGAAAATATAACTGTTTAACTGATTATCATAAAATGTTATGATTATGTCTTTCTATAGGTTTTCTGGTATGCAGAATTCAAATCATATGTCTTTTTTGCAATTTTAAGCTACAAAAGGCCAAACACTATTATGTCTGCAGGGTGCCACTGAAGTCTCTACCATTCAACCAGGACTGAAAGACCTACAGAAGACAGACAAACATATATATGATGAGATCACCTTTGTACTAGCGATTAATATTTATCCCCACTCATTATCTGAATAATCCGAAACTAGACCATCAGCAACGTCTCCTCCATCCTCTACGTCTTGTTCCAGACCATCATCTGGATCATCGTCAAGACTGTCAATGATGTCCCCGGTCTGGGTCCCTCCTCTGCAGCTTGGACAATGTCTCTAGTTGTAGTGAACTGGTTTAAGCAGTCCTCTCCACCATGACAGTTAGAGAATGTCGTGGATGACAGGTGCTGTTTGTGACAACCACATGCCTCAGTAGAGCATTTCTTACCATGCACTTTACACTGTAAAACGAATTACATCAAGCAACTCAGGTGGAGCTGGATCGCCTTCAGCAATGACCTGAATAGGAATATCGTCTCGAAACCCAAACTGTGTTATATCTGTTGACTCATCAGTAGGACCTTGGCAATTGGCTGCTTTCCAGAACACGACTTGAAATTGACCCCGAAGTATGTGTTGCATAAGATTGGCAGATGTTAGAGGTAGAGACATCACTTTAGGATTCCTCTTCTTCTTTGTGAACAGTGTGAAGCGAGTAGATTCCATGGATGATCCCGGTGGCTGACCATATAAAGCAATGAAGAACAGCATTGCTGCATTCATCAACTCTGGGTGAGTGGTACCAATGTCACCTACTGTAGCTAAACCTGGGTAGTCGCCAGATATCATAATATTTAGTGCTGTGACCTTTCATCATCATCATCATCATCAACATCATCGGATTTTTTATTAACGTGCAGGTACAGGGGCAATATTCACATCAGTGGGTCGCCTTCCAGGTAGCTGGCTTGCTGCATGCATGGCAGACCTCACACCAGATCTCCAGGTGTGTCTATCATGAGGGTCGATAGCCGGGAGCTTCCACTCTCTACAATCTCTGTCAGTTGCTTCCATGTCATCTTGGGCCTCACAGGCCCACGCTTTCCATCAACTTGTATGTCAAAGGCTCTCTTGACTGCACCATTGGAGCATTCCACATGTCCATACTAACGGAGCCTTCTCTCCTTCAGAATGAGGTCCAGATCCTCAATGCCAACCCGTGCAAGTAGCTCAGTGGATCTGGTGGTGACAATGTCTTGCGGCTTGACATTGCAGATCTGTCTGATCATTGCCCTGTCATTTCGCTGCAGATGCTGGAGGTTTGGCTTTGTCAATGGCCAAGTCTCACTGGCATGGAGCATTGCGCTCCACACACAAGAGCTGTACACACAGCCACGTGTCTTGAAAGAGAGGTGGCGGGAAGAGAGAACTGGTAGCAGCTCCTTTAACTTCTTCCAGGCGGTTTTCACACGTGTTGTGGTTGAAAGTTCACAGCCACTGGCTTCTGAGAGCATGTCTCCTAGGTAGCACAAGGAAGCTACCACCAACTTGTCAGGTCCGACTTGGACTTTCCTCTGAGGTCTGCCGTCCAAGGGGCGTGCAGTTCCCTGTCACCGTGTACATCTGTAATCAGGGTCGTTTGTCAAGCGCTTGAGCCCACTGCATTTCTTGTGCACCTAGTGCTTGCAGCCGTTGCAGAAGATGCTATCGCTGCCCACTCTAGTGCGACAGTCGGCGCATGGAAACTCGCCTGAACTCTGCAGGAGATCCAGGCCCGTACCACAGATGATCTTTGTCTTTCCAGCATTTACTCTCAGTCCTTACTCCTCCATTGCTTATGTCCAAGTCAAGAGCCTCCTTACACATTCCTCAAGCGTTTCAGCGATGATAACAAGGTCATCGTCCTCTTAGGGGACCCCGGAGCGGAACTCGCATGACAAAGCTTCAAGCACAATGATGAAGAGCAGCGGGCTGAGTAGCAAGCCTTGGTGAACACCGACCTTCACTTCAAACTCTTCCCTGTATCCCTCACCAACACGGACACGGCTCCGCACATTGGCATACATCTCCTGCACCAGTTGCACAATCCACTCATCCACACCAAGTTTTCTCAGCACCCACTAGATGATATTCTGAGGCACTCGGTCAAACGCCTTCTCCAGGTCTAATTGATTGAGTTGGGGTTTAACGACAAGTCAACTCTTGTGGGTCATTTTATTTCGTCTCCCAGAGAAAAGGGAGAAGAGAGATAGAAGAGATAATAGAGGAGATAAAAGAGAGGGACAGGGGAGAAAGGAAAATGAATGAAGGTGAAGGAAATGAAGAAATAAACACATCCCCCTCTACCCTTACAGCAGGCCTATCCCAACTGTAAGCCAATATCAGCTGGATGCCCCGGTGACGTAAAATACTTCTCCAGGTCTACAAAAACCATGTAGAGTCTCTTGATGGCAACTAGATACTTCTCTTGCAGCTGTCTGACTACAAAGATTGCCTCTGTTGTGCCTGCCTTGGACGAAACCAAACTTTCCTTTGCCAGTAGGATACGAAGTCGTATAACAACCGCTGAATGCATGCATACCAGGTAGCTGCAAGCATTTCTGACCAAGATCAGCACAGGAGGCATTGATATCAAGAACTGATCCATCCCACTGCTCCATTTATACCTTGCGTTGCAAGTTTGCCCAATTCACCCAATACACAAGCAAAACAAACACATCTGTGTCGCCACTAACTACACGGATTACTCCCCGACCTGACTTAGCGGCCTCAAGTACAAAGGATACCATCGTGACGTCGGCTTCATCGTGAAGAAATGTACAGTCGTCACGTGTCTCCATTGTAGTACTCTCTCCTAGATCAAAAGTACCCAACACACTGGCAAGTGTCTGCTTAATCGATTTGCTTTTCATAATCGCATCTCTCTTTGGCAAGACTTGCGATGGAGAAGTCATAGTCAATTACAACTTCACCAGCTTGCCGCATTCTCTCGTGGTCTTTGGCAGATATATCCTGGTATTTGTCAAAGATAACATTTTTCTTAGTAGTATCCGAATAGTTACATAAACGTTCTTCGATGGATGCAATCAGGTCAGATGGACTGTCCCCATGAGGTCAAACCACGTGGTAGAAGAGCTGTGAAACATCGACTGAGTGTATCAGCAGATTTTGGATAGATGTCAACTACACCTAGACATTTCACCAAACCAGATTTACTTCCTTTACGAAGACATCCCTGTCCATCTATAAGCACCGGGGGAACTGCACACAACTCGTTGGCAAACAGAGGACTAAGCTCTATATTTTAAAATTAACATGTTTTATTTTTTCTAAATGACATGAGAATTGGATCATACATACACAAGAAGCCTAAGAAAGACCTTAGACAGCACTCTATATTAATTACTGATGACTGAAACATTATATTTTCCAAGATGGCGACTGACTGCAGTAATACTGGGGCATAAAACTAAAAACGCCGAAAAAAAATCAGAAATGTATTCTGCATACAGGAATATCCCTAAGAAGACATTTCATAACATTCTATGACAATTCGTTAAAAGTCGTTTTTCAAGATGGCGGCTGGTGGCCATTTTGTATTTGGTTCTTCCGGGACATCAAACTGTACAAATAACATCAGAATTGGATTCTGCATAGTATTATTAGAAAACCCCTAAAAAGACATATTTCATAACATTTTATGAAAATTAGTTGACAATCTATGAAAATTAGTTAAAAAGTCATTTTTCAAGGTGGCGGCTGGTGGCCATCATGGATTTGGTTATTCGGGGACATCAAAATGAAAACAAATAACACCAGAATTGGATTCTGTATACCAGATAACCCTTAAAAAGACATATTTTTACCATTCTGTGGCATTCATTTAAAAAGTTACTTTCTCAAGATGGCATCTGGCGGACATCTTGGATTTATGCAAATTAAATGAGTTGCCCAGACTTGCCCTTTTGGCAACCAAGCTATATTTACTCTAGAACACCAGAACAACAGTGTAAAGAAACAAAAAAACTTCATTGTACTCAACATTTCTAGGTTATGTATGGGGCATATAAAAGTGTCAAATGGACTAGAAGTGTTTTCAGAGTATTTGTTGCCCATCCACAAATATTGGAGCTTGACAAAGCCTAATTAGCAAAAGACAAAGTACCTTGATTGAAACATTGTATAATATGGGTTAATATGGGATCATTACTAGTCACATATGGCATTTGTCCTGTACGCTGACACAATATGTTTTCTGCACGAAATACTCATAATGAACCGCTAGTCAGCACCAAAATTTTAATAATCAAACACCTCACCATCGTATTTACAATGAATGCAATTAAGGGTTCAGAGTATTGTACCAGAAACCGCGTATCATACAGCTCCTTTTCAGAAACAAATGCGTAACACACCTTCTGTGATTTTGTTAACATTTTACGCATACGGTGACCTTCCGAGCTGGAGAAGAGCACGCAAAACATAAGTAAAACAAGGAGTCTTCATCACGTGACCTTCCCCATAATTTCTGCCCCGCTGCACTCAGGCAGTGTGCTTTTTTCTATCTTGGTTTGCTTTTTCTTCCCCTTGGTGTGATTGATAGCAATAATGAGGCGCCAAGAAGGAAGGTTTGAAGTAGAAACCGTCATTTAGTCTGAGGCCTGACTCACATTGGCTATTAAAAGGGAAACCATAATTTTGGATTAACAACCATGCATGAAGTTAGCCGTATCATTCATGTCGTAACATATCTTATTGTAAGACAATTTAGTTAGTCGAAATTCTCTCTTTTCAGAAATGCATATTTCGATGTTTTGGAGAGCAATAACCATTCTAAAGTAAACAAAAGTAAGGTCTGTTTAATTAAAACACTATTTAATCAGAGAATCGGGTCGACTGATATTAGCAGTACCTATTTGATTGAAATCTCTGAGGCGTTCCGTAGTACTTGCAATAAATAGACAGAACCTTTAGAATTCTATCATATAGTATTTGAACTACTGTGTCTTAGCTTGGGCAAGAATTTTACAGATATGCTTGATACTGTTCAGTATGGAAACTTTATGTATGCTGGAGTATTGTCATGTTCGAACAGAATCAACTCAATTAACAATATCAAGCTATCTAAAAATTGTAAAATGAGCTGTTCTCGTACATTTAATTGCTCTCGTTCGTGCAACCGAGTTTTATCGTATAAGCAGAAAGTACGATTTGCATTCTGTAGTTATGTAAGACAACATTAAGGTAAAGGCTTGAGCAAAAACTGTTCAGCAGCAAGTTGCAAGTTGTATTTTGATGTTCTTGAAGATAACAGAGTACAAATTTGTTGCTATTAAATTGTTTACTTTAAAGTAAGTGATATCGAATACTTCATCTCTTTATTGGTATGTTATGGTTATAGTATTTATTTACCGTTTAACTATGAATACAGAATAGTTCAGGATATATTGCGTATAACACTACAACCTGTAGGAATATTTAGGATCTTGCCTTTGTGTCTGTTCTCGGACAACACATTGTATGAGGGGAACGGAAACATTTGGTATTTTTTTGCCAGTTTGTATAAGCGAGACAACTTCATGTTTGCTTAATGGAACACCAATCCCCTTCTGAAAAGGAGTCTAATATACAAGGGAAGATGCAAGCTCCTTTCCTTATGGATTAAACTTACATTCAGAAGGGAGACAAATAAAATATTTACAGAAATGGTATCAATTCCTTTTATAGCAGTTTCTGTATCTTTTGTATACTTTTTGTGATACTTGAGAACTTTCAAATAAGGAATCTTTAAATGTTACAGAATGTGCTTCAGCATTTAATTACTGACTGTGCAAATATATTAAGATTTCATCCAGATTTTATTCATGGTTACGCAAATAAAATTTACTGCACATATATGATTTTCACTAACAACTGAATACTTAGAGATTTGTTTTATTTTTAGGTGTGGCGAATATGCATCAACTAAAATCAGATATTAAACTTTTATTATATATTCGTAAGTACTCGGGTTAAAAAATGTTACAGACATATGAAAATTTAAAAGTTTTCAGAGGCGCAGCCGTTTATAATGCCGTTTATTGATTCTTTGTGACGCTATAAATAAATTCTGAAAAGAAAAACCACGAAGAAGCAAATAGAATCAGACATATCAAACGAAGGAAATAGTAGGTTTTATTAAGCGTACATGGGAAACACTGTAACGTAGAGTTCTGATCATGTCTACTAACCCCAGCTTGAGCGACATTCTATTTTCAAAGAAATTCAAATACGCTAAAGGCTGCAAAATTACTAAATATATAAACTACACTGATACTAATATAAGTACATAGAGACTTTTTATGGCCGCCTTATAACACAAAGTGTAGTGAAGGTGAATAAATAAAAGCGAAGATACCCAGGAAATGCCACAATCACAAAGATAAATAAAAATCTAAAAGGTTGCCTTTGGAAATAAAGAACGAACAAACAAAACGGAAAATCATATACTCGTCTAATTAAGTCGTTTCATACACAACAATGTAGTTTGCAATGCTGTAAACGTCCCCTGGCACCGGCTTACGGGGTATTCGATTTTCAAAACAACCAGAATGGGCTCAATGGTCCCAAAGGCAATAAGAATACAAACTGCAGTATGATGAAGCACGGGTTGCCTTTAGAAACAAAGAACACAAAAGAATGAAAATCGTAGACTTGGTTTTATTAAGTCTCTTAAGATACAACAATAGTTTGCAAAAAGGGTAAAAGAAAAGTCCAGGGAGTGCCACAATCACAAACCGCAGCCCTTCCCAGACCCCAAGAGGAAGAGGAAACCGACAAATCTAAACAAGCACAAACCGAACAAACGTACGAAAAGCACTAAGATTAGCTCTCTCTTCCCCAAGCGCGGTAATCGCAATACTAAAAGGACTGAAAAACACAAGAACAAAATGACACAGGGAAAGACATACAACAAATCGCCTCGTAGAATAAACCACAAGCCTGTATACCTAACGAGCAAACTAAAGTCAGATGTTGTTCCGTTAAAAGTGCATGAAGACAGGCTGCTATCTGCTGGCGTCCAACACAAGCTATGTCTTTTAGATCGACAATCTATTTTCTTTTCCATTATAAGAATTGACATTCTTAAGAAGTTACACATGAAGAGAATAACAAACAGTAATTTTTGCAATTCTTTTCAGATTTAGGATTATCTGCTGTGTGTTTTATCTGTGTAGTAGTGTATTTTCCACGCAAACCACCACTACCTCCAAGTAAAACAGCATCTTTAGAGCGTATAGAGTATAAAACAGGCTTGAAACAATTGGCATGGTAAGGTAATTTTCATATGGTTAAAATTGTTACCGGGTCCACTTTGGTCCTACTTGTGGTTTGCACGAAGGCGGTTCGGGCCTCAGACTCAATGACGGCCAATTCGTAAATCTTTAACCAGTGGGTTGGGGCTTGACGATATGCCCACCGTGGTTCAGCTATTGGTTTTCATTTACTCTGTCACACAGTAGAATTAGCCATGAGTACTCGTCTTTGTTTATCATAGTAATTAATTTGATTTTTATGTTTTCGCTTTGATTCATTGACTGAGTTGGGAGCCTTTGTGCGAACCGACTTTTTATGTATTTCTGTATGAAGAGTAGCATCGGGACCCAGGGTGAAGTTGGCCGGCTGTAAAAGTACTTTAAACCCCACGGTGGTTTATTCTACTGACCGTTCAAAAGCGGTGGCCACGGTGTTAGTTTTATTTTATGTTGCTTTGTGTTTAATTCTACGAGGCGATTTATTTTATGTCTTGCTCTTAACTTGTATCATGTTTTCTTTTGTTTTTCAGTCCTTTTAGCATTGCGACTACCTCGCTTAGGGAAGAGAGAGCTAATCTTGGTGCTTTTCATACGTCGTTCGATTTGTGCTTGTTTGGTTTTGTCTATTTCCTCTTCCTCTTGGTGTCTGGGAAGTGCTGCGGCTTGTGATTGTGGCACTCCCTGGACTTTTCTCTTAAAGTTTTTGCTTTTGCTCTAGATTTAGATTTTAACTGAGCACTAGCCTTTGTTTCACAAGTGTTCATGTTATAACGGTTCTATTGTGATGCTTCACTAATGAGGTACAGGACCTCTACACAGACCGAACGCATATAGGGGTAGGGTAATATTACGTAAACAGTTTGTCTTTCTACATTATGATTAATTATCATATACATATATATTAGGAATATACATGTCTAAATGAACTTTAAATTTTAAAATGTGTAACATTTGCTTAGATTAATACATGAGCAAAAAAATCTTACGTTACAATAAGTTAAAATGTGATTTTATTGAAATGGATAAATTTCGTACATTTCCTTCTACGGGCTAAAGAGCGCAAAATGCACAAGATAAAAACAATGTTTATACTTTATGCAGTAAAAAAATTTATGAGGTTCTGTAGTTTTCTAAACTGTACGTTTTTCTTAAGGATCATCGTTTTAAGATTAGTTACGAAATGTCTTAACATTGCATTACGTCCATATATATCCTTGAGAAAGTAGCCAGTCCGAGATAGGTTCTTTATAACACAACGCAAACTAGTACTGCGTAATAATAGTTTTTACTTTTCTGAAGTGTCTGCAAGTGTTTAATTTTGAACCAGTCATGATCAAACCTCAGGAAAATATGACTGTCGCATTGTTCACATATATAACACAATATATATACATATATACTAAGAGGCAAAAAAAAGTATACAGGTAATTATTTTTAGCTCAACTGAGCCTAAGGCTCAAGGTGAGCTTTTGTGACCGGTCTTCGTTCGTCGTCGGTCGTGCGTCGTCCGTCGTCCGTCTGTCAACAATTGACTTAAAAGACATCTCCTCCTAAACCGGTGAATGGACTGAAATAATTTTACAGGAATGTTCCTAGGGTGACCCACTACCAAAATTGCCTAAATGGTTCCGCTCCGCTGGACAAAATGGCCGCCAGAGCTAAAAACAGAAAAAAAACCTTCAAACGACATCTCCTCCTAGGCCCCTGAATGGATTTTGAAATTAATTTCACAGGAATGTTCCTTAGGTGACCCTCTACCAAAATTGCCTAAATGGTTTCGCTCCGCTAAACAAAATGGCCACCAGAGCTAAAAATAGAAAAACCTTTAAATGACGTCTCCTCCTAGGCCAATGGCCCGATTTTAAAATAATTTCATTGAAATGTTCCTCTTA
Organism: Anodontia alba; assembly: GCA_964016985.1. Taxonomy (NCBI): domain Eukaryota; kingdom Metazoa; phylum Mollusca; class Bivalvia; order Lucinida; family Lucinidae; genus Anodontia; species Anodontia alba. The sequence goes on along the minus strand of OZ024823.1, from coordinate 7,993,164 downwards.
TGCCCCTGCACCATAATTGCTAAAATGGTTCTGCTCCGCTAAACAAATGACCGCCAGAGTTAAAAATAATAATAAAAAAAAAAAACAAAAAAACTTTTAAACGACATCTCCTCCCAGGCCAATGGCCGATTTCAAAATAATTTCAAAGAAATATTCCTCTCATGCCTCTTTACCAAAATTGCTAAAATGGTTCCGCTCCGCTAAACAAAATGGCCACCAGAGCTAAAAATAGAAAACCCTTTTAAACGACATCTTCTTCTAGGCCAAGGGTCCGATTTCAAAATAATTTTACTCTAATGCCCCTTTACAAAAATTACTAACATGGTTTGGCTCCGCTGAACAAAATGGCTCCGCTGAACAAACATAGCTAAAAATAGAAAAAGGGCGTAGACTGTCATGCATCTGTCAACGCTTTACTTAAGAGACATCTTCTCCTAAACCGGTAAATGGATTTTGAAATAATTTGACAGGAATATTCACTGAGTGACCCTGTACCAAAATTGCTAAAATGCTCCGCTAAGCAAAATGGCCGCCAGAGCTAAAAAAAAAAAAGAAACACCGTTAAACGACATCTCCCATGCCAGTAGCCCGATTTCAAAATAATTTCAAAAAAATGTTACTCTAATGCCCCTTTACCAAAATTGCTAAAATGGTTCCACTCTGCTAAACAAAATGGCCGTCAGAGCTAAAAATAGAAAAAAAACTTTAAACGACATCTCCTCTTAGGCCTATGACCGGATTTCAAAATAATTTCACAGAAATATTCCTCTTATGACCCTTTATCGAAATTGCTAAAATGGTTCCGTTTGGCTGAACAAAATGGCCACCAGAGCTAAAAAAGAAAAAAAAGCGTAGACTGTCATGCGTCTATCAAGAATCTACTTAAAAGACATCTCTTCCTAAACGGGTCAATGGATTTTGAAATAATTTTACAGGAGTGTTCCTTGAGTGACCCTCTACCAAAATTGCTAAAATACCTGAGGCAAAGGCTCAAGGTGAGCTTTTGTGACCGGTCTTCGTCCTTCGTCCATCGTGCGTCGTCCGTCTGTCAACTTTTTACTTACAAGACATCTCCTCCTAAACCGGTAAATGGATTTTAAAATAATTTTACCGGACTATTCCTTGGGTGACCCTCTACCAAAATTGCCTAAATGGTTCCGCTCCGCTAAACAAAATGGCCACCAGAGCTAAAAATAGAAAAACATTAAAACGACATCTCCTCCTAGGCCACTAAAATGTTGATACGACATCTCCCATGCCAGTGGCCCGATTTAAAAATAATTTTCACAGAAATGTTCCTCTAATGGCCCTTTACCAAAATTGCTAAAATGGTTCTACTCTGTTAAACAAAATCACCATCAGAGCTAAAAATAGAAAAACCTTTAAACGACACCTCCTCTTAGGCCTATGACCGGATTTCAAAATAATTTCACAGAAATGTTTGTCTTATGACCCCTTTATCAAAATTGCTAAAATGGTTCCGTTTGGCTGAATAAAATGGCCACCAGAGCTAAAAAGACAAAGGGCGTAGACTGTCATGCGTCTATCAACAATCTACTTAAGAGACATCTCCTCCTAAATGGGTAAAAGGATTTCAAAATAATTTTACAGGTCTGTTCCTTGAGTAACCCTCTACCAAAATAGCTAAAATAGTTCCGCTCGGCTGAACAAAATGGCTGCCAGAGCTAGAAATAGAAAAAAAAAATTAAGGACATCTCCTCCCAGGCTAATGAATGGCCCGATTTTAAATAATTTCATAGAAATGTTCCTCTAATGCCCTTTTACCAAAATTGCTAAAATGGTTCTGCTCCGCTGAACAAAATAGCCACCAGAGCATAAAATAGAAAAACTTTAAACAACATCTCTAAGACCGGATTTCAAAATAATTTCACAGAAATGTTCCTCTTATGTCCCTTGACCAAAATTGCTAAAATGGTTCCCTTTGGCTTAACAAAATGGCTACCAGAGCTAAAAATAGAAAAATGGCATAGACTGTCATGCGTCTGTCAACAGTTTACTAAAAAGACATCTCCCCCTAAACCGGTTAATGGATTTTGAAATAATTTTACAGGAATGTTTCTTGAGTGACCCTCCACCAAAGTGCTAAAATGGTGCCGTTCCGCTAAACAAAATGGCATCCAGAGCAAAAAAAAAACAAAAAAAAAACATCTCCTCCTAGGCCAAGGGTCTGATTTCAAAATAATTTCACAGAAATATTTCTCTAATACCTGTTCACCAAAATTGCTAAAATAGTTCTGCTCTGCTGAACAAAAAGGCCACCAGAGCTAAAAATAGAAAAATCTTTAAACAACATCTCCTCCTAGGCCTATGGCCTGAATTTAAAATACTTTCGCGGAAATGTTCCTCTGATTAAGTCATATTCTCCTTAAGTGCTATGATACTCAGGTGAGCGATATAGGGCCGTCATGGCCCTCTTGCTTACTACTTATACTAATGGCTGTAAAGTATCATTAAGTCAAAGCTTATACTTTTACCAAGAAAGATTATACAGGCGTTCTGCTTTAATCTGCTTATATTTTGATTACAGCAACGGTCCTGCCTGGATGGTTATTATCGCCAACTCCTTTCCAATAGGTATCATAGGTGTCTGGGGTCCTGTGCTGGGTGTAAATATGAAACCGTTGGATGTTTCGCAAGTATGTGGTTCTATTTTAGCTCTTACGAGCCGCAACATGATAAAACGTACGCTATGTGCGCCCAAAAAAAAACTCAAATCAGCATGGTGATCAGTCTTCGCTGTCCGCATCACGAAAACATGCCTGTGTAATTTTGACCCCTTTAAACCCCACCTATATATAGTAAAACTGGGGTATAGAGGGGCATACATTATTTTTCTTATTTCTACTTTAAAAAATAGATTGTGGGTACTCGTTAGAACCGCCTCGATGAGGCGGTTCTAACGAGTGCCCACAATCTATGTTTTGAGCAGAAACATGATAAATATAAGAATTTTTTATCTGAAAATTTTCATTTTTTGATGGTAAAATTTTCTATACATTTGAATAGGCGTGTTTTCGTAGTGGCCTGGAGAAACTTTGCATCTTTGGCTTTCCAAAATATGCCCAATGAAGATTCATGTCAGACTGCGCGAATGCTGAGCTCACATGTCCAAAGGTACGTTTTCCGACGTTGCTGCTCATATGGTTTTATGAGTCATCGATATGCATTATGAAAACACGCCTATCCAAATACAGTCGAACTTCAATGGCTCGAACATCTTTGAGACCATGGAAATTCGTTCGAGATATAGCTAGTTCGAGCCACTGACGGTTAATCATGGTACCAGGTCAGGAAGCCAATAGCGATAATTTAGGGAAATCGTTTCGATATTCTACACAATAATTTTATGTTGTGTACTCATTAGAATCGCCTCGATTAGGCGATTCTAATGAGTACACACAACATACAATTTCGTGATAAAATGAGAAAATTTCCCTAAATATTTGTTTTCTTGAGCTGTCGGAAGAATTTGGTAGGGACTCCAAAACGAGTTCGAATTAGCCATGGTAAACGAGCCATCGGTGTTCGAGCTATCGAGGTTTTACTGTATATTGAAAATTTCGTCACCAAAAACTAAAAGTTTCAGATAAAGATTCTGAGGCGAGGCGGTTCTAACGAATACCCACGATCTATGCTTTTGAGCAGGAATAAGAAAAATAATGTATACCCCTGTAAACCCCAGTTTTACTATACAAAAGTGGGGTTTAAGGGGGTCAAAATTATATAGGCATGTTTTCGTGATGTATGTAATCTTCCATGAGTCAATCGTACGTGTAGCCGTCAGCATCAAATCGTTTGCTGATATTACCAGTCAGAAAAGGGAGGAAAGTTATAGAGTTTATATACTCTATAACCTTTAAACTTACTTATTAACGGGTATATTTTCTATGTTTTATTGTTGATGTGTTAATTGTCTTATTTTCCCTGAAAAAGAAGTGTGTAAACTTTTGTGAGAATCCTTTCCCTCGAATTATTATCCAATAAAATACCATGCAATATTTTGCTAAGTGTAAGAACAAACTCATCAGCTAAATTAGTCGCGAGTGTGTAAATGTGTATGTGACATACTAAAGTAGAGAGGGAGAGAGAGTAGTATAACACACGGACAACAAAAATATAAGTATAAATCCCAGAAAATGCCACAGTCACCAAGCACAGCCTTCCCGAGGCACCATCAGAAGAAGAGATGAGAAATAAACAATGACGTAACAAAGGTCACATATGAAACAACCACACAAAGAAAGAAGAACTGCAACAATTCTTGAAACAGTGCTTTGGAACGGTCATATCGATGACGAAGCACCTGGATGGATTATGTGGTGTTTACGTGTGCTATTAAAGACTTCGTTTATTCTCATGACTCAATGTGCGCTTTATAGACTACAAAGGTATACACAGAAATGAATAAAATAAATAAAAAAAAAAAACGTCTTCTGTTATCATTTTGTTTGTCTAGGTCTAGTTGCAAACAAACTTTTAATACATCAGCACCACACACTGGCGCACAACCATACATGTCCCATCCTCCAATATGCAAGGGACCAGGTGTGCATACCGGTTGCTAACTGTGAAGCATATGCCCCAACCAGCTCCAGTTTTACTTTTATCAGGGTGAGCAGAACACATGTGTAATATTTTAATACGTTAAAGTATTCGATGTGGCTTTGCTGGGAGGTAAACCAGTGGCCTTCCGCGCACTAATAGATCGCTCTACTAAATACGCTGTTGAAGCGGTCAGGTAGATTTGGTATAATAATAAGAATATAGTCCTTGATTATGGCCGCATTTGATAAGTTTTAAAAAGCTGCATTTCAGAAAGTCTTTCAGGCAAAATTAAAACTGAAGTAAGTCAGAAAATGCCACAGTGTTGAAGCCTTCGCGAAGGAAACGTGAGGAACAAGACAAAACGTGGAGCGCTGTGGTGCAGTGGTAAAGCGTCGGACTCGAGATCGAGAGGTACCGCGTTCGATCCCCACTAACTGCAAGTGTTGTTTCCTTGAGCAAGAGACTTTATCCACATTGCTTAGTACTGGTTTCTACCCAGGAAAAAAGAGGGCCACATGGAAGATTAGTGCTAAATTACTAAATGTGTTACCCTCTATAAATAAAGTCGATTATTATTATTATTATTATTAAACAAATAGCATATTTGCAGTAACGGAAAACGACAAATTGAAACATGGGAAAGACCGTCTTGAAATGGTGAGCAGAAAAACTGCTTGAGAATTAAACTAGTTTTATTCGCGCGAAACCACGCACTTAATTGTCGTGCAACTCACAATTACAAATATGTGTTCCGTCTGCGTAGTATCCTCTAACTAATCAGAAAACATGACAGGAAAACTTTAAAACATATATAATCCGAACAATATAACACTATAACAAAACAAAGTAATAAAATGAAATATTATGTCAGAGAAAAAGAAAACTACAAGAAGTATCACAGTGGGCCCAATCATTGACGATAGCCATGTTCCAATTTTCTGAAACAGATATAGGAAAGAGCCGTCATCTTGTCCGCACTCGATTTTACCAGATACAAGAATAGGCGCTATGATCCCAAGGAAAATTTAATACGACTGCACAGTGATTAAGTAAGAGAAGGGAGCTATTTACCGCCGCAACATAAGCTGCAGTGATAAATCTAAAAATCGTATAAAACTTGAGAAAAAATGTACAGACAACTTATACAAGATTATTATAAACTTTTCGTCATTTCTTGTGAACGTAAGAGAAGGGATTCTAAAAGGAATTACCCTTGAGAGCAATGTAAAAATAAAAACAAAACTTAAAACAGCTGAAGTGTCAAGTTCTCTGGGCCAGACTACCGAGTTTCATCCAAACAGGCCTCATCAATGACCCGCAAGTAGTCTATATTCTTAACACACGTATACGCAGCTTTTAGGTTTCAGATAGACGCTGGCTGGATGGGGTTCTGGATGACATTTGGCGGATGTACTGCTGGTCTTCTTCTTGCAAGGTAAAAAAAACAAATCTTCATTTATATTATTTTCATAACTTTAACTGTTTTATTCTCTAAAACGAGAAATACATCTGTAGTACAAAACCAAATGCTCTTTTCGGATTTACTTTTAATGTTTCCACATCTTATGTTTTATTTTATAAGAGACTCGCATTAGATTTGCGATTACTTTTCAGTCGCATGTGAATAAAGCCAGCACGGTGTATTTCGTCAGTCTAGCGCAAAACTTTAATTTGAAACTAAAGTTAGAAGTCAAGGAATATTCTGAGGGTCTGAACTGAGCCAAATGATATTATATAATGAAAACATGCAAAAGTAGTTAGGCGCCTGATACTTAAGGGAAACAGAAGCATTTATACCAAATAATGCGTAAGTCAACAGTAAGGTACTGTGCTTTCGACATTCTTCGGAAAGATTTTTTATTCGGCGTTTTATTCTAAATGGAAAAAAATGATTTGTAATTGACAATATCTTATCAGGAACCATTTGTCGTTTCTGTTCCTGTGCTTAGGTTTTTCAAATATTTACTGCAAAATTATTTATGGTCAAAAAACAACTTTCCAAAAGATATCGAAAAAAGAGTAGGTAAAATAATGCTGCGCGTCACACTAAATATACGAGTTGGCACCCAGTAAACGATTATGAACTAACAATTATGAAGACTTCCTCCAGATAACAAACGTTTTCAGTTAAATGAGGATTTTTCGCGACATTTAGACGTGCATTTGATCGCCAAGATGTGATGCTGGAACCATGTTCCTAAATAATGGAAATGCATGTCTTTCTTATAGTGACACAAATGCACATGGAGATAACCAGGTATAACAAGGGAACAAGGGAATTTTCTTCTTCTTTTTTTTTTTTTTTTTTTTTTTGCATTCAACTGAAATTTGCTAAACCCATGTCTGCCCAGAGGATTCTTTTCCCTATCTCACTGGACAGTTTCATATCCCCTTTAAGGGGTGTCTGGTTAATTCTTAGTACTATCATTTATTATAGAAATTGTTGTACTCAATGCAGACAGTGTAGACCTGATAAGGGTCTACACGTTTTGCCAATATCCCTTTTTTAAGGAAGCTTGGCTAAAATGCGAAACAGCAAATTGGAATTAAGAACTGTCTTTCTAATTGTATCATCCTATAACTGGAATAGAACACAATAAATCAATGAACATATGATGCAGTGTACAACATGTTCTTTTAAGTCATAATATATGTTTTGTGATAATATAACGTTTTGTTATGTTTCAGGTTTAATGATTTATTTAAGAGACGGATGAAGTTATTTTTAATTCTTCTACTTGTTGGAGGAACACTATCGTCGCTTTGGTTCACTATTTTATGCAGTAAATACATTTCATTCAACTTGGGTAAGTAGTTTATAATTTAGCATTGACGTGTGTATCAAACAGTCTTGACACCTGCACTGTAGTGAAGAAATATGATTAATGAACAGCGGTAACGATATTCTAAAAATATCTTTAATGAACAGCTGTAACGATATTTTAAAGATTGTTTTGATGAAACTGTTTAATTTGTTAATTGTGTCCGCCATTCTCTGAGTAGAAGGCTCAATATGCTCAACAATATTTAAGCAATCAGATTTAAGTATGAGTGTTCTTCATTCTAAAGAGCAGTGCTGCCTGTTTTGCGTATGAAACAAAATGTCAGCTACTGTGTTTGCTTGTTCTGGATTGTAGATTGTGATAGTAGGTAATAAAATTCAACTTTTTGCTGTGTCTGATCTTGCGGGTATTAGATATTCCAGCAGCTTGATGACATCTGCATCTGAGTATTTTTGTGGTGCATCAGAGTGATCCCGAACGAACTATGTGTCTTTGCAGCCAATGACAACATACTGAAATCGACGGTTACCATTCTTATGGAAGAAACACTGGTTGATAATTTCCTTTAATTTAGATTTCAATTTATCATGAAGAATAGTAGTGTAAAGAGTGAAGAAATCTAAAGAAGAGATTGTGCCTTTAGATTTTCCAAAAGCTCTTTGGAGTTTTTCAGGATCTACATCTGATTAACACCTGGCATATGCAGTGTCACAATACTTCGGAAGGCCTTTTTTAACTGTGGTTAGGTTCGTGTTAGAATCTGAGAAAGAGGCACTTTTTTAAAGTTGTCCAAAGTTTTCCAAAACATTTTTGGATCATGTTCGTGTAATAATTCTAGTTGACTAGCAATTTCCTTGAAAAAAATATTTTTGCTTGTTTCCTCTTCTTCTTATATGCATGTCTCAAGCTCTGAAAAGCCATATTTAAATGCAACTTGTCTAAAATCATCTGCAACTTTTTGCCTAACCTTCTTAAGTTTCTTTTCATGCAATACAAATTGCCACTGAACCATTTTCTTTTTAAAGTTTTCTTCTTCCTAATATGTCTGGGTATTTTAAAAGTACAAGAATTAAAAGCAGCGAGATCAATAATGTTTATAAAATTTTAATTTTCAGTTAATGTATCAATATTACTATCACAATTTTCTACATCGTTAAAATATTCTGTAAAATTGTCGACTCATCATCAATTAGAGAGGCAACATACTTCTGTCTCGATGTCTCATCCATAACAAATTTACCAGGTATTTCACCGAATTCACTATCAGTGTCATTTTGTTTTATAAGAATTGTATTAATATTAGTTGCAGGCCAAACAACACAATTGTCAAATAATTCAGCTGGAGGCATTCTATTAATAAAATAAAACGTATGTAATAAATCTTCAGAGGCTAGTATATAATCAATGAAACTGCTTCCTTGAGGACCATAGATAGTTTTATATCCCATAGTCATCCATAAGTCTACCATTTAGTATACGAAGTTTAGCTTAAATACAAAAATCCAATAAGTTTTGACATTGTTCATTTACCATTTCATATACATTATTACGTATGACAAGAATGATGTCTTCCAATAGTTAGTTAGTAAAACATCGTCGACCCTTGTTATGTGATCAAAATCAACAAATTTGTTAAGTTACCCGTTCTAGCATTGAAATCACCCATCAAAGTTATTTTTCCTTTTAGAGAAAATCAATTAATATTTTTAATTGATAAAGAGTTCATCATTAACTGGACATGTAGCCTTGACCCTAGGCGGGATATACAGTGTGCATATAAATATGACTGAAGGTTGAAAGCATGTTTAATTAACTTCAGCCAAATAAATGTTTTGTTACTTTTAATTTTTTGCACTGCACCCGTTAGAAATAAATTTTCTTTGATGTAAATATTATTCCTCCAGATTGTCTGCCCTTTCTACCATTGCGTTTAGTACCATGCATGGTAACTGCCTTTCCAGTTTCAGAAGGGAGTAAACAATATTTTGGACAGACTTGTCTCCCCAGAGAGTGTATCCATTCCCTTTAACAATTACCGTTTCCTACTTTATAGTTTCGCTGTATGCTGCTTGTGTGCTTGCTGGAATATTCATAAATGCAACAATACCATTATTTTTCGAACTGTCTTGCGAGGCGTCGTATCCAGTCGCAGAAGGGCTTACAGGAGGGATCCTAACTTTCTTCCAGAATTTGGTGGGAGTATTCTTTCTGAGTCTGCTTTTCATTCCTAGCCTTGGTACGTACACTCTTGAATTATAAGCAAGTACTTTTGCAACTGGACTGTTCAGATATTGCATAGCTCGAGATAAGAGGGAGTATCCACATAATAGTTTTCTTATTTCTCCACCAAAACTTATGTTGTGGGTACTCCTTAGAATCGCTTCGCTTCTAATGAATACCCACATGCTTTCATGGAGTCATAAGAAAATATCAGAAATTTTAGGTTGAAAGGGTACCTTATCTGGAGCTATGTATATTGGAAACATTCCGAGCGTTTGCCATAAACTAACGGTTATTGTAAAGTTAATAAATGAATTCAGGAACTGATATAATATGATCTACGTCAAGGTCTCAACATCAAAGGAAACAACTGACATATACAATTAAATACAATTAAACAGCGACAAAAGGACCAGGTGACAAAGAGAGTTGGCAGCCTTTCCCAAAAAAGTGGCAACTCTGATACCCAGACGTAATTAAATATACATAAACCCGTCTCAAGTGATCTGAATTATAGAGAGCAGTCGTTATTCTCGTTTACGAGAAATATTAGATCAAAAAAGCTACACGAGTATTTATCAGTTTTATATTGGATGTATTTAGTAAATCAGCGCAGTAAACCTTTACATATTTCTGTATCTTTGATGGAAAGCTTTATATAATATGTGAAGAACTGTCAAAGAGATAGCACAAAACCTATAAACAAGGAACGCATGCAGACAGGCGTTTTCAGATGCCTAGTGAAAATCATTATAAGTCAGATTCATAACGAGGGAATAAGCTAGATTTGAATAATGTCTTAATCCTTGTCATACTAAATAAATAAACATTTCACACCCACCTAACTGCTAGCCTGTCAGATTGCTTGATCTAAGCTATTGATACAAATTCACGTACTGAATAGCAAACAGGACAGATTCAGATCTTTAAGCTTCTTAGAAGCCAACTGATCTCGATCTGCATTGTTTGCAAAGGCAGGTCATATCCGGGTTCAGCAGGACCAGGGTTAAATAGTCCAAATTTCCTTTATGTTTTCAGGAAAATCTTGGATGAACTGGGCATTAGTTGCCTCTTGTATTATCGCACTGCCAGTTGTGTGTTTGTTTCCAGAGAAATACAGAAGAACAGATATTGACCTTAACTTTCAGGCTGAGGTCACTATTGACAGACATGTAGAAAAGGCATACATTTCTCAGGAAAAATCAGATGCTGGCGACAGCAATTGTTTGAACAGTCAGTGAATATTGTTCATGTTCATTTACATTATGCATGCATGTTAACATATACTACTAAAAACAGTTTTGCATCAGTTCCCCAGATTTTAATAGTTTTGTAATAAACAAGACAGTTCTGAAAAAAAAAAAAAAAAAAAAAAAAAAAAATTTTTGTGGGAAGGGCTGCGGTTTGTGATTGTGGCACTCCCTGGACTTTTCTTTTACCTTTTTTGTGATTACATCACACGTATCCCACCAATTCACAACGCATTTAGGATTAACCAGTAAAGCGATAAGAAAACATTTTAAAAAAAGGTGTCAAAAGTTCGGGGAGTGCCACCATCACAAAGCGCAGCCCTCCCCAGACACCAAGAGGAAGAGGAAACAGACAAAGCTGATACACTTTTGTTTTGTTTTAGTTTTTCTTTTTGTTTTTTTGTTGTTGTTCTTGTTGTTTTTTGTTGTTGTTGTTTTTGTTGTTGTTGTTGTTGCTGATTTTTTGTTGTTGTTGTTATTTTGTGTGCGTTTTTTTTTTTTTTTTTTTTTTTGTTGTTGTTGTTTTCAGAGAAACTAAGACTTGAATTTCATGTGAATCAGTCAAACATTTCACATAAAATGTCGAACATTATTTTCGTGGAAAATATGAAAAACAAATTGAAAGTGTCATCTGCTGTGCTTAGCGCTTTAAGGCTACAGACTGCCATTGATTTTCTACATACGTATATTTATACAATTTTTGCAACTTTTCTACAGCCCATACCTTTTTGTAAATTCAAATGGTCAATAATTGGTACTTGCCTTACAGAATAAATGCCAAAAAGATTGCCTTTGTAAACAAAGTACACACTACGGAAGCAATCACTCAAATTTCAAACACGAAACGGAATGGTAGGCTATGTGTTCTGTATTCAGCTTTCGCCTCTTCAAACACACACTCAAAGACCTTATAGGAGGCCAGGTGAGGTGTGATGGTAACTTATTCCCCAGATGACTTTCTGCTTTCATATTCAAACAAAAAAGGGTAAGAGAAAAGTCTAGGGAATGCCATAATCACAAACCCAGCCCTTCCCAGACACCAAGAGGAAGAGGAAACAGACAAAACCAAACAAGCGCAAATCGAACAAACGTGCGAAAAGCACCGACTAGCTCTCTCTTCCCCAAGCGGGGTAACCGCAATGCTAAGGGGACTGAAAAACAAGAACAAAATAAAACAAGGCGAGACATAAAACAAATCGCCTCGTAGATTAAACCACAAAGCAACAAAGAGTAAGACTAACACCAGGACCGCCGCCTTAGAACGGTCAGTGGAATAAACCACAAGTGGGGGGACGGGGCGCGGGAGTTAAAGCACTTTTACGGTCAGCCAACTTCACCCTTGGTCCCGATGTAACTCTTAATACAGAAAAACATAAAAATTCGGTTCGCTAACCGCAGTTAAAGAAGGCCCTCAGAAATATTGTGACACTGTATATGCTAGGAGTGGTGTTAATCAGATGTGGATCCTGAAAAACTCCAAAGAGCTTTTAGAAAACCTAAAGGCACAATCTCTTCATTCCGTCAACAGTGTAAACTCTTCCGATTTCTCTACTCTTTACACAACTATTCCTCATGATAAATTGAAATCTAAATCAAAGGGAATTATCAACCAGTGTTTCTTACATAAGAATGGTAACTGTCTCTTTCAGTATGTTGTCATTGGCTACAAAGACACATACTTCTTTCAGGATCACTCTGATGCACCACAAAAAAAAACTCAGATGCAGATGTCATAAAAATTCTGGAATATCTAATCGAAAATATTTTTGTGGAGTTCGGCGGACGGATATTTCAGCAAACAATCGCCTCTTCAAACATGGGTACTAACTGTGCACCGTTGCTTGCCGACTTGTTTTTATACTCGTATGAGGCGGAGTTTGTACAAAATCTCCTCAAAGCAGGCAACAAACACCTTGCACAACAATTCAATTTCACCTACCGATATATAGCTGATGTATTGTCTCTAAAAAACAAATTGCAAAGTATTTGGAATTCATCTATCCACGTGAATTTGAAATACGAGAACGGAATCTCCAGTCTCCTCCTCATACTTGGATTGTTATCTCTACATTGACAATGGAAAGCTTACTACTAGACTTTACGACAAACGGGATGACTTCAATTTTCCCATTGTTAACTTTCCATTCCTGAGCGGTAATATCCCTTCTGCACCAGCATACGGCGTTTACGTATCACAGTTAATCTGTTATGCCAGAGCCTGTTCAAGATATCAGGACTTCATGGAGCGTGGGAAAGTGCTCACTACAAAGTTGCTTGCCAGGGGTATCAAAAACCCAAACTGGTAGCAGCACTTAAGAAGTTCTATGGGAGACATCATGATCTGGTCAATCCCTACAATATGGCAGATTCCATAACTGTTTCTGACGTTTTTGCGAATGACGAGCCATAAGTAGACTTCCAAAACCCCAAAATACACTTCTACTTACACTTCCTTCGTTCAGGCCTATGGGCACGGTGAACGAAGCTTGCTTACCAAGTAATGCTTACCATCCGTGGACGCCTGATTACACCCTTTATTCTTGGGTCCATGTCTGTTGGTCTGAATATTCTGATTTGTCATTCGTTTACGGATTTATGAGTTTGGATTATGGCTTGGGTACCATGACCACAACTACTTCGCATAAAGGCTCCCAACTCAGTCAATGCATCAAAGCGAAAACATAAAAATCAAATTCATCACTATGATAAATAAAGACAGTATACAATTTTGCTAATAACATCTGCAGAATTACCTGGATTATACATTGTGACTAATGCTGGCATCAAAGCAGGCAAATAACTTTCATTATTGATAAATACTTGCTTGGGTGTGCAAAATGCATTTTCACCAATAGGATTGATTTTTGCTGGGTGTGACGATGAGGGTAAAGTCCGGAAATGATCTCTCTTCATTTCTGGAGAAAAAGGTGAATGGACTTTAAACATGAAAGCAGCGGAACAAACGGTGTATATGTACAAACTTGGGTCCAATAGCCCCGCCATTGGGAAAACTGCCGTTTTAACTTTTTGTACAGTACACGATTTACAGGGAAAGATGTAGATATATGGAGATTTTGCATGTAATCAGTTTGCGTTTTTGCGAGATATGCTTTTAAAACAAAATGTCTCCTGACTTCTTCTTAACATTCAGCATAAAACAGACACTCCTCAGAGCCATGTCTACTGAATACCGACAATATAACGATCAAACTTTTGTCCATGCATTAGCATCTGCCAGATTCCGAGAAGTTGTTTAAACTGTGGGGCCTCATGCCGATTGTTCAAATACCTTCCGAGGGACCTAGCAAATATTATTGCAATGGAACAAACGGGCAGTCATTGCCCTTGCATTTTTGTATAATGCCATTGAATTTAAAGTTCTCAATTCATCCATACAAAATTATTAAATGGTCGTATTTAGTACGTTGTAACATGAAAATGTTTCCATGAAAACAATAATTACTTTGGTGTCATCAACAAAATGACAAAATACTTATTCCATGGCGGCAAAGTTCAAGCAGCACTGTAAGTGTGCATATGTTATACATACGATTACGATAGTTCGTTATGTATGCGTACGGGTGTACGCATAAGTAACAGTTACATATGTGTTTGAGTGTCACATGTCGATTTTATACTTGTGCAAATGAAAAATCGATAGAGTTGGATTGTGTTTCTGATACAGGATATAAGATATACATGCAAAGTAGTAGGAGCGCTAGTCTTTCCCAATTAATCCTTTTTCACTAATACCTTGGTCTGGTCAGGCTCCAGACTGTTTGTCACTCGTATTGATAAACATGTGCAAAAGTCGACCAATTGTCATTTCTATAGGACACAACAAAGACTGCAGGCTCCTCCTCCTACTTGGATTGTTATCTCTACATTGACAATGGAAAGCTTACAACTAGGCTTTACGACAAACGGGATGACTTCAATTTTCCCATTGTTAACTTTCCATTCCTGAGCAGTAATATCCCTTCTGCACCAGCATACGGCGTTTACATTTCACAGTTAATCCGTTATGCCAGAACCTGTTCAAATTATCAGGACTTTATGGAGCGTGGGAAAGTGCTCATTACAAAGTTGTTGAGCGAGGGGTATCAAAAAACTAAACTGGTAGCAACACTTAAGAAGTTCTGTGAGAGACATCATGATCTAGTCAATCCCTACAATGTGGCAGTTTCCAGAATTGTTTCTGATGTTTTGCCAATGACGCGCCATAAGTAGACTTCCCAAATCCCGGACGTACGCTTCTACCGATATTTCCTTCGTTCAGGCCTTGGGCATGGTGGGCGAAGCTTGCTTACCAAGTAATGCTTACTATCCGCGGACGCCTGATTACACCCTTTATTCTTGGATCCATGTCTGTTGGTCTGAACATTCTGATTCGTCATTCGTTTATGGATTATGAGTTTGGATTACGGCTTTGGTACCATGACCGCAACTACTTCTATATGATTTAAAATCCCGTTTACGTTTAAAATACTATCGAAGTAGGGGTCGAGAACCGGAGTCACAAATGGGTGTCAAACATTGATTAAAATTAAAATGATGAAAGACTTGAATCCCTCAAAGGCTTTGGAACCTGGTGAACTTCATCCTAGTCCTTAAAGAACGCGGTAGAACTTAATCCTGTGTTTGCTCATTTGTTCCAACAATCACTTTATAAGGGTGAAATCTCCATAGTCACAAATGGGTGTCAAACACTGATTTAAATTAAAATGATGAAAGGCTTGAATCCCTCAAAGGCTTTGGGACCTGGTGAACTTCATCCTAGTCCTTAAAGAACGCGGTAGAACTTAATCCTGTGTTTGCTCATTTGTTCCAACAATCACTTTATAAGGGTGAAATCTCCATAGAATGGTCTTTGGCTAACATCTGTCCACTTTATAAGAAGGGCGACAGAGCTTTACCCAGTAACTATCGTCCAATGTCCTTGACGTGTGTTCCTTGAACACATAGTATATAAAAATATTATGGCTCATCTTGATGAACACAAGCTTCTATCATACAGGCAACATACTTTCAAGAAGAACCGTAGCTGTGAAACTCAGTTAATTATAGTAATAAATGATTGGGCTAAAATTTTGGATACAGGAGGTCAAGTAGATACATTCATATTGGACTTCGAGAAGGCCTTTGACACTCCTCCGCATAAACCTCTGAAATGCAAACTACATGGCTATGGCATAAGTGGAAAGACTTTAGTATGGATCGATTCATTTCTGTTCAATCGTAGTCAATGGTGCAAACTCGCAATGGACACCTGTTTTGTCTGGTGTGCCGCGAGGCACTGTTCTCGGTTCACTGTTGTTTTCTTTGTATATAAATGACGCCATCACTGGAATAAAATCTGATATTCGTCTGTTCGCTGAAGAGAGTCTGCTATCGTCCGATTGATAGCAGTGAAGACACATCAAAACTCCAAAAACGATATTGATTAAATTGGCAAATGGGTCAGGAAATGGGGTATGTGATTTTAGCCCAAGAAATGCAACATGATGCAGCTTACTGAGAAGCGGATCAAAAAGATCAATGCAGTTTGCTCTTTAGAATGAACAGTCCTCAAAAATATGGATAATATAAATTACCTTGGTGTGACACTTTCTAAGGATTTGAAATGGTATACTCATGTATGCAAACAGAACTCTTGATTTCTTAAGATGTAACCTATCGTCATGCCCCGAAAATGTTAAAGAAATTGCATACAAGGGGTTGGGGCAACCAATCCTGGAGTATGCTAGCCTTATATTGGACCCACATGGAATTGTTGACCAGGAAGAATTGAAAAAGATTCAGAATCGTGCAGCTAGGTTTGTGACTGGTAACAACTTTGAAACTGGAAGTATGACTAGCATTCTTGAACAGTTAGGGTGGGAGTCTCTTTACAAACGCAAAAGTAGTAAACCCATACTGCTATTCAAAGGTCTGAAAGGTAGAGCTAGTATACTTTATGATGACCTTCACCCAAATAGGCACAGGAGGAATCAGCATTCAATGGCGTTTCAAGTGTCATATGCTAGAACTGACATTTGTAAGTACAGTTTCCTCCAAGATATCATTAGGAATTGGAATGTACTCCCTGCATTTATAATGTCCTCTGTTGAAAGTTCTGAGGAATCTGTCGCTAAATTCACATCGCTTGTGAGATCCTGAGACTAGTCTTCGCAATCGCTGGCCCCGGTGAACGAATGTCTATTGATATGTCACCAGTACAATATTCTGATTCTGATTCCAATTTGTTTCAAAATATGTTATGATGATGACGAGTTACGTTTTAACGACGCATCAACCAATGAGGGTGATTTGCGTCTAAATGGTGAATTAACTTGGTTTTGTGATGTATCGGCTATAATGATGTCATATATGTATAAAATGTAAAACTAACGAAGTTGAAAAAAATAAATGTTATATTTTATTAAAAATATTGATGTGTTTTAAAAACGTAAGTATGAGCAGGTACATTTCCAAATAAGTATTTTAGGTATCTTGGGTCATTTGTTTGGAAAAATTGACGTCGCAAATGAGAAAATTCAATGCAGTCGATCAGAAAGTGTTTCACCGTAAAAGGTTCATTACAGCTTATACAAAAAGGCTGATCTTTTCGTTCAAGTAGATACGAATGTGTGAGTCTAGTATGAACTATACGCAGACGTGTAAGAACCACTTCACTCTAAAATGAATTCAAATCACAGAATAATACAATGGAACTGTCGAGGTCTAAGGTCAAACTACAACGAGATCTTATTACTTTTATCTTTATTGAGTCCATTAGCTTTTTGCTTACAAGATTTTTTTTCTAAAAACTGATGATCAATTAAATGTCAAAGATTTCAATACATAAAATTTCATATATTCAGAAGGCCAGAGGCCGTCTGGTGGGAGCTCAGTCTTAGTTCACTCTTCATGTCCTCAACGAGAAAATAAACGTGTAACCAATCTTCAAAAAAGGTAAGAGAAAAGTCCAGGGAGTGCCACAATCACAAACCGCAGCCCTTCCCAGACCCCAAGAGGAAGAGGAAACCGACAAATCCAAACAAGCACAAACCGAACAAACGTACAAAAAGCACTAAGATTAGCTCTCTCTTCCCCATGCGAGGTAATCGCAATACTAAAAGGACTGAAAAAACACAAGAACAAACTGACACACGGAACGACATACAACAAATTGCCTCGTAGAATAAACCACAAAGCAACAAAGAGTATCTAAGTCTAAGACTGCGAAAACTGTACATCCGTCTCACTCCGTATATACGTTCTGATCATGACCTTCATTTCTTATTAATAATATTCTTCAGAGGTGTCAGGATCTTATGCAATTAATCTTTTCTATCGCATCCTATAGTTCGTAAAAAAAGTAATAGAAAAGTCCAGGGAGTGCCACAATCACAAACCGCAGCCCTTCCCAGACCCCAAGAGGAAGAGGAAACCGACAAATCTCAACAAGCACAAACCAAACAAACGTACGAAAAGCACTAAGATTAGCTTTCTCTTCCCCAAGCGAGCTAATCGCAATACTAAAAGGACTGAAAAAAAAAACAAGAACAAAATGACACACGGAAAGACATACACCAAATCGCCTCGTAGAATAAACCACTAAGCAACAAAGAGTAAGACTAACACCGGGACCACCGCCTTAGAACGGTCAGTAGAGCAAACCACCGGGAGGTTTAAAGCACTTTTGCAGCTAGCTAACTTCACCCTGGGTCCCGATACTACTCTTAATACAGAAACACATAAAAATTCGGTTCGCATAAAGGCTCCCAACTCAGTCAATGTATCAAAGCGAAAACATAAAAATCAAATTAATCACTATAATAAACAAAGACGAGTACTCATGGCTAATTCTACTGTATGCCAGAGTAAATGAAAACCAATAGTTGAATAGGCGGGCCAGCCGATGCTGTTTCCGTCACTTTAAATAAAGAGATTACTATTTGTTCTGTGTATATACCTCCGAATTTTCATTTAGACACCGAACATTTAGACACCTTACTGAAACAACTTCCTTCACCCTATATATTAGTTGGTTACTTTAATGGTCACAATATCCTTTGGGGATGTAAAGATAACAATCCTAAAGGTAATATTATTGAAGACTTTATAACCAAAAACGATCTTTGTCTTATGAATGACAAAATCTCACACCTATCTCTATCCTGCAACTGGAAAATTTTCTTCTTTAGATATTTCCATATGTCACCCATCTCTCCTGCTAGACTTCGACTGGACGGTCAGTGAAGACCAACATGGAAGTAATCACTTCCCTGTTATTATTGAAAGCGTAAATAATTCCACGAACGATCACAACGCAAAGTGGAAACTAAATATAGCAAATTGGGAATTATATCACTCATTATGCGAAGAAAGTCTCAAAATAGATAAGTTTGACAATTCCGTGGACCCTGTAGATGATTTTACTTCTCTTCTTCAAAATACATTATAGAAAAGCAACCGGGATGGTGAATAAAGCGTATCAGAGTGGCTAGAACTACTACACCATTACTGTTACATATTGTACCTCTAGTCACAGTAGGAGTCGGTCAAATTGGGAGGTGTATGAGGAAAAATATTCTTTTAGAACATGTTCTTGTAGCGACTGGTATTATGGGTAGACCTTTATACATTTAACATTATTTACGCAGGGTCAAAGCAGGGATCGTTAGGGTCTAAGTTTGCGACTGTGGGAATTTGCGATGGCCCACCTTCATGGGGGTACCGTTCTATTGAAAAATATTTTTATAGTGTCTTCTTCTTCATGTAAGGAACAGGTGTTACATATATGTTTAATTCGTACATATTATACGAAAGCTTCCCATAAATTGTCCAAATGTTCCATGTGCGTACAGTTGTAGGTAAACCTAACACATTAATATTGCCATGTGTTACATATGCGTACAGTTTAACGCATATGTAATGCATGTTACGTATGCGTACACCTATGCATATGTAACACATCTGTTACTTATTTGTATGTGTAATTTATGCACACTCACAAAGCACGTGAATCTTCCCATTCGACAACAGTTCTTAACAGGTTCATGTATTTATGCAAAAATGTTTATTCAACGCTACATTGCAAGACGGTGGGTCAGGTCTCAGACTCTATGAAGCTGCCGACCTAAACCTTTCATTTGAAGCTTGATGTCTGATGGTGTCTTTGTCGGCCCTCAGGTGTTCATCTAGAGGTTTTCTTTAGCTCTGGCTGCCAGTGCCTGAGATGATTACCATGTGCCTTCATCTTTGTTTATCACAGTGATTCGATTTTATTTACACATTTTTTTCTGTGATGTTTCACTGAGTTAGGAAGCCTTTCTATATGCGAGCTGAACGATCGGTTTGTATTTCTTACAACATTTATAACGCTCTTCCGCCCCTCTTTATAGACCTCTTTGTAGTCTTTATTTGCTGACCGTTCTTAGGCGGTGGTTGAAGTTGTCTGTTAAGTGGCCTTATTGGTACTCGCTGCAGGGCTTTTTCGTGTTTTGTCCTGTTCCTTCTTATTGTTGTGTTCAGTGGAGCCTGTCTAGCATTGTATTCAACTTGATGGGGAAGAGGGAGATGATTGCTTTGCTTTTCTTATGTTTGTGGTGTGTGTACTCTCTGTCATGGTTTGCTTACTCTTCCTCTTGATGTCATCGGTAGGCTATGTTACGTGATTGTGACTGTTCCTGGCCAACTTTTATACCTTTAACTGTTAACTTATATACAACAAGAGCTGTCAGCAGACAGCATAGCTCGCCTGGAATTGGGATGATGCTGGGCGTGCTCTTTAGGACCAGTCTGATCTGGGTCTGCACTGTTTGCTTAGGCCTATTTGTCCCAATACTTAGAATCATTACGGTAAGAGGAAATGTTATGGCATTTCAGCTCTTGATAGAATTTCTTGTGCTATGGTTTGGTCATTTGTTGTCATGAATTTGACATTATCAGGGATCAATTATAAAATTTCTAAGTCTGTGACTTTGACCTTGAGGTCATAGGCATGGGTGGGGGTGCTGATGAATAAAACTTTGGACCTGTATCTATTACCATTCCAAATATGAACCAAATCTATCATATGGTTTGGAAAATATGAGCTCTTAAAACACTTTAATATAAAATGTCTAAGTTCTTAACCTTGACCTTGATGCCATGGGCAAGGGCAGTGGGGGTATTGCTGAATAAATCTTTGGACGTGTATCTATCATCATGTCAAGTATGAACAAAATCCATCATATAGTTTGGAAAATATTAGCTCCTAAAAACTTTAATATAAAACTTTTAAGTCTGTGACCTTGATCTTGAGGGCATAGGCATGGTCAGGGTATTGCTGAATAAAACTTTGGAACTGTATCTATCATCATACCAAATATGAACAAAATCCATCGTATAGTTTGGAAAATATGAGCTCTTAAAAATCTTTAACATTAAAAATTTCTAAGTCCATGATCTTGACCTGACCTTGACCTTGAGGTAATGGGCTGGGGTATTGCTGAATAAAACTTTGAAACTATATCTTTCATCATACCAAATATGAACCAAATCTATCCACTGGTCTGGAAAATATTAGCTCTTAAAAAAGTTTAGCGTAAATGTGGACGCCGACGCCGACTCCGACGCCGGGGGTAGTGTAAGAGCTCTTCCTGGACAAAGTCCAGGCGAGCTAAATACTAGTTCAGTATAAAGACTGTAAAGAAATCAGCTGTTCACTTACAAACTCATGATACACGACTACCTGCGACCCAAACTAGTTTCTGTATTAAGGAAAGGCAACTCTGTCTAGACCGTTTTACATCCCTTTTTTAAAGGGATATATTATAAAGAAAAAGAATTTGTATTTAAGTATTTTCTTACCGTCACGAGTTAACCCTAATTACTCCTAACAATCTTTTATAGACACAGACGAGACAATTTTATATGAAGATGACGCCAGTTTAAATAGAAAGGAAGGTAATGATCAGGAATCGCTACCATTACCTAACACCTTCCGTCCAAGACATCTAAGGGAAAGAAGGACGCACTTAAAGCAACGGCGCTACAATCATAACACTACAAGCAGAAAGCCAAAAGGACAGTTTCTTCCCTAACAACTGGCCAAACGACTATCCAAAATAAAAAAAAATTAACCAAGACATACAAAGACAAACAACGACAAAAATAATAAACCACAGCAGAAGCACCGCGTTGTAACTAAACTTCTTAAATTACGGATAAGTAAAATATTTGAGCAAACTGATATATAAAATTTCCAAACATTCGTGCGACCATCTTAATTACCCAGAGACTTACTTTTAAGCAATGACACCGGAAGTCTAACATAGAATGGAGAGTTCAAAACAATTTTGACAGGTATGATGATCCGCCCGTAAGGGTTCAGTGTTCCCTTACTACAAAGAAAGCTACAAAGAAAGCTATTTAGATAACATTAACTCTTTTTCTATACTTATCACAATTCGTGAACACGCCCATTGAAATAACAGAATATACAGCTAAAAGGAGAAAGCGTAGACATGATCAAGGTCTACATTGCTTGCCCACAGCCCTCTGTCCGCATATTTAAGGTATTTACGATTACCTACAGACACAAAATGATACACATTCTTGAGTAAAAACTGTTACCGGACTAGTTTCAATATTAAATCCTAACAATCATGGCAGGATGCAATGAAATCTCTCTAATTTTTAAACTGTTAAAAACTATATATATTTGACATCCAACATGTTTTACCTTACAGATACAGTCAGTAACTGTATTGTTCAAACACAGATCAGTCAGTAACTGTATTATTCAAACACAGATTTGGGTATTACATTAATGCAGAACACACTGTTAGATGAATGAATGTTTATTTAGAAATATCACATACATGTATATTGAAATACTAACACCAACATTTAACCACTTTCGTCTGCAGACCAAAACAATTATAGGCAAACAATGCACTGAATGCAGACCCAGATTAGACACCACATAATGCTGTGTCTGATTAGGGTCTCCAACTCTTTAGCCATTTTTCTCGAGGAATTTCTAAATCACAAAACCTGACATACCTAAAACTGAAATTCGACTCTTCCAATATATAGCATGGGGAGTCTATTCAGTCTAAAATGGGTTGAACTGTCACACTGAAAGGTACATTAGGTGAATAGATTCACCTGAAAGATTTTGTTACTATTCTGTAAAGAAAGACATTTTTGCAGACTGGATGTTGCCTTCCTAATCTTTGAAACTTTCTAAGGAATGGGAGCTAGTGTTAAAGGAAAGAATTTGCTTCCTCTAAAACCACCCCTACCCTCACCCCCACACCAACATCCAATGAGACAAACATTTTCCATGCTTGATGTCTGATTTATTTGTCTTGAAACTTAGTGTGTGAAGTTTCATGAATATACCATGAAGTCAAAGTGCCACATTATACAATTGTGAGCATTGCACTATACTCCAGGACCCAGATGAAATGGATTATTGCATCGATACTTCATTGCATCATTTAATTATATCAACATAATTAGGTTCTGTATTTACCCTAAGTATTTGGACAGACAGGCAGGATCAAACACTGTAGATCCAGATCAGACACTGCAGGAAATGGCATCTGATCAGGGTTACACTGTTTGCCACTCATCCAACCTTGTTTTAGACATATCAACAGCAAGTGAAATAGACATGTTCAAATTTAAGGACAAGTATGGTAAGAAATTAACCAATTTTAGTCTGGAGAATTGACAAACAGTGGAGATCCAGATCAGATGCTACAAAATGCAGCATCTGATCAGGATCTCAACTGCTTGCAAATAGTTCAGCTATTTTTCTCCAGGTTTATCTAAATCACATATCCTGACATACCTAAAATTGAAATTCACTCTTCTAATATTTAGTGTGGGTAGACATAATTCAATCTAAAACAGGTTAAGGTACCAATAACTCACTTTCATGAGGAAGAACATTTCAGACAAATAGCAGACACAACTCACCACAGTACATGACAAAATGAAACAAATGGTATGTACATTTTTATAAAACCACAAAAACTGGTCCCACAAAACAAAACTGGCAGCATTAATAACTACAAACGAATAAATTAAGCATTTTAAAACAAGCCACTGACCTGGACCCAGTTGTTCAAAACTAACAATGTCATTAGTTAATGTATCGTTAAAACTTTGATCATTAAACATGACATTTACACTAATATTTTTGCTGAAAAAAATGTCAGTAGTTTTTGCATTTGCATAAGCTACTCACATTTTTTCAGCAAAAACACCTGCGAGTTAGATATTGTACTTACTAGAACAGTTAACATTTTGACCACTAATGTGCTTATTAAGCTAATGATGCTTTGAACAACTGGGCCCAGACATATCAGTAAGGATGCCAATGACTAGATATGTTAGTAAGCAAGCAAGACAGTTAAGTTATAACAAGTAAATATAATACAACTATACAAAATAAGGGCCCACATGAGGTATGCCAAACACTGATGACTCAGATCAGCCTGTTACACACATCCACATGCTGTGATAAGGCCCCATCTGTTCATTAATACTTAGCGTGCTTGGCAAATTTCAGACAACAGTTTTTTTTTCTTACTTTGCCTCAAAATAGACTTTGACATTTCATGCAAATTGTCTCCTTAGAAGACAATTTGCATGAAATGTCAAAGCCTCTTTTCAGGCTAAAATATTTCAAAAAGTTGTCTACTGAAATTTTTGCCCAGCATGAATAAATTCTACAGTATCAAATAGTTCAAAAAGTAAAAAAGATGATGATGGTTTGGTGTTTTACATCCCTTTCAACATTATTTAAGGCATTTCGAGACAATGCAAGGGAGATAATCAAAAGCTCTGCACAAAGAAGCTCCATACAGTCATGAGAAGATTTCCATCTATAGCGGGATTCAAACCAAGACCTTGTGATCTGAAGTTGGAAGCGTTTATCACTCAGCCACCCCAACACTTCCTAAGTCAACAAGAAGACCCCAAACAGAGCATGAATGTGTTGCCTTTTTTGCCAAGATATGCAATAAGGGCTCCATTCTCACACTGTGTCACATGCCACCACCATTGATACAGATCAGTCTTTGGATCCATGCAGTTTAATGAGTACCTATGCTGTCCAATACATACCACTATACATAAGAAAAATGTGATACCAAAAGACCCTGCCATTTTTGTGTTGCAGGCAGATAACTGTCAAAAATTAATGAAATTTACCCATTAGCAATTCCAAACCAGATCTCCACAATATCAATGCATACATCAAATTTGGTGAAAATTCATTGAGATTTACTCAAGAAATTGCCCTGAAACCAAATTACAGATCTGTTGCGGGCAGATAAATATGTCAAAAACAGATGAAATTTGTAACTGTCCTGAAACCAAATTAAGGATCTGTTGCAGGCAGATAACTATATCAAAAACTGATGAAATTTGCCCATTAGCATTTCCAAACCAGTCTCCACAATATCAATGCACATACTAAGTTGGTAAAAACCCATTAATATGTACTCAAGTTATCCTCCAGAAATGAAAAATAGACTTGATGCAGGCAGATAACTCTGTCAGAATTGACTAAATTTGCCCATTAGCAATACCAAACCAGATCCCCACAATATCAATGCTCACACTAACTTTGGTGAAAATCCATCGACATTTATTCAAGCTATCATCCGGAAACAAAAATATGGATGGACTGAAGTAAGGACGAACATACGACTGACAGACAGACACACAGACGACCAACGTGATACCATAATACCCCGTCACTATCAGGAGGTGGGGTATAGAAAGCAATTTTTAAGTAGAAAAAAAACATTTCGGTCAATTGCTCCATGAAAACATACCCTTCAAGCACTAAGCAAAATTTGTTGCAGATGACATTCTAAATTTTTTTATTTTCATAGAAAAAAGTCTAAATATTTCATGTGGTTCCTCTGCTTGGCAGAGGATTCACATGAACTGTAAAGACATTTATTTTGAAAAAGTAAAAACCATAAATAAAAATGTTGTCTATTGCAGTTGTGATTGTGGATTTAAGAATTTATACATAGATGCTACATAATGTGAACAAAATGTGCACATGCCCTGATACGAACATGAAAGCCTGTACATTCTGCATATATAATAATGTATTTTTGTGCTTGGCACAGTTCATTTTCATCAACAGAGGCATATGCACTGCAGGGCATGTGCAAACAGAAAAACACTATAATATGATGATAAGGATGATTTGGTGTTTTATATCCCTTTCAGCATTATTTAAGTCATACCAAGACAATGGAGAGATGACAATGAAAGGCTCTGTGCTACAAAGTGCCATACAGTCATGAGCTGAATTCTACTTCATTCCGAGGTAAGAAGTGCTAAGCACTCAGGATGCTTTAAAAACACCAGGGCCCATTTGTTCAAAACTAACGATGTCTTAAGTTAACAATTCATTAAAATATACAATGAGTGATACGCAAATATGCTGAAATTTTTTGCTGAAAAAAATGTGAGTGCAAAAGCTACTCACATTTTTTCAGCAAAAAATATCAGAATATTGTGTATTGAATACACTAAAACAGTTAACAAAATGACCCTTAACGAGCTTGTTAAGCTAACGATGCTTTGAACAACTGGGCCCAGGTCAGCTAGCAAAGCCATACAATCTGATAAACACTTCTATTTGAATAATAGTCTACATTATCCTGTGATTCTGTAAGTGGACAGTGAATGTGCAGGTGATCTCTACTGTCTACATATGCCCAAAAGGCACATTTTTTACATGGTGCTGCTCAAATAAATAAATGAATAAATAAATAAACAAATAAACTGTACTTAACATTTTAGTTTTGCCCTTAATCACAACAGCAGCAGATGACATTTTCAAATTTTATTTTTTTAATTTTCAAAGAAAATAAGCATTGACATTTCATATGAATCAGTAGTTAAGTTACATGAAATGTAAATACTTATTTTCTCTGAAAAATAAAAAAAAAAAAAACGTTTAGAATGTCGTCTTCTACAAATTTTGCTTGGCATTTTAAGGGTTAACAGAACACTTCATTTAAAATATAAGCACTTGCCATATTTATATTAAATCACAGCTCCAGAGGTGTATCTGGGCCCCGAGGTTCTAAAACTTTTTTACTCGTTAGAAATGCCTCAGAGATGCATTTCCAAGGAGTACCCACAATATATGTTTTTGTAGTAAAGTGTTTATAAATTTTAAACAGTGTTTTATCTTTTTGTTCTTGTGCTCTTCACAATTTTTTTAAAATATCCAACGACTACTAATTCTTCAAAATCAAAATCGTGTTTGATTGCTGGTATTTTCAGATTGTTAGCTCACTGACTCTAGCTACAACTGGTAAAATGATTCTGAACAGTTCAAGATCTGAACAATGTGTTTAATTACCAATTCTGTATAGTCCATGGATTCAATATGTTCACAGATTCTTCAATATCTATATAGTGTTATCACTCAGTCATCAAGAGACAAATGTAATTTTGCATATCACTCTTTCAGCTCTGCAGGCCAAAACAAATATCTATACAAGCAAGGTGGGTAAGAATGCGGTGACTTGTAATGAACAATCTTATCAAGATCTACACTGCGTTATTCTGTTTTTGATTTTGACTGAAATGCTTCATCAGTATACTTCTAATCAGTACATGTCAAAGTTATCAATCAACTGGTGCTAAGGTGCATGACCTGTGGTGAACAGTGGCCAATCCATTTTGGCGCTTCACTCTTGTTGAGTTGTTCGTCACATTTGCTTTGCCTCTTTGAATGAAAACTAGCAGTTTGAAAGTCAATTGGTTAGATCTTGTTTCTTATCTACCAAGATGCAAAAAAATATGCCAAATACACCTGACAGTTTAAGCGCTAACATTTGTATATATATTTTTTACATTTTTTTTTTTTTTTTTTTTTTTTTTTTTTTTGCCTCTGCTTAGCCTCAGTGAATGGAAACTGGCATCTGGGAAGGTCCTTTGACAGACCTTATGGTTACCTATCAGTATGCTAAAATTACCAAAATATATCTGAAGGTGGCCATTTTTACAAACTATCCACAGACAAGTTCACAAACTGTCCACACACGGTTCACTTGCTGTCCAAAGATGAACATCTTTAATATAGGGCACCCTTCAAAAGCCAACCTTACTGTCTCTACTTTTCTGGGAGTCTTGCAATGTTCCTCCAGAGTACAATGTTACTTCAGAGTACAGTCCAGTGACACTTCAGAGTAAAATCAATTAACTATACTTCACGGTATAAATTTGCATTTATTACAACATTTCAGTTGATGACTGAACTTTCTAGCACCTACCATATTTACCTTATATATTCAAATAGACAGGCCTCAGCAAATAGTGTAGACCCAGATGAGACACCATAGAATGCAGCATCTCATCAGTTCTACACTGTTTGCCACTAATTTCTAGACACAACATTGGGTAGTATTCAAATTGTACTTTTTCAAATTTTAGAACAAGTACATATATGGTAAGGAGTTGAGGTGTCCAAATATTTAGGGTAAATACGGTTATATAGCAAAATGGTCCATGGCACATCATACTTATAAACCTAGGTATTGCACTTAGCCACAGCCACATTATTGTATCTAACTCGGAATACATAGTCTGATTAGGGTCTACACTGTGAGCCACCAACCCAGGGCCCAGTTGTTTAAAGCGTTGTTAGCTTAACAAGCTCATTAAGGGTCACTTTGTTAACTGTTTTAGCGGATTCAATGTACAATATTCTGATATTTTTTGCTGCAAAAATGTGAGTAGCTTTTGCACTGCAAAAGCTACTCACATTTTTTCAGCAAAAATTTCAGCATATTTGCATATCACTCGATGTAAATTTTAATGAATCATTAAGTAATGACATTGTTAGCTTTGAACAAATGGGCCCAGAAATTTTAGACACATCAACAGGGAATAAAATGGATTTCTTCAAAGTTCAGGACAAGTATGGAAAGCAATTAAAATGTCCAAAGATGTCCAAATATTTAGATTAAATAAGGTATAATTGCATCAAATTACCAGCTCCTATAGATGGTGAGAGTTTCAAGAGCCAAATATTGCGTCTGGTCATAAAGAATTCAATATTTAATATTATATCACTTTTCAACATAGACTCCGTAAAATCTAAATATTGGATCAGGTCACTGAATCTTTAACCCTTAAAATGCCAAGAAAACCTGCATCTGAAAATATCGTCTGTTTATGTCACCTGCTGAATATTCTTGCAAATTTTCAAACCTATTTTTGCATACTGATCTGTCTGATCTGGGTCCACACTGTTTGCAAAAATGACTTTTAAAATTACAAGCAGATGACAAAGCAGACGACAATTGTTGTGATTGGCAGTTTTAGGATTAACCCTTAAAATGCTAAGCAAACTGTAGATGACAATCTAAATTTTTTTTTTTTTTTTAATTATTTTTCAGAGAAAATAAGACCTAGCAGATGATCACATGAAATGTCTGGTCTTATTATCATGCAAAATAATAAAAAATTGAGCGTTGTCCGCTACATGATGATGATTTGGTGTTTTATGTCCCTTTCAAAATTACTTAAGTCAAAGGATGATGATGAAAGGCTCTGTGCACTTAAGTGCTGTATAGTCATAAGCTGAATTCCACCTCCAGGGGGTTCGAACCTGGGACCTCATGATCCAAAGTTGGGAGCCCTAACCACTCAGCCACCTGGACCCTTCAACTTGTCTGCTAAAATTCTGCTTAGCACTTTAACCTTTACCACTCTCTGGGCATTTTCAGCAGATGACAAATTGATGATATTTTTCTTATTTTTCCCAGAAAACAGGATATGACATTTCATGCAAATTGTCTCCAAAGGAGACAATTTGCATAAAATGTCATATCCTGTTTTCTGGGAAAAATAAGAAAAACTATTTCAAAATGTCGTCTGCTGAAAATTTTACCCAGAGTGCTAAGCGTTAAGGGGTAAAGTTGATACTACTATATTGATTATTTATTCTTCACTGTGTACACATACACTTCGTCACCAGATTTTGATCATTTATCTTTCCCTATGTACAGGTACATTGTCCCTAGATTTTGGCCACTTATTTTCCCCTATGTACAGGTACTTCGTCACTAGAATTTGATCACATTTCTCCCTATGTACACATACTTTGTCACTAGATTTTGATCACTAACTCTTCATTAGGTACAAATACTTTTTCACTAAATTTTGATTGCTTATTTTTCCCTATGTACATTCTCTTTGTCACTACTTTTTGATCACTTATTCTTCACTGATTACATGCACTGTCACAAGATTTTGATCACTTAGTTTTGCCTATGTACATGTACTTTGTTACAAGATTATAGTCAATTATTCTTTACTAGTTACATGTACTGTGTCACTACATTTTGATCACTTATTCTTCACTAGTTACGGGTATTTTGTCACTAGATTTTGACCACTTATTTTTGCCAATGTACATGTACTTTGTCACTAGATTTTGATGATTTATTTTTTTCCTATTACATGTACTTTGTCACTAGATTTTGATGATTTATTTTTTTCCTATTACATGTACTTTGTCACTAGATTTTGATGATTTATTTTTTTCCTATTACATGTACTTTGTCACTAGATTTTTATGATTTATTTTTTCCTATTACATGTACTTTGTCACTAGATTTCAATAAATTATTCTTCATTAGGTACACATATTTTATCCCTAGATTTTGATCACTTATTTGTCCTTATGTACAAGCACTTTGTTCCTTGATTTTGATCACTTAATTTTTTCATATTACATGAACATTGTCATGAGATTTTGATCACTTATTCTTCACTACATACATGCATTTTGTCACTACATTTTGGTCAGTTTTTCTTCACTACTTACATTTACTTTGCCACTAGATTTTGATCACTCATTTTTCCGTATGTACATGTACTGTGTCACAAGACTTTGACCACTCATTCTTCACTGTATATGCACTTTTTCACTAGATTTTCAGGTTTCAAAAAAAAGTTTTATCACAGCTTCCTCCAACTCTAAATACTGCATTATTCTATTTAAGTGCAAATATTACAAAAAAATGTAAAAAAAATAATCTGTCATTAAAAATACTGCAAAAGACGGTGAAATATAAAAGCATAATACAAAACCAAATGGGCCGCTTCAAGTAAAACAGTGCCTTACAACATACACAACATGAGCAGATTCAGATAATCAAGAGCATGCTCAAAGTCTCATCTGGGCCTTTGCTCTCCATTGATACATTTTATAGTATCTCAGAGGAATTGTTAAGGAGGAGTATTTGGTGATAATTCTGGGATAATTTTCTCCAGTTCTCCATAAAAACATATGTTGTGGGTACTCATTAGAAGTGCCTCGTCGAGGCCCTTCTAATGAGTACCCACAACATATGTTTTTATGGAGAAATAAGAAAAATTATCCCAGAATTATCACCGAATACTCCTCCTTAACAATTCCTCTGGTATCTAGTGGTTCTGTTAGCGAACAACAAAGGCCCTGATCAGCCCGCACATCTGTGCCGTCTGATCAGGGCCTTTACTGTCCATATATGCCCGAAGACATATTTTTGCATGGCGGCGCCCAAATGTATACTGACAACAATGTATTTAAATTGGCAAAGTGAGCTCAAATATTTTATGTACAAATATTCAAGAAATAGTAAATGATCAGATCAGCCAACATATCAATTAAGAATGATCTGGGCACTTGCTCAGAAAAATATCACAAAATTCTGTCTCAGCAACTGGAAAAGATGGCACAGGTCCACAGAATAACAAATTACAATTATATCTACATCTTTTGGAGAATGTTGTTTCACAAAACACAATAGCTCCAGATAAGGTGCTTTTCTCAACCGAAAAGTACAGATATTTTTCCTATTTCTCCATGAAAACATGTACATTGTAGTCCTCATTAGAAGTGCCTCACATATTATGTTTCCTATTATTATGTTATTATGTTTCTTCTTTCTCCATGGTTTCATGGAGAAACAAGAAATATAATATGTGGATACCCACTCTTATCTGGAGTTATCTGATAATTTATGATCACTGGCAAATTCAGTCATGAATAAATGCAAGACTTCCTTCCCTGGTATAATGACTGCAATTTGTGAAGAAACAGAAATAGTAGGTAGTCTGGAGTCATGACCTCAAAAAAATCTGCTTGTGTTTCCACTGCGCAAATTTTACAATATTGCAATTCAGTAACGATAAAAAATATTTTTCTTTAAATTTTTTATGACACTCAGCTTACTAGAAAAACTGCCCAGGTAAGACCAATTTTGGCCCTTATTTTAATGTCCAGTTCAAACTCCGAAAACAAAACATAGAAATCGAAAATGCCAATACCTTAAATACCCTTAGAATGTAGAATGTGCCATCTGATCAGGGTATGCCAGTCATCCAGCAGTTTTTAGACATACAAAGGGGTACTAAAATGCACTTGTTCAAATGTTTGGACAAGTCTGGTAAGGAATTAATGTGTCCAGATATTTTATGTAAATACGTACTTGGATACAATACTACAATGGAAATTTTCCACTCTGAATAAAATGTTGTAAAAATTCCGTACGGTACACCAAAGTTTCTGATAATGGCATATGCAAACAGTGCAGACCCAGAACTGACTGCTCCTGAAGAAGCTGTCTGATCTGGGTCCACACTGTTTGCCATTCTACAAAGTATTTTCAGAAACAACTACATAAAAAGCAAATTTAGGCCCAAAAAAGTATGGAATTAAGTGTTCAAAATTTTAGGACATTTACCATATCATGACGTTCAGATATATCATAAGAGTCTTATGCACTGACAAGCCTAAGTCTAAAACACATCAGCTGCAACATGCAAAATGGGACTGTCCCAGTCAGCATTCTACGTAAATCTATATCGGGCCGTCATCGGCCCGTCAGGGTAGCTGACGGGCCGATGACGGCCCGATATATATTTACGTAGAATGCTAGCTGGGTTGAGGGTACATGAACAGGCCAAAGACTCAGATCTCCGGTACTTCAGCTCAAATTTATCAGTGCCATCACATTTTGAAAGAAGACCACAGAATCAAAACTGGTCTATCCTGGTTCCTGCAGGCAGACACTAAATGACTGATCAGACTGTGTGTAGCATATAAGCTGGTCAAGTCCTTTATCATCATTACTGTTTTCATTTTTTAAAGAAAATAAATCAACATTTCAGGTGAATCTTTAGCCTAGCAGACAACTGACACATCAATTCTTATTGTCTCGGAAAAATAAAACAACAAAATAGAATGTTGTCTGTTGCAATTCTGCTGGGTGTTTTAAATGTTAAGTACCCAGTGAGTTTGTAAAGAACAGTTTAATTGCTATTTGCATATTTCATAGTGAGCCTTTTCTTATTTTTGGCTCAAAACCTTCTACAGATTAATGCTTGTTTACCATCTTGCCATATCAATGTGTTTTTATGCTTGATAAACATAAATCAGGTTGCTATGAAGATGTCTGAATGTCTATAATTCACATTTTCCAGTCATTTATACTGCTAGTGAAGCATGTTCCAGTACAACTTGGACAGGGGATTAAAGCACTTTCTTTTCGAGTGTAAGTACTTGTTGTTGTGTTGAGGTTTTACGGCCCAGTCAACCGAATGGGGTCATGTCGAGCGCTGTCAGTTTACCTAACCACACGTTTACTGGGCAGGCTTAGTCCTCCAAGCGGTTAACCAGTATTGTGCACATTCTTTCGCCAGAAACTGACAACTGCCCTTCTTGAATCAGCGGAAGGGAGAGAATGACCGTAGAAAATATTTCATGATCAATCTCCACGAAAGAATGTTGCCGACCTCGGCAAAGTGTAAGTACTACTTGAGTATTTTGAGTATGAGTATTACAAAGTGTGATAACTAGTTGTCCAAGTTCAAACATCTCCCTCTGCTTTGAAACAGATCTGCACAATTTACACAGGCCCCAAGGTTAAAATACTTTTTTTATGCTCAACTCAGCTGAGCATGAATTTTTCTCTGTTAATAAATATGAAAATGCCAACAATAGTTGGCATTTTCATATTTATTTGCAGAGAAAATATCATGCTCAGCTATGTTTAGCAAGAAAGAATTTGCAATTGTTAGTAATATGAGATTTATTAGCAGGGCAAATTTCATGCTCAGCTGAGTTGAGCATGAAAAAAGTTTTATAACCTCGGGGCAAGGCATATCAGTCAAAATAGTCTGGGTAAATATGGTTTCAATAAATGTATCTGCCTCATGAAACTGACAAAAGAAATGTACATTTCATTACATGAATGCAACAAGGAAAGACCAGTGCCTTTACTAATCCCTTGCTCTGAGAGAAAAAATGTGGCTAAAATAAATAAAATAGATAAAAAAAAAGATAAAATTCAAAATGTGTGCAGTCCATATATGTCCTGGCCTTATGACTTTAACTTTTACCACTCTCTGGGTAATTCAGTTGACAACAAATTGATATTTTTCTTATTTTTTTCAGAAAGTAGGATCTAACATTTCATGCAAATTAATTCCAATGGAGACATTTCTTGAGTGTTTCAGAGGAGAAGCTGAAATTGCGGACATCAGATGCAAGACACGCAACAAACACCAGGCGATCACACCAGCTGACTACTAGCAATTCATGTTCAGGTGAGCTAAAAAGTTTACCAACACAATTCTAAGTCTGTGACCCTGACCTCAGTCACTACATGTATGTGAGACAGAGTAGTACCATCTAATATTTTATAAAAGATATGATCTCATAATAAGAGCTCTACTGAGCAGGGAAATATATGCCCATAGCTGTTTTTCATTAACAGGAAAATTTGCATCATATAGGAAAACAAGAGGACCATAATGGTCCCATATAGCTTCGCTGAGAATCCCTGCAAAATAAGGCCTGTTGCCTCTGACAACTTAAGTTGGCTAACTTGGTTTTGTGCTTGTTAGAAAGCAAATCTTCATAAAAAAAATCAAGGCAGAATATCTGTAGCTTCAAAGCATCTAGCCAAAGAGTTCTAACATCCTTTCCATGACTTCTGACAAAAGTCAAGGGTAATCCTTGTGAATGAGATATGGAGTGAACAAGAAATCACAATGGGGTATAATTACATCAAACTGGAAGAAAGATTACTGTTCCTTTCCTCTGCACCTCGTCTAATGATGCTTTGTATTTGTACAAAGATTCATGAAGAAATCAGTAAAGGATTTAAAGTTATAGAGCGAACACAAAACATGACCATTTGAACTCTGACCTTGAATTGTGACCTTGACCTTCATCTAACAGGTTTCAGTTATGAACTCTGCACATCACCTTGGTATGGTGACCATTTGACCAAAGTTTTACAAAAATCCTTCAATTCTTTAAGGAGATATGGAATAGACATGAAAAGTTAATGGACAGACAGATGGACAGATTGATAGATGGACAACATCAGGACATAATACTAATCTTCTTTTGTATAAAAAATCTTTCAATCAATGCAAGAGATATTGAGCAGACACAACTTCACTATATGAAATAAACAAAGGGGCATGATTATGTCAGAACAGAAAGCAGGGTTACAGTTCTTTTCTCTGCACATCTTCTGATCATGCCTTGTATTTGTACAAAGTTTCATGAAGAAATCTTAAACTGTTTTAAAGTTATAGAGTGGACACAACCTTACTAAATGAAATACACAAAGGGATATAATTATGTCAAAACTGAAAGTAGAGTTACAGGTTCTTGTTCTCTGCACATCGTCTGATCATGCCTTAGAAAGCAGTCATGACAAAGATTGAAAACAAATGTCATCAATAATACCACAAAGATTTTTAACCAATCCTCATCAAATGACATCAGAACTAGAGGAAATAATTTGAATCAAAATATGAGAATGAGTCAATTCCTTCAACTTATATGTTTCGGCCCTGAAAACCAAATCACAATACCTTGTAACCAGTGTAGCTCCAGATGACACAATTCTTAATGAGCCATCTCAGTAGGATCTACACTATTTGCAATTTGTTTTTAACTTTTTCACAGCGATCAGTTTTGGAACTATCATTCTGTCCACATTCAAAGATGGAGAAGCCTACTTCAGGAACTTTGTTTGTGTTGTGGTTTTAAAGCCCAGTCAACCCAATGGGGTCATGTCAAGCGCGGTCAGTTTACCTAGCCGCATGTTTACTGGGCAGGCTTAGTCCTCTAAGCGGTTAACCAGTATTGTGCACATTCTTTTGCCAGAAACTGACAACTGCCCAACTTCAGGAACTTAGTGATGAAAGCGTTAACAACTGTATTTTAACCCCTGTCATGCTGAATAAATTAAGATGCCATGCCCACTTCTAATTGTCAGCCAGTCAGTTTGCTTGATCCAGGTTGCTGATACAAATTCGCATACTAAATCACAAACACTGCAGATCCAGATCAGTTGGCTTCTTAGAAGCCAACTGAACTGGATCTACACTGTTTGCAAAGGCAGGGCATATCCAAGTTCAGCAGGACACGGATTAATAGCAAATATTTAGGAATACAAATAGTTATATTCATCCAACAATTTGTATACAGACAACCCTCTTTATACCGACACTCGATAAAACAACAAAATTCGTTATAATGACAATTTGACTATCACAAAACCTTAGCTAAAGAGGTAACAATTAGTTACAAATTATGCAAGAGTATTGTATTTAATACTTAAAAGAAACATATGTTTGGATATTTGTTAGAATTGCCTCAGTGAGGCAATTCTAACAAATATCCAAAACATATGTTTTTGAGGACATAAGAACAAAACAATACCTTTCTTGCATATCAATCTGCTCATTAAGTATTCTGTACAACAGCAAATTCATTTTAATAGCAACGTCTTTGGGAACAAATGCTATCGTTGTAACGAGGGTTCACTGTAATATTTTTTTTTCAATATTTGATCTATCTATCATCATAGCTCCAGATAAGAGGAGTATCTACAACATATATTTACCTGGAGAAATAGGAAAAAACATATTTTGATTAAAAAAGGGGCTTATCTGGAGGTATGTACTATCCAATGATAGGAGAAATGAAAGACAAAAAGTGGTTTTAGCACAAGCACAGATCAGCCTGCACATTCATGCAGTTTCATTGGGGCTATCACATATTACCAGCAGGCTCTATGATACCCATACATGTACTTTCATAGCACTACATAAAGGGTATCCAGATAATAACTTTTCTCATTTCTACACTAAAACATGTTATGGCTGCTTATTAGAAGTGCGTCAGACACTTCTGATAAGTAGTGACAACATGTTTTTAAGGAGATATATGAATAAAATATCAACTTTTATATAAAAATTGTATTATCAAGACAATAACCTCCCTCCAGACAATTCTGGATGCACAAGTTGATCTGGACCTGCACTGTAAACATCAGGGCCCAGTTGTTCAAAGCATCCTTAGCTAAACGAGCTCGTTAGCGGTCAAAATGTTAACTGTTCTAGTACGTACAATATCTAATTCACGGGTATTTTTTTTGATGAAAAAATGTGAGTAGATACTCACATTTTTTCAGCAAAAATATTAGCGTATATGCCATATTTATTGATCAAAGTTTTAACAATACATTAACTAACGACATCCTTAGTTTTGAACAACTGGGCCCAGAACTTCAACATGAGAGAAAGGCCCTAATGCCATATACGAATGTAAAACAGCCCTAATCAGCTTGTGCATCTATGCCGTAGTAGCAGTAGCATCAGGGCCTTCTCTGTTACTCACTATATTCTAAAGTATCCGCTGTTTCTTCTAGTGGGCAATAAAGACCCAGATCAGACTGCACAAACATGCAGTCTGATCTGGACCTTCATTGTCCACATACCTGATAAGGACCTCTGTTTTATCACATATGATCTTTACAAAACAAACAAATACAACATCCAGCAACAACAGAGAACCAGAAACTCTAAGAGATTCTTTCTCTAAACACAACAATAACAGGCTTATATTTCAGTTTCCGTCGATGATGATGACGACTGGCTCCTTAGTTTTCTGTGAACTGACACTGTTTGACTATGATTATTTCCCACAGTACATCCAGATTCTTTCCTAAAACTGGTCTGAGTCTGTTTATGACTAAAAGAATAATCATCTAAACATTTTACACAAACATATATCCTCTGTGGTGATCTTTTCAGTTCTGGTTTACTCAAAACTTTTGCTATCAATGTCATGGGAACAGTCTCGTTCCCGCTAGTTTTCTTCTTATTAAATTCATCCTTGTCTACTTTGGGAACTGTGTAGACCATTGCAGTGGGAGGAAAAGTTTGCATAGGAACTTGTATTAATTTTGCTGTCTCTTTTGTTTGACTATTATCAGTCTGTATCACTTCTTCTGTAGTCATGTGATTTTTAACACGCTCTTGTAATGTAAGTGGAAGCTAAAAGAGAAATAGGCCAAAGCATTAAATAATAGTTATTTTTTTATATGTGAACAGCCAAAAACCAAACCAGTCTGCACATCCACATGGCTCCAGATAATAGGGCTATCCACACAATTGTTTTCATATTTCTCCATCAATACAAAGGTTGTAGGTACCCATAAGAACCGCCTCAGAGAAAAAATCATCTAACCTGAAGCTATGCATACATACAGTCTGGTAAGGGACTTTATTGTTTGTCATTACATTAAACAATATCCAGTTTAACCCATTTATGCCTAGTGTCCTATAAAAGGGACATTGACAAACAGTGCAGGTGAGATGCCGCAGAATGCGGCATCTGATCAGGGTCTACACTATTTGCGTTAAATCCAGGAATTTCTTTGAAACATAGTAATTATAAAAACCAACAAGACACCTCTTTTATTGTAAAATGACCTATCAGAAGAGTTGAGGAAGCAGAGCCCACTCCACATAAATGGGTTAACGGGACAGACTTTCTGCCGTTTTTTACAGAGAAGACAACTTTTGTAATTTCCTGTTTGCTTTATTGCATACCAAGACTCTGAAAAAGAGTCATCTCTAAAAGGAAACATTTGCTTTCAATGTGAGAATAAATTCAAAATGGTATTTACACTTTGATAAATGCACTGAGGATGAATTCTATAGAATATAGATTTCTATAAAAAGTTATTTTACACATCTTTTTCAATGTAACCATCACCAAGATAAAATTTATCTAATTTTCTTTCAGTTAATCAGATGTTCTACACCTCAGCCCCAATAAGCTAACCAAGTGTCAAGGCCCTGGCTCAAATACTTCATTAACCAGATATATCTGGCTAACAAGATCAAAGCATGACAAACTAATGGACAGATCAACAAATAGACAAACAAACGACTCAAAAGCAATATGCCCCTGCAACTTCTTTGAATTTGGTAGCATAATAAGGTCAGTCATTGTCATATTTCTTAATTAGAAAGGTACTATGAGTTCAGGTATTAAACTTTACCAAACTCTGGGCAAAGTCGGCAGATGACAAACTGATGACACTTTCCTTATTTTTCCCCCAAAACAGTATCCACCAGAGACAATTTGCATGAAATGACAAATCCTGCTTTCTGGAAAAATATGTAACCTGTTGAAAATTTTACCCAGCATGCTATTAAAGCATTAAGGTAAATGTCCTAAAATTTCGAACACCAAAGTGTCTGATAAAATGGCATATGCGTACAGTGCAGACCCAGATCAGACTGCTCCTGGGATCAGGGTCTACACTGTTTGCAATTCTACTATGTATTTTAAGAAAAAAACTACATAAAAAGCAAAATTTAGGCCAAAAGAGTATAGAATAAAGAGTTCCAAGTTTTAGGACATTTACCGTAATAGTCTACAATTTGATGACAGATTGCATTTCTAGACAGTAGGTGATAAATCACCATTTTCTGTGGCGACTTTCAGTGGTGGTGCAATATTACAAACTAAACAGGCTGCACATATCATGTAAACGGATCACAGTGACCTACATTTAGGTATTATGAGCTATGGTGATGATCAGTAATAAATTACATGGCCATAGGAGATCTCAGAATAGAGACAGTAACTTAGATCTAAAATACTGCTAACAAAAACTACATCA
This sequence comes from Anodontia alba, assembly GCA_964016985.1. Taxonomy (NCBI): domain Eukaryota; kingdom Metazoa; phylum Mollusca; class Bivalvia; order Lucinida; family Lucinidae; genus Anodontia; species Anodontia alba. Next base: position 7,953,321 of record OZ024823.1, on the reverse strand, counting down.
CTTCGAGGGTTGAGCGCAAGACTATGGTAACTCAAACATATTTTTGAAACCCTTGTTTAGGGGCAACTTGGACCCCTTTGTAAACAATGCAAATTTAGGTGCCATTGCTCATACGAGCAATGGCACCTAAATTTTCATTGTTTACAGAAAGAAATGTTGTAATCTTCATAATGCCTTCATGGTGAGGAGATTAAGTTTGGGGAAAAACAACCATCTGACTTACGTCAGTCTTGCGCTCAACCCTCGACTTGTATTATGAAACTGGGTACTTTTTTCCTTGAAAGGACGGAGATGAAAACACAACTACTTACATCATATAGTTTCTGAGCAACAAAGTCAGCTGGTTTACATTGCAGTAGTTGTACAGCAAGGTTGCAATCATTCCGGTAGCGGTCCTGATGAAAAACAAACAGAAATTATTTTTCTTCTTTTCCATTAAAGTAAGGATTAGGGCAATTCTAGAACTAGACAAAGTGACTAGTGGGTCATGTATACCCCCACCCAGTGCAATCCATCAACAGGCCTGATTCTCTTACAAAATACAAAAAGGAGCAGTTTTATCAGTCATTGCTATTTGCAATTCAGCTGGCACTTTTTAGGTACATCACTCGGATTTCAAATCACCTGGTGATCAGATGTCCTGGGCCCCCCACAGACAGAGTAACAGGAAATGCAAATAGAATTTTTGATTTTATTAAGTTTGGAGCAGAGGCGTGCTGATGCACTGTTGTTCATTTTACAAGGTTGTTTATAGCTTAATGGCTGTTCCCCTTTCTGATTATGTCCATTTGAAATTACATATCTCAAGATATTCCTATCTGTTGACTTTTAGGCAATTGTAAACTTACAGGGATTATTACAAGTATTCCTTCTTTCCACTGGTGACAGTCCAGTGGAATGCCTACCAGTTGGATGTTAGCCTGCAGTCTTGATGCTTTCAAGACTGTAGTGAGCAGGCTGCAACATTCAAGGCCCTAAAACCCAAATTCAGTCGACTCTCGTTATCACGAACTCTCTTATCTCGAACAACCGCTTATCTCGAAGTGAAAATCTGGTCCCTGTTTTAACACAGAGATCTACCAACAGGCAACAAAATATTGTGGAAAAGAGGAGAAATTGCTCCTTAGGAGCAATTTCTCCTCTTTTCCACAATATTTTCAATATATCTCTTAGGAGTCAAATTACTTATTCATTCTGTTAAAAGTGGTTGTTTGATTAATTGTTTTCCTCATGCCCGCAAATCTGATATGTCGAAGTACGGATATCTCGAAGTCTTTCATAGAGTCCCTTGGAGTTCGAGATAACGAGAGTCGACTGTAGCATGTTTCATCCTGATTTAAGCTATTCTTCATCAATTTTATCCTATCAACTTTCATCTCCTTCACTTTTGCACTTTTGAATCTCATTTCAGTGCTTTTTCTTTTTAGATTCCCCTCAGCACAACAGCGTGACCTGCCTGGAATATCTGTGAAGGGGTATGGCAGTATACAGAGATAGATGAATTTGACTAAATATGGTAAGGTTTCATAGTGTCTTTCACAGTGTCTGAATATTTAGATTAATTACAATATATACCATGATACTTAGCCTATGTATTCAAACACACAGGCTAAGCAAACAGTGATGATCAACATCTATTAAGATTTGTTCCTCATTCAGCAGTTTTTAAAACATATCAAAAGGTAGTGAAATGGATTTGAATTTTAGGATATTATGGCAAGGTATTCAAAATTTTAGCATAATAGGTGTACTGAAATGCAGAGGTCAGAGGTGAACAGAGGACTTATTAAGGAGGAGTATTTTGATGACAATTCTGGAATAATTTTCTCTAGTTTTCCATAAAAATATACATGATGGGTACTCATTTGAAGTGCCTCAGTGAGGCCCTTTTAATGTGTACCCACAACATCTGTTTTTATGGACAAAGAATAAATTATCCCAAAATTATCACCAGATACTTGTCCTTAACAGGTCCTCTAGGTAAAGTACAGTCAACTCTTGTTATTTTGAAGTCCAAGGGACTCTCTGAAATACTTCGAGATATCCGTACATTGACATATCAGACTTGCAGAACTCATAAAAATCAATCCAACAACTACATTTCACAAATGAATATGTAATTTTACTCCTGAAGTTAAACATATATTCAAAATATTGTGAAAAAGAGGAGAAATTGCTCCTAAGGAGCAGTTTCTCCTCTTTTCCACAATACATGTATTTTGTTATCTGTTAGTATATTTCTATGTTAAAACAGTGACAAGATTTTCACTTCAAGATAAGCAGTTATTAAAGATAAGCAAAGCTGAGATATCAAGAATCGACTGTACATAAATTCTCCTCTTCCAGATCAAAATGTCTCCTTCACTTCAACTAATTTTGATGTTAGTGGAGCTAACTCTTTCCATTAGTGCAGCTAACTCTCCACACTCAAAGAGGCGCTTCTAATGAGTACCCACAACAAGTTTTATGGATAAATAAGAAAATTACTGCAGAATTATCACCAGGTAAAGTACATACATTCTCCTCTTCCAGATCACAGAGTGTCTCTTTCGCATCAACTAATTTTGATGTAAGTGCAGCTAACTCCTTCTGTAGGGCAGTTTTCTCACCCTCATAGCTGTTTACCTACAAATTAAAAAGGACAATTTAGGCCAATTCAGCAGACGATAAATTACTGATCTTTTTCATACTTTTTCCCACAAAAACCACCTGATCATCCGAAAGCAGAACTTGGCTTTCCCACATGTGACCCGAGCGAGGCTCGAACCACAGCAAAGAGAAACCTAATGGATTAAGAGTTAGCTCTCTTATCCACTGGGCTACTGGGGCTCGCTACCATTATTTAATGATGAGACTAAATACATTTGGTCGATTTTCTGCAAATTTTGCATGGAATACCACTTTTTTGACTTCCTGTTTGCTTTCCTACACACAAAGCGCCTTCTGTAAAAGGGTCTCTTCTAAAAGGATACTGAATGGCAAACAGTGCAGATCCAGATCAGTTGGCTTCTTCAAAAGCAGCCAACTGATCTGGATGTACACTGTTTGCAAAGGCAGGCCATATCTGAGTTCAGCAGGACCACAGTTAACTTTTAAATACTAGAATAAGTGACCAGGGGATCCCATATGCATCTGTCTGGTGCCACCACCAAAGTTAGTGCAATACAGTACTGTATTTCTAAATCTATAATCTTGATGTTTTACCAGAAGCTGCAATGAAATCTTTGAACCAGTATTAAGCATTAGCCAAGTATGAACTGAATCTCAGTGAACCGTGAAATAAAGGCCATAAGTGACCCAGTTCTGAACTTGACCTAGAAATCATCAAGGCAAACATTTTGCGCAAGATTCTTGATAATCACTTAAAAAATGTCAGCTCTGGAGTGTTAACAAAGTTTTCATTTGATTTGGCCTTGGACCTAGTTTTTGATCCCAAGAAACCCAATTTCGAAACTGACCTAGAAATCATCAAGACAAACAGTTTGAGCCAGTTTCATGATGATAACTTCAAAAATGTGACCTCCAGAGTCTTAACAAGGTTTTTCCTTTGATTTGTCCTGGTGACCTAGTTTTTGACCTCAAAAGACCATTTCAAAGTCAACCTAAAAAACATCAAGACAAACATTTTGAGCAAGATTTATGCTCACTTCAAAAATGTGACCTCTGGAGTTTTAACAAGGTTTTCCTTTGATTTGGCCTGGTGACCTAGTTTTTGACCCCAAGTGACCTAGTTTTGAACCTGACCTAGAAATCATCAACACAAACATTTTGAGTGATATTGATAATGATTACTTAAAAAATGTGACCTTAAAGTGTTATCAAGATTTTCCTTTGATTTGACCTTGTAACCTAGTTTTTGACTCAAAGAGACCCAGTTTTGAACCTGACCTAGACTTCAAAGAGGCAAACATTCTTAGCAAGTTTCATTAAGATTGGGTCAAAACTGAGACCTCTAGAGTGTTAACAAACTAATTATTGATGATGCATGACGGACAACGGAGAGAGGGTGATCATAATGGCTCACCCTGAGCATTTGCTAAAGTGAGCTAAAAATACTATCAGTGTTGTCTGCTGAATGTGATAAATGTTAATAATATAATGGCTTTCTAGTAAGATGACATTTAATGTTCTACATCTCTTTCAACATTATTTCAGTCACATCAACCATGTGATCCAAAGTAAAGACAGCTGACCACTTGACCTCCTTGATGTTTCTTTCTCTGGCAAGAATATCCAACTTACCACTTTAAGAATTTTGCTTTCTAAACTGTCATTCACTCTTTGCATCCTCTTGTAGCTTTCCAGAAGTCTGCAACACACATGAAAAGAGTGCAATACAATAATCTCATAGCTCCAGATAAGATGGGGTATCCACACAACATTTTTCTTATTAAAAATTAATTATAAAAAAATAAAAAAAAATTAATGGAAACAGGTAAACAGAATATCTCATATTTAGCAGAGTACTCTATGCTCAAGAGCATGTAGCTATAACATATTTCCAGTCTGTGTCACAGTCACTACTCCCTCTACGCATTCAGCAAATAATTAATGATATTTTTCTTATTTTTCCCAGAAAATAGGCTTTTGGCATTTCATGCAAATTGTTTCCTAAGGAGACAGTGTGCATGAAATGCCAATGCCTATTTTCTGGGAAAAATAAGAACTACATTTTAAAATGTTGTTTGTTGAACAGCATGCTATGCTTGCTAAGTGTTAATAAATATACATAACAATACCATATACATGGAAGTTTTATTTGATTTGATATTACTTTTATAATATTCTTACTATCAGATAGAAATCAAAAACACTCCACGACTATTTGGAACAAAGCTCATACATTATGTATACAAGCACTGAAAACCCTGAAAACCTACCAGAAAGACTAGACCTTTGCCGTTCATGCATGAAATCATAATAATGTTTTTATTCTTCATATTCTCTTGTAAGGTTTTGCAATGTTAAGTCATCTACACTTGTTTTGCAGCATGATAGCGTTTTAAAGGAAATATTTCTTTGCTGTAGGAGGAAATATTTCCTCTAAGAAATTATAAATTATATTTCCCACAGAAATTACTAAAAATAGCTCCAGATATTAATATTTACCTTTCATATCTATCTCTAAGCTTCACAAGTTCTTCTCTTAACTTCAAGAGCTCGAAATCTCGTGTCTGCAGACTTTTCTCATTCTCACGGTTCAAGTTAGACATGTGAGCATTGCTTCTGAGTAACTGGCTCTGTAGCTCCTCGATTCTTTGTTGAAGGTCAAGGCTACAATCAAATCAGAGCACCAGTTAAGGCACTTTTCCAATGGAAAAATGCTGCTAGTTTTCTTATTTCTTCATAAAAACAAATGTTGTGCTGAGGCGCTTCTAATGAGTACCCACAACCTATGTTTTCATGGAGAAATAAGAAAAATATGTGGATACCCCCTCTTACCTGGAGCTATGGCAGATTATTACCATAAGCCTCTCCAAATCAAACCTTGCCTAGTGGTATACACTACAAGCATAGATAGCCAGCAAATTTCTACAGCCTCACCAAGGTTATTACGGAGAATAGATACAATTTCAAGGGAGGTAAATTTTGTATGAATTGATTTTGTCCCCCCTCTGAAAGGTCTATTCTAAAATGAAAGGATATGCTCCCCATGGGAGCTAATTCTTTCTTTTAAGAGTAGATCCCTTTTCAGAAGGGACTTAATGCACAGGGAGGCAAACAGGAAGTCACAAAAGTTATCTCCCTTATGCAAAATGGTGGAAAATCTATCAAGTGTATCTGGTCCCCTTATTTGCTGTTTTGAGGAGGTTTAACTGCTCTGTCAACATAATTTCATTCATGCTGAGGCATCTCCTAGAGGCTGGGCAAAAGAAAAGAATAGATTAAATCAGAAAAAGGGGCCCAAACCCTAATCAGGCTTCAAGTGAGGCCAGAAACTTTCTGCAAAAACCAGTGATGGTAGAGTCAATCCTTCGAAATTTTAAGTAGGGAGTACCACCCTACCAACATTTTTCATGCCTGCCAGAATAATATGTAGACATTCAGACACAGTCCAATGTGACTAACTGACTGATATGGCATAAAGCATAGCTCTAGAAAATAACTAGGAATGTGTCAGTATGACACAGATGGCCCCGCCCAGGGCCATCCTCATCCACACGCAGGCATTTTGCAAAAACTGAACTGGAAAAAAAAGGGTCATAACTCTCATAATAATAGGCAGATTTTACCCTAAATCGAACTTGACCATATTTTATGATTATATACCTGTGTATAAAATATGAATCCAATACACAAGTTAATCTTTCTTAAAAAAATATCGGAAGGAAAACATCTTTTGAGGGTGAAAAGGGCCATAACTCCCATAATAATGGGTTGATTTTACCCTAATTGGAACTTGACCTCTATTTTATGATGATATACCTATGTGTTCAATACGAATTCAATACACTAATGTTTTCAAAAGATATCAAACTGAAACTATTTTTCAACATTTCAAAAGGGCCGTTACTTCAAAAATAAATGGTGGATTTTACCCAAAATCAAACTTGAGTTATATTTTATAATTATATGCTTGTGTATAAAACATTAATCCAATTCACTAATCATTTCAAATTATGGAACAGAAACCGTTTTTCAAAGTTGAAAAAAGGTCATAACTCCCAAAAATAATTGGTGGATTTTACCCTAAATCGAACTTGACCTACATTTTACGATTATATACCTGTGTATAAAATTTGAATCCAATACACTAATCTTTTCAAAAGATATTGAACGGAAACGATTTTTCAACATATGATAAAGGGCTGTAACTCCAAAAATAATTGGTGGATTTTACTCTAAATCGAACTTGACCTATATTTTATAATTATATGCTTGTGTATAAAATATGAATCCAATACACTAATCTTTTCAAAAGTTATGGAATGGAAACCATTTTACAAAGTTGAAAAAGGGCCATAACTCCCAAAATAATAGGTGGATTTTACTCTAAATCGAACTTGACCTACAGTTTATGATTATATACCTGTGTATAAAATTTCAATCCAATATACCAATCCTTTCAAAAGATATTGCATGGAAACCAGTTTTCAAAGTTGAAAATTTTTCAAAGCTGAAAAAGGGCCATAACTCCTAAAACATTTAGTGGATTTTACCCTAAATCAAACTTGACCTACATTTTCTAATTACATACCTGTTTATACAATTTCAATCCAATACACCAATCCTTTCAAAAGATATCGAATGGAAACCATTTTTCAACTATTTTTCAACATTGATAAAGGGCCGTAACTCCAAAAATAATTGGTGGATTTTACCCTAAATTGAACTTGACCTATAATTTATAATTACATGCTTGTGTATAAAATATGAATCCAATATACTAATCTTTTCAAAAGTTATGGAATGGAAACCATTTTTCAAAGTTGAAAAAGGGCTGTAACTCCCAAAATATAGGTGGATTTTACTCTAAATCAAACTTGATCTACATTTTATGATTATATACCTGTGTATAAAATTTCAATCCAATACACCAATCCTTTCAAAAGATATTGCACGGAAACCATTTTTCAAAGTTGAAAATTTTTCAAAGTTGAAAAAGGGTCATAACTCCCAAAATAATTGGTGGATTTTACCCTAAATCAAACTTGACCTACATTTTATGATTATACACCTATGTATAAAATTTCAATCCAGTACACCAATCCTTTCAAAAGATATCGCACGGAAACCATTCGTGTTACATATGGGGCGGACGGACTGGGACAGCCATGATACTATATGCCCCACCTCCCCACACCCCACTATTGAAAATGACGGGGACATAAAAACTTGAAATGATAATACCCCGCCATTTTGTGTTGTGTGCAGAAAAAAAAAAAGCCAGCTGAATTTTGTCCAGCCGGTGGTCGAGAAATTGGAAACATAACATTTTTTTGTGTGTTTTTTTAGCCTCAGGCCTATTGAGGGACCCATAGTCAGTCTCTGTGGCTCAATCAGATACACATCCGACTGGTGATCAGGAGGTCACTGGTTTGACCCCTATCAGATTCGGCAACATCCTTTTGTAGAGAGTGATCGTGAAATGTTTTCTACGGCAATTTGCTCCCTTCCAGCAGAACTTTGTCAGTTTCTGGTGACAGAATGTACACAAATACTGGTTAACGGCTTAGAGGACTATACCTGTCTAGGAAAAGTGTGATTAGGTAAACTGACTGGCTCCACATGACCGTAATGGGTTGACAGGGCCTTAAAGCCTCAACTCAATGAAAAAAAATCAGGGACCCACAGATCAGGCATGCTCTGCTTTCAACCATATATTTGTTACCTTACGGATCATGTGGGTGGGGCATGCTGGAATCTCCCACATTTGAAGCCCATCTTCCAGTACCCCGCCATTATCATGGGGCAGCCAGATAACTCTGTGGCAGTGACGAAATTTGACCATTTGCAATCCCAAACCAGATCTCCACAATATCAATGCAACATCAAATTTGGTGAAAATCCATCGATATTTACTCAAGTTATCTTCCCCAAACAGAAATATGGACTTGTGGTGGGCAGATAACTCTGTCAAAAATTGGCGAAATTTGCCCATTAGCAATCCTAAACCAGATCTCCATAATATCAATACACATATCCAGTTTGGCCAAAATCCACTGATATTTACTCGTTATCATTCAGAAATGACATTGGACGGATGGAAGACACACAGATGTCCAACATGAAATCATAATATCCTGGCACTATCGTGTGGTGAGGTATAATAAGGGATATCCAGATAAATATTTTGCATACCTCTCCATGAAAACATATGTTGTGGTCACTCACTGGAAGCATTCCTCAACAAGCTCAATGTAACAATGAAGCATGAAAGCAGTAAGAAAAGTGTACACAATTTACTGAACAGAAATGAAAAATTGTCAAGGATGATGCCAACACCAACAATTGGCAAAATGATCCCCATATGTGCCCCACGGTATGTAGGAGACATAAAAAGGACCCTTTTGTCACACAAAGACCCTTATCAACCTTTTCATTTCACTCAGTCTGATCAGGGCCTCCACTGTTTATCAATATATGTATTCTACAGACTACAGTATCCAATAATTCTTTAGTGAACAATGAAAACACTAATTACACTGTGTGAAGACCTAGTGTGATAACATCTTCCTTGTCAACAAAATGCATATGAGCCCTATTTCTATGTTGCAGAGCTCTCTTATATCTACGCTGTGTCATGCAAAAATGGCTCTGAATCACATGCAAACTCTGCTGACCAAGATTAACCGGCCCATGCCCAGAGCCTTGAACATTCAACTGTGCTAAAGTCCCTGTTTGCCTTGCATGGCTCTGGTCAAGAAACCTATCATAATAACCCAAAATATTGGGACAGACAGGCCTGAGAAAATAGGTAGACCTAGATCAGATGCCAAAGAATGTGGTGTCTGATCTGGGTCTTCACTGTCTGCCACTCATTCAGCACTATTTTAGACACATGAACAGGTTTTGAAATATTTTTTCTCAAATTTTAGGGCAAGTATAGTAAGGAGTTAAGATGTCCCAATATGCAGGATAAATACGGTACCCACCTAGTATTGTTCATTAGACAGCCATCACATGTACACCCACAACTCTGAAAGAAAAGATAATGCTGAATGCATAGCTCATTACGAAAACATGCCTATTCAAATATATAGAAAATTTCACCTCCAAAAACTTAGAATTTGCAGATAAAAAAACTCTGATATTTTTCATACTTCTGCTTAAAATATAGATTGTGGGTACTCATTAGAACCGCCTCGCCAAGGCAGTTCTAACAAGTACCCACAATCTATGTTTTTGATCAGAAATAAGAAAAATAATGTATACCCCTGTAAACCCCAGTTTTACTTTATAAAAGTGGGGTTTGAGGGGGTCAAAATTATATAGGCATGTTTTCGTGATGTCTAAATAAGAGTGTATCAAGATAAACTACAATTATACACATCAGCTGGGATACAGCATTTCCTACAAAATTGCTTGTGACCCCAGTAAAGACTGAGATCAGGCTTTGCATCAACACATTCTAAGCAGAACCTCTGTTGTCTGTCTAAAGAAAGCTTGGATGTTTGGCAACCTGTAGAGCACAAAGCAATGACTGATCAGCCTGCACATCTGCATAGGCTAATCATATTGCTTGGTGGACTTGCAACCTTGTAGGAATTGCTGTGCCCCAGCTCATATGCTCTGGTACTCGTTAGAAGCAACACTCTCAGTTTTCTAGTTTTTTGTTTCTTAATATCACCATAATAATTATTATTGGTATTCCAATCTCAGAACATAAAAAAACACATATCTTTAGACAACAGAGGTTAATTCTGTGATGAAGTGTACTGTCCCAGCAAGCAATATTTCAGTCTTCAAATGCTGCCTCTGAATTGCTGTAACAACCCTAAATATTTGGACAGATAGGCCTGAGCATAGTGTAGACCCAGAACAGATGCCGCAGAATGTGGCATCTGATCAGGGTCTACACTGTTTGCAACTCATTCTGCACTATTTTAGACACATCAGCAGGCAGTAAAAATAGACTTTTTCAGATTTTAAGACTAGGGTAAGAAGTTAAAGTGCCCTAATACTTAATACAGTAGTAGGACTTAAATACAGTAGTAGGACTTTCACCTGACCAGAGAATGATGTCCTGCTCAGCTTAAAGTTACTAGCAGCTATACTACAAAAGCACCAGACAGAACAGTTATTTTTCCAGCCCAGATATCGATAACATTGGTAGCCACATAATTTTTTTTTCCATGGAAACATATGTTGTGGATATTCATTAGAAGCACCCACAACATTTCTAACTACCATATATAACCTAATTACCACAATGTGTGCTTAGGCTTCTAAATTACAGAAACTTGTGTAATATCCAATGAGGGCACACTTAAAAGAAAGATCAACAGAGGACCTCATGAGGGGAGTATTCAATGTTATGCAATATTTTTTTGTAGTTTTCTTAAGAGCAGCACATGTTGTAGGCACTCATTAGTATCACCTCGACTTGGTGAGACAATTCTAATGAGTACCCACAATATATGCTTTCAATAGAAAATCTGAAGACTCAGAAATCTGTGTTGAGGTTTTACAGCCCAGTCAACCCAATGGGGTCATGTCGAGCGCGGTCAGTTTACCTAACCACACGTTTACTGGGCAGGCTTAGTCCTCTAAGCGGTTAACCAGTATTGTGCATATTCTTTTGCCAGAAACTGACAACTGCCCTTCTTGAATCAGCGGAAGGGAGAGAATGACCGAAGAAAATATTTCATGATCAATCTCCACGAAAGAATGTTGCCAACCTTGGCGGGGGTTGAACCCGCGACCTCCTGGTCTCCAGTCGGACGGCGCATCCAGCTGAGCCACCGAGGCCGACTCAGAAATTGCTTGACTGTTTGCTTATAGGAGTATTTGCATGTAATTACATGTATGTTGAATACAGTACATGCACATGTATTTTAAAAAAGTTAAAGCTATATTTCTGCTCAAAATGACCTAAACAATTGTTGTTCAAAATTAGTGTAAAAGTTGTCTCAACTATTTCAAAAACACTTTTTACACTTTGGATTATTTAACCCTTGTCATGCTGAATAAATTAAGATGCCACACCCACTTCTAATTTTCAGCCAATCAGATTACTTGATCCAGACTGTTGATATAAATTTACATACTTAATGGCAAACATGCAGATCCAGATCAGTTGGCTTCCTTTGACAGAAGCCAATGTGTCTGGATCTACACTGTTTGCAAAGACAGGGTATATCCGGGTTCAGCAGGACTAGGGTTAACAAATTGCTCATTTAGTGTGTAAACCAGGTTTAATTACACAGAGACATTGCATGATCCTGGGTACATGTATATACACTGTATTGACTAAGTCTGGGTCACTAAAAATTAAATAGGCTCAAATATGATGCCAAAATTACAGTTTCTACTTGCAAAAGGGGTCTGAAGTGAATTGTTTTTGTTTGTGTTGAGGTTTTACAGCCCAGTCAACCCAATGGGGTCATGTCGAGCGCGGTCAGTTTACCTAACCACACGTTTACTGGGCAGGCTTAGTCCTCTAAGCGGTTAACCAGTATTGTGCACATTCTTTCGCCAGAAATCAAAGTTAGCTGGGAAGGTTTTACTTGAAAACAAACTATATATTAGCAATTAATAAAAAACATGATTTTGAGGAGAAATACCGCTTTAAAGGAATTACAAACTTAGGTATTCAGGTTATCCTGCAGGCAGCATATCAAATTTTAGCCACAAATTGAGGAAGCAAAGTAAAAAGAATCCCTGGCTCAAATCAGCATGTCATAAACTGATGTGCAACATGAGAAAAAGGCCCTTACGCCATATGCAGACAGCAAAGGTCCAGATAAGCATGCACATCCATATAGTCTGACTTTGACATTCTCTGTTCATCAACATATATGAAAATATCCACTGATTCTGTAAGCGGTCACCAAAGGCCCTGATCAGACTGTGCAAATGCAGGCTGCTCAGGACCTGTGTTGTCCACAAATTGCATAGGGACCCTTTTTGTGCATTACACATCAACTGATATTTTTCCTATCTTTCTCAAAAAATAAGGTTTGATATCTTAATTTTTATGCAAATGATGAAATCATCTCCTTATAAAACAATCTGAGTGAAATGTCAAACCCTACTTGCTGGAAAAAAGAAAAATGAGGAAAAAAATATTTCAGCATGTCAACAGTTGAACTATTTATCCACCAGGCAACAGTGCAAGGTCAAGAAAAGTGCAACAGAAAACTTTTTTTTTTTCTTATTATTTTTCAGAGAAAATTAGGCTTGACATTTCATGTGAAATGTCTGAATATTCTTCTTTAAAAAAAAATACAAAAAAGAAAAAAAATGTCATCTGCTGCAGTTGTGATTGGCACTTCAACCCATTTATGCCCATGGAAGGGACATTAGCAACCATTGTAGAATGTAGACCCAAATGCTGCAGAACACTGTATCTGATCAGGGTCTACACTGTTTGCATTAAATATGTAAGAAATTATAAAATATGGTAATAATAAGAGTTGTCAGAAGACAACGCAGCTCGTCGGACGCACACCTTTGAAAACTTAAATATTGTGCTAACGCAGAAGTGGATGCCGACAGACACCGAAACATTGTGCTAACACGGATGCCAACGACTGGGTGACAACGTAAGCTCTCCAGGGACATAGTCCTGGTGAGCTAAAAACTAACCAGACACCCGCTCTATTGCAAATGGACCTATCTAAAGAGCTAAGGTAGAAGAGTCCGCTCCGCATTAATGGGTTAAAATATAAGCAAAATATTTTATACATACACTGCAAACCCTTGGTCCTGTCTGTAATAAAGCATCAGATAATACTCTTTTATGCATTTTTAGCTGAAGAGTTCCAATCAGTCTAGTAAACTCTCATTTCTTCACTTGGAAGAGATCCTGAAAGACAAAGAAGCAGGAATTATTAACAGTTTTTTTCTCTTTCTTGGCATAATGCCATAGGCTTGTGAAAACAGTTCACAGTATCTGGGCAACTAATCAATTTATTTACCCTAAATATTGGGACACGTTAACATTTTAATGTTCATTTGACTACTGTATTTTGTCCTAAGTATTGGGACACCATAACTCCTTACCATACTTGTCCTATGATTTGTAAAAGTCTGTTCCACTATCTGTTGATGTGTTTAAAATATTGCTGGACAAGTGACAAACAGTGTAGATGCTGATAGATCTAAAAAACTGTTGGATAAGTGGCAAGCAGTGTTGACCCCAATCTGATGTCTCATTCTGTGGCATGTGATCTGGGTCTACACAGTTTGCTTAGGCATGTCTGTCCTATTACATGTACTTTTAAAATGACCAGTCTATGTCTTTGATGTCTGTGCAAACCCTGATCATAACTTTTCATTTGGTGCACTTTATTTATAGCAGTCAATGCCAAGAAATGCACAGCTAGCTGGAAAAGTGCAAAACTTATCAAATGGAAAAAACACAAGGGCCCAGTTGTTCAAAACTAACAATGTCGTTAGTTAACATATCGTTAAAAGTTTGATCATTGAATATGGCATATACGCTAATATTTTTGCTTAAAAATGTGAGTAGCTTTTGAATTTGCAAAAACTACTCATATTTTTTTTCAGCAAAAATACCTGTGAATTAGATATTGTACTTACCAGAACAGTTAAAATTTTGACCACTAACTAGCCTGTTAAGCTACTGATGCTTTAACAGCTTAAAAGTGCAAAAATTACCGAGTAGTGAAACCTCTTCCATGAAGGTGCAATATGAAACACAAATGACTCGGCCACCTGAATGCTGTAGTGGTGAGACTGTATCTGCCAGATATTAACAATAACAAAACCATACCGGTCTACTGGATGGAGATGGTTAGTTCAAGCACTAGTCACATGCTGTGAGAGTTCATTCAGTCTACTTCACTGAACTAGACAGACCTAACGTTTTGAGAGTTTTCTCAACAGTGCATACATATTGAATAAAAGGTAGTGAGGTAGCTGATAGAAAACTAAATTGATTGATTACTTTAATACCTCACTGGGTGAAGGTGTGGGGGTTATAGAGGTGTCACACCTTTACAGAAGAGATTTCACTACTTAATAATTTTCACACTTTTCAAGCTCCTTTCGACATCACTCGGAAAGATGTGTTTTGCTAGGTACTTTTATTGAATGAAAATATTTTGTTCTGACTGACCATATCTTATCTGAAAACCTTTGTCTTCGCTGCTATTTCTGTGTTACCTTCTTAAATATATACCCTAAAATTTAATTTTCAACCAAAATCTGACCTATACAATTTCTACAATAAAGTGATTTTTTGGATATTTTATATAAGAAAATATTTTTTACTTTTCTTTGCTGATTTTTAATTATTGATATTTCCAAACAATATTGTGAAAATTTCAGAAAATTTGAACAAGTGGAACTTGTTGAAAACCTGCCTCCAATCTACCTACCCTATTGATTTCTGCATAATTTGCAGCCATTTTTACTAAAGGAAAACGTGAAAATATTTGATATTTTAAAAAAAAACAATGAATAGTTAGAACAAATAGTTTTGCATTAAATCATGACAAATTTACTTCTTCCATGTAAAGCGCCAAGCAAAAAATAAATACTTTCTGAAAGATGTTGAACATGCATGTGATAACTTGATGATGACAATAAGGGAGAGCTGCCTTTCAGATGATGGAGATTGGGTCTCCACGAAGGAGGCTTTTGATGACATGTGAGTTGTTTTCTTTAGCAGTTTGAAACTTAGAAAGGGGTTCAGCTCTGCATGGTGAAAAAAAAAAAATCCAAATTCTGAACTGAATCTAGGCTGATTACTCACTTTCTATACATATTATACTAGTGTTTCCCACAGCCTGAAAAAAAGGGCAGGGTGCAACCCATAAAAAGGGCAACTTTGCAACACCGCAAAACCTGTTAAAAATGGGCACCTGTTACATGTATGCGATGACATTTATTAAATGGGCAGCCAAGCAGATTTAGTTAGGTTACCAGGTATTTATAGTTTTCTCACAGTATTAATACAGATTATGATCATTATTATTCATCTACTGCTGCTTCATCATGTTTTTCACAATAAAAATGTTGAATTAAAACTATTGTTTGTTAATTTCTTTTTAAGTTCAACCTTAACTCCACTTCCCCTCAATCCATATCTTTTTTATTTTTCTGGCTTCCTAAATTAGCAAAAGATTTGAGGAGAATTCCTGAAAACTGTTGAGCTAATCCTCCAAGTGGCACCTCCCTTTCATTTTCATTTAATCCGAGACCCAACCCCACCCCACCCAAAAAGTTTGTAGCTGTCAGCAGGTATCTTTTAATTTTAATTTTGAGTGTTAGTGTTGTTAAGGGAAACATTTATTAATAAAAGCCAACAAAAGATCTATTATAATGCTATTGCAAAAAAACTCAGGTGGGAAAAACTCAATGATTCATCTAGACCAAAATCAGTTCCGGACATTTTGTCCAAATGGCAGCTGGTTCTTCTGGATATTTTGAAATTTTCTTGGACAAATTATAAAAGCTAGAAAATCCCTTCACTGTGGATTCACCAGTGGGTGAGGGGCATGCATCGTTATCGCCATTTCCCTTGGCAGGGATTCTGTTTGGTCACAACTCAATTTCGGCATGAAAAATGTCACTTTTTGTTGCTTTCTAGGGGCATGTTTTGTGCGATGTTATGTCCAACCATTTACAAAATCACGAGCGTAACATTTCACCTTGCACGGTGTCACATGTAAACAAATTCGATGAGATCAAGGAAAGTATTACTGAAAGAGGATTCAGACTTATCTACGTTTCGACCAAACAAGTTAGACTGGTTCACTTGGTTTGAGAAACTCACTAGCACTACCGAACATCACAACAAATCAAAATGTTTATTAAGCAGTCCAGCACATCTTAGACTGACCAATCATTGTTCATTTTACACTTGATAAAGATCAGCATCGAAAATGAACTGTAAACAACAGTAGAGTATCCATATAATACAAGCCAAAAATGGAATCGGACAATGTGTCCAACCAGGTCAGAAAAGTTTCGGGCATCCAGAAATTTTGGCAGACTATGGCCGATGGCCGATATCAAACCGAATCTCTGAAACTCGGGATAGGAAAATTGTCTTTGCGGGAGATTCCATTACCCGGGCAGGAGACTGATGAGCTTCAAATATGGGAGACTCCAGCATGCCCCACCCACATGTTCCGTAAGGTAACACATTTATGGTTGAAAGCAGAGCAGGCCTGATCTGGGGGTCCCTGATTTTTTTTGAATGAGTTGAGGCTTTAAGGCCCTGTCAACCCATTTAGATCATGTGGAGCCAGTCAGTTTACCTAATCACACTTTTCCTAGAAGACAGGTATAGTCCTCTAAGCGGTTAACCAGTATTTGTGCACATTCTTTCACCAGGAACTGACAAAGTTCTGCTGGAAGGAAGCGAATTGCCATAGAAAACATTTCACGATCACTCTCTACAAAAGGATGTTGCTGAAACCGATAGGGGTCAAACCGGTGACCTCCTGATCACCAGTGAGATGTGTATCGGAATGAGCCACAGAGACTGACTATAGGTTCCTCAATAGGCCTGAGGCTAAAAAAAAAACAAAAAACGTTATGTTTCCAATTACCTGACCACTGACTGGACAAAATTCAGCCGACTGTAAAAACCGCGACTGACCCAGGACAATCCAGATTTTTATATACATGCATTACATAAGTTTGTCCGTACCGATTTTGAGATATTTTCGGTTTTCATTGTTCATTTATTTATTACCAATATTATTATCAATATTGTTGTGCCCTTACAAACCGGACAGAGCCCATTAGTGCAGTTTATTTCAAAGCTTGCAGGTACATCTCAGCCTTAAATAAAACAAAAAACAATAACACAGCGCCCCTTTATCATTGGTAATCAAAAATAGTCAAATGTTCAGTAAGACAAGTCAAAATATTTCAAGATTCCATACAAAAAAAATATGATTCACTGATCGTTGCTTTGAAAAGAAAGGAGAGAGAAAAAATGACAGACCTACCGACCCTATGGCAAACGTGATGAAATCGGAAACAGAACATTTTTTGTTAAGGACTGATCTCATGACAAAAGTTTTGCACTATGGTCTAATTTTGTTAACTGTAGCTCATTAATATAAAGTAGTTAAAAAATGAATATTGGACGTGGATCACTGGACAAGTCTAATAGGCTATGTACGAATTAATATGCTGTTCGAATTTAACGCCGGATCACACTAAGTGCGATTCAGTCTCCTATGAAATGCAATTTCCACAACATTAACGGAGTCAGTGTGCTCGGCTCTTTAAATATATATAATTATATAACAAATGCGTGCAATTTCTATAGTTTCAATTTAATCTTACATTATACGGTTTTAGCAAAAAAAAAATAATAGTGTTTACGTGGTTTTGGTTCCGTCATCCAAATTAGAATAAAATCCTTACCTTAAAAGCTGTACCGCGTAAGAATTCGTTTGTGGGACGGATATCTTTCTTTCTTTTGATGCATTATCCTCCAACCGCTGGGAGCACCCATAGTATGGTATTATATATAGTCCTTGTTACATACACATTCGGTTGGTAATTGTTTATTTACAGCATGCAGCACTAGTGTATATACATATCATGGCAGCAACATTTCTAGCCTTAACACTGGACTTCATCCCTCATTTAATTCATTTAGCCTTTTTGTGTGTAATGAAAAGCACAGATTTCGAGATAGCCTCTCAATGTATAAGATATCCAGATCTTTCACTGTCAGTAATTCTGTCAATTGACTACAGTCAATTATCAATTTGACAAGGTTTTTTTTTGTTGGAGAAGAATGATCTCCAGAAGTTTATATCTGTTTTGTCTGTTTTACTGATAATGTAGTCTTTCAACTTTTGAAAAGGATCCTTTCTGGCCGAGTGTAAAGCTGAACATCGCAGAAGCATATGCGTAATATCTTCATCCTCAACATGGCACAGCGGACATGTAGGATCAATCTGGAACTGGTTAAATTTTGAGCGTAGTGACTATACTATATAAGTCCCTGTTACAATACGACTTTTTACAACACCACGCCGAACTTCCAGCTTTGTAGATTCGATAAAGTCCCAAACATGATGGGTCTGACCGATCTGCAAGCATATTACAGTACTTGAAAGTGGATTTCTCATATGCCTCTTGGCGTAGCCTCTCAGTCCAATATTTGCCTGACTGCACGCGTTGTGTTGATTTTCCACTGGTCTTTAGAGATATCCATATTGCATAAAGAGTCTATATCTGGTAGCTCATACTTTTTTAACATACGCTGTACTCTTGTAAAAAAACAACTTCTTCCCTCACTGTAGAATAAAGTATGTCTTTTTGCCAAAGAGATTAATTTAGAGTTTCCAGATTTTAAACAGGAGAACAGCAGACCTAAATGTCTCTTGTCTAATGTGGCAATGCCCCGAATAAAAGTGGTCCTACTAATCACCCCATGGCACCCCACGGCACCACATGGCACCCCACGGCAATAAATTATTTCATTCTATTTATTAATTAAATGCTGAAATTACACCAGGGTATTAGTTTTATGTATCAAAATTTGTTTTTGTGATAGTTTAAGACATTAACATTACTTCAAGCGCTTATCTCGGGTGCCAAACACCAAGATTCAAAATAACGCAAAAATATAGCAGAGACCAGTGGTATAAGTTGATAGTCCATTACATATTTTATGGCAAATATACACACATTTTGATGCCGTGGTGTGCAAACATTTACGAGAGGTTTAAAAATAATAACAATTTTAAACATAATAACAATTTTAAATCAAACACAAAACTATTATTGTCCATCTAAAACACATATTTTATCAAAATACATATCATATTTGTTGATGTCAATGGGTGCAAAAAAAAAAAAAAAAAAAAAAAAAAAAAAACTACAGTTTTAGACATAATATTTTAACTCAAACATAAATCATCAATATAAATTCTCTGTTTATTAAGATGAAGACACGTATTAAAAAACTATTCTTGTCCATCTATAAATACATATTTTATGCTAAATACTCATGTATTTTAATGCCGTGGGGTACAAAAAATTACTAGAGTTTTAAACATAATATTTCAAATCAAACACAAGTCCTCAATATAAATTCTGTTTATTAAGATGTCTTAAGTATTGCAAAACTATTCTTGTCCATCTAAAACTTCTTCTTCTTCTTTGTGTGTGTATAATCCTCCTCCTTGAGAAGCACCTCTTGAAACCACAAGAGTAAAATGTTTAAAAACTTGTAAAAATTACTAACAGTCAGAATTCATAAAAACGGGCTAAAACTTCTGTGCTAAAAACTGTTTATATACATTAGTGTCAGTCCAATGTGGGCAACCATCATTCCCGTACTTTATCTAACCAAAGTTTGTGCATTTGTATCTTGTAGAAGCAGTTTCTTGATAGTCTCTCTATCTCCTCTTCTAGTGGTTTAGTAGCCTGTAATGTTTTCGTGACCATCTCGGCACATATTAGTGTTTGCAGTATAACTGACCAGTCATTAAAATGGGTTTTCCATGTGTCCCGATTAGTGTTTCGAACAATAATGTCTCTCAAAGTGTGTATAGTAGATGAACGTATAGCATAGAATGCTGGACAACGAGCCAGCATGTGCAGCAGATTTTCATCCTCAAGACAGCAATGGGGGCACACAGCATTCACCGAACCGTTACTGAATGATTGTCTGTTCTTCTGTAGTATGTAAGTTCCTGTTAGGATTCTGGCTTTCACCACTCCTTTCCTGACGTCGGATACTGAAGAATCTATAGTTCTCCATACCATATGCGTTGTACCAATACGTAGGTTGTTCACGGATAAATACTTTAAGGTTCTCTTGGTTTTGATTTCACTCGCTAATTTTCTAGATCAGTATGAGTTAACATGTTTGGCACAGAGCTGTTTCCATTGAGTTTTACTAATTTCACTGCATACAAGTTGAGACAGAGATGGTAGTTCATACAGCTCGAGTATACTTCTCACGTTAGTAAAGAAATACATATTTTATGGTAAATATGCATATATTTTGATGCCAAAATTGACTTATTACGGTTGAGATTTGCCAGAAGTTTAATTATTCCATTAGGATCAATAAAGATTCTGGCATAGGAGGGCATAAAGATTGTAAGTTTTCTGGTATATTTTCATGAAACAATTTCTGAATAATTTGAGCGCTCAATTGCCCTAACCTAAGTGGAGATAAGCGTGAAAAAAAAAAAAAAAAAAAAAAAAAAAAAAAAAAAAACAGACTGAATTGTTGGTTAAGAAGGTTTGCCTTTTGTATTTCTATGAACCCCTTATAAGTGGTATTTTTTATTCAGTGCAGCAAACTGTAAGGGGCTGAAATGCATGTCCACAAAAACGGTGAATTAGTCAATAGAATTTTATTTGCTTATTTTTTGCTGTGATTCAGTTTGAGTATTCAAGCAAACTAGTATAGACGATGTCAAGAAGCTCAGATCCATGCTGATGTCTACGCCCTGGGAATCCGGGTCAAGTCGGCCCCGAGTCAAGTCGGCCCGAGTCAACTCGGCCAGGTCAACTCGGCCTGTATGGGGGCCCAGGTATGGGGGAAGGGTGGTTAGGCTAGAAAGTGGGTGTATCTGTATGTCTATGTGTATGTCTGTTAATACATACCTGAATTTTTCAGCAACCTTAGAAGTATCCAGCCGTGAATCATTAATGGCATGTCAAAGGTCTTCCAATCATGTGCTTAACCAACCAATTATAATTCAGATCTTTAATGCCTTAGCGGTTGTGCTAAAATCCGTAAGTGTGAAACTACTGATTAGAACAATTAATTTGGTGGAAAACAAATTACTATTGATGTGTTATAATTAAAGACGTTTGTTTTCTTACAATTTGCTTACATCCCTTATTGAGTTGGTAACTCCTTGAATTATATATGTAGTCCCTAAAAATAACTTAAATCAAAAGCGCACGAAAACAATCTTTTGTTGAAAAACTTTCTTTAATTCACCAATTCACCAAGTCTGTTTCAAATCAAATCAAATTAATTTTATTGGTATAAAATCCAAACAAGAACAGGATTGTCACCAATGAACACATGAAGAACAATTAAAGACAAACTGTTGTCCACCTCGCAAGAAATGGGCCACTGTTTCAGAATTTTCTTGTGAGACTGAACAAGCTCTCTTTGCTACTCAGAGTTGGTGTTAGTCTTACTCTTTGTTGCTTTGTGGTTTATTCTACGAGGCGATTTGTTGTATGTCTTTCCGTGTGTCATTTTATTCTTGTGTTTTTCAGTCCTTTTAGTATTGCGGTTACCTCGCTTGGGGAAGAAAGAGCTAATCTTAGTGCTTTTCGTACGTTTGTTCGGTTTGTGCTTGTATAGATTTGTCGGTTTCCTCTTCCTCTTGGGGTCTGGGAAGGGTGCGGTTTGTGATTGTGGCACTCCCTGGACTATTCTCTTACCTTTTCTGGTACATCGAATAATGGACCTTCTCTTTCAAAGTAGTACAAATTCACAAAATTATATAAGAACTCACAGCTGGGGACAACAATCAAAAATGTTCTATATGGAGAGCATGTACATATATAATGCTTTACCATTGGCAGTATGTGCCGGATAGCTCTGGAATTACTTGTTGAAGGAAAAGGCGAAAACAGCAGTGATGCAGCAAAGGTAGACCATGGAGAAAGTGTCTAATCAGGGACTGCATTGTTGCTATTCCAATTAGGATCAATAAAGATTCTGGCATAGGAGGGCATAAAGATTGTAGTAACACTCTCCGACACATAACACCAAGATAGGCATCCGATTACAATATCTATCACAGTAGTCCAAAATTTGAGGACTTCCAATTAAAGATCTAACCCTATCGTTAGACTATACAATTACGGTACAAAGTCTTTAACCGCCAAATATCTTACAGACTATACATTGCACGACATAATTCTGAAATTTACTACCGACCTGATTCAAGTAATGATTGTCGGACTATATACATGTTACTTAATCCAGAGATACAAATATTGGTTATATCGTTATCGTTACTGCTTAAAATAAACTTTAACTTTGAACTGTCATCCATTGAATTGAACACAGCTACAGTCTCATTTAAGCGATTTATCATATTGGCTCTTGCATGAGCAAGTTTACTGCACTTCAAAACAAAATGATTTTCATCAAGTTCAACTTGACATTATCTACACAGTCTTTGTTCTAAAGGTATTTTGTAATGTCTACCCTCTTCAATAAATAATTTACTATTACTGATCCTTAATTTAGCAAAAGTACTGACAGCATGTCTGTCAATATCACTTAAAAGGTACTTTTCGAGTTCGTACTTGTCTTTTATTTTCCTGTATGTACGGAGTTTATTACCATTTGGGTTATATAAAATGCCCGAGTAGATGGATTCAGTATCAGATCCCAATTTGGAATCGTCATAGTTACTTGCACTTTATAACCACCGTGTCCGCTTTGTGTATTGTGTGTAAGATGTTTGTCATTGGGCATAAGCATGCAGTCTCTTGTGATGCTTGCGAATGCTGGCAGCATCGTATGTGCGGAACAGGTAAGGTAGTTTTTTTTTCCATTTGAATATTCTGATTTATTTACCGGATCTTTCAAGAGTGTTTGGTATCCTGATTGGGATTGATTTCCCTTGATTCAACATAATATAATTGCATAGAAAAACATATTAAAAGGGTACGTACAATCACCGGATCGGACCGGATCGGGCACAATTACCGGATCGGACCCGGTTTTGTGTGCTATGGTCATCGTTTCTTCGATATTTTATTCTTTATGCACAGTTGGAAGAGGTTTACAGCATATAAAACTATTTTTACCTCACACCTTCATTCCAATATAAAAAAAACGGACCAAACAAAACTCCACCCATATATATATAGCCAAACGGCTAATGTAGGCTATGCTAGGAGTCTGTAGCATTTGCATTAAGTTCGGATGACAAGCCAGCACCAAACAGCGAGAGTGTTATGTCGTATCGCCGTCGGCCAACAGCGGACCGGTTTTTTTTTTTATTTTTGTTCACAAACATAGATTGTTGGTACTCGTTAGGCTTGCCTTGCTGAGGTGGTTCTCACAAGTTCCCCGATTCTAGAAATATGAAAAATATCAGAATTTTTATCTTATTTTTTTTTATTTTATTTTTTTTTTTTTTACATTTCTTTGGGTAAATTTTAATGTAAAAGCAAGAATCACATTACCAGTAATCAAACACAAAGTTCAAAAAGCTTATCAATCAATCTGTCAAGTGTCATCCAAAACACATATCACTTCTAATTGAATGATATGATGAGCTATTTTTTCTTCTAATTAATGCTGAGGATTAAAATTAGTGATTGACTGATATATTGAAATGATGCTGCGAGTGATAAATTAATATAGTGATTGACTGATATGTGTAAATGATGCTGCGAGTGAGGCAAAGTGGCGACGGAGTGATAGTATTGAATCTGCTAATGAAATAGCATCACATACATAATTAAAAAACTAATACAGTATTAAAAATAACATCTAGAAAGAAAAAAAAAATAAATAAAAATAAAAATAATAGTCAAAATAGGGTCCGATCCGGTCCGATCCGGTAATTGAGCCCGATCCGGTCCGATCCGGTGTTTGTACGTACCGATATTAAAATATGCAAATAACGTCACTTATTACTAATAAGTGCTCAGCTTGACCTATCACTAATTAGTGCAATTCGGGGATAATAGAAAATAAATTTTGTTATAAATAACACCCGAAAGACAAACAAACAGCAATTAAGCCATTAAGTATATATTAATAAATGAACAAATAAGTATGTTGCGATAATGTGTTTGTGTAACCTACAAAACAGGCCGAATTGACCCAGCCGAGTTGACCTGAGGCCGAGTTGACTCAGCGGCCAAGTTGGTTACAGGCCGAGTGGACCCGTGACCCGCCCTGGTACTTGTCATAGTCTATAACACAAACCTTAACACATGGTTTACAGCTTCATATTTGTCTGTTCATGGAATATAATCGTGGCCTTTCATTGGGAATAAGTTTATTCTATTCTATTCCACACTTTTACGGAATCGGCCTAATTAGGTACGGTAATAGGTTTTAGTCATGATAAGGGAGGTAACTGTCCAGATGGTGTTCAAGAATGGCTGTGATAGTTGTGTTTACTGTGATCTTTTTGTTCATTCCGTTGGCAAAACAGGACAAGACGCAACATTCTTTAGCGGCCGTATTAAACACCGTGAAAAAACTCACCAGCTTTTATAAGCATGGGTACAAGAACGTTAATGTTGATGGATTGTATGGCGTTCGAGTGTTGGAAGGTTAGCAGCTGTTTTCCTTTTTTTTTTTTTTTTTTTTTTTCTGTGTTGGATTTGTCTTGATACAGATGAGGAGGAGAACTTAGAAACTATTGTTGTCTGTCGTGTGTCACTGGTTAAATATATAGACCTTTTTAAACACTATGTCACGCGTAAAAAATCACCCGGAACCTCTGGGTCTAGCGCAGAGTACGTTCTAGGCTCATACCGGTTGGATGGCAGAAAGTTGTTGTTTACATTTATCGGACAGTAAAATTGCCGGTTTCTTTTCAGAAAATAAAGCATTTTCATTCATCAAAAATTTCTTCTCAGAAAAGATTCTCATCGAGTGATCATTCAAATGTCATAACCATAAAATATTAAGACATATTTTGACTGTCTACTAGCTAAAAGTACAGTACAAGTTTCGCGAAGGTTATATTGTTCGCGCTCCACGATAAAAAATTGTGCTCGTTAGCGCGAAACAAGCACGGGTTTAGCGTGGGTTTTGCGCGAAGCATGAAGAATGGAACGCGATGTTAACATTATCGTAGTGCGAAACATATTACTGGCACGTACGTGACAAGCGTGGAAATGATTAATGACAGTAGTAAAATATTTCTATCACAGGTGAGTCTGTGAATAAAGATCGATTCACGGTACTTTTGCAGTAGATTTTGATCCAGAAGCTCTCATTCTGTTGACAGAAAACCACAGCACAATAAATAAAATTGCACATTATCTACATGTATGTGTGGATTTGCGCAACCTGAGCTGAGTCTTTTATATCATTTCGCTTATTTGTGATCTCAATGCCTACGCGACAAATACAAATTGTCCGTCGGGAAATTGAGATTCCCCTTCAACTAAATTAATGTCCAGTCGGGGAAGTATTTCACAATCTGGCAATAAAATGTTTCTTTTTTTTTTTTTTTGTTAGCAGTTTAGATGAATTATTGCATATGCGACCACATGTACAACCCGACGTTAACCGTAATTCCTTGGTGTAATTTGACGAAGTACCTGGCCGATTTTTATTTATTTGTTTTTCCATCATATAGTAAGTCAGCGTGGAGGTTATATCGTCCATTCTCATGCAGATGCGTAAGTTGATCTGAGTCTGCACTAGTCGCAAAGGTCTCATTGTACCAAATGAGTTTTCCCAATTGCCGCACTCTGTGTCCCTAAAAATTAGGTTCATTCCCTTGTTCTCTTAAAATATTTACCAAAGTTGCAATGATACGCCACCAGACGACAACACACCAGGGATCAAGCTACAGGGCGACTGGGGCGAAATAGTCGCCCTTGGAAGCCCAGAGGGCGACAAAAACTTCGCCCTCCATTTTGGCAACTTTTGAAAAAGCTAATACTTGTGCAACACGAACTTTTTGTTGGGAGAAATCCAGTAAAAAATGAGCAAACATGCAAAGGTAAAAATCTGTTGAAAATGTTGTTAGATGTATCAGAAATGCCACTGAATGAAAGTCGGATGTGATTTAACAAGTTTTGGAGGAAAACTGTTTGCCTGGTAAGTGACCAAAAGATCGTTTTCATCAATGTCATTAATTTTTCGTGGGTGTCCGTTTTTTCATAAATGAACCACTGACATGCTGAAAATTGGCCAGAAACAGCATTAAAAGTGCAAAAAACCAAGTTTAGAAGTTGGCAGACACTTTAGTTTAACAAATTTATTATTATCATTATGTTTATAGCTAACTTACCAAGCCACAGACCTTGATGTTTTGACTGTATCTACTCAAAAGAATTGTCAATTTCCAAAAAGATATGAATGCACTTATGTGTCCAGATATAATGTATTTGCCCTACTCATGTCTGTGTTACTTTGCATCATTTAATTGGTTTAGAAGTAAGAATGAACAGGTCTACAGTAAAATTTGTTTCCTTTGTTAATTCCCAAGACAATATGGTAAACATTACGAAAACATGCCTATTCAAATATACTGAATTTTTTCCCACCAAAAATTGAAAATTTTCAGATGAAAAATTCTGATAATTTTCATATTTCTGCTCAAAAACATAGATTGTGAGTGCGAGGCGGTTCTAACGAGTACCCACAATCTATGTTTTGAGCAGAAATATGAAAAATAATGTATACCCCTGTAAACCCCAGTTTTACTATATAAAAGTGGGGTTCAAGGGGGTCAACATTATAAAGGCATGTTTTCGTGATGAATTCCCAAGACAATGCAGTAAAGTGAGTCGAGAGTCCTAAATTGTCGAGCTTTCAGTAAGGCGGTAGGTGAACCGAGTCTTGACTTCTCCCTCATCCTATAAAACTTCTCCCTGTTTTGTCTGGAGGGAGAAGTCACTTCTCCCTAAATTTCTGAGCCAGCTTGATCCCTGCACACAATTCTGGGATGTTCGCATTTCCAGTATAGATTACAAAAATACAAGTGGAGATACCCGGAAGATGCAACAGTCACATTCCCTTGCCCCGCATGAAGAAACCACATGCTCGTAACGGTAACGTCACGAGAAATTGAGGCGGATGCCGCTAAGAGAAAAACACACTTATGTGCGTTAAATTATAGAGAATTTTTTTCATCTGAACTGCATATGAAACTGGCATGTATTAAAAGTAGAACCTATTATTGGGACAGAAAGGCCTATGTAAAGTGTAGACACAGATCAGACGCCGCAGAGAAAAGGGGAATGGAACTAGTGAGGGGGAACAGGGAACATGGAAATTTGGAAACACTTTTAGGACATAAGACGTGCGACCAGTGAAGACTCAGATCATCTTCCGATGCAAGGGCAGTCAGATTTTGCAGGTTGTGGTGACAAACAGGCATGTACATGTAAACTTCAGTTCTTGAAGAGATTACAAATCTCTGGTTAAATACATCACCGTTTCAGTGAAGGTTTAAATGCATTCTGTGGCGTCTGATCTGGGTCTACACTGTTTGCTCAGGCATGTCTGTCCAAATACGTAGAGTAAGTACGGAAATTAGATCAAATCGAACCCCTTTCAGAAATCGTCCTGGATCCGCCCCTGATTCATAAAAAAAAAATGCTGTGTTCGACTCGTAAAGTTCATTATCAAGGCATATGCAATTAGCTCCCTTTAAACAGTAAACCTAGAGTGAGGGCCTTACCCCGCATTGACCAGGGTATAAATAAATATTGGCACTGTTATTCTTTTACATCATCTATATATTGAGAACATTAGGATTAT
The DNA here is from genome assembly GCA_964016985.1 of Anodontia alba. Classification (NCBI taxonomy): domain Eukaryota; kingdom Metazoa; phylum Mollusca; class Bivalvia; order Lucinida; family Lucinidae; genus Anodontia; species Anodontia alba. Next base: position 7,925,252 of record OZ024823.1, on the reverse strand, counting down.
TAAAATACCCAGAAAATGCAACAGTCACAAAGCAACATTCTTTCCCTTGTCCCGCATGAAGAAACCACGTGCTCGCAGCGGTAACGTCACGTGAAATCGTGGCGGGAAACTGCTTCAGGAGAAAAACACAACTTAATTTATAGAGCCTTTTCTCGTCAGAAATGCACACAAAACTGACACGTATTAAAAATATAAAGAACCTAAATATTGGAACAGATAGGCCTATGCAAACAGTGCAGATCCAGATTAGACGCCGCAGAGAACAAGGGAATGAAACTAATTTGGTGGAACAGGAATCATGACAATTTGGAAAACCCTTTTAGGACGATGAGACCTGTGCGACCAGTGAATAATAAGATCAACCTGCGAATCAGTCTTCACTGTTTGTATGAACTTCTTTGGCCTCTGGGCTTTTCAAGGTCATCCTCCGAGTGTATGCTTTTCTTAATTATAAAGCCAATATTGGTGTCTTCAGAAGGCGTCTTTCACCTTCAAGCTAATGACTATTCAGATGCGTGACTGAGTGTTTTACGTCCAACTAACAGTTAGGTCATGGAGAGATGGGGGCCTTGGTTTAAAGTCTCATATGAAAGACTGAAGAAGCCTGGGATTGAACTCATGACTCCTGCATGGGTTACATGGCGAGCAGCTTTACCACTACACCACCGAGGCACCCTTTCCTAATATGTCATACTGTTAAATATTTTATAAATGGGTCGCAGATATTGCACCATGCCCCACCACTGTACTAACATCAAGCAAGTGTCATAACTGTTAATAAATTAATAAAGTTTCAAGAAAATATCTTGAATTGTTTCTAAGTTACAGAGCGAACACAAATATACAGAAATCACTATGATATTCTCAATGTTCAAAGGGCCATGACTCCAAAAGTAGGCTCACTCGTCAACCTATATGAAAGAAAAGAAGGGCAGTTGTCAGTTTCTGCTGAAATGATTAACAGCTAATGTCTGCCTGCCCCGGAAATGTGTGCGGGCTCGACAAGATCGAAATAGTTTTGACTGGGCAGTCTATGTCGGTACAAGGTTATCATGCCTGAAGTATAATTTACGATGTACATGCATTGAATATGAGCCCGCGCCGGACAAAACCTACAATGCTACAATGTATGTATGACCAGCAAAGACTCAGGTCAGTCTGTGCATCGACCCACTATATAAAGCAAGCTTCTTGGATAGCCCTGAGTCCACAGACGGTGCATACTGTATGATCATCGAAGGGTCTGATCCTCGGGGGCGGGGGTCCTATATATGGCATAGTACGGATGTGCGTGCCGAATAGCCCCCTTTTCCAGCACTGCCAGGTATATGATTGGCCCCCTTTTTTCAACAAAAAGTATATGAATGGCCCGATTTTTCTGGATTCCTATGTGAAAGGGCCCATTTTTCTGACATCCTGGTATATGCACATGTTTTTCGCTCAGAGATTTTTCAAGGCTGCTTATCCTCTTGGTATTTCATGAATTGACTGTGATATTTGTGTAACAACCAGCAAAAAAGTGGATACAAAAAAATCAAAGAATAGGTCAACATTTTAGATGATCAAGTATATGAATAGGTCCGTATTTTTCAAAGGCCAGGTATATGAATAGGGTAGGTTTTGAAATACTGGCTTGCACACCCGTACCAAAATTACCCCAAAGTCAACCGGCATTTTGAAATATTTTCCTCATTCTTCAATTTGACATTTCATGCAAATTGTCTCTATTGCATGAAATGTCAAATCCTGTTTTCTATTGCATGAAATGTCAAATCTGCTGTTTTCTGGGAAATAAAAAAAATAACCGTTTATTTGTCATCTGTTGAATTAGCCCTGAGTGGTAATCCAGAAGTTTCGTGTTCGATACCCGGGAGCACCAAGTGTTGTGTCCTTGAGCAAGACACTTTATCTTCATAACTTAGCATTGGTTTCTACCCAGGAAGACTCTGCCTAGAATGTCCGCAAGGGTATATAATATATATCATTTTGAAGACGCTTCCCCGCCGATGCTAGATTTATATGTGCGTCTGTTTTATTTGTTAAATAAATTGAGGTCTTGGTTTTGCATATCAGATGCTGAAGTCACAAAAACAGAACACTTTACATGAGAACGAAAGTTCTGAAGAATACTCTGTAAGCCTTTAAATACAATGTTTTAAATGTATATACTGGAAGCAAATAACATAACATAATATTTATTTGCACCGTGATAAATGCCGGGCAAAGTCCTCACACTGCAGGTTTTACTGTTTTAAGGGAGCTAACTGCAATTGACTAAAGGGAGCGGGAGCTAACTGCAATTGCTTTACGAGTTGGGGCCCATCCGAAACAGGATGAAGAGGGGGCAGGCTTATTACATTAGCGGTTAACCAGTTCACTGAACACCCTTCCGTCAGAAACTTGTAACTGCCAATCTTGAAGCAGTAGAAAGAGCGAATGACCGTAGCAAATACATCTGTGTTTACTAATAAACCGCACAATCTGTAGGGATCAAGGATCAAATCCGCGATCAGGTCTCGCGTTCCATTCCACCGGTGCGATAACATTCTTTCCAATTAAGTCAGTGCAAACAACTTATAGTTCGAAAGGAGGCATATCAAATTTGTGCGCGCGCATGAGAGAGACAGAGAGAGTCCATCCATTTTAGGCGCATCCGGCTATTAGATTTAGGTATTGCTAGAGAATAATGGCTAAACTGTTTTTTTGTTGGTTTTTTTTTTTGTTTTTTGCAAATAGTGAAGACCCTGATCAGACGCCGCATTCTATAATCTCAGTACGACTTAAATAATTTATGTTGAAAGAGACATAAGACATCAAATCACCAGCATCATTAAATGGTGATTTAGATGGACAGCCCTAACCCTGGTCCAGTCATCATGAGAAACCACCGAAGCCTCGATCCGAGAAGTGTAGATACCTTTCAGCCTGTCCGTTGCTGCCTCCCATGACAAATGAAATGCATCCATACTCCTTAAGGCCTCCCTTAATACTTGAAGCGCTCAGCACATTCAGCAGACGGCATTTTCATATTTTTTTCTTTATTTTCCAGTGCAAATAACGGGGCAAATAAGGCGTGACATTACATATGGACCGTTTGCTGGGCAGACGATTCACATGAAAAGTTCACCCTTTTTGCTGTAAAATACTGAAAACAGATCGGCATCTGCTCTAAAATTTTCAGCAGCGCTCCAGAGGTTCAAGCAGTTTTCTTGGCAGCAGCAGCACATGCTAACCTTGAAAATAATGAGTGAAAGGCGGGAATTTCCGACCTAGGAAGAGAAGCATGATAAATTGGTAAACAAACAATAAGATGGTTTGAAAAGGGACATTTCCGCTGCTAAAGTTACACGGGAAAAATGAGCCAGCCTGAATATAGAATTTGTCAGGTTTAGGGGAAAATGTGATTGTCGGCATCTGTACATTCTGCTAAGATTCTTCTAGGGACCATGTAGGATACATAAGGGGAACAACGAAGACCCTGACCAGATTGTGCAGATTGTTTTGGGGCTTCGCTGTTGGGAAGAATAAAAATTACAACTAAAACACTACAAAATCACACATTACTTTGTAGTTTATTTGTGTTCTGACTAAGCATAATAAGTCAATTATAAATCATTATTCTATTTTGTTGTACATGTATGTTAGGAGAAATGTGCACATACTTTTTTTATATTCAAAATTTTACATTCAGATAACTTGAGCATTTTTTACCGGAGCCTGCATAAGGTGAGCCTGGATAAGAGTGGAAGCTAGCGCGAGCCTGATCGTTTTCACGCTACATGATATCCCAGCGTGAGCTAAGCGCGGATTTAGCGTGGGATAAGCGCGGGAATAGCGTGGGATTTAATCTTTTCTGCGATCGCGCATTAGAGCGAACAATATAACCATCGTGATAGCTGTACTGTAGGTGTTAAAATGGTCACCATAAAGCAAACTTACGTTTGCGCATGTGCCCACTGATATCGGAAAAATGTCATGAAGCAGTTGTATTTGTCTTAGGAAAAGCAGTCAGATTGCTTCCTAAAGCTATATTTTTAAATGCTAGATAAAATTTACAAGTGAATATTGACCAAAAGGAATGTATTATCCGAGTAAAGTTTGGCTGGAACCAATAAGTGTCAATGAAACCTGAAATGTGACATAATATTGTTATCACGTGGTCAGTAGCCCGGATGAAAACAATAACATTAAAAAGGTCTATAGGCTATAAAACACTTGTACTGCCTTGCAATATGCAGGCTTTTACCAGTTTACAGGAGTGAGTACAGCTGACTGGTTTCTATACCAAGCTGGCTTGTTGTACTGTGTTTGTGATGAGATAAGATCCCTGAGTTCGAGTCAACCATCAGAATTAGAATATTTTACTAGTAACACATCAATAAACATTCATTCACCAGGGCCAACGATTGCGAAGATAGTCTCTAGATCTCACGTGATATGAATCTAGCTACAATGTCCTCAGAACTTTCAGCAGAGGATATTATAGATGCAGGGAGTGCATTCCAATCCCTAACAGTGTCTGAAAAGAAACTGGACTTGTAAATGTCAGTTCTACCATATGGCACTTGAAATGATTCTTACTGCCCCTATTTTGGGGTTGAAGGCCTCCACAAGGAATACTACAGTACAGCTCAAGTGGTTTTTCAACCCCCACCCCACCAAACCGGTGGGTTTTTTTTTTTAGCCCACTGCAGATCCTCCTGATACCCAGCTCAAATTCCCTCCGCGACAGATTTTTCACCCACTGCATTTCCACCCTTCCCTCTGCAAAACCACTCACTTACCTGTAGAACTCCGCAGTGGGCAAAAGTGTATCCTGGTGAGCTGGCAATGAAAGATTAGTGTCGTCAGAATGATTGACTGCTCCGAATTTTCCAAGTTTGCATAGGGAGAAAATCGGAACCTTTATTAAATGCATCCTTCGGCTGATTTGCTGCTGAATAAATACAGAAATATTTCTCCCTAGAGATTAAAAACAACAAAAAAAAAAGAAAAGAAAAAAGAATTAATGAATAAAACAAGAAAGAAAAAATAACATACTTTCTGTTTGTTTATTTCTTACCTTGTACTCAGGTACTTAAAGGGGTGCTTCTGCTATCTTAGAGGCTTTTATTTGGAGATCAACGAGCATCGTCCCGGAAAAAAAAAAACACGAATAATGCCTGTGAGGCGGACACATTAATCTCCGATGGTCCTAAGCATTTCAGTGATTTGGTTGCAGAGGGCCTTCAGTAAAATCCGAAGATTTGCGCCTTTTTCTCCGTTAAGTTTGAGCTGAAGAAGCTCAGAATGCTAGCTTTGGACATCTTTGTTGAAGCGTTTCAACCCGACCACTTGTTTTGGCTAGGTAATGAAAAGTCAAGATATCCCTCTCGGATATAACCACATGGTCATCAGTGATTGGAAAATGTGAAAAAAGACCATACACAATAACCAATGAACAATTACCTCATCCCTCTCAGTAAGAATATAATTAAAGTCCGTGATCGCCATAACAATCCTTGATCCATTTCTGTGCACTGGCCGTATACATTCGTTATTTCCGCCGGAAGTTGCAGTGTTTCGATGCTTTATTAATATTCAAAAGGATGCTAATGAGCAAAAACTGACTTAAGCAGGATGTACGAATGTTGTAATTTATATGTGCACCAAATTTTTGATAAGTTTTGTGTACATAGATACCAACAATTCTGAACGCTCATGGCAGATTCTCTACTTGAATCACATACTGTGGTACATGTACGTGAATGGGAATGCTGACATGCTGACAATCAAAATTTGTTGATTGCTGTCACACATTGAGTTGAAAGGACTGATTTTGATCAGGTTGGCAGTTTGTTTGTGTTGAGGTTTTACGGCCCAGTCAACCCAATGGGGTCATGTCGAGCACGGTCAGTTTACCTAACCACACGTTTACTGGGCAGGCTTAGTCCTCTAAGCGGTTAACCAGTATTGTGCACATTCTTTCGCCAGAAAGAAAATATTTCATGATCAATCTCCACGAAAGAATGTTGCCGACCTCGGCGGGGGTTGAACCCGCGACCTCCTGGTCTCCAGTCGGACGGCGCATCCAACTGAGCCACCGAGGCCGGCAGGTTGGCAGTTTGGTCTTGTTCAGCCAAAACATGCCGAAAAGTACGACTGGCTTTAGCCTCGCCCCTTTGGAAACAGCTTTCACACTTCATCCCGGAAACACCGTGTGGCCCCTGCGGCCGTTTCAGTTGCCTGTCATAATTGCTTCAAATTTTACCTGTTCGAAAGTAATTTTATCAGGCAATTTTTACCACGGGAACACAGCAGATCCACCAGCCCGGGTGAAACCACCGTGGGTACTAAACTTTAATCCTTCCCATTCGAATCCTCTCCCTACCGGCTCGGGGGAGGGGGTGCGGATTTGAAAAATCACTCAAGCTGTACTGTAGCTCGTTTCAGAACTTTGAATAGCAATATGAGAACTACCTTTGCATCTCTTGTGAAGCGACTCCCGCCCTAACTGTTCAAGAATGCTAGTCATACTTCCAGTTTAAAAGTTGTAGTTACCAGTCACAAACCTAGCTTAACAATTCTGAACCTTTTGTGCAGCAGCACAGTCTTGAATGGTCATATTAAGGCAGTGCAATGTGACTTATATGAAATGTGGATACATAATGAATGTTCATACGTTTTACTCTGGGAATATGAGACTTTGGAAAATACAAACTGCACCTGGATATGCCCAAAATATGAAATACTCAACTTCTCTGATTCATATTTTGATACTCAGTGCAACTTTGAACAGTCAAACAGGTTTGATCCTTTGGTGAAAGACATGAATAAAGCATCTTCTGCACCTGGAATTAACAAATCAACTTCCCTAAAGGACTGAAATTTGTAACCTTAAATATTAATGGCATAAGAGACAAAAAGCTGGAAATGGTGGCCTTGATTGTCATAAGCCTGACATTGTACATGTAGCTATTCAGGAGACAAACATTGACGGCTCAGTTTCAGCTTCAGAATTGTTCCCTGATTTCTGTCAGTACAATGTATCATCATCATCATCAGATTTTTGATTAACGTGCAGGTACATCAGTGGGCCTCCTTCCAGGTAGCTGGCTTGCTGCAGGCATGGCAGATTTCACACCAGATCTCCAGGTATGTCTATCATGAGGGCCAATGCTCAATAGCCAAGAGCTTCCACTCTCTGCAATCTTTCTCTGTCAGCTGCTTCCATATCATCTTGAGCCACACAGGCCCATGCTTTCCATTAACCTGAATGTCACAGGCTGTCTTGAATGCACCATTTGAGCGTTCCACATGTCCATACCAGTGTCGCCTTCTCTCCTTCAGAATGAGGTCCGGATCCTCAATGCCAAGCCGTGCAAGTAGCTCATTGGACCTGATGGTGACAATGTCTTGTGGCTTGACATTACAGATTTGTCTGATCATTGCCCTATCGTTCCGCTGCAGACGTTGGAGGTTTGGCTTTGTCAGTGGCAAAGTCTCACTGGCTTGTTGCATTCCGCTCCTCACACAAGATCTGTACACGCGGCCACATGTCTTGAAAGAGAGGTGGTGGGAAGAGAGAACTGGTAGCAGCTCCTTGAACTTCTTCCAGGCAGTTTTCACACATGTTGTGGTTGAAAGTTCACAGCCACTGGCTGCTGAGAGCATGTCTCTTAGGTAGCAAAAGGAAGCTACCACCTCCAGCTTGTCAGGTCCAACTTCGACTTTCCTCTGTGGTCTGCCTTCCAAGGGGCATGCACTGTGTACATCTATAATCAGGGCCCTTTGTCAAGCGCTTAAGCCCACTGCATTTCTTGTGCACCCAGTGCTTGTAGACGTTGCAGAAGATGCTGTTGCTTCCCACTCCAGTGTGACAGATGGCGCGTGGAAACTTGCCTGAGCTCTCCAGGAGGTCCAGGCCCATACCACAGATCATGATCTTCATCTTTCCTGCATTTACTTTCAGTCCTTTCTCCTCCATTGCTTCTTTCCAAATCAATCATTTTATCAAGAGCCTCCTGACACATTCCTCAAGCGATTCAGCAATGGTAACACGGTCATCGGCATAGAGATCCTCCCTGGGAGCCCCAGTGGAACTCGTGTGACAAGGCTTCAAGCACAATGATGAAGAGCAGCAGGCTGAGTACTGAGCCATGGTGAACACCGTACCCCTCACCAACAGGAAAGACAGGAATCTTCATGGTGGGTGTGTGATACTCCTAATTCACAAGGAAATTTCTCATATGCCATTGTCAGAACTGGAAAACGACTCAGAATCAGTATGGGCTAAAGTCTTTGCAAACAAAACTTCTCACTACATACACAATGTAGCAAGGTGGATTCCAGAACCCAGAGGCTTGTGCAAAGACTTTCAACTCCTTCGGATTCAGCTAGAGCTCATTAAGTCTCAACATAAGAAACTTCCTTCAGTCCACATACTAGGTGACTTTAACTGTAGAGACATTGTTTGGCCCGACTGACTTTGCAAAAATGGGACCATGCTAAGTCAGAAGGACAAGTAGTTGTGGACATTATGGAAGATCATGGGTTAGAAGAGCTGGTGAATTTTCCAACTTAAGTAGTCTAGGAAGAGACTAGATTTGATTTTTACTTCATTACCTGGGCAGTTTCAAGAGGGTACACTCTCCTGATAAACTAAGTGGTCATGACATTGTTGCAGGAACTTTAAAGGTCATTATTCCTCCAAGGAAAAAACCACAGCGTAAGGTTTATTTGTATCAGAAGGGTGACTGACTCTATGAGGTGAGATTCTTCAAACTTCGCAATGGATAAATATTTCATTGGTCATTCTGGTTCTCGTTCTGTTCAGGAAAACTTCAATTTGATAACTTTCTTCATACATGAGGCTGTAGATAAGTACAGTTGACTCTCGTTATCTCGACCTCGCTTATCTCGAATAACCGCTTATCTCGAAGTGAAGATCTGGTCCCTGCCTAAACATGAAAATCTAACAACAGGTAAAAAAATATTGTGGAAAAGAGGAGAAATTGCTCCTAAGGAGCAATTTCTCCTCTTTTCCACAATATTTTCAATATATCTCTAACTTCAAAAGTCCAATTACCTATCAGTTTGTTAAATGTGGTTAATCAAATTATTTCTTCCTCAATTCTGCAAACCTGATATGTCGAACTACGGATATCTCGAAGTATTTCAGAGAGTCCCTTGGAATTCGAGATAACGAGAGTCGACTGTATATTCCCTCTAAGACAAGTACATGTAGATTGGTAGCTTCTGTCCCTTGGATTACATCAGAGATTAGAAGGAAGATTCAGAAAAGAGTAAAACTGATGCAAAGGCTAAAAAAAGATCGGCAGTAGTAAACTCACATCTAAGTTTCAGGAACTGAGACAGCAAATCAAAGCTGATATCAAGAAACAGCATTATTTGTGTTAACAAACTGGTTGGTGACATTAGGGTTAACCCCAGGGACTTCTATTGATATACCAACAGTCAGAGCAAAGACAATCAGAATCCCGCTATCCCTTCTCTCAAAAGGAGAAATGGTTGTGATTTGGCTGAGACTGAAACTGAGCAGGCTGAGGAGTTCAATGATCAGTTTACAGATCTATGTATTGTCCAAAACTTCATAAAGTGAGGTCCTTCTACTTGAGAAGTCAGCTCCGCCTATGAGTGATATTCACTTTTCAAATGAAGGTGTCATAAAAATGATGAAAAGGCTTGAAACCCATAAACGCTTTGGGACCTGATGAACTTCATCCTAGAGTCCTTAAAGAACTTGCGGTAGAACTTGGTCCTGTATTTGCTCACTTGTTTCAACAATCTCTTGATAAGGGTGAAACCTCAGTACAGACCTTGTGCCAAACATGTAAACAACACATCAGTTGTAGTTTTCCCAAAAAAGTGGGGTTAGGAAAATCACATCTGTTAACCAACAGACAGGCAGACAACCATTCAGATTCTTATCCCTGTATATGGTCATAGGATGATCACAGAAACAAGCAACATGGTTTAAGTTTATTTACGATTTACAATGTTTCAAATACTGAGCTAGATATAAAAGTGTTGTAGAAAAATTAATGCACTAAGTCTTGCAAATCTGCTGCACCCTACCTAGGTACCCTGGGGAGGCAAAAGTAGACCAGAGTTAATGCCCTTAAACTTTGCAAATAGGAAGGGACTTGGTGTTCCATCAGAACAAAAGTAGCCTAAATAAAGTACACTTGTCCTATCAGAACAAAAGTGATTTAGACCCGTAACTACTTGGTATCCTCAGGACAAAAGTGTTATGTATGGTTTGCCCACCTTTTTGAACAAAGATAATTGGCTGCTGGAGGCTGACTGACTGACTGATCAGATTTTTAATGCTACCAGGCAACTGAGTCACATAGAGACAGCGCCACTCCTGGAGGCATCTTTATTGTACTATATATGAAATATTATAAGTTACTGGTGTTTAGTACTTATAGAACTTGCTCATGAAACATTCATACAACGTTTTCAACTTCAAGGGAGACAAGTCAGACAATAAAGTTTTGAAACAAGTCAGTGTCACTGGGTGCTTGTAATGCTTTTAGATAATGGAAGCCAAAAGTAGGAAAATCAATATTGTAACAGAGCTAAATCTATCTGTTGATTGAAACTACAAGTTAAGGAGAGGTTAAAAGCAGATAGAAAGTTATAAAATGTACCACTTTTTCAGGTCATACAGCTGCGATACTACAGAAGTATGAAGCTGGTGACTTGCAACACCTGAGCAAGGATATAATCCTTGATGTGAAATCTATCAAAAATCAGGCATCTTCCATCTGTACTGCTGCCTTGGAGTATGTAAAGAAGGATGACCCGAGGTATTTTCAGTAAGTATTTTTCATAGCTGCGGATAAGGCTTTTTTTTTTTTTTTTTTGCAACCAAAAATTATTAATATTAATTTTCTTATGTCTGCATGAAAACATATGTTGTGGTACTAATAAATACCCATAACATTTTTTATGGAAAAAAGAGAAAAGTATTTTCCTTATACCTCCTCTTACCGGGAGCTATCTATGCTTGTTTCTGGAGTTGTAAAACCACACATGCTGCAACATTTGACGACAAGCTCAGGAAGATGTTAAGCTTTTAAACCATAACTAGCTTAAGGGAAATTGAAAAGCTTTCAAGGGAAGGGACTTTGCCAAAATTGGTTTACCTCCCTTCTTAAAAATAGTCTACTCTAAAAAGAAAGAATTTGCTCCCTGGGGATTGTATTCTTACCTTTAAGAGCAGACCACCTTTTCAGAAGGGACTACATGTCCACTAAAGCAAACAGAAAGTCACAAAATTGTAATGCGGATAAAAAGTACAAATGTGCACTTCATGCTATGATTTTTGATAGGTTTAAGTGTTTTCTATGAAGTATCACACTCCATATAAAGTACTTTTTCCTACCAAAAGGTACTGTTTCTAAATAGTATCACAGCTTCAGATAAAGCACTTTATCCAACCAAAAAGTACTGTTTCTACTTGGTATCACAGCTTCAGATAAGGCACTTTTTGCTACCAAGAAGTACTGTTTCTTGGTATCACAGCTTCAGATAAGGCACTTTTTCCTACCAAGAAGTACTGTTTCTACTCTTGGTATCACAGCTTCAGATAAGGCACTTTTTCCTACTAAGAAGTACTGTTTCTACTCTTAGTATCACAGCTTCAGATAAGGCTTTTTTTCCTACTAAGAAGTACTGTTTCTACTCTTGGTATCACAGCTTCAGATAAGGCTTTTTTTCCTGAAAAAGTACCGGGTCTACTTACTATCACAGCTTCAGATAAGGCACTTTTTCCTACCAAGAAGTACTGTTTCTACTCTTGGTATCACAGCTTCAGATAAGGCACTTTTTCCTACCAAGAAGTACTGTTTCTACTCTTGGTATCACAGCTTCAGATAAGGCACTTTTTCCTACTAAGAAGTACTGTTTCTACTCTTAGTATCACAGCTTCAGATAAGGCTTTTTTTCCTGAAAAAAGTACCGGGTCTACTTAGTATCACAGCTTCAGATAAGGCACTTTTTCCTACCAAAAAGTGCTGTTTCTTTTGGTATCACAGCTTCAGATAAGGCACTTTTTCCTACCAAGAAGTACTGTTTCTACTCTTGGTATCACAGCTTCAGATAAGGCACTTTTTCCTACTAAGAAGTACTGTTTCTACTCTTAGTATCACAGCTTCAGATAAGGCTTTTTTTCCTGAAAAAAGTACCGGGTCTACTTAGTATCACAGCTTCAGATAAGGCACTTTTTCCAACCAAGAAGTACTGTTTCTTTTGGTATCACAGCTTCAGATAAGGCACTTTTTCCTACCAAAAAGTACTGTTTCTACTCTTAGTATCACAGCTTCAGATAAGGCACTTTTTCCTGCTAAAAAGTACTGTTTCTACTCTTAGTATCACAGCTTCAGATAAGGCACTTTTTCTTACTAAAAAGTACTGTTTCTACTCTTAGTATCAAAGTTTCAGATAAGGCACTTTTTCCTACCAGAATGGACGGATATTATTCTTATTTCTCCATGAACATATATGTTGTGGGTACTTATTAGAAGTGCCTCACTGAGGCACTTCTAATAAGTACCCACAACATATGTTTTCGTGGACAATTGATGAAAATATTCTGTAGATACTCTTACTTATCTGGAGTTTTGTAGTATATAATTTCCTTGTAAATGCTATTGTATTTGGTTTAATTGCAGACAGCTGCAATTTGTTGTATCATCACCGTGGGATATTTTTGATGGAAGAAGATGGAAAGTGGATTTCACCAAAGAATGGTCAGCAGAGGTTTACCACATTGCCAAAAGGAAAAGTAATACATGTGCATGTGCATATACTTGCAATTTATTACACTTTAAAGTTTAGGGACGGATTAATAAATTGGTGATACTTTTTTTCCACAGATAATAGACTTTCTGCATAATGCAAATTGTATCCCCATTTTCTTGAAAAATCGGCACTCATCTGATAAAACTTTTTGGATCAGACTAATAAAACCCAACTCTTTGAAAGTTTTAAAGTTGTATCTTTAATATGGATATACATGTATAATAAAGTTGTCTTTATGTATTTTCAAAGCAGACCTATTAAAGATAGACCAAGTTGACCTGTCACTTGACCTGTCACTTGACTTTTACATTTAATATTAATTAGGCTACATCCACTGTGCAATTAAGGCAGGTCCTATGTTCAATGCGAGACAGTAATTTGCTTACCTTAGAATAAGGTGAGCAAATAGCTGTCTCATGTGGAACATAGGATGTTCTGACAATTTAGAGGTAACGCCTGTTTACACAATACACAGTAAACATATACTTATCAAAAAGTCAAAGCGACAGGTCAGTTTGATCTGCTATATCCAAACTCAAGTTGTTTATTAATTCATAACAAAAATATCAATATGGTAAAATGTCCTGAAATTTTGAACACTTTTAATACCATATATTGATACTTTGGGTGCAAAACTTACATAAAAAATTGCTTCAAAAGCTAATTTTTCGCATGCCTTTGCAAGGAAAAGGGGTGCCAGCATGATAGCCTTTGTGTATGTCTATGTGTGAGTGCATGCATGTGCATGCGTGTACACATTTCCAAAGTTTTCAGCATATGTTTCACTGTTCAATGAATTTAGAATATTAAGTTCTACATATTGCTTTTAGGTCAATGTCTCAGTAACCAAAAAGCCTTCGCTCTTTATGCTTGAGCCTTCAGTAACTGTAGTTCTCTCTTTCGTTGTTCACCACACTTATAACAACTACTGTGCTTTGACATCTTTGGGAAAGACAGTTTTTATTAGCTCACCTGAGCCGAAGGCTCAAGGTGAGGTATTGTGATCACTCACCGTCCGTCGTCGTCATCGTCGTCCGTCTGTCCGTCCGTCCGTCCGTTCACAATCTTTAAACAACATCTCCTCCTAAACCACTGATTGGATTTTGACCAAATTTCACAGGAATGATCCTTGGTTGATCCTCTTTCAAAATTGTTCAAATGGTTCCGGTCCATTGCATATCTAGGTCACAGGAGCTAAAAATAGATTTTTTAACTAAAAACTCAAAAAAATCTTCTCGTCAGAAACCACTGGACCGATTTCAATAAAATTTTGCAGAAATGTTCCTTTGGTGATCCTCTACCAAAATTGTTCAAGTCAATTGGATTCGTCAAAAAACATGGCCGCCAGGGGGCGGGGCTTATTTTCCCTATATATCTATATAGAAAATTTTAAAAATCTTCTTGTCAGAAACCACTGGACCAATTTCAATATAATTTTGCAGAAATGTTCCTTTGGTGATCCTCTACCAAAATTGTTCAAACCTTTTGGATTCGTCAAAAAACATGGCCGCCAGGGGGCGGGGCTAATTTTCCCTATATATCTGTATAGAAAACTTTAAAAATCTTCTTGTCAGAAACCACTAGACCAATTTCAATATAATTTGGCAGAAATGTTTCTTTGGTGATCCTCTACCAAGATTGTTCGAGACATTTGGATTGGTCAAAAAACATGTCCGCCAGGGGGCGGGGCTTATTTTCCCTATATATCTACATGTATATAGAGATTTTTAAAAATCTTCTTGTCAGAAACCACTGGATCGATTTCAATATAATTTTGCAGAAATGTTCCTTTGGTAATCCTCTACCAAGATTGTTCAAGCCATTTGGATTCATGAAAAAACATGGCCGCCAGGGGGTGGGGCTTATTTTCCCTATATATCTATATAGAAATCTTTAAAAAATCTTCTTGTCAGATACCACTAGACCGATTTCAATATAATTTTGCAGAAATGTTCCTTTGGTGATCCTCTACCAAGATTGTTCAAGCCATTTGGATTCGTCAAAAAACATGGCCGCCAGGGGGCAGGGCTTATTTTCCCTTTACATCTATATAGAAAACTTTAAAAAATCTTCTTGTCAGAAACCACTGGACCGATTTCAATATAATTTTGCAGAAATGTTCCTTTAGTTATCCTGTACCAAGATTGTTCAAGCCATTTGGATTCGTCAAAAAACATGGCCGCCAGGGGGCAGGGCTTATTTTCCCTATATATCTATATAGAAAAGTTTAAAAATCTTCTTGTCCGAAACCACTGGACCAATTTCAATATAATTTTGCAAAAATGTTCCTTTGGTGATCCTTGAGGAAGATTGTTCAAGCCATTTGGATTCGTCAAAAAACATGGCCGCCAGTGGGCGGGGCTTATTTTCCCTATATATCTATATAGAAAAGTTTAAAGATCTTTTTGTCCGAAACCACTGGACCAATTTCAATATAATTTTGCAAAAATGTTCCTTTGGTGATGCTCTACCAAGATTGTTCAGGCCATTTGGATTCGTCAAAAAACATGGCTGCCAGGGGGCAGGGCTTATTTTCCCTGTATATCTATATAGAAAACTTTAAAAATCTTCTCGTAAGAAACAGTTGGACTGAGTTCAATGTAACTTGGCAGGAATGTTGCTTTGGTGACCTTCTACCAAGATTGTTCAAGCCTTCATGACATGTCAAAAACCATAGTCCCCAGGTGGGCAGGGCTTATTTTTCGTCTATATCTGCATAGAAAATTTTAAAATTCTTATTGTCACATACCCCATGACCGATTTCAATATTACTTGGCTGGAATGTTGCTTTGGTGAACCTCTATCAAGATTGTACAAGCAGTCATGATTCGTCAAAAAACATGGCTGCCATGGGGTGGGGCTTATTTTTCCTATATATCTAAATAGAAAACTTTAAAAATCTTCTTGTCAGAAACCACTGAACAGATTTCAATATAACTTGGCAGGAATGTTCCTTTGGTGACCCTCTACCAAGTTTGTTCAAGCTTTCATGATTCGTCAAAAAACATGGCCGTTAGGGCGTAGGGCTTTATAGCTATATAAAACTTTTTAAACCACTGGACCAATTTCAATATAACTTGGCAGAAATGTTCCTTTGGTGACCCTCTTTTAAGATTCAGTTCAAGTCGTCAAGATTTGTAAAAAAACATGGCCGGGGGTATGGTGGAGGGGGGTGGGGGTGGTTAGTGCTATAAAGTTTATACAAAAATCCTAGAGCAGTGAACAGCTGAAACTTCAACAATAAATATGCAAATCTGTTTGGTCAGGTGAGCGATATAGGACCATCATGGTCCTCTTGTTTGGTGTTTTATTCTACATGGAAGAATTGAAATTGATTTGTGAAGAACAATATCTTATCAGGAAACATTTGTTGTTTCTTTTCATGTACTTTGTATTCAAATATTCTCCCTAAAATTAATTTTATGTCCAAAAACATGTCTAACCTTTGCAATTTCTATAGTAAACTGGATTTTGAAAAAAAAATCATTAGAAAATTTATTTATTATTTTTTTTGTTTTTTGTTTTTCTTCACTGATTTTAAATTATTGTTGATCCATAACTAGTTCAATATTGTGAAAATGTCAGAAATTTTTAACAAGTGCAGCTTGTTGAAAACCTGCATCCAAACTACCTGTCCCATTGCTTGTCATGTTTTTTGCAGCTATTTTTATTATATAGGAAAATGGAATAATGAAATATAAAGAATTATTAATGAAATAAAATGCATATTTCGAAAAAGTTATATTTTCACTAGTGAAAATATAAAACTTATATTTTCACTCCTCTGAGCAGTGAAAAATATAAGATCTGGAACTATTCAGACGGCACAAAGAACTAAAATTTGCTTGTTTTTATTACACGAGATGAAAATTTTTATGGTATTTACAGAAAAAGAGTAAATTTTCTTTTTATTTTATTGTTTTTTTTATTTTATTGGCCAGTGCGCATTTCTGACGTCATATCTAACGTCACCAAACAAAACATGAACGTCATGGCAAGATTTGCATCTCTTCTATCGAAAGTGATGTATATGATAAAAAGAAAATTCAAATGTTTGTGAATATGACTTTTATTTCATCTCGTGAAGTGAAAAAATGTATATTTCATTCGTGCCTTCGGCACTCATGAAATACATGTTTACATTTTTTCACTTCACTCGATGAAATAAAAGTCATATTCACGACAAACATTTGAATATCTTCTATTTATTCAGTAGATGCCGGTAGTAATGGTCATGATATTTACCACTTTCTTCCAATGAATGCACACAGATGTAGTTGTAATAGATATCTATTTATGTACATTTTGTACAAGTCTGCTTTAAAACATAGCTCCAGATAAGAGAGGGTATCCACATATTAGTTTTCTTAATTCTTCACAAAACATATGTTGTGGGTACTCCCTAGAAGCACCTCATTGAGACACTTCTAATGAGAACCCACAATATATGTTTTTATTGAGAACTGGAGAAAATTATCCTATAATTATCACCAGATATTCGTTCTTAACAATTCCTTTATACATTGCTACTGTTAACATTTTTTGTATAACAAGTTATGTAACTAGTTTTGATCTGTTTTTTTTTTCAGTCAATTTAGATGAAGAGCAGAGTGACATGTGTATGTCAGAGCTGATTGGTTCTCACAAGGCAGGTGGTACACCATGTGACATTAGTAGCCATTGTGTTTCCATTATGACGGCACCAGGACTTCTGGGATATGGTATTACACATCAGCTATTGTGGACTATGCTTGCAGAGAAGGTACTACAATTGCATGACGGTAATGTAGCAAGACCATAAATGCCAAGATCTTGACTATTATAATTTTGTCTCCTCCTACCCTACTTCCTCAGTGGGTTAGAAGACATATTGTTTTAACTTTTTACCATGGCCATCTGTGTGCCCATCTATCAAAAATTGTGCTCATAACTTTAAAATGGTTACATTCATAGCTCCAGGGCCCAGTTGTTCAAAGCTAACGACATCGTTAGTTAACGATTCGTTAAAATTTACATCGAGTGATACGCAAATACGCTGAAATTTTTTGCTGAAAAAATGTGAGTAGCTTTTGCAGTGCAAAAGCTACTCACATTTTTTCAGCAAAAAATATCAGAATATTGTATATTGAATCCGCTAAAACAGTTAACGAAATGACCCTTAACAAGCTCGTTAAGCTAACGATGCTTTGAACAACTGGGCCCAGGTATTTTTTTTTCAAACAAATGCAGGATAGTTTTTTTATTTCTCCACTAAAACCTATGTTCTGGGTACTCATTAGAAGTGCCTCAGTGAGGCACTTCTAATGAGTACCCACAACATAGGTTTTCATGCAGAAATAAAAACAATATTATGTGGATACCCCTCCAATCTGGAGCTATGGTTATTATAGTTATGTTATTTTCACAAAACTTCATACAAATATAATGCTTCATCAGACAAAGTGTAATACTTTGCATGCTGGGTAGAAATTTCATCAGATGACATTTAGAAATATTTTTCTTATTTTTCCTAGAAAATAGGATCTGACACTTCATGCAAATTGTCTCCTATAAGAAAATTATCACCAATTTGTTGTCTGCTGAATCTTCCCATATATATCTTATCATAATAAGCCTAAATATTGGAACAGACAGGCCTGAGCAAACAGTCTAGACCCAGATCAGATGCACAGAACATTTTTTCATAGAGAAATATGTAAAATATCATGGGATACCTCATATCTGTAGCTATGTGTATTTATTCATGAACATATTTTGCTCATTTAAACACCTGTACTGTTAGAAGTTCAGAATACTGTAATTGCCTCAGTTTTCATGTGTTGAAGAATGTTTTTCAAGTTTTCATGTGTTGAAGAATGTTTTTCAAGTTTTCATGTGTTGAAGAATGTTTTTCAAGTTTTCATGTGTTGAAGAATGTTTTTCATGGGATACTGTACTTGCAGTAACTGTTATTCTACCCCAACATTTAAAGTATATGGGTCCAACCTGTGTCCATACATATTGATAGCTGTGTGTGTTTTTTTTTTGTTTGTTTTTTTTGTTTTTTTTTTCATCTTTGCTTGATTATAGAATTTGTTTAGAATTTATTTTTTAGAATTTTTTATTAGCTCACCTGAGCCAATGTCTATCCTTCATCCACACCTTTGAACAAGTTCTCCTCTGAAACTCCTGGGCTAGTTTTCATAAAACTTTATGTGGAGCTTTTTGTTAAAGGGGGGGTTGAAAATTTATACAAATGGTCACAGTCTGATAATTAAGATGGCTGCCATGCCCATATATGGTAAAAACACCTAAAAGTCTTCTTCTCCAGAAGCAAGAAAGCTTTGGGGCAGAATCTTGGTATACAGCATGGAAGACTCAAGAACTAAGAAAACTTGGAGGCTGAAGCTTGGTATATAGCATCGGGGACTCAAGGTCTACCAAGTTTGTTCAAATGATGATATTAGGATGACCTTTAACCTTTTCACAGTATTATCAGATTTGTGTCCTAGTTGCTGTGGAAATACTAGAAGAATGCTGCATGGCATTTGCAGCTATGCAGTAGTTGTTTTTATTAGGTGAGTGAATCGTGGCCCATGGGCCTCTTGTTTTAATTATTCTTGCTGTGTTAGAAGGTACAAATATTATCATTGGACATAGAACTATTTGACTTTTCTTTCACTCTCAATGTAAATATTGCCAGAAAATGTTTTAAGCTAGTTTGTTATTTTTCCAAGAAAATATGGCTTGACTTTGCATGCAAGTTTTCTAGTCACATGAAGTGGCAGGCCCTGTTTTCTTGGAAAAGACCACTCATTTGTAGTCTGTTTAATTCTGTATTCAAAAAATGAACAGTTATGGTGACTGGGTACACTTGGTAGATTTTCTGCCAAGGGAGGCAATTTTTAGCTCGCCTGTACGAAGTACAAGGAGAGCTATTGTAGTCACCCCGGTCATCCACGTTTGCATTTGTGTTTGCGTTAGCGTTTGCATTCCCGTT
The DNA here is from genome assembly GCA_964016985.1 of Anodontia alba. Taxonomy (NCBI): domain Eukaryota; kingdom Metazoa; phylum Mollusca; class Bivalvia; order Lucinida; family Lucinidae; genus Anodontia; species Anodontia alba. The sequence continues at coordinate 7,905,463 of OZ024823.1, read as the reverse complement.
CCCGTCACACTGCGTTAAAGTTTTTCAAATGCTTATATCTTAACAGTCACTCCTCACAGAGGCATCAAATTTGGAACTTAGGTACCTTGGAGGGTCTTCTGAGATTCCAAGAGAATAAACCCCTGGGTTCATGCCCCTGGGTGGGGCTAGGGGTCAGAATCTAGGACACCTTTGTAATACTGTGTTAAAGTTTTTCAAATTCTTATATCTTGACTTTCACTCCTCATAGAGCATTCATATTTAGAATTTGGGTACCTGGAGGAGTCGTCTGAGATTCCAAAAGAACATACCCCTGGGTTCATACCTCAGGGTGGGCCTTGGAGTGGGGCTAGGGGTCAAAATCTAGGACACATTTGTAAAATCTTATATGCCTACAGGTTATAGACACAACTGGTTATACATCAGCTAACTATGTGACATCTGTTTAAGTGTAAGAGAATGAAGGTCATGGTGACCTACATTTTACTGTCTAGGTCACCTAGATTTCACGGTCCAGTGATTTTGCCTTATATCTTGAATACTATTTGTTGGATAAATGTCACACCTGGGATATTACTTCCATGTGACCCAATGAATGACCACTTACTATATCTAGGTCATTGTGACCTATATTTCATGGTTCAGTGATTTTGCCTTATATCTTGAATACTATTTGTTGGATAAATGTCACACCTGGGATATTAGTTCCTTGTGACCCGATTATTGACGTCAAAATATATCTCTGTTGGTGTGACCTATATTTCATGGTTCAGTGATTTTGCCTTATATCTTGAATACTATTTGTTGGATAAATGTCACACCTGGGATATTACTTCCATGTGACCCAATGAATGACCACTTACTATATCTAGGTCATTGTGACCTATATTTCATGGTTCAGTGATTTTGCCTTATATCTTGAATACTATTTGTTGGATAAATGTCACACCTGGGATATTAGTTCCTTGTGACCCGATTATTGACTTCAAAATATATCTCTGTTGGTGTGACCTATATTTCATGGTTCAGTGATTTTGCCTTATATCTTGAATACTATTTGTTGGATAAATGTCACACCTGGGATATTAGTTCCTTGTGACCCGATTATTGACGTCAAAATATATCACTGTTGGTGTGACCTATATTTCATGGTTCAGTGATTTTGCCTTATATCTTGAATACTATTTGTTGGATAAATGTCACACCTGGGATATTAGTTCCATGTGACCCAATGAATGACCACTTACTATATCTAGGTCATTGTGACCTATATTTCATGGTTCAGTGATTTTGCCTTATATCTTGAATACTATTTGTTGGATAAATGTCACACCTGGGATATTAGTTCCTTGTGACCCGATTATTGACATCAAAATATATCTCTGTTGGTGTGACCTATATTTCATGGTTCAGTGATTTTGCCTTATATCTTGAATACTATTTGTTGGATAAATGTCACACCTGGGATATTAGTTCCATGTGACCCAATGAATGACCACTTACTATATCTAGGTCATTGTGACCTATATTTCATGCTTCAGTGATTTTGCCTTATATCTTGAATACTATTTGTTGGATAAATGTCACACCTGGGATATTAGTTCCATGTGACCCAATGAATGACCACTTAATATATCTGGGTCATTCTGACCTATATTTCATGGTTCAGTGATTTTGCCTTATATCTTGAATACTATTTGTTGGATAAATGTCACACCTGGGATATTAGTTCCTTGTGACCCGATTATTGACATCAAAATATATCTCTGTTGGTGTGACCTATATTTCATGGTTCAGTGATTTTGCCTTATATCTTGAATACTACTTGTTGGATAAATGTCACACCTGGGATATTAGTTCCTTGTGACCCGATTATTGACGTCAAAATATATCTCTGTTGGTGTGACCTATATTTCATGGTTCAGTGATTTTGCCTTATATCTTGAATACTATTTGTTGGATAAATGTCACACCTAGGATATTACTTCCATGTGACCCAATGAATGACCACTTACTATATCTAGGTCATTGTGACCTATATTTCATGGTTCAGTGATTTTGCCTTATATCTTGAATACTATTTGTTGGATAAATGTCACACCTGGGATATTAGTTCCTTGTGACCCGATTATTGACATCAAAATATATCTCTGTTGGTGTGACCTATATTTCATGGTTCAGTGATTTTGCCTTATATCTTGAATACTATTTGTTGGATAAATGTCACACCTGGGATATTAGTTCCATGTGACCCAATGAATGACCACTTACTATATCTAGGTCATTGTGACCTATATTTCATGCTTCAGTGATTTTGCCTTTTATTTTTATTACTATTTCATGGAGAATTGTCATACTAGGATTATTATATCTATGTGACAAAATGATTTACATACAAATACATCTAGGTCAGTGTTACCTATATTATATGGCTTAATGATAAAAATGTTACAATATAAAATGTACCCAGCAGGCGAGCTCGCTGTCCTACGACAGCTCTTGTTGTGAGTTCCTGTTAGCCTTCTTGCACATCATATCCCTTCTGAATGGGATCTACTCTAAAAGGAAAGAATTTGCTCCCTATTGGAGCAAATTCTTGTTTTTATTTAGAGACCGTAGATCCAGTTTCAGAAGTGAGGCAAAATAATTTTGACAGTTGCCTCTCCTGAAAGTTTAATGGCTACTGACCTGAAAGTATTTTTGCCATTTCTTGTCTCCTTAGCATTCAAAACTTTTGAAGATATGGGCTACTCTTAAAAGAAAATAATTTTCTCTCAGAGAGAGCACATTCTTTTTTCTCTAGAATCGGTCAACTTGTACTCCGACGGTGTACTGTAAAATATATAAATATATAAAAGGAATAAGTTGACCTGTTCCGGTGGACCTATTGACATGTGTAAACAACTTCTCAGAGTGTTGATAGGGATAATCTGCTTCTGTTTTAACAATAAAATTTATTCTTGTAAACTTTCTGGATAAAATGTGAGTTTATTTACTTATTTTGTGTTTTACTAAGAATTGGAGAATGTCATATGCTGAGATAAAAGTTCAAGATTGTTATAATACTTGTTTTAACGGAAACTTCCATAGATTTCTCGAGATATCGTTTTTGGCAACCAAAAATCATGCATTGAACAATAAGCACCGAGGCAAAGGATGCAGTACTGCTGTTGTGCATTTCATAACATTTTAGTGAGATGATACAAGTCGATGTAAAACCATTGAATATTGCACGCCTTTTAAATATGTTTATGCAAAAACGAGATATTTTGTTTTTCAGGTCCAGGTTAAAAAACTTTGATGTGTACCAGCTGACTTGCGGCGTACAATTTAACTAATGTAAATTATATAGAAGATGCTGGAGTTTCTTGAATTCAGCCATTCTAAAGTTCTAAAATACGAATTAAATGATGAATAAGGAAAAAATAGGCTTCAAATAAATAACCAAAGCTATCGACGGTGTTAAAATGTAAAGAACAAGCGATTTTTCATGGTTTTTTTTAAAATGTACTCAATTGCACAGTAAATTCCACTAGTTAAATTGTATGCCACCAGTCAGATGGTAGGCATAGAACTTTTTCTCTGTGCATCTGAAGCGCATCACTTTTTTGAAGCACAAGCGTGATAAACTGATTTATTTTAACATGGACTTGAATTTCAGTTGCTAATATGCCGGAGTTAAGGTTTAAATTGCCTTTCATGGATAGTTGGAATCACGATAAGGCCTGTTCTAGCCATGAATTTTTTACGCCAGAAAGGATATCCACAGAAATCTGCTTTTTTCTATGATCCTTGTGTCAGGATTATCTCCATTCATTGCTACAACATATGGCATTTTCCGATTTTTGACAAAAAGTAAAATGAAAAAACAAACTTACGGTAAACATAATAACCTTCGCCTCTGGTGTTTGTTTACATAGTCAACTTGTCTACCTGAACAGGTCAATTTATTGTTCAGTAGTACTCCGACGGCATACAAGATTCCCAGGGGTGGAGAAGCTCCAAATGGAGACAAATGTTCCAAGATTCAAGAGTTACTTACCTACATTGTATGATTCAATCCATTCCCCATAACCCTTAAAGTGCCAATCACAACTGCAGCAGACAACACTTTTAAAATTTTATTTTTTTTATTATTATTTTTTTTTTTATAGAAAATAAGTTGACATTTCATGTGAATTTTCACATAATATGTTAGGACTTATTATTTTTTATGAAAAGTAAAAATATATATAGAATGTTGTCTGCTACAAATTTTGCCTGGGGCTTTAGGAGTTAAATTAATGAAACACTGAATCTAATATTTTAGGCTGGCTGTAGAGAGAAACTCGAAGCAAAGATGTTAGAAAGTCAAAGGGGCAGTTTAGCGGAATTTAGATTAGAAATGTGTTCCAATAACTATATACAGCTGATAAACACTTTAAACAGGTTCCATAATAGGATTATCTTACCAGCATTCCAAGATCTGTATCTTGAACAGTGTAAGTCACTAGTCTATACTCTATTCATAATTTACTGACACTGGAGTCACATCAGTTCAATCTTTCAGTGTGCATGACTAGCCCCTTAGCATAAATATATGTGAAGATACCCAGGAAATGTCTATCATGAAACACAGCCGTCCCGGGGCACCATAAGGAGGAGAGATGAGGAACAAATAATGACAAAACAAATGCCACATATGAAGCCACCAATGCACAAAGAAGAAGTACATGTCTAATTCTTAGCCGAAGTTTCCCCTTCCCGTACCCCTTATGAACAGCATAGGTACTGGTGAGACTGTGAAGATGATCAGGCTCAGCTGAACCTTTGCTGTTACATATGCTACAGTGGCTCTTCTCCCATGAAGCAGCTCATTTATAGTTTCCTGTAACATAGATACAGTTGACTCTCGTTATCTCGAATTCCAAGGGACTCTCTGAAATACTTCGAGGTATCCGTACTTCGACATATCAGATTTGCAGAATTAAGGAAAAATAATTTGATTAATCATGTAATTGGTAAATGTGTAATTGGACTCTTGAAGTTAGAGATATATTGAAAACATTGTGGAAAAGGGGAGAAATTGCTCCTCAGGAGCAATTTCTCCTCTTTTCTACAATATTTTTTACTTGTTGTTAGATTTTCATATTTAGGCAGGGACCAGATTTTCACTTTGAGAAAAGCGGTTATTCGAGATAAACAAGGTCGAGATAGTGAGAGTCAACTGTAATTTTCAATGAGCTTGCCATGAATAGACAAAACCAACACGACCAGAAAATTATGCCAATAATTTTTGTATCTCTTTCTGTATTTCTGACTCAATCCAAACATCTCACACTGAGCTAATGTATTTGACCTAATTACCGCACATACCCCTATAAGCGCACAGTCAAGCAGTTTTGTAGTCTTCAGATTACAGTCCATGTATTTGTATCTACTTTATAAAAGCATATGTTGTGGGGACATTTGAATTGCCTGGACAAGTCGAGGCAATTCGACAAGTCAAGGCAATTCAAATCAGTACCCACAGCATATGCTTTTATAACGACAATCAGAAACGAATATCGTGTAAGCATCATAAATAATCCTCTCATGAAATCCTCTGTTAATCTTTCTGTGAAGTGTGCCCTTATAAGGTGCATATTTTACTTAAGATTTTCCCACTAATTTTGAAAAACCTAAGCGCACCGTGCGGTAATTAGATCAGTATTTATAAAAGGATGTTTTCTGTATTCATTAACCCTTAAAGTAACATTGAAATATTGTAGCAGACAATATTATTTCCTTTTTTTTTTTTTTTTTTTTTTTTTTTTTAATTTTTTCAGAATATGACGCTAGACATTGCATCTGGCTTCTTGCCCAGCAGCTGATTTAATTGAAATATCAAAACTTCATTTTTTTTATTCTCTTTTGAGAATGGCACCTGCTGTGCTGTGAAACCCAGATAAAAGGTGCTTCTACTTAATATCCTGAATATAGGAAAAATATTACTTCTTTTTGATTTAAAAAAGTGCCTTATCTGGAGCTATGCAGGATTATTTTTGTCATTCTGACATTTTCTGGTTTGAAATCGTAATAATGCTATGCATTGTGTACACTTGTTTCAGTGTTCATCTGTCCCAGCCTAGGATTTTACGAGTTCCTGGACATTGAACTACTACCACAGATTATATCATGGCAACACAAGGAAGGTTGCTATGGCAGCATGAGTCGTCCTAGTGCCAAAGACAGTGAAGGAGTAAATCTTAAACCTGTGCTTGATATTCTGGATTATGACTATGTAGATACTCTCAAACATCCCCATAATGTTGCCAAGGGAATTAATTTGACAGATGTCATAGGGAATATAGACATTGGCTCCCATGTCATTCCCAGTGTAACAAATAGGAAGTTGCTTGCATATGTTGATACATTGTGGGATGGCACAGTCATCAAAGGAAGACAATTGCTGGTAGAGAAGTCAATGACAGGTTTGTTATGTTAACATTTAGAAAAGACATCAATTAAAAAAAAAACAACAACGTATTTAAAAAAAAACAAAAAAAACTTAACACCTTGGTAACTCCAGAAAAGATCTCATATTTTTCTTATTTCTCAATGTTGTGGCGCCTCAGTGACATACTTCTGATGAGTTCCAATAACTTTTTCTTTTCTTGGAGAAATAAGAAAAATATAATGTAGCTACACCTTGTTTTCTGGAACTATCATTCAGTTTTTGTATCTCTGTCATGAGTCAGTTAAATTGCCATTTTTCTAAGCATTTTATGCAATTATTACCCTCGTGAGGGTAATATGACAATTTGTTCACCCAAGGCAGGTAACATTGAGGGTGAACAAATTCTCATAATACCCTCGTACAAGGGCAACAATTGTTTTATTATACTGAACTCTTACATTTACAACTCTGCTGACAGCAATGACATTACTTGAGAGGGTAATATTGTGGGGAAACCTGATAGAAAATTACCCTGCATTTGAAATGCGGTTATGGTAGTGATATCAGAGGGTAATATTGCAGGGAAACCTGATAGAAAATTACCATGCATGTGAACTGCACTTACCGAAGTGTTGTCAGAGGATAATATTACTTGTGAGGGTAATATTGCAGGGTAGCCTGACAGAATATTACCCTGCACATGATATAATAATACAAGTTTGTGTCATGCTACCTTGTGGTTATGCACTGATATTTAACCATAAGCTGGCTTGCTTCAGTTGATTCTAGGTGACTTCACCATGGTTAGATTTTTTCTCCAGATTTTTATATCCCTATATATAGTGGCAGGGTATTATGGTATCATGGTGGTTGTCTGGGTGTCCATCCATCTGTCCATCTGTCCATCAATCCATCTGTCTGTTGTATGTCTATCCACCCATATTTTCATTTCCAGACAATAACATGAGTAAATGTCTATGGATTTTCACCAAACTTGGTGTGTGCATTGATGTTGTGGAGATTGGGTTTTGGATTGCTAATGGCCAAATTTCATTAATTTTTGACAGAGTAATCTGCCCGTAACATGTCTATATTTTCAATTCCGGGTAATAACTTCAGTAAATATCAGTGAATTTTCTCCAAACTTGTTATGTGCTTTGATATTGTGGAGATCTGGTTTGGGATTACTGATAGGCAAATTTCGTCAATTTTGACAGGTCTGTATTTTATTTCCAGACAAAAACTTTGGTAAATGTCGGTGGATTTTCACCAAACTTGGAATGTGCATTGATATTGTGAAGATTGCTAATGGGCAAATTTCATCAGTATTTGACACAGTTATCTGCCCCCCAAACCTCCATATTTTAGTTTCAGTACAATAACTTGAGTAAATCTCGATGGATTTTCTCCAAATATGAATTGTGCATTCATATTGTGCAGATCTGGTTTGGGATTGCTCATTGGCAAATTTTATCAGCCAGCGACATGATAATGTGTGTTTGTGTGGGGGTGGATGGGGGGGGGGGGGGGGGTTGGATTGAGGGGGCATATTATCGTTTCATGTTTTTATTTCTAAATATATTAATACGGCTGTTTATTCTTTAGAGAAATTTTTTTCTAAATATATTAATACGGCTGTTTATTCTTTAGAGAAATACAATAGACTGGATATCAATCGCTTGTTTTGGGTACACACGGAATTGTTTCACTGAGACAGTATTTACAAGATACATTTGGTTGCAAAAATAGCGAAATTTATCCCAAATTATCACCTTAGTTATCACTGTACCTTTAATTTATTTATACCTTGTGAATTCTTCTACATTAACTCTTTGGATAGGTTCATTTCCTATATAAGGGGTGTCTGCTAACCATTAGTTCTTATTTTTGTCATGTTTTGTAGAAATATCTGAACTTAATGCAAACAATGTAGACCCTGATCAATCTGGTTCTACAATGTTTGCCAGTGTTCCTTTTACAGGACGCTAGGCTTATATGGGTTAAGGTGATAACTGAAGTGATAATTTTTGATAATTTTAATTTTTGACACAAATGTTTTGGTACATTTAACTTGATAGTTTAGTGTACGCATGCTTATGGAAAGGTCAATAGCTTCAGATAAGGTGCTTTTTCCATCTTAAAAGCACTGATAATACCGTATTTACCACATGTATTCGGACAGACAGGCCTGAGCACACAGTTTAGACCCAGATGAGATGCCGCAGAACGCAGCGTCTCATCTGGGTCTACACTGTTTGCCACTTATCCAGCAATTTTTAGACACAACATCGGGTAGTGAATTGTACAGGTTCAAATTTTAGAACATATATGGTAAGGAGTTGACGTGTCCGAATACTTAGGGTAAATACGGTAGTTTTCTTTTTTTTCCCCATGAAAACATGCATTATGGGTACTCATTAGAAGCACCTTGCTGAGGTGCTTATAATGATTACCGTAATAACCCGTAATAACCCTAAGCATTGGGACAGATATGCCTTGGCAAACAGTGTAGAACCAGATCAGACACCACATTTTTGCAGAGTCTGATCAGGGTCTACACTGTTTTCCAAACATACAGCAATATTTTAGATACATCAACAGGTATTAGAACAGACTAATACAAATTTTAGGACAAGTATGGTGAATAGATAAGGTGTCCCAATATTTAGGGTAAATATGGTACTCACAACATGTTTTCTTGGAGAAATAAGAAAAATGTTGTTGATATCCTCCTATCTGGAGCTATGCATTTTCCAACTAAAAAGAACTGGGCCCAGTTGTTCAAAACTAATGATGTCGTTAGTTACTGTATCGTTAAAACTTTGATCATTAAATATAGCATATACGCTAATATTTTTGCTGAAAAAATGTGAGTGGCTACTCACATTTTTTTAGCAAAAATACCTCTGAATTAGATATTGTACTTACTAGAACAGTTAACATTTTGACCACTGACAAGCTGGTTAAGCTAACGATGCTTTGAACAACTGGGCCTTGATTTTTTTTTTTTCCAAAACAGATGTTGCTATACAAGATCATAAGACTTGTTAAGGAGGAGTATCAGGTGATAATTCTGGGATAATTATTCTTATTTCTCCATAAAGACATATGTTGTGGGTACTCATTAGAAGCGCCTTGCTGAGGCGCTTCTAATGAGTACCCACAACATATGTTTTTATGGAGAACTGGCGCAAATTATCCCATAATATTCACCAAATACTCCTCCTTAACAAGTCCTCTGAAGATCAAAGAATTCTTCTTTAGATTTTATGATGTTCCTTTGCAAGAAGATTTTATCATGTTTTACACTCATCCAAAAATAACTGAAATGCTATTGGTGAGATTCACGGACACTAAAACATTATTTCTGACAAAATTATTTAGTTCTTGGAGTCAGATTTCTCCAGCTTTATTTGAGACAGCTGAAGAGTCGTATTGAAGCTTTGCGTGCTGGGTAAAAAATTCAGGAGAAAATATTTTGAAATATTTTTATTTTTTCCAGAAAATAGACTGACATTTTGTGCAAATTGACAATTTGCATGAAATCTCAAAGCCTATTTTCTGGTCAAAAATAAGAAAAGTATTGTCAGTTTGTCATCTGCCGAATTAGCCCAGAGAGTGGTAAAAGTTAAACTCTTTATTAACCCTTGTCCTGCTGAATAAATTAAGATGCCACGCCCACTTCTAATTTATAGCCAATCAGATTACTTGATCCGGATTGTTGCTATAAATTCACAAACTTAATGTCAAACAGTGCAGATCCAGATCAGTTGGCTTCTTCAGAAGCCAACTGATCTGGATCTACAGTGTTTGCAAAGGCAGGGTATATCCGGGTTCAGCAGGACAAGGGTTAAGACATATAAATTACTTATTTCTCTGTGAAAATTTATTTTTTGGTACTCAGTAGGACACCTCATAAAAGTGCTTATAATGAGAGCCTGTTTTTGTGGAGAAATAAGAAAATAAAGCAAAATTTAGGCCAAAAAAGTATGGAATAAAGTGTTCGAAATTTTAGGACATTTACCGTAATAAACAGTTTCTTTGAAATAAATTCATACCTGAAATACAAAATATTGAATAGCAAAGGGGTGATCCTGAGGACATTGGTAATTTTACTCTATCTCATCTGGGTCAATTTTGTTTACAAAAGTTTTTATTATTGCCTGTCACTGTGAGTGTTAATTAAGAAATAATCTTTCCCTTCTGTGAATTATTGCGAACAAGGCATGGAGATGGAAGGCAGATTAAGAAATATTAATTTAACCTCCTGTTAGAATAGGGCTTTATAACATTTTCATACAAATTTTAGGTGAAAAGCCAGGAAAGTATCATTCTTTGGTGGCCTGCAAGTATTTGCCTAGAACATTTTTATGTTGAATAAATTTTATATGAACCTGGGCACAGCAGTACTGCATGTGTGCCCAGTTAAGACTCAGATCAACCTGCACATCTACACAGACATATACAGGGTTTTCCCTGACTCACATTTTGGCAGTTTTTACCCCCAAAATCTTGTTTCTTAAAACTAGGGGAAAGAGTCCTGAGTGATGCATATATAATCAAGTTCAAAATCAATTTTATTTATCCAGGTCTTTGTATTTTACATTCTTAAATTGATTTTATTTTTCAGAGAAAATAAGACTTGACATTCATGTGAGTTGTCTGCTAAGCAGACAATTCACATGAAATGTCAAGCCTTATTTTCTTTGAAAGAAAGTACTTTAAAGTGTTGTCTGCTGCAGTTGCGATTAGTGCCTAAAGGGCCCTCTTTAAAACAATAAATCCCTAAATCTTATTAAAGGATCCCTTAACTCTGCATAAGGGAGTCCCTGGGACACTTACTTTAAAACCCTTAGGAAAAACCCTGATGTACTCTTCACTGTCTACCTGAAAATGCTTTGGATCCTTGGCTACCAACAGAGTGACCCACTAAGAGTTGACTCAGATTGTGTGGATGCACAGGCTGATCTGAGTGTTCACTGAGTACACATGCAATCTTGTAGGAAATGCTGTGCTTCCGCTCATATGGAAACAGCTGTAGCACAACAGATAAAGTGGGAAGATAAATATAGTTTTGTTGTTTTTTTTTTTTTGTTGTTTTTTTTCATTATTTTTCCATGAAAATATGGTTTTATCATCCATTTAGAGTCTGAAGATGATTTTAATGAGATGCCATAAATTGTATGTCAAAATTAATACTTTCAGATGTGTGCACAGCAAAGACAGCAAAGTTTGTGTATTTCATCCATTCTTATCAAGATCATTTCTGGGCCTAGTTGTTCAAAACTAATGATGTTTTTAATTAATGTATCATTGCAATTTTGATCATTTTGATCATTAAAAATGGCATATATGCTAATATTTTTTATGAAAAAATGTGAGTAGCTTTTGCAAAAGCTATTCACATTTTTTCAGCAAAAATACCTGTGAATTTGGTATTGTACTTACTAGAACAGTTAATATTTTGACCACTAATGAGCTTGTTAAGCTAATGATGCTTTGAACAACAGGGCCCTATTCATCAAATTACATTTTACAGCATCCAGTGATACTCTAAGCAGACTATGGCGTGATATACGTTGCAATATTGTATCGGATAATATATTTGTTCCATATTAAAATTTGGGGGTGGTCGGGTGGTGCGAAGGTGCTGTGTATCTTACATCACTGGGGCGTCCAACTGATATTGGCTTACAGTTGGGCAAGGCCTGCTATCCTTGTACAAATGTAGTGGGTAAGGGTAGAGGGGGAATGTTTTTATTTCTTCTGTTTCTTCACTTTCATTCCTGTTCCTCTTTCTTCCCTGTCCCTCTCTTTCATCTCCTCTACTCTCTCTTCTATCTCTTTTCTCCCTTTCTCTGGGAGACGACACAAAATGACCCTCAAGGGTTGACGTGTCGTTAAACCCCAACACAATCAAATCCATATTAAAATTATTTATTCTGTATCAAGATATTTATTGCCAATAAAATATATTTATTCACAATAAAACATTTATTTGCGATATAAAAATATATTTCTTTGCTACATGGATATTTATTGCCAATAGAAATATATTTATTTACGATAAAATATTCATTGGCAATAAAATATATTTATTCACATTGTATATATATTTGTTTGCAAATTAAATATGCATTGATACAATATTTTATGTGGACAATAAAAAATCACAATATATAAAATATATATTTATTTGCCAAAAAGAAAAAAAAAGGTTTATTGACAATTTTTACAAAAAAAAAAAAAATTGTTGTAAGCTAAAAAAATATATTGGGTAAAATTAGCATTGTGGGATATGATGTAGCCTTGTAACAGATAATTTCATGTGCTCGACAAAATTTCCGGTGGTTTGTTCCTTGGTCAACTCGCTGCTTAGATTTTCGCACCTTAGACTTTCGTCCTTAGATGCCCCCATGTTTGCCGGTTTCATAGAATGTTAGAAACTTTGTTGCAGTTTTGTTATCTCTTCTATGAGAACTTTAGCTCTAGTTTCCCAGTCTGCACGGAACATTAGGATTACAAGACACGTATGGACTAGTGGTCAAACATCAGCCCCCAAGATGTGGACAATATATTCAAGTATATAATACTTTTAGGTTTAAAACAATCATATGGACCGTTATTCCATGCGAATTACTTGTCACCTCCAAAACAAAGAAACTGCAACACACGGGAGAAATACTGAGTTGACTTGTATCCGGGGGTGCGAGGTGACCAAGAATCAAAAGGTGCGAATCGACTAAGTTCGAAATGACCAAGAATCGAGTTGACCATAAGCCGCGAACCAAAACAATATGGCAGCGCTCTGTGTAATCAATAGAGGCTACCATTATCAGGTTTCACAGAGCCAATGAAATTCGGTGATACAAAACCGTGTCATATCCCACAATGCTAATTTTACCCAACATATTTTTTAGCACATTGCAGATAAATATTTTTTTATTGTGACACAACAGAATACTGATTCAATAAATATGTATCAATTTTATTAACATATTTTATATTTTGAATACATATATTTTTATTGCCAATACATATCTTTTTGTTGCCGATGAATATAATGATTATAGAACAAATATTTTTATTTTGAAAAAAAAGAAAAAAAAAAAAAAAATATATATATATATATATATATATATATATATATATATATATATATATATATATATATATATATATATATATAATTTATTGGCAATAAATATATTTTATTACCAATGAATATTTATTTTGCAAATTAATATTTTTTATTGCCAATAAATAAGATTTATTGCCAATGAATATATTTTATTGCCAATAAATATCTATTTTGCATATAAATATATTTTTATTTGGCATAAATATCTTAATATAGAATACATATTTGAATATGGAATAAATATATTACCAGATACAATATTGCAACGTATATCACGCCATAGCAGACAGTGAAGGTCCTGATTAGACTTGGCAAATTTTGCAAGCTTATCTGGGCCTTTGATCACAGCTCCAGATAAGAAGGGGTAGCCACATAATATTTTTGTTATTTCTCTGCAAAAGCATATGTTGTGGGTACTTATTAGAGTTGCCTTGGTTAGGTGCTTTAATGACGAGCACAATGTATGTTTTTCGTGGAGAAATAAGAAAAGTATCAATAACTTTTGGTTGAAAAAAGCATCTGGAGCTATGCTTTGTTGCTGTCAATATATGCTGTAAGGGCCTTTCCCTAACCCATTGTAGTCTGAAGACCTCTAAAAGGGTAATTGGCAAACAGTGCAGACACAGATCAGATGCCACAGAACAAGGAATCTGATCAGGGTGTCCGCTGTTTGCAAATAGTTAACCATTTTTCTATAGGAATGTCTAAATCAGATAGCCTGACATACCTAAAATCAAAAGTTGAAGCTTTCAGTATATAGTGTGCGAGAGTTCATACAGTCTACAATGGGTCAATGTTGAAGCTCATATTTCATATTGAAATAAGAATTTTATCAATGTGTATGTTTGGAGAAAAAACAACAACAAAAATTCAACACATCATTTTTACCATAAATATTGGGACACCTTAACTCCTTACCACACATGTTAAAATATTAACAAGTCCATCTTACCACATGTTCATGTATCTTAAAACTGAATGCGTCACGAAAACATGCCTATATAATTTTGACCCCCTTAAACCCCACTTTTATATAGTAAAACTGGGGTTTGCAGGGGTATAAGTTATTTTTCTTATTTCTGCTCAAAACATAGATTGTGGGTGCTCGTTAGAACCGCCTCGACGAGGCGGTTCTAACGAGTACCCACAATCTATGTTTTGAGCAGAAATATGAAAAATATCACAGTTTTTTATCTGAAAATTTTAAATTTTTGATGGAGAAATTTTCTATATATTTGAATAGGTGTGTTTTCGTAATGGAGTGGCAAACAGTGTAGACCTTGATCATATGCCATGTTCTGGTGCATCTACACTGTTTGCTTAGGTTGGTCTGTCCCAATACCTAGGGTAAATATATTTGATGGAGTTCTGAGGCTGGTCATTTGTTATTATCTTACAGGTGATTGTTTAGCACACAAAACAGGAGTGGCCAGTGGAGCTCTTGTGATATTTCTGAGGTTCTTGTGTGAGCCAGATGCTGCCTTCCTCTTCTTTAATAGAAAACATGAACTGAAACCATCTGTAGATTTAAGGTCAGTCTCAATTCAGACGCAGTCTGGGCAAAGGAAAGTTACAATAACCAATAACAGTACCGCTCTGCACATAGATAATCTCATGGAGAATTCTGTTCACATTGCTAACAATAAAACTGAATCTGATGCAGTTGAAAAATTTAAGCGTAAACAAAGTAAAACTGATAATGGCAATGTTTTGAACAAAAATGAAAGGAAACTTGTTTCTTCACAAGAAAATGTGATACATATGAATCAGAATAAACAAAATTTCCAACAAGATAGCGATATCACTTCTAATCAAAATCTGTTGAATGCAAATCAAAATTTGCAGCAGCTTGGAAACTTAGATAGTAAAGTAGATACTGTCAGATTGTTGCACTTAAATGATCAGCCCAGTAATTTACTACTTGACAGAGTTGTCCGACAAAACAATCCCTTAGAAATGAAAAAGCTGGTAGCAGATGGTAGGTACATCAGGGAAAGTAGTAATTTTGTAGGAATGCCTGTTCAGCAAGCTGAGTCAAATCAACATATAGAAAATGATGGAGATGGGATTAAGGCTGAACATCTGCCAGATCAAGAGAAACAACCTGTTGTTCTTGACATTCCTGATGAGGATATTGGTGACAAAGGAGATGATGATGAAAATGATGATTATGATGATGATGGTGGTGATGATGATGGTTACGATGATGAGGATGAAAATTATCAGGAAGAACATGATAATCAGCCCCAGCTGCCAAAAGATCCTGATAATGTTGGTGATGATAAGGGTGATAATGATGAAGATGATGATGATTATAACAATGAGGATTATGATGATGAGAAAGAGTATGATGCTGATTATGACAAAGACTTGAAAAGTGCCAAAGAAGACAGTGTTATTAAATCTGTCGATGCTGCAGCAAACAAGGATGTTCTAAAAGGTCATATAAATGCTAGAAATATTGTGCATAGGAATGATTTCCAGTCTGATCATGATGATTATGGGGACAATAAAAGGTATGATGATAAAAATGTAAAACATGTTAATCATGACAGATATGCATATGATGATTATAAGAATGACAATGATGATGAGGATGATGAAGACGAAAATGAGGATGATTATGACTATGATGATAAAAATGAAGATGTAGAGATCAAGGACAGTAATGCAGATATTAAACTCAACACAGTAAAACATCTAAAACCAAAACCCACTTCTGATGGTGCTCTACAAAGTAACTTGAACATATCTAATCACACTACAGTATCATCGAAATCAGCAATTTTTGTTTTTGCAATTCCTTTTGTTTTAATTGTTCTTTTAATGTATAGATTTATAAAGAAAAGACGAATTCACTTTAGATACAAACCTAGAATCTCATTTAAAGTTTAAATTATGTAAAGTTGTTTTATATTATTTATTTCTTTAGTGTGAATTAGCTCACTTGAGCTATGGCAAGGAGATTGGTTGTATTTGTTGTTTTTAGTTGTTTTTTATTTTCTGAAGTATTCTCACTTGATCTATGAATGGGTTGAACAGAAGCATATTTGGGGAGGAGTATTTGACGATAATACTGGATAATTTTCTCCAATTAATTATTCTGGGATAATTTTCTCCAATTCTCCCTAAAAAAAGTATATTGTGGGTACTCATAATAAGTGCCTCAATGAGGCAGTTATTATGAGTACCTAGAACATGTTTTTTTTTTGTTGAGAAATAAGGAAGTTCCAGAATTATCTCCAAATACTCTATAACAAAGAGGACTTGTTAAGAATGAGTTTTTATGATAGTTCTGGGACAGTGGTAATTTTCTCCAATTCTATACAAAAATGTATACTGTGGGTACTCATTAGAAGCACCTTTGGAAAGTGGTTCTAATGAATACCCACAACATTGTTTTTGGGGTGTTTTTTTTTAAGAAATAAGAAAAATTATCTCAGAGTTATCACCAATACTCTTCAACAAGTACTATGGTTGAAGTAATTGTATGATTGATTGTATGTTTACTTTTATTTAAAAAAAAAAAAAAAAAATCAACCTGTTCTTGAACAAAGTACAGTTTGTTCATATATGGACATAATAGTCACAAATATGCTTTAAATACCTGAGTACAAGTATCAATGCTGTAGGTAAGCTGTGTATTTATTTCAGTTTAAGTAGTTTTCTTTTTTTTTTTTTTCTTCTTTAGCCGGCTTTGGTGGCTCAGTCTAATGCATGGCTGACTGGTGATCAGGGCCCAGTTGTTCAAAGCGTCGTTAGCTTAACGAGCTCGTTAAGGGTCATTTCGTTAACTGTTTCAGCAGATTTAATATACAATATTCTGATATTTTTTGCTGAAAAAATGTGAGTAGCTTTTGCACTGCAAACGCTACTCACATTTTTTCAGCAAAAAATTTCAGCATATTTGCGTATCACTCGATGTAAATTTTAACGAATCGTTAACTAACGACATCGTTAGCTTTGAACAACTGGGCCCAGGAGGTTGTTTGGTTTGATACCCAGTCCAGCAACATTCTTATGTAGAGATTGATCATGAAATATTTTCTATGGTCATTCTCTCCCTCCTGCTGATTCAGGAATGGCAGTTTCTGGCAAAAGAATGCACATAAATACTGGTCAACGGTTTAGAGGACTAAGCCTGCCAAGGAAAAGTGTGGTTAAGTAAATTGACAGGCTTGACATGACCTAATGGGTTGACTGGGGCATAAAACCTCAACTCAAAAAAAAAAAACATTTTTTTTTTTTTCACGAAGATGTATTTTGTAGTATCATATTTATTACCTAAAGTATTCGGACACCTCACTCCTTACCGTACTTGTCCTGAAATTTGAACAAGTCCAATTGATTACCTGTCAGTGTGTCTAAAATTGCTGGTTGAATGGCACACAGTGTAGACACTGATCAGGGCCAGTTTTTCTGATTATGGAATAGGGTTTTGTTTCTTGTGGTGTGGTGCCAAGGCGGAAATGAGAGTAGCCCCCTTTTTGAAGCAATATTGCTAAGGAGACTTGTTCTAGATTTGTCTTGAGTGGGTGTAAAAATATATCTGTTCTGGTTGCACCACTGTATACTGGCAGAAATGTTAGTATACTGTAATGGATTGATAGATAGAAAGGCAATTCTGCTGAGAACCATGAAGAAAATATTTTATCTGGATACTGGTCTTATCTGGAGTTAAAATACTCATAATTTCTTAGCATCAATTATTCACCTATTCAAAGTGAAAGGGAATCCTCAGTTGTGTGATAATCATTGTGGCATCTCTTTATTGTCAATTGCTGGGAAGGTCCTTGCAAGTGTTCTACTTAACCGACTGAATGAACACCTTGAACAGTCAAGGCTTCTACAGAAAGCCAGTGTGGATTCAGAATTCAGAAAGGACAGAGGAACAATCGACATGATCTTCACAGCAAGGCAGCTTCAAGAGAAATGCCAGGAACAGAACATGGACCGCTACATGACCTTTGTTGACCTTACCAAAGCATTTGATAAAGTCAGTCGTGAGGGTCTTTGGAAAGTTATGGCGAAGTTTGGCTGTCCGACTAAGTTCATAGCAATGGTGAGGCAGTTCCACGATGGTATGCTTGCACAGGTCCAAAATGATGGTGAGTTTTCTGATCCATTCCCAATGACAAATGGTGTCAAGCAAGGCTGTGTACTAGCCCCAACTCTGTTCAGCCTGATGTTCTTTGCCATGCTCACAGCTGCTTTCCAGCATGGTGACAGTGGTATACCTATTAGGTCTCGCTTTGATAGGAAGCTTTTCAACCTTAGAAGGTTGCAAGCCAAATCCAACGTGCAGAGGTGCTAGATGAGTTCCTCTTTGCTGATGACATGGCAAAGGGTGCTCCAATAGAAGAGAAAATGCAAAAAGGTGTAGATCAAGTATCTGACTCCTGTGACAGCTATGACCTCACAATCAGCATCAAAAAGATCGAGGTGGTTTATCAACTAGCACCTGGCAAGCCTAACATTACAGTGAGAGGTCAAAGATTGCAAGTGGTAGACAAGTTCACCTACCTTGGAAGCACATTGTCAAAGAGTCATGCACATTGATGATGAAGTCAATGGCAGGATTGCCAACACTAGTGCAGCATTCGGCCGACTACGTGGTAGTGTTTGGACCGAAGTGGAATCAGGCTTGACACAAAGCTGGAAGTCTACAAAGCTGTGGTGCTGCCAGCACTATTGTATGCATGCGAAATGTTTACAGTTTACCAACGGCAATCCAAAAGACTGAACCACCTCCATACGAGCTACCTTAGAAAACTTTTAAAAGTTAAGTGGCAAGACAGGATTCCAGACACGGAAGTCCTGAAAAGGGCAGGGATGCAGAGTGTACATACGCTTCTGAAACTGGCACAGTTAAGATGGACAGGCCATGTTACTAGGATGCCTAAGGAATATTTGCCAAAGAAAATCCTCTATAGAGAACTAGAAATAGGTAAACACTCCCATAGTGGTCAGAAGAAGCGATACAAAGATACCCTCAAAGCCTCCCTCAAGGATTTCAACATACCAACAGAGTCGTGGGAACAAATTGCACAGAACTGAACAAAGTGGCCAGGCCTCATCAGAAGAGGTGCTAGTGAATATGAGACAAAAAGAATCAGCGAAGCCGAGCAGAAATATGCACAATGCAAAGCTAGAGCTAAGACATCACCAACAGAGCTGCCTTGCTCTGACCTCTGTTGTTCCATCTGCAAAAAACAGCTTAGAGCTAGAATTGGTCTAATCAGCCATCTTAGAACACACAAACAGTAGCATTTCTCGCATGTGATTAAGATCGGTCATTGTCAATAATGACAGACAAACTATTATGACAGTTGACACAGTTTCATATATCTCTGTGAATATATATTCTAGAATCTTATTTGAATATTCTCACATACACAATGATTAGTCTATTTATTTGATAAACTACAGTAAATATACTAAAATTTTGTGCACAGTTTTTGACAAAATTGCACATGCAAACAGTTGCAGACCCACATCAAACTGCTCTTTCAGGACACTGTTTGCCATTTCACTGAGCATTTTAAGAAACAACTGCATAAAAAGCAAATTGTAGGCCAAAAAGTATGGAATAGAGTGTTTAAAATTTTATGACATTTACCGTACTGTATTAACCCTAAATATTGGGACATCTTGACTCTTGACCATATTTGTGCTAAACTTTTAACAAGTACATTTTTGAAGCTGTTTATCTGTCTAAAAACTGCTGGAATGAGTGGCATTGTGAACCCTGGTCAGATCCCACATTCTGTAGCCAGATGCAGCATTTTGTATCATCTGATCTGGTCAACACTGTTTGCTCAGGCCTTTCTGTTCCAATAGGATAAATTTCCAAAAATTTCAAACACTTAATTCCATACCTTTTTGGTCTATTTTTTTTTTTTATGCAGTTGATTCTTAAAGCACTTAGTGGAATGGCAAACAGTGTAGATCCTGATCAGACTGCTCCTTAAGGAGCAGTCTGATCTGGGTCTGCACTGTTTGCATATGCCATTTTGTCAGACACTTTGGTGTACGAAATTTTAGGACATTTACCGTACTGTGGGTTATTACAGTTGGTGCCCATGCAGTACACTTGCATGTACCTTATTTACCTTAACCAACAGATAGACCAGGCCAAACAGTGGAGACCCATATTAAACTGCTCCTAATGGAGCAGTTTTATTGGTGTCCACACTGTTTGCTATTCTGTTACCTTTTAGACATCATCAAGTAGACAAATGGACGTATAAAAAATTGGCGGCTCATTTGGATGTTGATCTGACTGGTGATCAGGAAGTTGCGGGTTCGACCCCCGCCAGGTCGGCTACATTCTTTCATGGAAATTTGATCATGAAATATTTTTGGTCATTCGCTCCCTTCTGTTGATTTAAGAAAGGCAGTTGTCAGTTTTTGGCGAAAGAATGTGCACAATACTGGTTAACCGCTTAGAGGACTATGCCTACCCAGTAAAAGTGTGGCTAGGTAAATTGACGGCGCTTGACATGACCCCATTGGGTTGACTGGGCCTTAAAACCTCAACACAATTAAACAAAACAAAAATGGTTTCTGTGTTAGGGTGATGGTAAAGGTCTGGGCCTAGTTGTTCAAAACTAACGATGTCGTTAGTTAACGATTCATTAAAATTTACATCGAGTGATACACAAATATGCTGAAATGTTTTGCTGAAAAAATGTGAGTAGCTTTTGCAGTGCAAAAGCTACTCACATTTTTTCAGCAAAAAATATCAGAATATTGTATATTGAATCTGCTAAAACAGTTAATGAAATGAACCTTAATGAGCTCGTTAAGCTAACAACGCTTTGAACGACTGGGCGCTGTTGTACTTGCAGCAGGTGGAGAAAGGTGACATGTTGGTATTTTATTTCTGCACTGTCATTCCCTATTTCCTTTGTCCTCCACTTTTTCTCTCCTCTCAACTAGCTCTTCTATCCATCTCTTTCTCAGGGAGACAACACAAAATGACCCACAAGGTTTGATGTGTCATCAAAAAAGAAGTCAAGGATAAGTATGGTAAGGAGTTAAGGTATCCAAATATTTTGGGTAAATATCGGTACTATGAATATGAGTAGGCTCCCATAGGTTAGTTCTGTTTTTCTAACTCTTAAAGCACCAACTGCAGCAGACAACATTTTAATTTTTCTTTTTTTATTTTTCAGAGTAAAAGACGACAATTCAAGCAGATGATTGACATGAAATATGAGAGGGTGGACAGGGGGGGGGCGGGGGTACGGGGATAAGGGGGGGCGGGGGGTAAAGGGGGCGGGGGACGGGGGAAGAGAGGGCGGGGGACGGGGGAAGAGAGGGCGGGGGACGGGGGAAGAGGGGGCAGGGGTAGGGAAATTTTGGGCGCGGGGGGTTATACCAAAATTTGTTGTATTTTGCCGATTTTACTCTATTTTTATGTACTTAAATGCAATAACTGGGTATCAGGAGTATCTAATAGATGTATTAAAGTAAATTCAGGTATATTTACAATGAATCCGACGTTGATTTCACTTCACCGACGAGGAGTGTTCCGCCAACCGCGGTTTACATTGAATTCGTTTACGTCCGATTTCGGTTTATCTCTAGTTGATTACTTCCCTTTGATTCCGAAAGTTCACAAAATAGCCATTATCTGTCTGCCGTAGACAATCATTTTATTTGCTCATTGTTGGATAATGACTTTTGCGCTGTTCAAAAAAAAACAAACAAAACACTTCAAGATCCAACATGAATTTTCTGATAGGTGTTCCAAACACGGAATATACACGTTGCCCAATGGGGTGGTGGGGTGAGGCAAAGGTATCGTGTAACTGATATTGGCTTATAGCTGGGCAGGCCTGCTATCCTTGCAGCAGGTAAAGGTAGAGGGGAATGCTTTTATTTCTTCTGTTTCTTCACTTTCATTCATTTTCCTTTCTCCCATGTCCCTCTCTTTCATCTCCTTTACTATCTCCTATCTCTCTTCTCCCTTTCTCTGGGAGACGACACAAAATGACCCACAAGGGTTGACGTGTCGTTAAACCTGAACTCAGTCAAGTCAATCACATGTTGCCCGGTGACAAAACACGGACCATTCACGGACTAATGGACCAATAAAAATTCCGTGTCAGTGGTCCGTGAATAGTTTGTATTAATTGCAAAATATAGTAAACTTAACCGCTAATTGGTCCGTGACGTCACGTTATTCCGATTTTGATATTACTCCTAGTTCTTTTTTTTTTCTACATATATCATAAGTGGCGTCCGTTATTTAAATAACGGTCCGTGCTTTATCAAGTCCGTGAATAATAGGTCCGTGGTTTGGTGTCCGTGAATTGTAGGTCCGTGGTTTGTCAAGAGATCCGTGAATAATCGGTCAGCATTTTGTTATGCAGTCCGTGTATTGTCAAGAGGTCCGTAAGTCCATGAGTCCGTGTCCGTAAGTGGTCCGTGTTTTGTCAACCACGACACACTAACTACACGTTCGACATTTAACTCAGTTTTTGAGAAAACCACAAAAAAAATAAATAAATAAATCTCACTGACCCCCAAGTGCGAGACCTTGATTATCAAAAAATATTAAAAGAAGATGCAGATTTACATGGTATTCTTGAGTTTTGATTTCAGTAATTAATACGACTGTTTTTGTGCCAATTAGGATCAGTTTGGGCCCGGACCTAGGCCAACCACATTTTTTTTCTTGACCAGTTTACGAGGGTGAGTCAATAGGTAACCAGCATAACATTTCCGGTTGAGATCCACCTCTTCTTTTTCGATGTAATTGCCCTATAGTGTGATGCACGTAAACCAACGGTGTTCAAGTGCCATCAGCCCAGAACTGAAAAAGTCAGGGTCCTTTCCATTGACCCACTCCTCAACTGCCGTCACGACTTCTTCATCAGATCGGAAATGAAGTCCACGGATAGCCTTTTTCAAGTTTGGGAATAGGAAGAAGTCGCTAGGAGCTTGGTCAGGCGAATAGGCAGGATGTGGTATTAATTCATACCCTTTTCGCTCTACAGCATCCATTGCAACTTTACAAGTGTGGACTCTCGCGTTGTTTTGTTGCAGCAAAACATCTTCAGAGAGTTTATCTCGGCGTTTTTCACGGATGGCGGTTCACAGCTGGTCTAACAAGTTTGCATAGTATACTCCAGTTATTGTACATCTCTTGGGTAAAAAGTCCAACATAATAACGCCTTTTGCATCCCAAAATACTGTGGCCATCACCTTGCCAGCAGATGGTTGCGTCTTGAACTTCTTTGGCCTCGGGGACCCAGGCCCTTCCCACTGACGACTGAGTTTTATTCTCTGGCTCATAATAATGAACCCAAGTCTCATCTACAGTCACCAGACGCAAAAGAAAATCATCTTTTGACCTAAAACGCTTCAACAAGACGCTACATACTGATGCTCTGATTGCCATTTGCTCATCGCTAGGGATCTGGGGACCCAACGGGCTGTTAGCTTGCGCATACCTAAACGATCATGTAAGATTGTTGAAACGCTACCATGTGAAATGCGCTGTTTCTTCCACCTGAATTCGCCTATCAGAGTATACCAGATCCCGAACTTTCTTACACATTTCTTCGCCTGTGGCATCCAGTGGGCGTCCAGACCTGGCTTCATCTTTTAAAGACGTTCTACCGCGTTTGAATTCCCCTACCCAGAATTTAACCTGAGCATAATATGGTGCAGAAGACCCATAAACATCGGCTAACTCGCCGTGTATTTCCTTGCCTGTTTTACCTTTTAAATACAAGTACCAAATTACAGCACGGTACTCAACTTTAGATGAAAAGCATGCCTTTGCATCACTAGCCATGTTTGACATTCAATATCTTATTAAAGAATGACTCGATACGTGTGCAATTTTGTACCCATGTAATAAACATATATTGAAACAAAGCATGAAAATCGTGACTGTCTCGGTCCATCGGAAATGGCATAGGTTGGTTACTTATTGACTCACCCTCGTGGGACCAGATCAAGGCCCACCACCTTGTGATACTTACGCAGACTTTTGAAATGGAGGGTGCAAATATTTAGCTATTCTGTAAACGGGGTGCAAATGCTAAGGAAATACCGATTCGGGGGTAAAAATTAGTGGTGTAGTTTGGGGTCAAAATCTGCATGAATGTATTTTGCTTAGTCATGTTTAAATTTAATTATAGCATTGGGGATATTAAAAATTATGATTTAGGGGAGGGAATAGTTTGCTTGGGGGAGGGAAGTGGTGGTAAGGGGGGAGGGAAGTGGGGGAAAGGGGAGAGGGAAGTGGGGGAAAAGGGGGAGGGAAGTGGGGGTAAGGGGGGAGGGAAGTGGGGAATGCCTACCCCCCTGTCCACCCCCTCAAATATCATCGTTTTTTTTCTCTGAAAAATACTAAAAAAAAATCAGACTGCTACAGTTTTGCTTGGTGCTTTAAAGGTTTATACAGTATACTGTCTAATTTTCTAGTCGCCTTACTGTGATTTTCTGTTTATTTTCTGTTTATGTCTTTTAAGCTGTTCAACTCCATAGATCAAAGTGAAATGCATACTTGGAAAGCTGCCAGTAAAGAGAGGGCTAATAATGAATCATCCCATCATGCTTAGCATGCTGGGTAAAATATTCAGCAGATGACACTTTGAAATATTTTCTTATTTTCTCCAGAAAATTGGGTATGACATTTCATGCAAATCGTCTCCTAAGAAGACAATTTGCATGAAACATAAACCTTATTTTCTGGGAAAAAAATACCATCAATTTATCACCTGCTGAATTTGCCCTGAGAGAGGTAAATGTTAAACAACATTTTTCTAAATAATGTCTAAAATTGAAAATGGTAGATTATTTTAGGTATTCAGAGTGAAAGGGTTATAAGTTGTTACAATGAATAGAAAACTGCATGTACCAGCATTAATGTGGGCTAAAGAGGAATGTGTTCATGGGAGATATGGAAGGCATTATTTTTTTATGATGCATCACCAGTGCTTTTTACCTTCAAAGATTTAGCAGATAATGGATAAAATTTTACTATTCATAGCTCTAGATAGAATGAGTATCAAGTAAATGTTTATATTTCTGTACAAAAACATATGTTGTGGGTACTCATTAGAAGTGCAGAGACACTTCTAATGAGTACCCACAAGATATGTTTTCTTGCAACAATAAGAAAAATATCTATAGCTGTTGGGGAAAAAAGAAAAAAAAAAAAACAGCACTTTTTATCTAGAACTATGTAAGTGTTCTATGAAAATTGGGTTGGCAATTTCATTAGTATTTTCTGTTATGATACAGCTTGAATGAAGTGTCCAGCCCCATTTTCATGGAAGAAACAAGAACATTTTGATGGCTTATTCTTGCCAAATACAAAGTAATGGTTCAAATGTTTTACTTTATATTTTTTTTTTTTTTTTTTTTACTTTTCCCCACCACACCCAAACCCCACCGAACAACTGCCACCTCTATGATGACTGTGTACATATATTTGATAAATGTGCCTTTCACGGCTCCCATATTCACTAAAATAGAGCTCCAGACAATCAAAACATGCAAGAAAGCAAGTACAGTAACTGTCCTAAAGTTTCAAATACTTTATTACATACTTTTTTAGCTGAAATTTAGCTTTTTATGCAGTTTCTTCTTAAAATACAAATGGCAAATAGTGCACATGCCATATGTTTGCCTATGCCATTTAGTTAGAAATTTAGGAATGCAAACTTTTAGGATACATGTATTTGCTATAAATATTTTAGGTCTAGGTATTGGGCAGCTGAGTTGATAATTAAGGATAAATTTTGTTTGTTGTTTTTTATCAAACAAATGTTTTTGGTACTCACTGGAATTGCCTCATCTAGGTAATTCCTTATTGTACCTAAAAATTATGCTTTGGTGCAATAATAACTAAACCTGCCTTCTGCATACTTATCTTATCTGGACCTCTGTATTTACACTTCTGTTAACCCTTGTCCTGCTGAATGAATTAAGATGCCATGCCCATTTCTAATTTTCAGCCCATCAGATTACTTGATATAGATTGTTGATATAAATTCACATACTTAAAAGCAAACAGTGCAGATCCAGATCAGTTGGCTTCTTCAGAAGCCAACTGACCTGGATCTACACTGTTAGCAAATGCAGGACATATCCAGGTTCAGCAGGACTAGGGTTAATATGTGTTCATGGATTAATGTGACATTAGCCCATAGCTCTAGATAAGGCTTTTTCCTTCAACCAGAATATTTTATAGTTTTCTTTTTTTCTGCATAAAAAGACATACATTTTTATATTCATTAGAAGCACCTTAAAATGAGAAACTTCTAAATGAGTATCCACAAGATATACTGACCAAAAAAAAAAAAAAAAGTAATGTAACATTGCTAATTGGCATTATGATGGTAAAACTGATTCATTATGTAAAATGTGCATGTAAATCAACAGTTACAGGTAGGGTAAATGTCCTAAAATTTCGAACACTTTATTTCATACTTTTTCGGACAAAAGGTTGCTTTTTATGCAGTTGTTTCTTAAAATTCTTATTGAAATGGCAACCAGTGTAGACCCTGATCAGACTGCTCTTTTAGGAGCAGTCTGATCTGGGTCTACACTGTTTGCATATGCCATTTTGTCAGACACTTTGGTGTATGAAATTTTAGGATATTTACCGTATATTTGAATTGTTTATTCCCAAGTATAAAGTATACATACAAGAAATTGTAGACCAACAAGTATAGACAATATTTTACTTAATTAGAAAAAAAAATAATGTGTTAATCTTACTTTTCTTTGCAGTCCAAAAGTGTTGCATTTCTTTTAAGGGTCAGTACATATGTTAAAACATGGGTACTCATTAGTAGTGTCTCGAATGAGTAGCCACAATATATGTTTACATGGAGAAATATTTATGTGAATATCTGGAACTATGATTAGTCTACTTAAATTCTTCAGGAACATGTTTTCTTGAAGAAATAAGGAAAGGAAAATGACGCAAAAGGGGCCTTAGCATACATGCACACAGCAAAGGCCTTGCTCAACCTGTGCAACCACCATTCTAATCAGGGCTTCAAGGGGACTGGATAAGATTGGTAGATTTTCTACCTAATTTCAAAAAGGGAGACAACACATCTTTGACTTCAATTTGCTTTCCTGCACAGGAATCCCCTTTCTGAAAGCGGGTCCACACTAAAAGGAAAGAATTTGCTCCCAGGGGGAGCAAATTCTTTCCATTTAGAGTAGACCCCTTTTCAGAAGGGCCCAAAACAATCTTGAAAGAGTTGCCTTCCCTGAATGTGTATTATTTCCCTTTTAACCTCATCAGGTGCTTTTACAGTGTACTGGTTACCTCTTGCGAACAGCAAAGCTTCCAGTAAGCTCAGCTCTAAGTATGATGATTTTATTTTTATTTTTTTTCATTTTTTTTTTTTTTTTTTTTTTTCATAAAATTCTGGTCAGAGGTTGTTCCTATTTCTCAACCAACAATATGTTGCTGGGACTGATTAGAATTGTCTCTAATTATAATTATAGTTTTTAGGTAATTGAGCTGCAATGTGAAAAAAATGTATCTTTTGACATGTGCCTAATGAAGATTAAGATCAGCCTACACATCTGTGAAGTCTGATCAGTCTTTGTTGTCCACATGAAGAAACTGCATCCTTGGCAATCCAAAATGTGCCCAGTGAAAATTCTTATCAGACTCTGTAAATGTGCAGGCTGATCTGAATCTCATCTGGGTGTACATGTCCAAAGGTGCATTCTCTGATGTTGCAGCTTAAATGTTGTTGTATTATTTAACAAAACATACTGATATTTTTCTCTGCAAAGCATGTTTTACTCATTAGTACAACATCTGCTCATTAGAAGTGCCTGCCCAAGGGGCTTCTGATGAGTGAATACCAACAACATATGTTTCATGGAGAAATAAGAAAAAAATATCAAGATACAACTTATGTAGAGCTATACTAACTGAACTGTGTGAATGTGTTCGGCCGTTTCTTGCTTGATGTAGTTCCAACAGTAGCATATTTATCCATTGAAACAAGTTACACTGGTTCACTATTTCTTTTTGATACTGTGTTTGCTCTGAATATTGGGACATCTTAACCCTTACCATTTTGCCCTATTTAATAATTTGTTCAACTACTTGCTGATGTGTTTAAAAATATTGCTAGACAAGCGGCAAACTGTGTAGACCCAGATCAGATGCTGCATTTTGCAGCATCTGATCTGGGTCTACACTTTTTGCACAGGCCCATCTGTCCCAATAGTCAGGGTCAATACTGTAGCTTTTCAAGGCATTAAAAGCTTTTTTATTGTTGTATTAATGTTGGATTTGAGAGTTTTATTTTTATTTATTTCTTATCATTAATGAATAATTTTATTTCATTTAGGGCTTTGAAATGTGTTTTTTTAGGTAATTTTGACATTAATATCCTGTTACTGAAAATGCTGCAAAATATTCAGTATGGGGAAAATGTTTATAAGGAAGTGGAAAAATATATATTTTGGTATTTAAAAATGATCAAGATACTGTTTTTTCTGTCTTAAGTCTATTACATGTGATATACCTTGTATTTTGATGATAACATTGTAATTTTTGACACTGTGCCATTTTGCATGACAGCATGTAGACTATGTCTAGCTAAGTGCTTTGTTTCCGACTGGTATATGAAATGTTTGAGAAAGTTTAATGCCTATGAAAGTATAATTTGTTAGAAAATTGATGGTAGTGAAAGTATAAGAAATTTTGATGGCTGTTAGAGCATAATGTTTGAAGAATTTTGATGACTGTGAAAGCACAACCTGTCAGAAATTTGATGGCTGTGACAAAATAAGAAATTTGATGGCTGTAAAAATATAATGTTTGAAACATTTTTATGGCTTTGAAAGCCTAATGTTTGAAAAGTTTTCAGGGCTGGAAAAAGTATTATGTGTGAGAAATTGTGGTGGCTGTGAAAGCATAATGTGGAAGAAATTTTATGAAAGTATAATTCACTTTAGAAATTTTGTTTTGGCATGCTTTGGGGACATCAAGAATCCCCAAATATAAATTGTAACTCCAGATAAAGTGGTTAGTAATGCTTAGCATGCTGGTTAAAAATTTCTGCAGATACGAGGGATGTTCGAAATGAATTGCTTATTTCTATCTGGAGACTTCAAATTTCAAGTTAGCATAAAAGTACTCATTTCATGCCCTCGAAGTACTCCCGGTGGCTAGAAATGCAAAGTTTCAGCCGATGTATCCACTTCTTGAAGGCGTCACGGTACGCTGATTTGGGCACAGTAATAAGGTACTGATGAATGGCAGATCCAAGTGCCTGTTGGGACTGGTATTTCTGCTCAGCAAGGAATGCTTTCAATTTCGGAAACAAAAAATCACATGGGGCAATGTCGGGGGGGGGGGGGGGGGGGGGGAGGCAAAACGGTTACTTTTTCTTTCTTCAAAAACGCCGTAACTATTGCGGAGGTATGAGCTGGGGCATTGTCATGTAGAAGACGGACATGTTTAAAACCAGTGGCAGGGCGTCGTTTCTGATAATACTTTTTCAGTTTCTTCAGTACTAGGTCTTTGTAGTACTTTCCGGTGATGCTTTTGCCCTTTTTCACTGGCACTTTTATTGCGACTCCTTCACCAGAGAAGAAGATTGCATACAAAACCTTCTTTGTACTCAAAGAACGTTTGGCAATTATTGGGTGTTTGCTGTGTTTAGTGGCCTAGATCTTATTGCTAACCTTTCTGATGGGCTCAAAATAATGGACCCAGGTTTCATCACCTGTTACGACATTGGCAAACTGCTTTTTGTCATATTTTGGAAACATTTGAAGCAGCTTTTTAGCCACTTTTACCCGTTGCCTCTTTTGCTCGTCAGTCAACAGATGTGGCACCCATCTAGCAGAAATCTTTCTGACTTTCAAATGCTTCTTCAAAATAAGGTGAACCGTTGATAGTGATATGCCTACCTTTCGTGCAGTATCACGAACTGTAAAGCTGGCATCTCCTTCAATGATTTCCTTTATTTTGGAAACGATTTCTTTACGAGATGCAGATTTTGGCCAACCTGATTTCGGTGCATTTTTGATGGACTCTACACCAGACTCATATTTCTTTTTCCACCGCCGAACTGTGTCATAAGACACACAAGAAGGTCCAAAAGCAGTAGAAATTTCAGTCATCAGCTTCTTCAAAGAACAACCAAGTTTTGAGCGACTTTTGATGTAAGCCCGTATTTCATTTTTTTTGTCGACGCTTCTACCAACCATTTTTACTTCAGTGGTCAATGACTGCGTGTATTCAAATGGCAAATTTTATGTCATACACTTAGTCTAACATGTACATTTATACACCATTGTGTAGATATTGAATAGCCCTATACAGGTATGTATTGGTTTTTATTGTGCCCCACGTGGATATCAAGCTAGAGGACAATAAGCAATTCATTTCGAACATCCCTCGTAACATTTTGAAATATTTTTCTTATTTTTCCCAGAAATTGCGCTGTGACATTTCATGCAAATTGTCTCCTAATTTGCATGAAAGATCCCACTTTCTTGGAAAAATAAGAAAAAATATTGTTGATTTGTCATCCACAGAATTTGCCCAGAGAGTGGTAGGTTAATGGAGTTATTCTTTGTCATGTTTGCATGAAAAGATATCTTGTAGGTACTTAATGGAATTGTCTCAGTGAGTCAGTTCCAATAAGTATCACAAAAACATGTTTCGATACCAACAAAAAAAAAAAGAATAACATAAATTTGAGGACTTGATAAGGAGGATCTTCCATATGTATACTCTGTGGTCTGTTCGAATAGCAAAGACCCTGATATAACTGTGAATGTACAAACTGATCAGGGTCTTTGCTGTTCTCATTAGACAAACCATGCCCAGTGCCATTAGTTAAGATATTTTTTCCAAGACAGTTTTCTTGTTTTTGCTGTTTTATTTGTTTTGTATTTATATTGAGCATTTGAGATTGTTAGCTGTCAGAATGTAAGTACTTTGTTTTATTAGCCAAAGCTATTTAAGTGCCATAAGCAAACAGATTTTATAATTTTATATAACCCATTTTTTTTATTAAATTTGAAAGAAGGAGGCTAAAATCGTAAAGTAGAGGGCAAGGCTAAAGAGCTCTCCGAAAGACCTGTTAGGATAGGATTAAGGGAATGGATACAACATAAGGGGAGATGACTCTTTCAAATTGTTTTGCTTCCCTTCTGAAAAGGGGTCTATTCTAAAGGGAAAGAATTTGCTCCCACAGGGAGCGAATTTTTTCCTTTTAGGGTAGACCCCTTTTCAGAAGGGGATTGCACACCAAGAAAGCAAACTGAAAGATGCAAAAGTTGGTTCCCCTGTAAAAATGGCAGAAAATCTATCAAGTGTATCCAGTCCCCTTAAAAGTAGAAGGCCCTGCTGGAAGAGTAGAAAGCAATTTAGACTCCTGCCTCCTGCTGATGAAAAGACTGAGAGCCATCAGTAAAATGATGAATATGAAAGATTGTTTAAATAAGAACAGCATTAAAAAATGTCATCAGCCTCTTTAGCTCACCTGTCACATGGTGACATGGTGAGATTTTTTGATCACTTTTTGTCTGTCATGCATCCGTCTGTACATCCGTAAACAGTTTCTTCAAACGACTTCTCCCCCTAAACCACTGTTTGGATTATGACCAAACTTCACGGGAATGATCCTTGGTAGGTCCTCTTTCAAAATTGTTCAAATGGTTCCGGTCCATTGCACATCTACATGTAGGTCATAGGAGCTAAAAATAGATTTTTTAACTGAAAACTTAAAAACTTGAAACCAGAAGGCCCACGTCTTTGTGATATTTGGTATTTAGCTTCTTCTAGTGGACCTTTACCAAAGTTGTTCAAATTATAGCCCTGGGGTTAAAAATGACCCCGTACAGGGGTTGTGGGGGGTGGTCACTTGTTTTACATAGACCCATATAGGGAAAAAGCTTTAAAAATCTTTTTGTCTGACAGCAGAAGGCCCAGGCCTTTGATATTGATGCATAGCTTCACAGAGTGGACCTCTAACAAGACTGTTCAGATTATTGCCCTAGGGCCAAAAATGACCCCACCCCGAGGCCGACATGTTTTACATAGACTTATATAGAGAAAACCTTCAAAAATCTCTTTATCAAAAATCAGAAGGCCAAGGCCTTTGATACATAGCTTCACCTTGTGGACCTCTGCCAAGATTGTTCAAATTAAAGGCCTGGGACCAGAAATGGCCCCGCTCCGGGCCGACATGTTTTACATAGACTTATAGAGAAAAAAAACTTTAAAAAATCTTGTCTGAAAGTGCAAGGTCTAGGCCTTTGATATTTGGTATGTAGCATCTGTAAATAAATGTATTTCATGATAAGTCAAAATGCTGTAACATTTTCCAAATTAGAAATGGGGTGAAAAGAGGTTCCACCCAGAGTGAGGGCAGGGGGTGGGTGGGGGGTCACTTTTTTTACATAGAGCAAAAAGCCATTGGCAATGATTAGGCCTAGGACTATCAAACTAATAGGGAGGATGGAGCTGAAGAGTAGATGACCTTTAAGTCAAAGGTCAAAGTCAGCATGACTTTTTTATGGTTAGGACCCTCAAACTTCGTAGAGATGTTAGTCCTCACCGGTAGATGATCCTGAAACAAATGTCAAGGTCACCAGGACCTTAAGTTCTAAAAAGCTTGATAACTTGGCAATGCTTGGAGCTAGGACCCACAAACTTAGAAAGGATGTTGGTCCTCACCAGTAGATGACACCGAGGGCAAAGGTCATGGTCAAGGTCATCATGACCTTTAGTACTAAAAAGCTTGATAACTTGGCAATGCTTGGGGCTTGGACCCTCAGACTTAGAAGGGATGTTGGTCCTCACCAATAGATGAAAAGATCAAGTTCACAGTGACTGCTAATACAAAACAAGCTTATAACGCAGCAATGCTTGCGGCTAGGACCCTCAAACATAGCTGAGATGTTTCTCATGACCAGAAGATGACCCTGAGGGCAGTGGTGATGGTCAAGGTCACCATGACCTTTGGAACCGCATCTCTGTTAGCAATGCTATGTATAACATGAATCATGTGAGCGATATAGGGCCATCATGGCCCTCTTGTTATGACATATTAAGGGAAAATAATTATTATGGGTGTTAAAATGCACTAACTTTTGAACAAATGAAAATAGAAATATATATCTGGTAGACTGGTACTGTGTTGTAGTAGATGCCAATTATTAACCCAAGATCACTGAATAAATGCATTTTGGTACAAAAGCACATACAAGAATTCCAGATCCTTTATTTTTAGGTTACATTTCTGTTTGTAATACAGTTGGCTCTCGTTATCTCAAATGCTGATAACTCAAAGTACTTGCTTAAGTCAAACTAAATAAAGGACAATATTGGTTTCCTTATGCTCTATAAGTTTCATCTTCTTTTGTCTCAAACTACCAGTACTGTTATCTCAAACTGAAAATTCAGGGCTCTAGGAGTTTTAGATAAGGGGAGCCAACTGTATATTGCAAACAGTCAGAACTCTCCAAAAATACCATGACCAGGGCGCAGTTGTTCAAAACTAACAAGGTCGTTAGTTAACATATTGTTAAAAGGTTGATCATTAAATATGGCATATATGCTAATATATTTGCTGAAAAAATGTGAGTAGCACTTACATTTTTTTAGCAAAATTATCTGTGAATAAGATATTGTACCTAATAGAACAGTTAACATTTTGACCACTAACGAGCTCATTAAGCTAATGATGCTTTGAACAACTGGGCCCTGTCTAATATCATTGTTACATTTTTAGTTTAACTTGCATAATTTATGTTAATTTATGTTAATGTTAATGAAGTTAAAACATAATGTCTTTACAACCACACTGCTGATTTTCATGTAGCATATTGTGAAGACTATCAACTGACATCTTTATGAACATTTTTTAAAAGCAAATTTCAGTTTTTTAAGAAATCTTACAGAAATGAGTTCTTACATATTTTGTGTAGTAAAAATTGAAATAATAATAATCATGGATCTTTAGCTGTTCAAGTTTAAAATTTGGACATTAATTAGGACCATTTTCCTTTGATAGTTTACATATTCAAATTATGTTTAGAAAGAGTGAAAGCTGTGACAGGCAAAAAGGTATCATAAACAAATGCAAATAGTTTATACATAGACTGCCACTGTGAAGTCTAGTCAGAGTCTATACCATTCTTATATGATGTGCAGTATGTACTTTATACATCACAACCTCTTTGTAATACTGTTGCTGAGATCAAAAGCAAACACCATGTTAACTGAACAATCATGTTGTAGCCTAACAAAAATATATAGATTATATTGAAAAATGGTCTTAAATGGTCATTTTTGTATATAATCTGGTGAGGGCCTTGTTCATTCAGTAATAGTAGTACACCGGAACCTCTTTGTAAGATGGTTTATTATAAGACGGTTTCAGATATAAGACAGTTTAAATGTGGATCCCAAAAATGTTCAAACAAAAATGTATAGATTATATAGAAAATGACCTTAAATGATCATTTTTCTATATAATCTATACATTTATATTTAGATACAACACAGTTGTTTTGCTAACATGATGTTTACTTTGGATCCCAGTAATGGTGTTATAAAGAGGTGGTGGTGTATAATGTGAACTGACTGGTCACAAAGGACCAGGAAATTTAACAATATCCGCATTGTATGGCAGTATTGGGCAACCATTTTACAGCCTCCATACGAGGATATAATATACAGCTGCTTTAATGATAAGATAATATGAAAGGGGATGATATGGACCTTCACTGGTTGCATATTGCTTACCCTTTCATCTCTGAGTTTCTGAAGTGGACTCTTCCATCCATGAACTTGGACATGTCCACTGATGCAAATAGGGATTTCAGTCTAAAATCAAAAACGGAATGGCAAACAGTATAGATCCTGATGAGACGGCTCATTATGAGCCGTCTCATCTGGATCTATGCTGTTTGCACAGGCATCTGTTTTGGTCTGCTGGGCTGAAAGGGTTCAGGACCATTTTCTCATGTTAAATATGGATATAGAAGGACTGAGAATGTGTATGCCAAACACCTAGACTGATCAGACTGCATCAGTATGCAGACTGACTTGAAACTGCGTATTTTGCATGTGCAGTATGGCACCTTGTTCTTTTCACAGACATTTCTGATATGGGCTTCATCAAGTGAAAGGGCGAAATGCTCATATTTGCAGGGGTCATCCTAGAGGGGGATTTGGGAGAAAAAGTCTCCCTGAGCTGGCTGACTTCTCCCTATCTTGAGCTGAGAGAGAAGTGAAAATGTATAGAATGTATAGGGAAATCCAAAATTTGACCAAAACTTCTCCCTGAAATTGTTGCAAAACTTCTCCCTCTCTGAAAGCTCTAGGATGACCCCTGTATTTGTACATTATGTGCATACATAGTTTCATCAAGACCATGCTGTTTTTTTTTCATAATTCATCAGCATCCAGTCATTCTGTGTACCAGGTTTTCAACTCAGCCCTACTTTTCCTACTATTCCTACTTTTTCTCTACTTTTTGGATCTTTGCCCTGCTTAGCCCTACATTTTCTTAAAAATGCCCTACTATCCCAACATTATGGTAAAAAAAAAGCTTAAAGTGATTAAAATTGCAATATTGGTCTTTGCTCACTCAGTGCTTATAAAAATAAGATCAAGCTTTTCTGAGTAGTAGAGTCTCACTTATAAAATATTTTTGCCTCTGTCTTGATTGCTTTTCTGGAACATTTATTTTGGCATTTCCTTTCCACTGTAATGCTGTTGTCTTGTTCAGAGATAACAATGTTTGCATATTGTATCCTTTATCTGATATTTTAGACCTGCAGAACATCCCTACTATCCCTGCTTTTTATGACTAAAATTCCAATCTTTTCCTTACATTTTCAAAATTTTCAGCCCTAATTTAGCCCTGCTTTTTCACAGGAGGGTAGTTGAAAGCCTGGTGTACAAACAAATGATGGCCCTTATCAGACTGATCTAGGCCTCCACTGTGCTCATATACCCTGAAGACACATTTGTGCATGCCACAGCTTACATATTCATGACAACTGAGGCTGTTTAAGGAAATGGATACACTTCCAAGGGAAACAAATCTGTCGGATTGTTTTTAGTCCCTTCTGAAAAGAGGTCTACTCTAAAGGAAAGAATTTGCTCCCTTTGTGAGCAAATTCTTTTCTTTTAGAGTGGACCCCTTTTCAGAAGTGTAATGGTGTAGAGCAGTGCCAGCAGAAAGTTACAAAAGTTGTCTCCCTTATAAAAAATGGTGGAAAGTCTAAGTGTATGTACTTATATTCATCTAGAAATGTCTGCCTTCGTGGCTCAGTTGGATGTGGGTCTGACTGGTGATCAGGAGGTTGCGTGTTCGACCCCTGCCGGATCGGCAACATTCTTTCGTGGAGATTTGATCATGAAATATTTTCAATGGTCATTCTCTTCCTTCTGCTGATGGAAGAAGGGCAATTGTCAGTTTCTGGTGAAAGAATGTGCACAGTACTGGTTAACCACTGAGAGGACTGAGTCTGCCCAGTAAAAGTGTGGTTAGGTAAACTGACCACGCTCAACATGACCCCTTTG
This sequence comes from Anodontia alba, assembly GCA_964016985.1. NCBI lineage: Eukaryota > Metazoa > Mollusca > Bivalvia > Lucinida > Lucinidae > Anodontia > Anodontia alba. The sequence goes on along the minus strand of OZ024823.1, from coordinate 7,868,359 downwards.
GGTTGACTGGGCCGTAAAATCTCAACACAAACTATCATCTAGAAATGGAGTGTATGCTGTATGAGCCATGGTGTGGAATGTGTATCTCCATAAGGACAGTGACAGCTCAGGACCCAGTTGTTCAAAGCGTCATTAGCTTAACGAGCTCGTTAAGGGTCATTTCGTTAACTGTTTTAGCGGATTCAATATACAATATTCTGATATTTTTTGCTGAAAAAATGTCAGTAGCTTTTGCACTGCAAAAGCTACTCACATTTTTTCAGCAAAAAATTTCAGCATATTTGCGTATCACTCAATTAAAATTTTAACGAATCGTTAACTAACAACATCGTTAGTTTTGAACAACTGGGCCCAGATGGATATAATGTACATTTGACTCATTATCTCAAACTCTGATACCTCAAACTACTACCTAAGTCAAACTAAATCAAAGACAACATTGTTTTGGTTTGCTATATGTTCTTTGCATTTTTATCCCCTTTTGTCTCAAACTACTGATATCGCAAACCAGACATTCTAGTCCCATGGAGTTTGAGATAATGAGAGTCAACTCATTGATATCAGACTGATGGCACAGTGTTATTTGGGCCTTTGCAGTTCACATATACCCTGAAAACTCCTTTTGACAGGATCTTTTTCACATGAAGTCCCAGGACTCTAGGAAGACAGTTACCACACAGTAAAAATTTAAATATATTTCTTATTGCTTCATGTAACATATGAGCAGCAAAGTGAGAAAGTACACCTTCATACATGACATTGTGTGCTCCAAGCAAAGACTTAGATCAGATTTACATGCGCACAGTCTGATTAGGGTAACCTGGGCCCAGTTGTTCAAAACTAACAATGTCATTAGTTAATATATCGTTAAAACTTTATTAAATATGGCATATATGCTAATATTTTTGCTGAAAAAAAATGTGAGTAGTTTTTGCAAATAACATTTTTTCAGCAAAAATACCTGTGAATTTGATATTGTACTTACTAGACCAGTTAACATTTTGACCACTAACGAGCTCGTTAAGCTAACAATGCTTTGAACAACTGGGCCCTGAATATACATTTTCTCACCTAGCAGCTTATGTAAATGGTATCTCATTTAAAGATTCTAATTTCTGGGGATATCTAGTTCTTCCATGAACTGTCAGTGTGCTGGAGAACCTTTCTGAGGAAGAATGAAACCTACATACCTGATGTATTTCATAAATGTATTAGTATCTCATACATGCCTGACATTTTACCTGAAGGTCTGATATATCATATACATGCCTGACATTTTTCCTGCATGTCTGATATATCGTATACATGCTGATATATTTCCTACATTATATTTCCTACATGTCATATATTTTATAAATGCCTACTATATTTCCTACATGTCTGATGTATCTCATACATGCTTGATATGTTTTATAGATGTCTTGGGTATCTCATACATGCCTGATATATTTCATAGATGTCATAGGTATCTCATACATGCCTGATGTATTTCCTACATGTCTGATATATCTCAAACATGCCTGAAATATTTCCTACTTATCTAATGTATCTCATACATGCCCAGTATATTTCTTACATGTCTGATGTATCTTATACATGCCTGAAATATTTCTTGTCTTATGTATCTCAAACATGTCCCTGATATATTTCTCACATGTCTAATGAATCTCATACAATCATGCCTGATATATTTACTACTTGTTTAATGTATCTTATACATGCCAAGTATATTTCTTACATGTCCGATCTATCTCATACATGCCTAATGTAGAGGTCATGTGTCTCATACATGCCTAAGGTAAAGGTGATGTATCTCACACATACCTAATGTAGAGGTGATGTATCTCATACATGCTTAATGTAGAGGTCATGTGTCTCATACATGCCTAGGGTAGAGATGATGTATCTCATGTATGCCTAATGTAGAGGTCATGTATCTCATACATGCCTAATGTAGAGGTGATGTACCTCATACATGCTTAATGTAGAGGTCATGTGTCTCATACATGCCTAATGTAGAGATGATGTATCTCATACATGCCTAATGTAGAGATGATGTATCCCATACATGCCTAATGTAGAGGTGATGTATCTCATACATGCCTAAGGTAGAGATGATGTATCTCATACATGCCTAATGTATATCTCATACATGCCTTATGTAGAGGTGATGTATCTCGTACATGCCTAATGTAGAGGTGATGTATCCCATACATGTCTAATGTAGAGGTGATGTATCTCATACATGCCTAATATATTTCTTACATGTCTGATATATCTCATACATGCCTGATATATTTATCGCTTGTCTGATATATCTCATACATGCCTAATATATTTCTTACATGCCTGATATATCTCATACATGCTTGATATATTTTTTACATCTGAGGTATCTCACATGCCCAGTGCAGAAGTGATGTATCTTATATATGCCTGATATATTTCCTACATGTCTGGTGAATCTCATACATGCCCAGTATATTTCTTACCTGTCTGATGTATCTCGTACATGCCTAATGTAAAGGTGATGCATCTCATACATGCCCAGTATATTTCTCATGCCTGATGTATCTCATATGTGCCTAATAATTTCTTACATGTCTGCTGTATCTCATACATGCCCAGTGCAGAAATCATTTATCTCATACATGCCTGATATATTTTTTGTCAAAGGATCTCGTACATACCTAATATATTTTATACATGACTAATGTAGAGCAATATGAGTTAAGTCTCTTGCATAGAGTGCTTGCCAAATTTACCTTATCTACTTAGACATTGTCTCCTTATCTTATACTTTAGGGAAATGCATACACTTTTAAATAGAGATCTCTTAACATGGAAATCCTTGCTTTCCTTCTAATTGTAGGCTACTCTTAAAAAAAAGAATTTGCTCCCTAGCAAGTTCTTTCTTTGAGAAGATTAGCCCCTATTTTTGAAAGGATACAAACAGTAGAGATAATGTCCTGTTTGCAAAAGGTGTCCTTCTTTGAGAAATGGCATTAAAATCAAACCTTTTCAGGTGTATCCATTGACCTTAAAGTTTGAACAAAACCATTTGACTATTTTCTGATGTCTAGAAAGTATGTGTAAATGTTGCCCTTGGAAGCAAACAGCACATAAAAGATCAATATCAAACTGCTCCTGTATGAGCAGTTTGATCCGAGTCTAAACGGTTTGCTCTTGCATGTTTTCAAAATATTTAGGGTGAACAGATATTCAGGGTAGGTACCAAACAAAATGGATTATTTGGATTAAGAGTAACATAGCTATGTTCTGTTTATTGTATGTTCATTTTTATTATTCTTCTGAACCATATTCTTTGTGCTATTTGTTGTATTTATTCTGCATGTACTATATTCGCTTACGTATATTTGATGTTTTATTCGTATGGTTTTGGAAAGCTGCAAATATTTACATTTAAACCTTTACATTTTTGTAGATTTTTTCTATGTCAGCCCTATAAAAGCTTTTTGTTTCCCCTTTTGTTATGTTCCAATTTGTTTAATTATCTGAGCTATGTTAAGCAAAAAAATGCCTTCGAACATGCGTGAAATGTGTAGATTCAGATCATCCAGTGCATGTGTAGTGCCATCTGGGTATTTGCCCTCCATTGATACTATTCTCTAGTGTCAAATGATCCTTTAGCAGACAGCAAAGACCCTGATCAAACTGCACATATGGGTAGGCTGATCTAGGCCTTGGCTGTCTGCATATGTCTGATTGGTTAGGCCCATTTATACCTACTTTTCCTGGTCCATATGTTCGATCACATTCCTCATCTTTCCATTCATTTGGTACTATTTCTACATATAGTATTTGGACAAACAGGCCTGAGTAAACTGTATACCCTAATTAAACTGCTCCTAAAGAAGTAGTGTGATCAGAGTCTATACTGTTTCTATTCTGTCACAACTGTTTTAGACACATCACAAAGTAGTCAGATAAACTTGTTGAAAATTTAGGATAAATTTGTCATTTTTGCTCCAGAATAGCCTTAAAGCTTGGCATCTGCAGATATGCAATGGCCTTTTCACTCAGGTGAGTGAGTCTTGGCCCATGGGCTTTTCGTTTACTTTTATACCCCACCACACGTTAGTGGCAGGGTATTATGGTATCATGTTGGCTGCCCGTGTGTCCATCCATTATTCTATCCATCTGTTGTATATTCATCTTTATTTTTGTTTCCAGAATATACCTCAGGATCAAAGGATTTACTTTAAGTCGGTGTAACAGTTTTTCTTGCCCCCCTGGGCAGCTTGCCCCCCCAGGGGGCAAGATACCCTGGGGTATCTTGCCCCCCACCCTGGGCAGCTTGCCCCCCACCCCAGAAAACCTGGCAAACTCAATTCAAAATGATATTTATTTTTTTATATAACAAATTTATATCACACAATTATCAGAACAGTAGTAATGTATGTTTTTCACTATTTAACTTTTTATGGGAGGAGGTTGGGGTTAAGATACTGCAGCGTAAGCATTTTCCTCCCAAACTCAGAAGTCCTTGTAGACACAGTTCAGAAAGATATATATCACTTTTAATAGAATTTCCCATTGAACAGGTCATTAGAGAATTTCCAGTATCTGATATTACCTATCTTTCTTCTAACAGGAAGGGGCAGTGGTTAAGATACCCTGGCCTGGGCAGCTTGCACCCCACCCCTGGAAACTTGGCAAACTCCCACCTGAACAGCTATTTAATCATTTTAAACTTAAAATTCTCATGCACAGACATTATAATGGTAGTAGAACCTGCTTTTACCTATTTTTTCACTTTACGGGAAGGGATTGGGGCCAAAATACTGTGGTCAATAAGTTTGCTCCCAAGCTTGGAAAATCTTGTAAACAAAATTAAAGTTCAGAATGTTTTTTTTGTCTCATTTAACAGGTCATTTGAATATTGTCTTTTGAATATTTCTGTTACTTTTTATTATCTATCTTTCTTCAGATAGGCTGAGGTGGGGGATAAGATACCCTGGCCTGGGCAGCTTGTCCCCTGGGGGTGAAGATACCCTGGCCTGGGCAGCTTGCCCCCCACCCCTAGAAACTTGGCAAACTCAGATCAGACAAGCTATTTAATCATTTAAAACTTAAAATTCTAATGCACAGATATTTGAATGGTAGTAGTGCCTGCTTTTACTTATTTTTACTGTATCTCTATTTTTCTGTATCACATGCCCCTCTCCTCTACATTGGGATAAAAATAGCATAGATGCAAGCTTCTAAGGCTCTCAATTTCCTCCTATCCAGTAAAAGATGTGTATGTACATAAAAATCGGTTTTGCCATGTTTCTGTTATAAGGATTTTTATTTAAAAGAAGAAAAAAACTTACTGAATTAAGTTGTGTAAGATTTTCTTGAGGCGGGGGGCAAGCTGCCCAAGCCAGGGTATCTTCATCCCCAGGGGGCAAGCTACCTAGGCCATGGAATGTTACCCCCCAACCCTTCCTGTTTAGAGAAAAATGGTTAATGGTCAATATTATGAATTTTCAAATGACTGTTCAATAGGAAAGTCTATTAAGTGATAAACTATCTTTCTGAATGGAGGAAGGGGGGATGGGGGTGGGGGGCAAGCTGCCCAGACCAGGGTATCTTCATCCCCGTGGGGCAAGCTGCCCAGGCCATGGTATCTTACCCCCAACTCCTTTCTGTTTAGAGAAGAATGATTAATGGTCCATTTTATGACTATTCAAATGACTGTTCAAAAGGAAAGTCTATTCAGTGATAAACTATCTTTTGGAATGGTCTGCCAGGTTTTCTGGCATAGTTGCAAGCTTCTAAGGCCACTATATTCTGGACCTCAATTTCCTCCTATCAGGTGAAAGTTGCATATGCACATAAAAAATTAGTTTTTCCATGTATCTACCATAGAGATTTTTATTTAAAAGGAATAATTTCTTTCTGAATAAAGTTCTGTCAGGTTTTCTAGAGGTGGTGGGGGGGTGCAAGCTGCCCAGGCCACGGTATCTTACCCCCAGCCTCACCTCCAGCCATAGAAAAATAGCTGATGGTCAATATTATGAATATTCAAATGACTGTTTAATAGGAAAGTCTATTAAGTGATAAATTGTCTTTTAGAATGGAGTCTGCCAGCTTTTATGGCATACTTTTATGCAAACTTCTAAGGCCACTGTATTCTGGCCCTCAGTTCCCTCCTATCAGGAAAAAGATGCATATGCAAACACATGTAAAAATCAGTTTTCCCATGTTTCTATTAAAAGGATTTTTATTTTAAAAAATAAAATCTTTCTGCATTAAGTTCTGTCAGGTTTTCTTGGGGTGGGGGGCAAGCTGCCCAGGCCAGGGTATCTTCACCCCCGGGGGGCAAGCTGCCCAGAGGCAGCTTCACCCCCGGGGAGCAAGCTGCCCAGGGTGCAAGATAAACCGGTACACCAGCCTCGGGTGGCTCAGTTGGATGTGCGTCTGACTGGTGATCAGGAGGTTACGGGTTTGACCCCTGCCAGTCGACAACATTCTTTCCTGGAGATCTGATCATGAAATATTTTCTATGGTCATTCTCTTAATTCCCCTGCTTCAAGAAGGGCTGTTGCCAGTTTCTGGCGAAAGAATGTGCACAATACTGGTTAAACACTTAGAGAACTAGGCCTGCCCAGTAAAAGTGTGGCGTTAGGTAAACTGACCATGCTCAACATGACTCCATTGGGTTGACAGGGCCATAAAACAAAATTTTCACCAAACTTGATATGTGCATTAATTGATATTGTGGAGAGCTGCTTTGGGTTTGGTAATTGGCAAAGTTCGTCAATTTTGACAGTTCTCAGCCCTAGACACATCTACATTTTTGTTTCTGGATGGTAATTTGAGTAAATATCAGTGGATTTTCACCAAACTTGCTACGTGCATTGAAATTGTGGTATGCTTTGGGTTTGCTATCGGGCAAACTTCGTCAATTTTTTACACAGTTATCTGCTTGTGATATGATAGTTGTGGGGTATTTTCGTTTCATGTTTTTATTCTTTTTGGCCATCAGAGTGTTTTAAGGCACACACTTACTTAACCCTTAAAGTGCTAAGCAAAATAGTAGCAGACAGCATTCTATTTTTTATTGTTTTTCAGAGAAAATAAGACTTTGCATTCATCAGACATATGATTAACATTAAATGCTGAGTTATTTTCTCTGAAAAAATGAAATGCCAAGCCTTATTTTCTCTGAAAAAATATATATATATATTTCAAAGAGTTGTCTGCTGTGTTTGTGATTAATGCTATAAGGTTTAAGAAGTTAAGATCTGAATATTTAGGGTAAATACATGATTTGTGCATTCTGATCAAGCTCTTCCCTCATCATTATATACATTCTACAAAGCATAAACATTGTTCTGTGGGCAGCAAACTTTGATCTGATTGTGCTGGTCTACATATTCATCTTTGTTATTGGTTTTAACCTTTAAAGCGCCAAGCAAAATTTGTAGCAGATGTCATTCTGAATTCTTTTTTTTTTTAGTTTTCAGAGAAAACAAGTCCTGACATTTAATGTCAATTGTCTGTTTAACAGACAGTTCACATGAAATATCAGTACTTGTTTTCTCAGTTGTCTGTTTAACAGACAATTCACATGAAATATCAGTACTTGTTTTCTCTGAAAAATGAAATGAAAATGTTGTCTTCTGCAGATGTGATTGATGCTTTAAGGGTTAAACTTTATCCTGTGTTTTGCAAGTTTAGCAATGACAGTTAGTGATACAATGTATTGTAATATTCTTGATGTTCTTGGGGTCAGATGTTCAAATTTTATTTTACTTTATTTTTTTTTTTTTTTTTAATTTTGAATATGTTTACAGGTACAAGTCTAATGTTTTTGACAGATTCTGATTCTGACTGTTCTGTATAAACATAATAACCCTAAGTATTGGGATAGATAAGCCTTTGCAAACAGTGTAGACCCAGATCAAATGCTGCAGAATGCAGCATTTGATCATGGTCTACACTGTTTACCACACATACAGCAATATTTTAGACACATCAAAAGGTAGTAGAATGGACAATTTCAAAGTTTAGGACAAGTATGCTATGTAGATATGTTGTCCCAATACTTAGAGTAAATACCAGTACAGTACTGTAGCTTTTTGTACTTATTGGTAAATTGCAAAAATTACTAAAATTGATACACAAGGAACATTGGTGCGATTGCAATACTTTTCTGTTCACTTTTTCTTGAAAATATGATATGGCATTTCATTTTGAAAAATATTTTTGATCCTTTCTTTAGCCTAATATTTTAACAGGGCCACTTGTCGACCTTGGGTAATGTAGCTGAAGCTTATTAGTTGAATGGTAAACAGTTCACATCTTGATCAAACTGAAGGAGCAGCTTAATCTGAATTTACACAGCTTGCTTGGACCTATCTTGAGATATCTAGTAAAAAAGTGTTGTTTTTTTTTCCTCCAGCAATAAGACATCATTTATATAGCGTCAGAACCTATTTTCTGGGAAAAATATATAGAGGATATTCAAATGTTTGGAGTGAATATGACTTTTATTTCATCGAGTGAAGTGAAAAAAATGTATATTTCATGAGTGCCGAAGGCACGAATGAAATATACATTTTTTCACTTCACGAGATGAAATAAGTCATATTCACGACAAACATTTGAATTTTCTTTTTATTATATACATCACTTTCGATAGAAGAGATGCAAATCTTGCATTTGCAAGGGAAAGTCTGACACGCAGTTTTGTCCCTTGGCGCCATGACGTTCATGTTTTGTTTTGTTTGGTGACGTTAGATATGACGTCAGAAACGCGCATTGGCGTGTAAAAATAAAATAAAAAGAAAATTTACTCTTTTTCAGTGAATACCATAAAAATTTTCATCTCGTGTAATGAAAACATTAATGTAAATAAGAAAAAAGTAGATCCAGATCTTATATTTTTCAATGCTCAGAGGAGTGAAAATATAAGTTTTATATTTTCACTAGTGAAAATATAAAACTTATATTTCACTAGTGAAAATATGCATTTTATTTCATTAATAATTCTCTATATTTCATTACTTTGTATATAATAAATAAAAATAAAATGAGCTAATGCATGACAAAACCTTCAATAAGACTTGTGGAACCAGCAAAGACTCAGATCAGCATGTGCATCCGTGCAGTCTGATCAGAGTTTTCGCTGATCATGGGTGCCATCTACAGCCTCCAGGCTATCCAAAGAGGGATAAAAAAGAATCCTTGCCATATTGGGTGGCAGTACAGGCTGACGTCCCAGTCACAAAGTGGATGCTCTACCAACTGAGCCACTGTACCTTATATAATATAAAAGATATCTTATGTATTTCACTATATGAGAGATCTTTTATGTAAAATAAGATATCTTTAATAATATATATTTGTCTTACTGATCTAAATGAAGTCTCCTAATAAGCGTAATGCATTAAAATGAGAAGTAATCCTGATGAGGCAGTGGGCTACATTTGTCAAAAGATTGATCAGGAATTATTATTTGTAATGGAAGCATCTTCAGTTAATCATTAAAACACTTAATTAAGTTAAGTTTTAAAGGTATTTTTTTTTTATTGTTTTAAAATTGTAAGACTCCACTGGTTTTCAACATCGAAAATGATACGGATAAAATTACTGTGTTATAAATATACTTTGGCACCTGTACAGATCAGAAGAATAAAAAACATATTTCTGATCTTCAAATAAAAGTTAAATGGCCATAAAAACACATTTGAAGATGAATTTATAATTTGACTGAAGTAAAATTGAAAGGTAACAAGCATAAAGAAAGACAGTTGTGCAACTGGATAAGTTGTCTGGCCATTAAAAAAAACAGCCCCGGCCAATAGAAAAAACTAACAAAATCAGCTATCAAAAACATGCCAGGTGCCCTTTTTCAGGCAATTCAACATCCTAAGAACAATGAGCTGAGTTGCAGGCTAAACTGAAATGAGATGAAAGTTTGTTTTGCTTGGAATAGAGCAGTTTTAATATGTTGGAGATGCAGTTGCAGGTCTGCACTGGCCAGGAGGTCGCAGGTTCGACCCCCGCAGAGGTCGGCAACATTCTTTTGTGGAGATTGATCATGAAATATTTTCTACGGTCATTCTCTACCTTCCACTGATACAAGAAGGGCAGTTGTCAGTTTCTGGTGAAAGAATCTGCACAATACTGGTTAACCACTTAGAGGACTAAGCCTGCACAGTAAACTTGTGGTTAGGTAAACTGACCGCGCTGGACATGACCCCATTGGGTTGACAGGGCCGTAAAACCTCAACACAAACAAATCTGCAGTATCAGCCAAAAAGTACAAGGGAGCAACTTATATTTGAAGATATTTTTATTTTCCCTCAAAATTACAAAAAATATCTGCTTTATCAAATAAGATATCTTATTGTCTAACTAAATATCCAGTGTAGCAGTTAAGATATCTAATTTATTATATACAAAGTAATGAAATTTAGAGAATTATTAATGAAATAAAATGCATATTTCAAAAAAGTTATATTTTCACTAGTGAAAATATAAAACTTATATTTTCACTCCTCTGAGCAGTGAAAAATATAAGATCTGGAACTACTTTTTTCTTATTTACATTAATGGTCATTATGCACGAGTGAAAATTTGAATGTTTTCATTACACGAGATGAAAATTTTTATGGTATTCACTGAAAAAGAGTAAATTTTCTTTTTATTTTATTGTTTACACGCCAATGTGCGTTTCTGACGTCATAACTAACGTCACGAAACAAAAACTAATGTCATGGCGTCGACGCTCAGTGCTTGACATGTAAAACGCTGGAGAAAACAAAAAACAAAAAGTTTCGGCAAATCAAAATAATTTTGATACCAACATGTTCCTTACATTCTAACTAATGTTATGCGGTTCTTATATGTCACCGCCAAGGGACAAAACTGCGTGTCAGACTTCCCCTTGCAAATGCAAGATTTGTATCTCTTCTATCGAAAGTGATGTATATAATAAAAAGAAAATTCAAATGTTTGTTGTGAATATGACTTTTATTTCATCTCGTGAAGTGAAAAAATATATATTTCATTCGTGCCTTCGGCACTCATGAAATATACATTTTTTCACTTCACTCAATGATATAAAAGTCATATTCACTCCAAACATTTGAATATCCTCTATATACTATATATAATATATAAGATATATAGGATACAAGATATCTTTTATATTATGTAAAGTATCAAAGTTGCTGTGTAAGATACCTAAATTACTATGTAAGATATTTATTTAAGGTAATTCAGATATCATATTTTGTATATATCTTCTATAATATATATCTTTATATATAGTGTATAAGGTAAATGCTAAAATAGATAGATATCTAATATTGCAATTATGATATATGCCCAAACATATATCTTAGATAGTAAGATATCTTATATTTTATAGTAGATATCTTATATGAGATATACGTAAGATATAGTATTTAAGATATCTAAGATATCTGATTTTCAGAATATATAGTAAAATGGCTTGGGATAAAGCCTTAATCAAAATGTCATTAAAAATGGTAGCAGACAACATTCAGATTTTAATTTCCCTAAGAAAATAAGACTATCAATCATGTGAACCATTCTGCCTAGTAGATAAGTCACATCAAATAGCAAACTTTTTTTCTTGGAAAACTATTGAGAATGTCATCTGCTGCTGTTGTCACTTTCTTTTTAACCCTGGTCATGCTGAATAAATTAAGATGCCACACCCACTTCTAATTTTCAGCCAATCTGATTACTTGATCCAGATTGTTGATACAGATTTGCATATTTAATGACAAACAGTGCAGATCCATATCAGTTGGCTTCTTTAGACACCAGCTGATCTGGATCTACACTGTTTGCAAAGGCAGGGTATATCTGGGTTCAGCAGGACTAGGGTTAAGGGTTATTTGTCATCTGCAACCATTTATATGTTATGTTCAGTGGAGCTTCAGTGGCTGGAACATCTCTGGGACCATGGAAAGGGCAAGTTTCAGCATATAGAGAATTTACATAGGACTCTGGCCATGATTAGAATCTTATAATATTAAGCACAAGTATTACCGGTACCTAGGATATGACAGTTATGCATAAGGTACCTATCCCATTTTATCTATTTTCCTTGCTTAAATAGACAGTTTTGTATAAAATCACATCTGAATATATGGGTACCCCTGAAAAGCGCACTCCACAACTACCAGCTGGCCTCGGTGGCTCAGTTGGATGCGCCGTCCGACTGGAGACCAGGAGGTTTTGGGTTCAACCACCGCCGAGGTCCGCAACATTCTTTTGTGGAGATTGATCATGAAATATTTTCTGCGGTCATTCTCTCCCTTCTGCTGATTCAAGAAGGGCAGTTGTCAGTTTCTGGCGAAAGAATGTGCTCAATACTGGTTAACCGCTTAGAGGACTAAGCCTGCCCAGTAACCGTGTGGTTAGGTAAACTGACCGCGCTCGACATGACTCCATTGGGTTGACTGGGCCGTAAAACCTCAACACAAACGTCCACAACTACCAGTAACTTAGAATTTGGATGTCCGCTTTGCTGATAAAAACAGTAAATCACTGCTAAATATGCTTATAGCACATCTATTCTTATTTGTATGACATTGGAGTTTTTATGTTTAAATAAGATTTAAGTAGTCCCCATAATTCAACTGCATAATTATTTTCTGACAAATTGGTCATTAATTAAACTAAGTTCCAGTTCTTGTCAACCTAACATAATTGATTTTTATTCAGATGATGTTTGATTTTTCATTCAGGTTCGGGTTTTGGGGTCCTTTATTAATAATTTGCTTAGAATCAACTAACCGTCTATTTCAAAATGTGGAAAATCAAAGAAATAATTCAATTGCACCCTGTGGAACACCTTTGAAAGAGTGCAATAAAAAAAAAAAAAAACTGTTTTACAAGACAATTTTAAGATAGTATACATGACTTGAATTTCTTCGCTCTTGGCAGCGGATCCACTGTCTGATGAGCTATATGGTCAAGGAAATAAAAGTTTCTGTAAAGCTTTAATTCAGTTGTTAAACAAAAATAATGAATGCCTGTACTCCACTGTGATGTAACAATTGATACATGAGTAATAAAAGATAGAGCGAAAAATGAAGAAAAGTCCTGCTTTGATACTTACAAAAGCAAATCACAAATTTAGTAGTGAAAATACCGTTTTTATGGCTCACCTTGAATTATACATATTCTACAGACGAAAGGCATTTGCATTTCTTCCTTTAAAGACGTACAATCTATAGTCACGAAAAGAGACAATTGATGAGGACACATAATGGGCCTCTCTACTTACACCTAAAGTGAAGAGTAATGCTGATTATTCTTGATAAAAGAATGATAAGGGATTTATTGCTTGACCCATACAAATGTTAAATGCAATTTTGAGTACTTTTGGTCTGTGTACTGCACCAGCTACTTTTCATAATCAATTTGTATTTAATCAGTTTTGTCAAAAACTGGAGTGTTAAAAATAATTTGAATCTGATTTCTATTATTTATATGATGAATTTCAGAATATTTGGGATGTCTTTGATTGGTCAATAATAAAATTGATTTTTATACTCAACCGACCTAAGTGCATATCATGTACTTTATAGACATGTTACCAGTTTTTAAATTTCATGAAACTCCACATATCAGGAGAGGAACATGTGGCATATTTTTAAGCATAAATCGTAGGTTGACAAGAGCCGAAACATACATAAATTTAAAGATTAATTTCTTGTTTGTCTTTTTTTCTAAAATTTACCCAGTTTTGGATTTTCAAAATTTAATTATTATAGAAATATATACAAATCTTTTTATGTTAGTAAAATATTCCTTATTGAGTTCTTTCACTATAACAATGAACATTATTAGACATCATGTTGAATTGTTGATTTTATACTGGTAGGTTTTGACACAGGTATACATTTATGACGGGTGTACATCAGGGAGCTCTCCTGAGACCCACCCTTCTTTGTTCTGGAAAACAAGTCTACTTTCATAGTCGCTGGGACTTTTGCAAATAACGTGCAAAGTTTGAAGGAAATCCATTCGTGGGAAGATTTGGAACTCCCCCTTTGTTTGAGACATGGGTACCGGTAGTTCGAGCCACTGAGGGTTAATCATAGCAGTAGGTCAGGAAGCAAATGTGGATAATTTTGGGATGTCTTTATGAGCTTCTATAAAATAATGCTACTTTGGGTGTACTCATTAGACTTGCTTCAATGAGGTGATTCTAATGAGTACACACAACACATTTTCATGATGAAATGATAAAAAAATCCCTAAAATATCTTTAAATGTTTGCTTTCTTGAGCTATCATCAGAATTTCCTAGGGAATCATCACGAAAACATACCTATATAACTTTAACCCCCTGAAACCCCACTTTTATAAAGTAAAACTGGGGTTTACAGGGGTATACATTATTTTTCTTATTTCTGCTCAAAACATAGATTGTGGGTACCCGTTAGAGCCGCCTCGCCGAGGCGGTTCTAACGAGTATCCACAATCTATGTTTTGTGCAGAAATATGAAAAATATCAGAATTTTTTATCTGAAAATTTTCATTTTTTGGTGGTAAAATGTTCATTATATTTGAATAGGCATGTTTTCGTAATGAAAATCAAGTTTAAATCAGCCACGGTAAAGATAGAGTCGTTGTAGATTTACTGCTCATTGTGCCAATCCCCCAATCATCTGTGGTCTGTTTCTTGCTGCTTTTGTTTACATGAATAATAAAACCAGTTTAAACCGGTTTCTTGTTCTTGTTTGAAATAAAATTCCTACAAGCCAGTCATGAGAAATGTTTTAACCCTTCAAGCGCCAAGCGAAATTTGTAGCCGACAATATTTAAATTTTTTATTTATTTTTCAGAGAAAATAAGTCTTGACATTTCATGTGAATCATCAGCTTGGCTGATGATTCACATGAAATTTCAAGACTTTATTCTTGGAAAAAATAAAAGTAAAATTGTTTTCTACTGCAGTTGTGATTGGTGCTTTAAGGGTTAATAAACTGGAACTTCTTTATAAGACAGCTATGGTTTTGGATACAAGACAGTTTAAAGAGGGACCTCAAATTTATCCAAACAAAAATGTATAGATAATATAGAAAAATGACTATTTATGGTCATATTTCTATATAATCTATACATTTTTGACTGAATTCAACACAGTTGTTTAGCTAACATGGTAGCTCACCTGAGCCTTTAGGCTTATAGGTGAGCTTATACTATAGGCAGGCATGGTTGTCTGTCTGTGGTCCATCCATATGTTGTCCACTCTTTGATGTCTTCTCAGAAACCTCTAGGCCAATCAAAGTTGAATTTCATATGGAGCCTCAGTGAGTAGGGGGAACGAAGTTTGTTCACCGCATCTGGGTCACATGACCAAGATGGCCACCACACCCATATATGGTTAAAACCCTTTAAAAATCTTCTCTGGAACCAAAGGGCCAATGGCCCTGAGGCTTGGTATGCAACACTGGGGACATGGGCCAATAAAACTTGAAACAGTTTTAACCTTGGGTAGACCTATTTTACAAAAATGTCAATTTTTTTTACATATAGGCAAAACTTCAAAAATCCTCTTGTCTGAAACTAGAAGGGCCAGGCCTTTGATATTTGATATATAGCTTTATCTTGTGAACTTCTACCAAAATTGTACCAGTTAAAGCCTCGGGGTCAAAAAGGACTCCACCCAGAGGGTCACTTGTTCTCTTTTTCTGAAACTAGAAGGCCCAGGCCTTTGATATTTGG
This sequence comes from Anodontia alba, assembly GCA_964016985.1. Taxonomy (NCBI): domain Eukaryota; kingdom Metazoa; phylum Mollusca; class Bivalvia; order Lucinida; family Lucinidae; genus Anodontia; species Anodontia alba. The sequence goes on along the minus strand of OZ024823.1, from coordinate 7,852,628 downwards.
TATGCAGCTTCATCTAGTAGGCCTTTACCAAGATTGTTTAAATTATAGCCCTGGGGTCAAAAATTGCCCAGCCGCGGGGGTCACTTGTTTTATATAGACACATAATAGGGAAAAATTTTTAAAAATCTCGCCTGAAACTACCGTAGAAGGCCCAGGCCTTTGATATTTAGCTTCATCTAGTGGACCTCTACCAAGTGTTCAAATTATAGTCCTGGGGTCAAAAATGGTCCTACCCCAGGGGTACTTGTTTTACGTAGTCTCATTTAAGGTAAAACTTTAAAAATGTTTTTGTCTGAAAACTAGAAGGCCCAGATCTTTGATATTTAGTACGGAGCTGCCACATTTTATGTGAAGTTCCTGTTTTTCCAAATTAATTTTAGTTAAGTTCCATACCAAGTTACCATAGGATACAGAGACCAAAGATTTTTCAAACTGTACTGGCTACCATACCCATGTTTCATTCTTTAGAAATGTTACCATAAACTTGCTCAGAACAAATTTTCTCAGGTGAGCTACAGGACCATAGGACCTCTGGTTGCTTTGAATCCCAGCAATAGTGTTGTGAAGAAGTTGTGGTGTACCTTCATGATTTATGTCACAGGCAAGCAGGTGGGATATAGGGTACGATTTAAATTTGTTCATCCGTCAACATTTCATCATCTCTAGCATTTTGATCTATTTCTGAACAACTGTTACCCTAGTCTTCTGACCTGGAATACACTTTCCCTAACAATGGAGTATCATTTATGACAATGACCTATTTTTCATGGTCTAGCAACTGCCATTTTTCCTATCAGCCCAAGCATTTAGCGCTATTTCTTAACAGATACATCAATAATGATCTAACCTGGCAGATGCTTTCACCCTACCGGTAGTTCTAAAATGACTCAAACATTGCAGTTACTAGATAGATTCTTTTTCTGGCATACCTTTCAATGATTTTAAAATTAATGTAGCTCTGATATACAATGATGGTGACTTCCACCACTTTGCCATTTGTCACGCCGTGAGGATGTCAGCATAGCAACAACTACATGACATCCTATACAACCAATGCATTGATATTTTCCATTTTTATTTTACCCTGGGTAGGATAGGGTGAGTAGAATTATAAGAATCTTCAATGAGTGTTAACCCTTGTCCTGCTGAACCCGGATATACCCTGCCTTTGCAAACAGTGTAGATTCAGATCAGTTGGCTTCTGAAGAAGCCAACTGATCTGGATCTGCACTGTTTGCCACTGAGTATGTGAATATATAGCAACAATCCTGATGAAGTAATTTGATTGGTTGAAAATTATAAGTGGGCATGGCATCTTAATTTATTCAGCAGGACAAGGGTTAAGTGCATATAGAAAAATCCATCTCAAGGGTCGCAATCTGGCATGACAAGGCTTTGACTGGTGATGCCAGACAATGATTCCAAGGAATAGATTTTTCTACACACACCAAAGCCCCATGATAGATTTTTTTTTAAATACGTTTCGATAATTTCCAGTGTTGACGTCCGCCGCCATCTTTAAAGTTGTAATTCGTCAAGCTGCCATGACATCAGCTTAACAAGAGTTACGTAACATCCTATACAACCAAGGCATTAATCAACTACACATAAAGTTTTTCCTTTTTTCTTACCCCTGGGTAGGATAGGGTAGGAATTTCCGTCCTCTGTGAAATCTCCAGATATCTTTATCTGATATGTAAGAAAAGAATTTCTGTCCCCAGCGAAAACCTCAGATTTCTTTTATCTGTTTTATCTGTTATGCAAGAAAACCTTTACCACTCTCTGGGCAAATTCAGCAGATGAAAAATTTATTATTTTTTTTATTTTTTCCAGAAAATAGGCAAATTACATGAAATGCCAAAGTCTATTTTCTAGGAAATACATATATCAAAATGTTGCCTGCTGCTTGTTTTTTTCCAGCATGCTGAAGGTTATAAAGAATAACACAGAGAAAATAACAGAACATATATTTATTGTGCTCTCAACTATGATAAAAGAATTTCTCAGCTGTATTCTAATATGCAACATCACAATCTGGCTGGGAGACAGCAACCGGTATTTTTAGATAGATGGGCCATGCGATAAGAAACCTGTTTATGCATGGGTACAGATAAAAGGTGTTTTCAGGTGACCATTTATGTATATTACATAAATTATCCTAAATTTTCATTCAATTATCCCCTTATCTGGAGGTATTATGGTCACAATCAGGTACCCTTAGCTGGTTCCCAACCTAGATGTATAAAGTATAAAATATTTGTTTTCTCCTTCAAAGATGACCAAAGAAGATAATTAGAGACAATGGGAGAGGAAGACAAAAAGAGAAAGAATTCTCAAGAAACATACATAAAAAGTAAACAAAAAGTTTTCAAAAAGGTAATGATGTGATCACAATGTTGTACATATTATTCTAGAGGATAAGTAAAAAACAAATATCAGAGGATTATACATTTCTCTATTAATTCTAGAATCATCTCTCTTGTTTCTCTAAAAAAAACAAAAAAACATACCTATTGGTATCACAACATAAAAGGTAATAATAAAGGCAATAAGGCCAAACAAAAATACAAGTGAGATTCCAGTTCCACAACTTGCAGTATTTTTTCACCTTTACCTGAACATTTTCCCCATAAGTGATATGGTAAATATCCTAAAATTCTGAACACTTCATTCTGTACTTTTTGCACTTAAATTTTGCCTTTTATAGCAAGGGAAATTCAAAAACAGTGTAGATCCAGATCAGAGAGCTCTGGAGCAGTCTGATCTGTGTCTGCACAGTTTGCATATTCCATTTTGTCAGAAAATATCTGGTGTACAAACTTTTAGGACATTTACCATAATATTGATTTTTAAGAACATTTTGGACCCTGATCAGGATACACAGAAATGTAAAGCCTGATCTTTATCCGAGTTGATTACAGATGTCAGAAGCTGGATTTTACCTCCTATAAAAACCATGTAAAACTGGCTGTTTTTTAATTAATGTAAAATTATCAAACTTAAAGATCCATGAAAAATGAGTCATTGGCAGTTTTTTAATTAATGTAAAATCATCAAATTTAATGAAAAATGAAAAACAAGTAAAAAAAAAAAAGTCACTATATCTATGTTCCCATAGGAGGACAATGAAAGCCCTGACTAACCTCTCTTGCATCTGCACAGTCTGGTCCAGGCCTTAATTATTCCATAATAGTACACTGGAACCACTTTATAAGACAGTTCACTATTAAAGATGGTCTCTGATATAAGACAGTTAAAATGTGAACCCCAAAAATGTATCCATACAAAAAGTTATAAATTATATAGAAATAAAAATGTTAAACTATAATACCCCTCCATTATCATTTCCCGGGTAGATAACTCTGTCAAACATTGATGAAATTTGCCGATTAGCAATCCCAAACCAGATCTCCTTCATTATCAATGTATGTACCAAGTTTGGTTAAAATCCCTTGACATTTACTCAAATTATCGTCCAGAAACAAAAATATGGGCATGTCTCAGGCAGATCGTAACTCCGTCAAAATTTGACGAACTTTGCCCTTTAGTAATCCCAAACCAGATCTCCACAATATCAATGCACATACTAAGTTTGGTGAAAATTCATTGACGTTTACTCCAAGTTATCAGCCGGAAACCAAAATATGGGCGTGTCTCGGACAGATAACTCCGTCAAAATTTGATGAAATTTGCCCATTAGCTATCCCAAACCAGATCTCCACAATATCAATGCACATACCAAGTTTGGTGAAAATCCATTGAAATTTACTCAAGTTATCATCCGGAAACAAAATACGGACGGACAAGACTGACGGATGGATGGACGGACGTACTTACAGGACAGATGTTGATGTTGTGAGGTTATGACTTTGATCTTTTTAACCCCACAACACCAATTTTTAACCCCACAAAGCAAATTTAACCTCACAATGACAGAATAAACAGACATCAACAGAAACACTAACCTCCGAATGTACTTGGCATCTGCTTGGATGGACAGACACAGGGACGTCCATTATCGTGTGGTGGGGTATAAAAATGACCATTTATAGACATTTTTCTATATAATCTATGCATTTGTCTTTGGTTACATTAATGGTCATTTTTTCTATATAATCTATGCATGTTTCTTTGGATACATTTATGGCCAATTTTCTATATAATCAATGCATTTTTGTTTGGATACAACATTCTTCTTTCACAGACACTGTCTTTGCTTTGGATCCCGGCAATAGTGTTATAAAGAGATTGTGGTGTAGGCTTACTTCTATTATTTCACCATGAAAACATATGCAAGGCATCTTATTTACCCTTAAAGTGTCATTTAAAATTGCAGAAGACATTCTCTTTTTATTTTTTTCCAGAGAAACTAGGTTTTGATAGTTCATATGAATGATCTGCATATTGTCTGCTTTTGCACTTTAAGGGTGAAAAATATTTCATCTCCATCAAGAGTGTATCCTAAGCCAATGAGCTTCCCTCACAATTAACAAAAAATAAACTAAAATTATTTTATCATAGACATATATTTCGATGAGACTATGCTAATGAAATGCACAAGATAATTATATGCTCATGGAAAATTAAGACAAATAACAATATTTTTGTACCATCAAAAAAAAACATACACAGAGCCATGAACTTTGTCAACAATTATTTAGGTGCTGATAAACTCAATTAATAGTTTAACATGAGACAACAATTTAAAATTTGTCTTATTTTTCCATAAAAACAGGACTTTAATGAAATGACTAGCCCTACTTTCTACAAGTAATAAGAAATTATCTCTTGTTTGTCATCTGCTATAAATCATTGCTCACTTACTGATCAATATGTCATGCAGAGGGGATACTAAAATTAAGCCCCTCCAAGCGAAACTGTGCCATTGGGTCTTATGCTGTCTGCTTACACAGCAAAGACCTGATGAGACTTTTGAAGGCACTTGTTTGCTTGACAAGGCCCAATTTAAACACAAAACTTAAGAATACCAAGCTATGTTATATGGTCAGTAAACCTTTTCTGGTTATTAACCCTTGTCTTGCTGAACCCTGATATACCCTGCTTTTGCAAACAATGCAGTTCAGAAGCCAACTGATCTGGATCTGCACTGTTTGCCATTCAGTATTTGAATTTGTATCAACAACCTGTATCAAGTAAACTAATTGGCTGAAAATTAGAAGTGGGTGTGGCATCTTAATTCATTCAGCATGACAAGGGTTAATAATGTAATATAGGGTATATTAAACTTAACAAACTTAACATAATTTACAATAAAATAACTAATGACACATGTGAACAGTGGAGGTCCAGATCAGCCTGTACATCAACTAATTCTGACCAGGGCCCTTTCTGTTCATCAATACCGTATATATCAAAGTATTTGGACATCATTACTCCTTACTATAACTGTCATAAAATGTAGACAGTGCATGTAAATCTGACTATCAGCTGATGTGTCTAAAATAAACTGCTGAATATCAGGGCCAAGTTGTTCAAAGCGTCATTAGCTTAATGAGCTTGTTGGTCAAAATGTTAACTGTTCTAGTAAGTACAATATCTAATTCACAGGTATTTTTGCTGAAAAAATGTGTAAATGCAAAAGCTACTCACATTTGTTCAGCAAAAATATTACCGTATATACTTTAATAATCAAAGTTTTAATGATACGTTAACTATTGATATCGATAGTTTTGAACAACTCGGCCATGGCAAAGAGTGTAAACCCAAATCAATTTGCTGGGAAGAATTTGATCTAGGTTTACAAGGTCTATTCAGGTAAATTGGTTTGAATATTTAGAGCAAATATGGTAGTCTATAAAACTCAAGTATTGTATATACTAACAAAAAAGCCATCACTAGACCTACACAAATGTGCTAGCTATTCTGTACCTTTGTTATTCACAAATGCACTTGTATCATTTCTCACAAATGTACTGGTATCATTTCTCACAATGTGGCATTTATAAATGTAAAATATTGCACAATCCTCACTTTGGTATTATACATTCTTCTATTCTACTACATTTCATCTAAAATGTGTCAATATGAAGAAAAACAATATAGTAGGAAAATAAAACACAGAATGCCAATCTGTCTAAGTTGTATGGCATAACTTTCATATAAAGTTTACAATGCCTTGTTTTGGAATCAAGCATGCTATCATGCCACTATAAAAGCTGGTGTGTTACTGTATTTACCCTAAGTATTGGGGCACTTTACCTCCTTACCATACTTGTCCTAAACTTTGAACAAGTCTATTTTGCTATCTATTCATCACGAAACCACGCCTATATAATTTTGACCCTCTTAAACCCCACTTTTATACAGTAAAACTGGGGTTTACAGGGGTATACATTATTTTTCTTATTTCTGCTCAAAAACATAGATTGTGGGTACTCATTAGAACCGCCTCGCCGAGGCAGTTCTAACGAGTACCCATAATCTATGTTTTGAGCAGAAATATGAAAAATATCAGAATTTTTATCTGAAAATTTTCATTATTTTTGGTGGTAAAATTTTCAATATATTTGAATAGGCGTGTATTCCTAATGGATATGCGTAAAAACTGCTGGATGAGAGGCAAACAGTGTAGACCCTGATAAGATATTGCATTCTGCAGCACCTGATCTGGGTCTAAATTGTCTGTTCAGGCTTGTCAATACTTAGTGTAATTACAATATATACATATATTAGGTAACATTCTCCCCATCCAAATTGAATTCTAGGAGTCCATATAAGATGAAACTCAAGATCTAATATACAAATGAGGTTTGTTTAGATTGGGCACCAAATGTAACAAATGAAAAAAATGTTAATCACCATTTCTCCTGCCAGGGATCGAACCCGGGCTGGAACTAATTTCATGATTTGCGAGGTATGCTTGGGGAAGAGAGAGCTAATCTTAGTGCTTTTCGTATGTTTGTTTGATTTGTGCTTGTTTGGATTTGTCGGTTTCCTCTTCCTCCTGGTGTCTGGGAAGGGCTGCAGTTTGTGATTGTGGCACTCCCTGGACTTTTCTCTTACCTTTTTTTTGAGTGTAAAATGAGTACTTACATACTCTTCATATACAATACTGCAGAATAAACAGAGGACTTGATCAGAGTACCAAGATATGCAGGCTGATCTGGGCTTTTTATGTTTATATACTGTATAAGGACCCTTTTCTTTTTGAGTCATAATGTGATATGAGCAAGTTGGAATATACGGTGGTAAATCTTTTTCCTTTTCAGCTTTTCAGCATTTGAGTCATATTTATCTAACACATGAAAATTAATTCTATGCACAATAAGACTTGTGAAGGACAAGGTAGCTTGCCTGAGCAAGGTTGCGCAGTGGATAGTGCATTGGCCTAGAGGTCTCTTGTTCAATCCCTGCTCAGGATGAGGTTTTCTGGGTCTGAACATGCTCCATTAGAGCCCAACTCAGTGACCTATCCAAGCATTCAGGAGCTACTGATCTTTAAAAACTTTTAACACATAAAAGATGAAAAAAATCTAAATTCCTGACCTTGATCTCAAAGTCACTGAAGAGGGAGTGAGTCATACTGAACAAACTGTTGGACCAGTATCTAACACCAAAGTAAATATCAATTTAATCTATCCAGGAATTCCTGATACAGTTATCTTTAAACACTTTAATGTAAAAAAATTAATATTTTGAAGGCAAAAAAACAAAACAAATCCAAGTCCATGACCTGACCTGAAAGTCAATGAAATAGGAATGTACTGAACAAAACTTTGGATCAGTATCTAACCTCAGGTCAAATATCAGTAACATCAATCCAGGCAATTTGGAAACATAGATCTTAAAAAACTTTAACATAAAACTTTAGCATTTGAATGGGATAAAATTTCTAAGTCTCTGACCTTGACCTCTAGGCCACTGAGAGAGGTGGGTCTTGCACTAAAATACATTTGGACCCATATCTAATATCAATCTTAGTATCAACTAATTCTATCAAGGCACCCTAGAGATCTTTACAAACTTTAACATTAGTGGATGCAGGCACCAGTGCCAACACCAAGGGCAATGCAATAGCTCTTTCTGCTCTTTCCTACATGCAATTAAAAAAAAAAAAAACAGGGCCCAGTTGTTCAAAACTAACGATGTCGTTAGTTAACGATTCGTTAAAATTTTAATTGAGTGATACACAAATATGCTGAAATTTTTTGCTGAAAAAATGTGAGTAGCTTTTGCATTGCAAAAGCTACTCACATTTTTTCAGCAAAAAATATCAGAATACTGTGTATTGAATCCGCTAGAACAGTTAACGAAATGACCCTTAACGAGCTCGTTAAGCTAACGACGCTTTGAACAACCGGGCCCAGATATAAATGTTCTTGTAGTGGTGATAGGTATATGGTACACTTGTACTGCCTTGTGGTACAAACCAGCTTCTATAGCCATGCTGTAGTGTTGCCTGCCCCAATATGCAAGTGGCCCAGGCTGGACACCTGGCCATGGCATTGGTGATTAGAATTTTTCATCTATTACATCTGGTGCCAAACTTAAATAGCCCCGTCTGATGTAGTGGTTATAGGTATATGATACACTTGCACTGCCTTGCTGTACAAGCTTGCTTTTATAGCGACATGGTAGAGTGTTGGCCTTTCATGCAGTGCCCCCCATCTGCCACCCCCTCCCCTGAGTTCAATCCCCTGTCCCAGAAATGGTGATTAGAATTTTTTCAACGGGTAAATTCTTACAAGCCTCATTTCTCTTACATACTACGTAAGTTTTACCCGACAAACTTAATATCAATAATCAATATATACTAACATGGTAAAGATATTCTCTCCCAGAAAGAATTTTGATTATGAGGATTATTTTGATTAACTGTTTTGGTTTGAAAAAAGATGCGTAACAAAATATTAATGAAATAAAAACAGCCTCTTAAATTTCTGCGTTTGTTTCCAAAAACTAAAGTTATGGTCATAAGTTTGTAGTACCAATGCATTTTTAACCTAAAAATCTCTTGCAAAAATATTCAGACAGCTTTTTTGCTTTTTGATTTTTACTAAGAGCTTTTAATAAAAATTACCAATTCTGAAACAACTTAACTTACTAAAACTGACTCACCATCATACCATGTCTGGAAAACTGACAATGAGATGATGTTAAACAGTTAACTATTATTAATTAACCCTTGTCCTGCTGAACCCGGATTAACCCTGACTGCAAACAGTGTAGATCCAGATCAATTGGCTTCTGAAGAAGCCAACTGATCTGGATCTGCACTGTTTGTCATTAAGAATGTGAATTTGCATCAGCAATCTGGATCTAGTAATCTGATTGGCTGACAATTAGAAGTGGGCGTAGCATGTTAATTTATTTAGCATGACAAGGGTTAAAACATTAAGTGAAATACAATATGAGCCAGTGCACAATAAAATCTACAATAAGACTTGTGTGACCAGCAAAGACTCAGATCAGCCTGTGTATCTGCACAATCTTATCAGTCTTTGCTGATGGCATGTGCTTTCTTCAGCCTCGGGGCTATCTAAAAAGGGATAAATGAGAAGCCTTGCCATACTGAGTGGATATACAGGCTGATCTGAGTGTTTGCTGGTCACATAGGTCTTATTGTAAGTTTTTCATGCACTGGCTTCAAAATAAAAATATGAACAGCCCAGAGAGGAAACATACCTTCTGACATTAGCACCCAATGATAATTCTGATCAGCCTGCATATCCCCAGTCTGATCAGAGTCTTGAGTTGTCCACATGAATAAACTTTGCATCCTTGATTATCAAAATCTGCCTAGTGAAGGTTCTGATCAGACTGTGTGAACCTTCGCTAAGTGCACATAATTATCTGGGCCCAGTTGTTTAAAGCATTGTTAGCTTTACGAGCTCATTAGTGGTCAGACTGTTAACTGATTTAGTAAGTTTAATCACTAATTCACAGGTAATTTTGCTGAAAAAATGTGAGTAGCTTTTGCAAATGCAAAAGCTACTCACATTTTTTTCAGCAAAAATATTAGCGTATATGCCATATATAATGATCAAAGTTTTAAAGATACGTTAACTAATGACGTCATTAGTTTTGAACAACTGGGCCCTGAAGTACATTTGCTGACATTGTGGTTCAAAGAAAAAAGTTTTGCAAAGAGCAAAAGGTAGAAAAGAGTTATTAAGACAAAAGGATGCAAACTTTGAGAAAAAATACATCAGCAATAACTTATTTCTGAGAAATGTTACTGACAAAAAATAATAATGATAATGTTACTTAGTCACAAATACTGCATTATATGTACATGACAGATCATATGCTACAGGTGGCTGATCAGGTCTACATTGTTTGCCACTTATCCAGCAGTATTTTAGACAGGAAGTAAAATAGATTTGTTATAATTTAAGGAGATAAAATGTCTAAAGTATTTAGAATATATATGGTACCTTAAATCAAGTTCTATATTATGCTGCTCGTGGTAAGACAATTATCAATATTTTAATATTGGTTGCATGGGTGCCATAAGGTATGCTTTTAGAAATACATCTCATATTTGGAATGCTAAAGGAATAATATTCAATATATAAACAAGAAATTTGCCTAACTGCTATGTCGCAACTGCTATGGAGCTACACACACTGACTAAACATTGTTCAGCTAAGCATAAGTAGGTCAAGGTCAGTAACAGTTAATGGCAATGGGCAGGGTGCATCATGGCAGTTTTACTAGCCTAAAAGCCTTGGTGTTTGAGAACATTGTTGATGCCAATGTTGATGCCGCCTTTGGGAAGTAATCCCTACTTCGCTCCTGCTTGCTAAAGCAGTCGCAACAACAAATGGAATAACATTATTCAACATGTAAACAAACAGCATACCAAATAACACGTATTTACCACAAATACTCGTACAGACAATGCAAACACTTTGCCACTGCATTCTTACAGTATGTTTCAGACACATTATATATGGCAGTGAAATATTTCTGTCATTTTATCTGTTTTAATATTTTACGGTAAATGCCATTCATAATCATTTTTGTCTGAGTTAGGTATTCACTTTATACAGTCGAACCTCGTTATCTCGAACTCGCTTATTTCGAATTACCGCTTATCTCGAAGTGAAAATCTGGTCCCTGTTTTAACATGAAACTATGACAACAGGTAACAAAATAATGTGGCAAAGAGGAGAAATTGCTCCTAAGGAGCAATTTCTCCTCTTTTCAACATTATTTTATATATATATTTCTAACTTCAGGAGTCAAATAACATATTCATTTGTTAAATGTTGTTGTTCAATTTATTGTTTTCCTCACTCTCTCAACTTTGATATGTCGAAGTACGGATATCTCGAAGTGTTTCAGTGAGTCCCTTGGAATTCGAGATAACGAGAGTCGACTGTACATTCATGTTGTATGGTCCTCGTTCTGTAGATGAAGAGACCAACCCAAACTGGACTGCCTGAAGTGCCAAGCAAAAGTTGCAGCAGACAACATATCTATTTTTTTTTTTTTTTTTTTTTCAATGAAAATAAGTATTGACATTTCATGTGAATCACCTGCCAAGCAAACAATTTACATTAGATGTCAAGACCTAATTTCTTTGATAAAAAAACAACAAAAAACTATATTTCCAAATGTCATCTGCTTCAGTTGTGATTAGCGCTTTAAGGGTTATTCTGTGTCTTTGTTGTTCACCTCATATGTTATGTTGTTCCCTAAACAAACAAATTTACATTCATCAATAAAAACGTTAAACTATAATACCTCGCCATTATCCTGTCGCGGGCAGATAACTCTGTCAAACACTGACGAAATTTGCCCATAAGCAATCCCAAACTAGATCTCCTACCAAATTTGGTTAAAATCCCTTGATATTTACTCAAGTTACTGTCTGGAAAATGAAAATATGGGCATGTCTCGGGCAGATAACTCCGTCAAAATTTGACGAAATTTGCCCATTAGCAATTCCAAACCAGATGTCCACAATATCAATGCACATACCAAGTTTGGTGAAAATCCATTGACGTTTACTCAAGTTATCATTCGGAAACGAAAATATGGGCATGTCTCGGGCAGATAACTCCGCAAAAATTTGACAAAATTTGCCCATTAACAATCCCAAACCAGATCTTCACAATATCAATGCACATACCAAGTTTAGTGAAAATCCATTGACGTTTACTCAAGTTATCATCTGGAAACGAAAAACGGACGGACATATGACTGACGGAGGGATGGACAGGCACATGGACGTCTAACGTGAAACCATAATACCCCGCCACTATCGTGAGGCAGGGTATGAAAAATGGTGAAAATGTATATATACTCTACCGTGGAATGTCTTAAAAGGTATAAATATATATATATAAAAAAAAAAAAGTCTCTTAAGCCTTTTGTGAGCCTTTTTGGAAAGCCGAGGTTGTCTTGCACATTCATACAGTGCCTTCTCTACATTCTACAATACCCATTAATTCACTAAGCAGGCAATGAATCTTACCAGGGCCCAGTTGTTCAAAACTAACGATGTCATTAGTTAATGTATCAGTAAAACTGTGATGATTAAAAACTACATATATGGGAGTATTTTGCTGAAAAATGTGAGTAGCTTTTGCATTTGCAAAAGCTACTCACATTTTTTAAGCAAAAACACCTGTGAATTAGATATTGTACTTACTAGAACAGTGAACATTTTGACCAATGATGAGCTTGTTAAGCTAACGATGCTTTCAACAACTAGGCCCAGACTATAACAATTATGCTCTCTGATCTGGACATTCATTGCCTGCTTATTTCCTTGCATTGCAAATCATATGGTATATTCTCTAATAATTCATACAGTAAAAATACTATTTTCTTACTTCAGAAATGTACATGTATTACCATTAGAAATTGGCTTTATGAACCAAAAAAATTGAGTTATTACAATTCTAAAGGAAGAGCAAACAGCATTACACACTTTAAATATACCTTGTGCATGTTGGTGGCTTTGCTTAACATGATCATCTGACCAGGAGATGATAAATGTACAGATATCTGATGACTGCTCTTACAAGTGAAAATTTGTAAGTAATCTCCCTTTGCATCTTTGCTTTGTACCCTCAAAATATTGTATGTTTGCTGTGCTCCGACTAACCAACCAGAAGTTCCTGAACTCCTTTTTTTTTTTTTTTAAATCATTTTTTGTGTGTCTGTGAGTGCAAAACATGGTAGGCCCAGTCAAATTGTTAGAAATGCAAAGGAAAATATGCCTTCCAACATATACAAGTTAGACAAAGCTCTGCCTACACACCCATACAATCCAATCACAGCCTCTGCCTTTCAGCATGTAGATTCTAACATATCCAGATACGCTGTGCAGAAAATGGACAGATCCTACCAGACTATGACATAGCTGCAGATAAGGCACTTTTTCAGCTAAAGAGTGTTGATATTTTTGTTATTTCACACAAAAACATATGTTGTCGGTATTCATTAGAAGCGCCGCTCGAAAACTCTACTACCTTAGCAAGTTGCTGCTAATGAGAACCCACAACATATGTTTTCATGCACAAATAGGGAAAACATTTAACTGTAACCCCTTCTTATCTGGAGCTATGCTATGACAATATCTACTGTCCTTTGGACATAACTTGGAAAGACGTACTTGCTTGGCGTTTTATCTTAAATCAAAATATTTTGTTCTGATTGACCGTATCTTTTCAGAAACCATTTGTCTTTTCTATTTCTGTGTTATGTTCTAAAATATTTACCCTAAAATTAAATTTATGGCCAAAACTTATTCTGACCTATGCAATTTCTATAATAAAGTGATTTTTTTTTTTTTTTTAATTTTGTCTTAGAAAATTTACTTTTCTTTGCTGAATTTGAATTATAGATGTTTCACAGCAATATTGTAAAAATTTCAGAAAAACTGAACAAGCTAAACTTGTTGAAAATCTGCTTCCAAGTTACCTACCCTGCAGATTTCTGCATACTTTAAATTCATTTTTACAATGGAAAAAAGTGAAAATATTTGCTTTTTAAAAAACAAATGACTAGAATAAAACTTTTTGTGCATAGGTACATACAACAAATGGTTTTGCATTAAATCATGACAAAAGTTTGCAAATTTACTTCTTCAGTGTAAAGCACCAAGCAAAAAACAACTTTCTGAAAGCTGTCAAAAGCACAGTAAGCTGATGTGTGAGCATTTCATATATACTTGATGACTGCTGCTTGATTTTAATGGCTCAAATGACTTAAAACCCTGATTGGAAAGAACCTTTGTGCAGATTGATTTGTGTTACATAAATAACAGGTGTACAAAAGGTGCCTTTATTCTAATAAGGTGAACTGCTTATATTCTACCTCAACCATAGTAACAGATAAGGTGCTTTTTCATCCAAAAAATGCTGAAATCGTTCTTATTTCTCAACGAAAACATATGTTGTGGGTACTCATTAGAAGCGCCTCGGTGAGGCGCTTCTAATGAGTACCCACAACATATGTATTCCTCAAGAAGTAAGAAAAATATTATGTGGATACCCCCTCTTATCTGTAGCTATCCAGTCAACTATTTTCCCACATATAATATGCCTACAAGATGAGGAAAAGAATGTTATGTCATATGTGAACAGCAGCCCAGACCTACCTGAACATACACAGTCTGATCCATGCCTTCACTAAAAGCTGACGTCAATCTTGATGAAGGGTTTGTACCGTATTACCCTATGTATTCGGACAGACAGGCCTGAGCAAACAGTGTAGACCCAGATGAGACTCCGCAGAATGCTGTGTCTCATGAGGGTCTGTATTGTTTGCCACTGATCCAGCAATTTTTAGACACAACACTGGGTAGTAAATTGTACTTGTTCAAATTTTAAAACAAGCATGGTAAGAAGATATCAGAATACTTAGGGTAAATATGGTAACCAGAAACACCAAGTCCTTTATTATAAATCCATGTTCCTATTGTTAATTTGGTAACTGGTCATTTCCTCCTTTGAAGTATTTGTCAATATGTTCTACAGTAGCCAATGACTAAGTGGGCATCAAAGGCCCTGATTTGACTGCACAAATACAACACTGATCTGAGCCTTTTCTGTTTGCATATGACATAATGACTCCTTTCTCACACGACAGCTAACCTCTTGTCTCTGTATCACTAAGCATTTCTAACTGAACATTTACTACCAACAAGCAGCCATTTTATGGGTAAAAGATACACTTTCAATAAAGGTAATCTGTCAAAATTATTTTGCCTCCTTTCCAAAACTGGGTCTACTCTAAAAGGAAAGAATTTGCTCCCCATGGGAGCAAATTCTTTCCTTTTAGAGTAGACCCCTTTTCAGAAGGGGCTTGGTGTGCAGAAAAGCAATAAGGGAGTCAAAGATGTTCCGCTTGCAAAAAAAAACAAAAAAAACAGTAAATTTACCAAGTGTACCAAGTCCTCTTAACCAATTTTAGTCTGGAGACTCCCAAGAGGTTTACTGGCAAACAAAACAGACCCAGATAATACACCACCGAACATGGCTTCTGATCAGGGTCTGCACTGTTTGCATTCACTACAGAAATTTCTGTAAAAACAAAATAATAATAAAAACCCTGCTATTGGAAATAGAACGGTCCAAAGAGTTGTGGTAGAAGAGTCAAGTAAGTGTAAATGGGTTAAGCACAAAAAGGGTGCTCCGGGCATTTGTGGACAATTAAGACAACAGATTGTCCAGCATTTCTACACAGACTGGTCAGGACCTTTGCCTTTTGCCATTACATTCCTAAGCAATCAATGTTAGAGTAAGCAAAGACTAACGGCCCTGATTTGGCATCTGATTGGACATAACATTTTATAGTTTTCATTCAAAACTCTAGAGAAGAAGGTATCCTGATGGAATTTTTTTTTCATTTCTCCACAAAAACATGTGAGTACTCACTGGAACTGTCTCACAGAGGCAATTTCAAGAGTATCACAACATATTTTTTTGTGGTGATATAAGAAAAAATCCATACTTTTTGGTTGAAAAGGGTGTCATATCTAGCAATAAGGCTACATGAATAATCAGGCCAATCTAGGCCTTCAATGTGTGCACAGCACCCTTTTTGAGTGACATACCTACAATTTATTTTTATTCATAGTATTTCTAGTATTTCCATTGACTGATACCTCTTCCACTATGACTAGAAACACACTGGAAGTATACTGTACATTTCACTACTAACTTACACCACACTGTAATTACCCTAAATATTAGGATATCTCAACACTTTACCATACTTATCCAAAACTAGAGCAAGTCCATTTAACTGTAGACCCTGATCAAATTGCTCTCAGAAGCTATTTAATCTACGAATACACTGTATACTAAGGTCAGTCTGTCCAAATATGAACCTTTACCATTTTCTGAGCAAACTCAGCAGACGGCAAATTGGTGATAGTTTTCTTATTCTTCCCAGAAAGACAATTTGGAGACAATTTGCAAGAAATGTTAAAGTCTATTTTCTGGAAAAAAACAAAAGAAAAATATTTCAAAATGTCATGTGGTGAAATTTTTACCCAACATTAAGAGTATGTATGGTACCTTTTACCCTATGGTACCTTTTATCATCATCTACCTAGCCCTGATTTCACTAGTATCTTTTCCTAAAGTTTCTACTTTATCTATTTCTACAGAAAAGGGTTATCTGAACCAGTACATCAGCAAAAACTTAAAAAAATGCTATATGTACCAAAATCACCCTCAGTATTTGGACAGACAGGTCTGAGCAAGCAATACAGACCCAGATCAGATGCCACTGAACATGGTATCTGATCAGGATCTACACTGTTTGCTACTAGTCCAGTAGGTTTCAGACATATCAGGTAGTTAAATGCACTTGTTCAAAGTTTTACATAAGATGCCTTCTTCAACCAAAGTTTTGATATTTTTGCTTCTTTTTTTTTTTTTCTCAACTCCCCCCCCCCCCCCCCCCCCCAAAAAAAAAAACAACTTCCTGTTAGGGTACTCATTTGAATAACCTCACTGAGGCAATTCTAATTATGACCAGAACAAATTTTTCCATGCAACATCACGAAAACATACCTATATAATTTTGACCCCCTTAAACCCCTCTTTTATAGTAAAACTGGGGTTTACAGGGTATACATTATTTTTCTTATTTCTGCTCAAAAACATAGATTGTGGGTACTCATTAGAACTGCCGTGGCAAAGCGGTACCCACAGAACTAAGGAGTACCCACAATCTAAGTTTTGAGCAGAAATATGAAAAATATCAGAATTTTTATCTGAAAACTTTCAGTTTTTGGTGGTGAAATTTTCAATATACAGTCCACTCTTGTTAACTCGACATCACTTATCTCGAATAACCGCTTATCTCAAATTGAAAATCTGGTCCCTGTTTACAACATGGAAATCTAATAACAGATGACAAAATATTGTCAAAAAGAGGAGAAATTGCTCCTCAGGAGCAATCTCTCCTCTTTTCCACAATATTTTCAACATATCTCTAGCTTTAGGAGTCAAATTACATGATTCATTTGTGAAATGCAGCTGTTCTATTTATTGTTTTCCTCAACTCTGTAAATTTGATATGTCGAGGTACGGATATCTCAAAGTATTTCAGCGAGTCCCTAAGGCTTCTAGATAACGAGAGTCGACTGTATTTGAACAGGCGTGTTTTCGTAATGAACATATGTTTTCATGGAGAAATGAGAAAACTATTTATCTGGATACTATAAGCTATAAAGCTTATAGTTAGAGCTATAAAGCTAAGCACTATGTGTTCTGCATTAGGACTCTAAGAGAACATGCCATCTACATATTTTGTTGTCCTTGCTCTCTCTCATATCTGTCCAGTGTGAGTTCTCTTCCTCGCCACTTGAATTTAGACCTGCAAAAGTAACAAAAGTGACAAAGATTATATAACAGTTGCAGGACAACTCTAATAAAAAATAGATGGACATAGCTGATGGCACTCCATGGCAAATCCCTGCCCTTCCATGCTGAACCACCCCAAGGCAAATATTGAGTGAAAAGGTATTCTGATCTTTATTACAACTGATTCAATATACTACATAGCAATGTTCTGAAACAGATGGAATTTGACACTATCCCCTAGCCTAACTCCATCCCTGGTCCTACCCTAGTCACCCCAGGGCAAAACTTTTAGTGATTACTTGTTCTACTCTTTATGCCATTCAATTTGATATGTTATATGACCATGTTCTGATTAAGTGTAATACTGACTTTTACCTCAACCTATCTCCACCCTATGGTCCAGCCCCAACCACCTAAGGATAATAATTTATCCTTGTTCTACTCTTCATGTCATTCAGTTTGATATGTTATATGACCATGTTCTGATAAAGTGTAATTTTGACTTTCACCTCAACCTTCCCTACCCAGTGGTCCAGCCCCAACCATTCAAGGATAATAATTTATCCTTGTTCTACTCTTCATGTCATTGAATTTGATATGTTATATGACCATGTTCTGATAAAGTGTAATTTTAACCTTCATCTCCATCTAGCTCAACCCCGTGATCCATTGTTCTGTTGTGTTGGGGTTTAATGGCATGTCAACCCTTGTGAGTCATTTTGTGTTGTTTCCCAGAGAAAGGGAGAAAAAAGATAGAAGAGATAGTAGAGATGAAAGAAAGGGACAGGGAAGAAGAAAGAGGAAATGGAGTGAAAGTGGAGAAACAGAAGAAATAAAAAACATTCCCCCTCTGCCCTTACCTGCTACAAGGATAGCAGGCCTTGCCCAAATGTAACCCAATATCAGTTGGATGCCCTGGTGACCTAAGATACGACACCTTCGCCACACCTGACCACCCCCGAACCCCGTGATCCAGCCCCAACAACCCAAGGACAACCTTTTATCCTTGTTCTATTCTTCATGGCATTCAGTTTGGTATGCTACATGACTATGTTCTGATAAAGAGTAATTTTGACCCAAGTCTCCATCCATCCCCACCACCTGGCCCATATGCTACATGACTCTCATACTCCCAATGGTTCTGTCAGTATAAATCAACAGATGCATCCTAAAGACATCTCCAAATTTCAAGTTTGTAACAAATGCAATGTATTCCACAGAAACCTACCTAGTGAAAACCATCCTATCATTTCCTTTTTCTTCATGGATTTTTTGTTATACACTGACACCATTAATGTAACATCTGCTAACTGAAACAATGCCACTTGAAACATAAATGTCTCCTTAAAGAGAGGGTTGGGTTGTCCACGCCGCACAGATGTCTTACTGTGTGCCACCTCAGCTCCATTGGAAGCCATCAATGTTAATTTCACATAGGTATCTGTTAAATAATGAGAAAGAAAATCAAAGTCCTTGTTCAGAAGGAGTCTTTTGTGACAATTCTGGGGATAATTATTTTTTATCTCTCAAAAAAATGTATGTTGTGCGTACTCATTAGAAGTGCCTCATCGAGGCACTTCTAATGAGTACCGACAACATTATAAAGAACTTGAAAAATATCCTAGAATTGTAAAAAATACTTCTCCTTAACAAGTCCTCTGAAACTGTCTTTGTCTTAAAATAACTTAAAAAAAAAGATCAACATCTTTCTGATAAGACTACATCTACTTACCTATTCAATGGATCCAGTGTATCTATATCTATGTCTTTACACTGAACTATCATATCATACTATTAGTCATGTAGCAACACTGGTGAGATGAAAGAACAGGGTATAGTTAGAGAGAGAGAGAGAGAGAGAGAGAGAGAGAGAGAGAGAGAGACAGAGACAAGAGAAGGCACATATATGAACAAAGAGTCATCACATACTCCAAATGTATGTGTGTGTGTGGTTTTTTTTCAACCAATAAGTATGGCAATTTTAAATATTTCTCAACAAAAACAACAAAAAACATGCATTATTGGTACCTTACTGAGCCACTTTAATAAGAAACCACAACACATATTTTTGTGAACAACCAGTACAAATATCTGTATGGCAATCCACATCCTTCACAACTATTAACAGAAAGGGATAGGAACAAAACAAGCTGACTGCTTCCATTTTAATCATAAAAAATGTGTAAGCTGTTGTATGTATCAATCAAAATACTGGAATAAAACAGAAAGGGATACACTTCAAGGGAAATAGCTGGTATGGAAATGTTTGTCTTCCTATTCATTGGGGCTGCTCTTAACACTTAATAGCATTCTACCTGGGTAAAAATTTCAGATGACATTTTGAAATATTTTTCTTATTCTTTCCAGAAAATAGACTTTAACACTTCATGCAAATTGTCTCCTGTGGAGACAATTTGCATGAAGTGTCAAAGCCCATTTTCTGGAAAAAAATAAACAAAATATAATCAATTTGTTGTCTGCTGATGGTAAAGGTTAAAATAATTTATTCCAGCAAGAAACAAATTCTTTCTTCTATGAGTAGCCCATTTTTGAATGATATCAAATACTGAGGCAGCAACTTCCTGTCAGCAGATGTCATCTCTCTTGCAAATGGTGGTATAATTTTTAATGTGGCAGTCACCATCCACTTGATATACCTGCATGCAAAAGCCAAACAGTGTAGATCCAGATAGCTCATACTTAACCCTCTCATTTAATTCTACACTGCCGCTCTATGAAACACCTCTTTCTGAAATAATGTAATAGTTATCAAAATTCAAAGTTGAATTGTCTAGTTCAGGAATTGTTTAAACCAATTCTACACTGCCATTCTATGAAACACCTCTTTCTGAAATAATGTAATAGTCATCAAAATTCAAAGTTGAATTGTCTAGTTCAGGTATTTGGGGACAAAAGAGTTAAGAAAATACTAAAATGAATTTTACCTGGCGCTCTGTTCATAGCCATGTTACGGAAGTTACTTCCCTTGATAACTTCCACTGACAATCTTCCTGTTGTTCCATTATAGGCCAAACCAAGAAGTAACTCTGGCATACCACCATGTTGTAATGACTGAGTAGAAGATGCGCTATCACTTCTTGACAAACTTGATACATCAGGATTTGAATCGCCTTTCTGAAAGAAATTATATTAGAAGCTGTATTTACCAAACCTGTACAAAAACTTGAGCAAGTCTATTTTATTACCTGCAGTCTCCCTAGCAGGGCCATTTGAAAATAAAGGGGTTTTTTTTCATAAAGGCTATTTTGGGTCAAATATAGGTTTTTCTGGCGATTTCTTCAACAAAATAAAGAGCAAAAAAACAATCATTTTCTCTCCAATTCTTCTTGAAAAAGGCAATATTTTATCTTTTTCCCATTCAATAGTCCAAAGGAGCTTATTTGCTGTAAAATAGGTCATCAACCTAAGGTCGTCATTTAAACAAACATGGTAGTTTTCAGTCACCTCATACTACAGTTATGTCAAATTTCATGGCAATCAGCCCAAGGGCACTGGAGAAAAAGATCTCGATCTCTTCAGGTTAATGCCATAAATGGACATGGCAGCCATCTTGGTTATGTGACCTGGACCATTCAAATAAAATCCACCCCCTCCCACCACACAGTAGAAATTGGCCCAGCATTTTCAGAGATGAAGTCCTTTAAAATATTGACAGACATACAATCCTAGTGGCCTTGAACCAAGATACCAAGATCACTGAATGACCTTGATCTTTGACATTGAGTGAGGTTCATATAAGACATGTTTCACTTGGTAAACCTCAATTGTTTTGGATGAATGCACTGTTTTACATTTTTCCACTTCAAAAGCCTAAGGGAACAAATTTGACCTTGCCATAAAATAGGTCATGGTCAACTCAGGCCCATCATTTATATAACTTTTGTAGGGCTCAAGTCCCTTTTGCTGTCTATTATTAAGTTTCAAAGTCATCTGATTTAAGGTTCTGGAGAAGATTTTCAATGATTTTTACCATAATGGGCATGGCTGCCATCTTTGTCATGTGACCAGGACCAATTATATAAACTTTTGTTCCTGTGAGGCATAGATGATCTGTATATAAAATCTTACTCGAATTGGCCCTGTGGTTTCTGATGTGATGATATGTGAAATTTTAATGGACATACATTCACAGGGTTTCATATAAGACCTACTTCCAGGTCATAAATTACACAGTTTTGGATAAATGCACTGTTTTACATTTTTCCCATTCAAAAGCCTTAGGGACCAGATTTGACTTTGTCGTATATCAAATCAAAGTCAACCCAGGGTCATCATTCATATATATCTTTTGGAGGGCTCCAGTCCTTTTTGCTTTCTTCCAAGTTTCAAGGTCATCTGACTTACGGTTCTGGAGAAGAAGATTTTTAAAGGGTTTTTACTATATATGGGCTTGGTGGCCATCTTGGTCATGTGACCAGGACTGATTATATAAACTTTTGTTCCCATGAGGCATAAATGTTCTATATAATATCTGACTTGCATTGGCCCCGTGGATTCTGAGGAGAAGATGTTTGAAATTTTGACGGACATTCAATCTTAGTGACCTTGAGCCAAGGTCACTGAATGACCTTGACCTTTGACATTCATTCATAAAATACAAATGCTAAATACAGTTTTACCTTTTTCCTAATCAAACACCTTAGGGGCCAAATTTGATCTTGCCATAAAATAGGTCAAGGTCAACCCAAGGTCATCATTTATAAAAAAAAATTTTAGGGATCCAGTCCCCTTTGCTGTCTGCCAAGTTTCAAGGTCATCTGACTTGCGGTTCTGGAGAAGAAGATTTTTAAAGAGTTTTTACCATATATGGGCATGGCGGCCATCTTGGACATGTGACCAGATCTAAGTATATAAACTTTTGTTCCACAAGGCACAGATGTTCCACATAAAATCTGACTTCAGTTGATCCAGGAGTTTCTGAGAAGATATTTAAACGTGTGGACGGATGACTGACAACGGACCATTGGTATACTATAAGCTCACCATGTGAACCTTTAGCTCAGGTGAGGTAAAAATACAGGTTTTATACATTTTTCAGCTAAATTAAAGGTTTTAAATAATTTCAAGTTTTTAAAGGTTTTAAAGGTTTCCCTAGGGGGCCAGGGTGGGATGGGGTGGGGACTTGTACCTGTTGATGAGTGTAAAAGGATGATAATTTAATTAATGACAAACCATATAGACCCTGATCAGATGCTGCATCTGCATCATCTGATCAGGGTGTACAATGTTTGCTCAGCCTGTCTGCCTGAATATTTAGGGTAAATGTGGTAGCCATACTGATGGTATTAAGTAAGTGACTGCAGTCTTAATATGCTCAAAGATCACGGTTTTACTTGGCATGGCCCAGTTAGTCTGTAGACTTTTCATTGTTAGAACATTCTTTCCACAAGGCAGAATTCATCTCATCACTGTACTGCACCACACTGTATAAAGCCTTTCATTATCACCTTTTCTGTGAAAAGATGTTAAATGCAAATTCTTGCATCCAACCATCACAGACATGCTGTCAAGTATAAATTCATCACAGAACTTGTTAAAAACCAACTTGATAAAATGGATGAAGAAAATCAGCATTATTAGCTCATTAGGAACAGGTACACATTCAGGAGAATCAACTCGGTCATTTTTTTTTATTACTTCCTTTCAAAAGTGGTCTATTCTAAAAGGAAAGAATCTGCTCCTAAAGGGAGCTAACAGGAAGCAAACAGGAGTCATGAGTTATCTCCTTTATAAAAACTGCTGAGAACTCTACCAATTGTATCCAGTTCCCTTATTCAGTAACATTTTAAACCCAAGAAAATGAATATTATAGGCTGCAGAATTTCATTAAGTCACGTATATTCATGATACTCAAAATATAATAGATAAATGGCAATTATTTTTCTAAACAATGGAAATAAGTACAATTTAAAATTAAATGGGTAAGTGCATTCATTCTTAAATACTTACACTTAGGTTGCTCCTTGGCTCCAGTATAACCCAATGAGTTGAAGGTTGATCTAGGCTCAGTGAGGCAAAACCAATTATACTTTCACCTATCATCCTCTCTCGCCTCATCCGTTCTGTTCCATACAGTCGAAATCTCAAACCCATACCTAATACATCCTCTGAAATAGATAAACAGTGAAAATAATGTACAAGAGCACCACACAGCAGGACAATATATGCCCATTTACATATTTTACAAGGGTACCCCATCTATATAGCTGAACAAAGGCATAAAATATGTGGATTTTTACAAATGTAGTCTTGATATGTTGCCACTGTTACCAGTTATAGCATGAAGAAGGATGGTCTGGAAAAAAAAAATGTCAAAGGGAAGTAACTCAAAAGTTGAGAAAGAGAGAGCAATCTTTTTTTTTGTAAGTGACACACTGTTTTAATCTCATACACATTGCTATAAAGTTTCATCAAGTTATTCCATATGGTTACCTAGTTATGGCACTCATAAGGATAGTGTGTGGAAAAAAAAATTATCAAAGGAAGTAACTCAGAAACTAAGAAAGGAAGACCAATCTTTTTAATACATGACACACCATCTTAACCTCATACACATTGCTATGAAGTTTCATCGAGATATTCCATACCTATTTATGGTACTAACAAGATCAGTCAAAAATTTCATCAAAGGGAAGTAACTCATAAAATAAGAAAGGGAGAGCTATCATTTTTGCATGCAACATGCTGTCTTGACCTCATATACATTGCTATGAATTTTCATCTAGATATTCCATAAGGTTATCAAGTTATGGTGTGCACAAGAATAGTATTAAAAAACTAATCAAAGGGAGGAAATAACTCAGAAACTAGAAAGGAAGAGCAAATCTTTTTTGTATGTGACACACAATCTTGACCTCATACACATAGTTATAAAGTTTCATCAAGATATTCTATATGGTTACCTAGTTATGGCATGCATAAGGATAGTGAGTGAAAAAAAATTATCAAAGGGAAGTAACTCAGAAACTAAGAAAGGGAGAGCTATCTTTTTTGTATGTGACACACCATCTTAACCTCATACATATTGTTATAAAATTTTATCAAGAAATTCCATACGGTTACCTACTTATGGTACGCACAAGGTTAGTCTAAAATTTCATCAAAGGGATGTAACTCAGAAACTGAAAAAGGGAGAGCAATCTTCTTTGTATGTAACACACCATCTTAACCTCATCCACATTGCTATAAAGTTTCATCAATATATTCCATATGGTAACCTAGTTATGGCCCACATTAGAATAGTGTGAAAAAAATATAATCAAAGGGAAGTGACTCAGAAATTAAGAAAGGGAGAGCAACATTTATGATGTGACATGCCATCTTGACCTCACACACATTGCTATATGCATAGGGTTATTGAGTTATGGTGCGCACAAGATAAGTCTTAAAAAAACTAATCAAAGGGCAGTAACTCAGAAACTAGAAAGAGAGAGTACTGTAATCACTTTTGCACCCGACATGCTGTCTTGACCTCATACACAACGTGTAGTATAATTAAAATATTCCTTATGGTTTCCTAGTTATGGCTCGCACAAGAATTGTTTACGATGGACAGACAGATAGGCGGATAATGCCGTAACATAATATGTCCATTTTTTTCAAAAGGGGCATATAAAAAGCAAATAATTAACCTGAGTTTCCTAAGAAACAGTAGGTATACCATAATATTTTGTTTTACTTCAAGGGAGATGCAGGTGAAGGGAAGCGGTTGATTTGATATTCAGCATGGCTATCTTCTGAGTTGACTTGCCCTTCCCTGCAATGCTCTGTCCCATTATACTCAACCATACCCTCCTTTATGTTACCCTACCCTACTCTACCCACCTAGGATA
The DNA here is from genome assembly GCA_964016985.1 of Anodontia alba. Classification (NCBI taxonomy): domain Eukaryota; kingdom Metazoa; phylum Mollusca; class Bivalvia; order Lucinida; family Lucinidae; genus Anodontia; species Anodontia alba. The sequence goes on along the minus strand of OZ024823.1, from coordinate 7,826,977 downwards.
GGCCACGATAGAAGGGTAGGATAGGATAAGAATAGGAGTAGTTGTAGTGCATAGGGTAAGGTAGGGATAGGGTAGGGTAGGGTAGTGTGCGATAACAATATTGTTATAGTGTTAAGTAAAGAAGCTGCAATTTCTAAAATATTAGTCAACAAACCAGAATGATTTTCAGGGAGATGCATCAAAGGGTTGAGAGGAATCCATAAGCAAAGTTTCAACAAAATTCCTCCACTATTTATGGATGAGATGTGATAATTGAAAAAATCCAAGGTGGCCGACGTCGGCCAGATTTGTTAACAGACCCGAATCAAATTCAGGCATGCACAGTTAAACCACTTTGGGAACATCCTAGACAAGTTTCGAAAACATCTGAAGAGTGGTCTTGGAGGAGATGTGATAATAAGATTGTTACAGCATTAAAGGGGAAGTCATTTTTTCTAAGATGGCCATCTGGCGACCATATTGGTTGACGGACTGGAATCTTTTTCGGAAAATGCATCTAGGGGTTGAGAGGAATCCATATGCACAGTTTTGATGAGATTCCTACTCTCAGGTTAGGGAGGAGATGCGGTTATGGTAAATTTCAAGATGGTTGATGGTGGTCACATTTGTTGATGAACCGTAACCAAATTGGGGCATGCACAACTAGGTTACTAGACAAGTATCGAAAAAAATCTAACCAGTGGTCTCAGAGAAGATATAATAACAAGATTGTAACTGTTAAGTAAAAAGAAATTCGCAAATTCAAAGATGGCCACTATTTGGCCATATTAGTCAACAGAAAGAAATTGTTCCCGAGGAGAGACACCTAGGAGTTGAGAGAAATCCATATATGAAGTTTCGACAAAATTTCCTCATTGGTTACAGAGGATATGCAACAACAGGAAAAATCTAAGATGGCTCACAGTGGCCATATTTGTCGATGGACTGGAACTAAATTCAGGGATGCACAACTAAATGACCAGAGAAACATCCCAGACAAGTTACGAAAAAGTCTGACCAGTGGTCTCCGAGGAGATGTGATAACAAGAAACTGTTTATGGACATATGGACGCCGGACAGTAAAGCTAATGATCAGTCAGAAAGAGATTAAAGTTAAACCAAATGACATTTGAGGAATAGGGCTGTCAATATAAAGAATTATTTTCAAAAAAAAAAATCTTTCAAAAACATGTTTTGAAAAGCATGGTTTGGCACTCCATTAGAATGATCCACATTTAATAGTTTTATAATCAAAAAGTTGTTCTACAGTAGATGCCTCCAACCAGCAAAGTTCTATTGCTATATTTTTTTTTTTTTTTTTTTTGGTTTCTTTCATTGTGAAACAAAGAAAAGCTTTTAACACTCTTTGTTAAAATTCCTTATCATACCATATCATTCTAAATCATTTAAAACATGAGACAATCCTAGAATTAAGCCACCAAATAGTTGCTGAAAGCTTATAATAAATCTAGGCTTAATATCATGGTATATATAAGTACAGTACATTATACACTTATGGCATCACTCATTTGACATCTGCTAATATTACCTTGAGAGTAAACAAAAACTAAAAAACTATAACACCTCACCATTTCCGTATTGCGGGCAGATAACCATTGATGAAATTTGCCCATTAGCAATCCCAAAACAGATCTCCTTAATATCAATGTATCTACCAAGTTTGGTTAAAATCTCTTGACTTAATCAAATTATCGTCCGGAAATGAAAATTTGGGCGTGTCTCGGGCAGATAACTCCGTCAAAAGTTGATGAAATTTGCCCATTAGCAATCCCAAACCAGATCTCTACAATATCAATATACATACCAAGTTTGGTGAAAATCCATTGATGTTTACAAGTTATCATCTGGAAACCAAATACGGACAGGCGGACAGACGTACATCTGATGGACGGACAGACGGCAGTACTTATGAGACGGACATTATAAGGCTATCCCTTTGATCTTTCTTTGATCTATTTTAACCTTACAACACCAATTTTTTAATCCCACAATGCAAATTTAACCCCACAATGACGGAATAAACAGAAATCAATCTCATAATATGAAATTCTACAGAAATGCTAACCTCTGAATGTCATGTGGGTATGTACGGACAGACACACAAACATCCAACTTGAAACCATAATACCTGCCACTATCGTGTGGCGGGGTATAAAAAGGACAAATTAGGCATGCAAAGATTTCAGGAGAATTGATAATTCTAAAGGGAGGTAACTGTCAAAATTATTTCTGTCTCCCTTCTGAAAAGAGGTCTACTCTAAAAAAAGAAAATAAGGCCATGATGGCCCTGGATTGCTCACCTGAGCAAAGATTAGCTCTGGCAGCCATTTTGGTCAGTGGAGTAGAACCATTGAGCAATTTTGGTAGAAAGTCACCCAAAGAACATTCCTGTGAAATTATTTTGAAATTGGGCCATTGGCCTCGGAGATGTCCTTTAAAGTTTTTTTTTCTATTTTCAGCTTTGGTGGCCATTTTGTTCAGTGGAGTGGAACCATTTTAACAATTTTGGTAGAGGGTTACCCAAGGAACATTTCAGTGAAATTATTTTGTAATTAGGCCATTGGCCTAGGAGGAGATGTTGTTTAAAGGTTTTTCTATTTTTAGCTTTGGTGGCCATTTTGTTTAGTGGAGCGGAACCATTTTAGCAATTTTGGCAGAGGGTCACCCAAGGAACATTTCTGTATAATTATTTTGAAATCGGGACATTGGCCTAGCATGAGATGTTGTTTAAAGGTTTTTCTATTTTTAGCTCTGGCGGCCATTTTTTCAGCGGAGCGAAACCATTTTAGCAATTTTGGTAGAAGGTCACCCAAGGAACATTTCTGCAAAATTATTTTGAAATCGAGCCACTGGCCTCGGAGATGTTGTTTAAAGGTTTTTCTATTTCTAGCTCTGGCAGCCATTTTGTTCAGCGGAGCTGAACCATTTTAGCAATTTGGGTAGAGGGTCACCCAAGGAACACTTCTGCAAAATTATTTTGAAATCGGGCCACTGGCCTAGGAGGAGACGTTGTTTAAAGGTTTTTCTATTTTTAGCTTTGGTGGCCATTTCATTAAGTGGAGCAGAACCATTTTCGCAATTTTGGTAAAGGGTCACTCAAGGATTTGATTGTGTTGGGGTTTAACGACATGTCAACCCTTGTGGGTCATTTTGTGTCGTCTCCCAGAGAAAGGGAGAAGAGATAGAAGAGATAGTAGAGATGAAAGGCAGGGAGTAAAAAGGAATAGGAATGAAACAGAAGAAATAAAAACATTCCTTCTCTGCCCTTACCTGCTACAAGGATAGCAGGCCTTGCCCAACTGTAAGCCAATATCAGTTGGATGCCCCAGTGACGTAAGATACAACACCTTCACCACACCCGATCACCCCCAAGCAACATTTCTGTGAAATTATTTTGAAATCGGGCCATTGGCCTAGGAGATGTTGTTTAAAGGTTTTTCTACTTTTAGTTCTGGCGGCCATTTGTTCAGTGGAGCGGAACCATTTTAGCATTTTTGGTGGAGGGTCACCCAAGGAGCATTTCTGTGAAATTATTTTGAAATTGGGCCACTGGCCTAGGAGGAGATGTGGTTTAAAGGTTTTTCTAATTTTAGCTCTGGTGGCCATTTTTTTCATTGGAGCGGAACCGTTTTAGCAATTTTGATAGAGGGTCACTCAAGGAACATTCCTGTAAAATCATTTCAAAATTCATTCACCAGTTTATGAGGAGATGTCATTTAATTAAGTAAATTGTTGACGACAGACAGTGGACATTGGGCGATCACATCTCATCTTGAGCACTTCGTGCTCAGGTGAGCAAAAAATTGCTCCCCCCTCCCCCCCACCCCCACCCTCCTTTTCATAAAGGTCTGGTGAGAAGGGGTCTGGTATGTGCAGGAAAGCAAATAGAAGTCATAGAAGTTTGTCTCCCTTGTCAATAAAACCTTCAAATGATAATAACCCGCCATTATAGTGTTGCCGGCAGATACTCCGTCAAAAATTGATGAAATTTGTCCATTAGCAATCCCAAACCAGATCTCCATAATACCAATGCTGCTGCACATACTGAGATTGATGAAAATCCATTGACATTTGTTCAGTTATAGTCGGTAAATGAAAATGCATATGGCCACCAACAGACAGACAGACCGGCAGACCGACAGACACACAGAAACCTTAATACCCAGCCACTATTGTGTGGTGGGATATAAAAATAGCAGAAAATCTACCAAGTACATTCAGCCCCTGTAAAATTAGACATACCTTGTGGTATTTTATTGAACACAAAAGTCTCTTCATACAGTGGATTTTCTCCTGACTTCACTTTTGTTTTATGTCTCTGTTTCTTAGTAGGTAGAAGTAACAGCCTCACTTGCGTATTATTTGCTCCACCTCTTTCTTTTGTTGGTATTTCCTGGGCTTGATGTATGGTTACCTCCATACGACCTCGTTGTGGGTTGTAATAAAATGATACCTCAATACTGCCACATTTTGATATTAGTGATGCTTCATGCTGCAGGTCACTTACATCAAACAGATGTTCCTGAAAAGTTTATTTTATATCTACAGTTGACTCTTGTTATCTCAAACTCGCTTATCTTGAATAACCGCTTATCTCGAAGCGATAATCTAGTCCCTGCCTAACATGAAAATCTAACAACATGTAAAAAATATTGTGGAAAAGAGGAGAAATTGCTCCTAAGGAGCAATTTCTCCTCTTTTCCACAATATTTTCAATATATCTCTAACTTCAAGAGTCCAATTAAACATATATTTGTTAAATGTAGTTAATTGAATTAGTTTTTACTCAATTCTGCAAATCTGATATGTCGAAGTACGGATATCTCAAAGTATTTCAGAGAGTCCCTTGGAATTCGAGATAACGAGAGTCGACTGTATTTTATTTTATATCTATGAAGCAATCAAAAACTTCTGAATTTTATTTAACATGCACCCTACTTTTGAAGTGGCATAAAAAAAAGTTTTAATACTGGTCAAAAGAAAAAGAAATCTGTTCAAGTGAAATAAACGGCAAAACAGTGACTGACATGAATTAAGTGGTCCCCAAGCCTATATAAGGCGAGGCCACATCACCCATATCGACAGAATATGACAACTTTTAGGCATGGCTGTAAGACAAATCATACGCATGGGAAGGCAAATGATAGTTTCACCAAGTCAAGATAAGATCAGAAATTACATAAATTTCTATTTATCTTCGTTAGTTACGTTTTGTACATACTTTTAGATGTTTTCTGGCTTGCTGACAGGTACCCACAAAATACTAACAAGAGAATCGGTGAAACTGAAGGATGCTCCACGAAGATGGGCAGTAGTGGGAGGGTTATGTTAGTGAAAGAGTAAAATACTGTCAGAGATATGCTATGGAAAGCTTATTATTGAAGTCAAAGTGCTGTAGGCACTGGTGGCCTGGGCATCAGAAGGCCCAAATGACAAATGACTAGAGATCCATTTAAAAGCCTGTAAAATGTACAAAAAAAAAAAAACTACAAAAAAAAAAACAACAACTAGAAATGTGTCCATAGTACATGGATGCCCCCACTTTGGGTACCTCTATAAAACTGTGCAAACCTTGCCAAATTAGCCTATGTCAATGCAGGGGCATCTGTGTACTTTGGACACATTTTTAGTTAACAAAGAATCCAAAAATAATGAGAAATATCTTTTATATCTTTGCCTGCAAGGTCAGAAACTCTTAAACCATGCAACGAAGAAACTCAATTTTGTGCTCTCTAGTAAGTGATTTTCAACAAAGAATCCAAAAATATGAGAAATATAAGGCCCTTTGCCTGTAAGGCTGTAACTCTTAAACCATAAGACTAAGAAACTCAGTTTTGTGTTCCCTAGTAAGTGATTTTCAACAAAGAATGCAAAAATAAGGAGAAATGTAAGGCCCTTTCCCTGCAAGGCCTGTAACTCTTAAACCATAAGACAAAGACAGATGGCCAGATAGATGGCTGCTCAGGCTGCACTCTGCACTTCCTTTGATGGCCATCCATCAATATATCATTTCCCTTCCCTTCTATACTTTCAGAGATATGCTCCGGACAAGCTTTTTATTGCAAAAATTAAGAAGGAAAGTAGCTCCTTAAATACTTGACAGGATTTTGGTTTTTTACATTCTGCAATTCCCTTCATAGCCCTCTATCACTGTATCAAGTTTCATTCATTTATCTTCAATACTTTTAGAGACATACGCCAGACAAGTTTACTATTGCAAAAATTAGGAAGGGAAATAACTCTGTAATTACTTACGATAGAGTTACAATTCTTGCACTCTGCACTTCCGCTGATGGCTGGTATTAAAGACAAACTGTATTTAATGTGTCTCCAGCCCTATATAGCAGCGGGCCCTTTTAATTCATGTCAAGATTCTACATTTTTCTATATATTAGACATGGAAACAGATTATTTTAATAAATCTATCTTGAAATAACCAACTTTCCAACCTTTATCTTCATAACAACAGGGCCCAGTTGTTCAAAGCGTCGTTAGCTTAACGAGCTCGTTAAGGGTCATTTCGTTAACTGTTTTAGCAGACTCAATATACAATATTCTGATATTTTTTGCTGAAAAAATGTGAGTAGCTTTTGCACTGCAAAAGCTACTCACATTTTTTCAGCAAAAAATTTCAGCATATTTGCGTATCACTCGATGTAAATTTTAACGAATCGTTAACTAACAACATCGTTAGCTCTGAACAACTGGACCCAGGTTATTATTAATAAATGTATCATTAAATAATCCATTTTCTAACCTTTTATCTTCGTTAGTATTCCACACTATCCTACTGACATTTTAGCAGGTGACTATCAAAAGACACTACAAAAATCACATTTTTTTTTACCAAATTCTCAGTATATTAGACATGGCAACAGATTATTTTTAAAAAATTCATCTTGAAATAACCTATTTTCTAACCCTTATCTTTGTTATTATTCCATACTATCATACTGACATTTTAGCACATGACTGTCAAAAAAACAGTAGAAAAAAAAAAATCACTTTTTCTTTACCAAATTTGACTTGAATTAATTGGTCTTGTCACTTATATAGGGAAAGCAAAAAAATGAACAGTGTAGAATATTAACAATGGAAAAATCTAGAAAAAACATATATATAAAAAAGGGCCAAAATCACACTTTCTTTTTACCAAATCCTGTTGACATGAATGAATAAGTTCCATCCCCTGTACAGAGAGAACAAAAAAAAAAAAAAAAATGAAACAATGTGGAATGATAATGATGGGAAAAAAAATCCACATTTCTACCAAACTTTGTTGACGTGAATTAATTGATCAGATCCCCTATACAGGGAGCAAGAAAAAAATTGAAACAGTGTGGAATACTAACAATGGAAAAAATATCCAGACTGATAATTTAAAAAAAAAGTGCCAAAAATCACACTTTAGTTACCAAATCCTGTAGACCTGAATGAACTGGTCCCGTCCCCTAAATAAGGAGAGCCAAAAAAAATGAAACAGTGTGGAATACTAACAATGGAAAAAATCCAGATAAATGATTTAAAAAAAAAAAAAAGGCTAAAATCATACTTTTATTACCAAATTCTATTGACATGAATTCATTGGTCTCATCCCCTATATAAAGAGAGCCAAAAAATTCAAACAGTGTGGAATACTAAATGTCATCTAGAGAATTTAGGGAATTTGTGAATTGCCAAATACAATTTCACAATGGACAGTGTGGAATACTATTAACCAAGATAGAAACTGCATTGAAATTTATCAGTAAAGGTAATTTTTTTTTCTTACAAAAAAAAGTTACATATAAACCATGTAAAAAAAAAAATGTGGTCGCATCATTATATAGGAACTTTCTCAAAACACATACAGCCTAGCCGAGAATTTTGTTTTTAAACAGTGTGGAATACAGTAGTCCACAGGACAGTTTGGAATTCTATGAAGATAGAAACTCCATGGATTTTAGTCAAAAAAAATAGCAATTTTTCTGTTTTGAAAACAAAACAAAATGTGGTCGCATTGCTGCATCTGGAGAGATTTTATTTTTCCACTAATATTCCAAGTGTCTTTTTTTTTCAATTAGGCTATGAAAATTCAGGGGTTTTCCAAGTATCTTTCTGTCCATACTAGGCTGTAAAAATATCCAAATGTCAAGTAGAGAATTTGATGAATTTGTGAAATGTCAACATGTCTAGTAGAGAATTTGGTGAATTTGGTGAATTGCCAAATTCCTTAAATTTTACAATTTGTTTGTGTCAAAAACTGCAAAAAAAGCAAGGTTTTAAAGCTAGAATATTTTAATTGCCACAACTTGTTTCAGTCATAGGAGACAGGGACACTAGTGGATTCTCAGCCCTTCCACTTGTTTCGAAACAGAGCTCTTATCACCCAAGATGTGATGAAGCGAAGCCTAAGCCTCTTTTGGTCCAGAAATAAAAACCAATTTAGTGAGATATTAAAAACCACAAATTTCCTAAATTCTCTAGATGACATTTGGACAATTTACAAATTCACCAAATTATCTACTTGACAAAGGGAGAGAAAACTTTCTGAAAACACATATAGCCTAGCCAAGATTTTTTTTTTATTATTTTAAATAGTGTGGTCCATAGGACAGTGTTGAATACTAACAAAGACAGAAACTCCATGGATTTTATTCAAAAACTAACAAATTGTTTGTTTTGAAAACAGTTACATATAAACTGTGTAAAAAAAAATGTGGTTGTATTGCTATAAAGGGAAAGAATTTTTTTTTCCCACTTGTATTCCAAGTTTCTTTTTTTTCCAACTAGGCTTTAAAAATTCAGAGGTTTTCTAAGTGTCTTTCTGTCTGTACTAGGCTGTAAAAATATCCAAATGTCATGTAGAGACTTTGATAAATTTGTGAAAAGTCTAAATGTAAAGTAGAGAATTTGGTGAATTTGTGAATTGTCCAAATATCATATAGAGAATTAAGGGAATTTGTGAACTGCCAAATTCCTTAAATTTTACAATGGACAGTGTGAAATACTAACAAAGATAGAAACTCCATTGAAATTCATCCACACTGTCCTATGGAGTATTGTATTCCCTATATAGCGACGTGACCACATTTTTTTACATGGTTTATGTGTAATTTTTTTTTTTTCTAAGGAAAAAAATGCCTTTACTGATAAATTTCAAATGCTCAGATGATACTTGTGCATAAGCAGGATGATCTGAATCTGCACATTTTGCACATGTTTAAAGGCACATTTTCACTTGACACAGTTAGTATGACCTTGCTCTGTGTTATGTCCCTGTTATTTCAAAATCCCTTCATACACAACAAAGTTCAATATATTCTGGTACTATAACTCTTCATCATACTTCTAAAAATAGAACAAGCCCATCTGACCACCTGGTGATGTATTAACTTGGCTGAATGCCAAACTGCACAGACCCTGGTCTGATGTCCCATTCTTCAGTATCTGATCTGGATCAACACTATTTACTTAGCTATAACTGTCCAAACATTTATGGTACTGCAAAAAACTTTAAAAGACTGCTCTGAGGAAACTGTAGATCTAAGTCAGACAGCTCCTGCAGAAGCAGTTTGATCAAGCTCTGTCTTGTTAGCCATTCAAACAGCACTTTCACTGTACATCACTGGACATTTAAAATATAAAATAAACATGGTGGCTCTAGTTAAAGTGCTTTTTTTCAACCATTAAGTACTGGTATTTTTTTACTTCTCCATGAAAAAAATATGTTGCAGTGCTCATTAATAGTGCCTCATCAAGGTACTTCTAATAAGTACCCACAACATAATTATGCTTTCATGGAAAAATAAGAAAAATATGACGTTAATGCCCCTCTAAACTGGAGCCATGGATAAGGTGTTAACCCTTAAAGCGCCAATCACAACAATTGTTGTCTGCTTTGTCTTCTGCTTGTGATTTTAAAAGTTATTTCTGCAAACAGTGTGGACCCAGATGAGACTGATCTGGGTCCACACTGTTTGCCGGTACGCAAAAAATAGCTTTGAGAAGTTTGCAAGAATATTCAGCAGACGACATAAACAGACGACATTTTCAGATACAATTTTTCTTGGCGCTTTAAGGGTTAAGGTGTCCAAATAAGTACAATAATAATGATCTAACTTACATCAGTTGCTTGCTCACTCCCTGATATTGACATTCCCTCATCGTAGGCCCTGTTCTCATAAATTTGTGTTCCCTCAAGAGTATGTGCAGATCCTGTTGTTATTGAGGTAGTCATTGGAGAAGCCGCACCAGAGCCATGTTCCTCCAACTGTCCCGGACTTGCAGGAGGTCTGGTAGGACTAGGATGAGTTGGGGTACTAGTTTTAGCAGGCATGGTTTCCTCTGTATCTTCTGTGTCAATTGAAATCAGCTGCCCCTCTTTCACCGCTTCATCTGTCACCTCAGGTTTTGATTTTGTTTCATCAACAACAACAGCCTCCCCTGTATGACTGCCAGATTTCACTGCAAAAAAATGTGAAATGCCACGCTATGTAAAAACATGTCTTTGGGCAATGCAGAGAGCAAAGACCCAGATAAGCCTGCACATTTGTGCAGTCTGATCAGGGCCTTCGCTGTCCGCTAACAGAATCATTGGATACTGCAGAATGTATGACTGGAGCAAAGGCCCGGATGATACTTTGCACATGCATTGAATGACTGAATCTGCTCATTCTGTGTAAGTTCGAAGGCACTTTTTTGCTTGATCAGCCCATAGTATAGTCAACCCTCTTTATACCGACACTTGATACAATGACAAAAATTTGTTATGCCGATAATTTGACTAGCAGGGAAACCCACTCTCAATAGGTGACAGTTAATCAGAAATTATGCAGTAGCATTGTTCAATACTTCAAGCAAAATATGTTTTGGATATTTGTTAGAATTGCCTCAGTGAGGCAATTCTAACAAATATCCAAAACATATGGTTTATAAAAAAATTAAATTAAACATGGCATTTGCTGTATATTATTATACTCATTGAGAATTCTTTACAACAGCAAATTCATTTTAATGGCAATATCTTTGGGAACAAATGCTGTCATTGTAACGAGAGTTCACTGTATATGAATAGCACATGCAAATCCAAAAAAAATGCAGTTCTACATATTTTTCAACAAATGTTGACATTTTTATTTCTCCACAAAAACAAATGTTGTAGGTACTCATTAATATGGATTAAACCAAATAAGATAAAGAAGGTTACTGCAAGAATATTATTCATGATTTTCTGCATTTTCCAATTATAACATTGTCAACCAAACTTTATAAATATTTTTTCTTATTTCTCCTTAAAAATGTTCAGGCTGATCCTGCTCTTCATTTTTCACATAAACTCTAGAGCCCTTTAACCCTTGTCCTGCTGAATAAATTAAGAAGCCATGCCCACTTCTAATTTTCCCCCAGAGGTTACTTGATCCATATTGTTGTGATAAATTTGCATACTTGATGGCAAACAGTGCAGATCCAGATCAGCTGGCTTCTTCTGGATCTACACTGTTTGCAAAACAGGGTATATCCGGGTTCAGCAGGACAAGGGTTAATTAATGTTTACCGCTCTCTGGGCTAATCGCAAATGGCAATTTGATTACATTTTGCTTATTTTCCCAGAAAATAGGCTTTGACAAATGTCAAAGCCTATTTTCTGAGAAAAATAAGAAAACTGTTTTAAAATATTGTCTGCTGAAATTTTACCCAGCATGCTAAATGTTAAGCACTGTGCAGCTTATTTCAACTTACCTGTACTGAAACTTTTTGTAGAAGACATACTCTGACTTTTTGATAACCTTTTACTGGGGCTAACACCTCTGTGACTGTACATACTGCCTGACCTTTTGATGCCTGCTGTCTCCATGGATGACTGGAACCGTTTAAGCACCTCGTCATCACTGTCACTACTAGATGTCTCGTCCTCATAAGCATAAGCCTGGCCTACAAGTCAAAAGGCTAATACTACAAAAACTGTATGTATCAAGATCTTGACAATATCCCATTGAGCATTCTACATAAATCTATAGCGGGCCGTTATCGGCCCATCAGCTACTCTGACGGGCCGATAACGGCCTGCTATAGATTTATGTAGAATGCTAGCTGGGCCTTAAGTATTTACCCTAAATATGCAGACATATGTGCTTGGGTAAACGGTTTACTGCTCTCTCAAGCTACTGTTTGTTCTGTTATTTTTATGTGGTGGGAGGGAGGGGTGGGGTGGGGTAGGTTAGGGGAGGGCAGAGTTCCATGATTCTGACCTTTCCTGGGCATCCCTGTAGTAATATTATTTAAGTTACTAGCACCTCTGCCATAGAAGCTCTAGATAACCCACCCATTTCTAAGTTTGTGACCTTGATCTCAAGGTCACTCACTAAGGGGAAGTTGGAAGGCACTCATACTGGGTAAAACATTAGTACCTAACAGCAATAAAAGTATTGGCTTATCAGTTTAATACATCAAGAGATTAAGGAGACATAGGCATTTAGAAAACTTTAACATAAATACATGTAAGTAACTCTTAAAGATCAATTATGGAGAAATTTATTAAACTAATGATTTTAAAATCTAAGGTAGCGGCTGTTGAGAGGATCATTTTGTGGAAAACCGCATGAAAAAATTCCTACCCATTCAAAAGTTATGCCCATTTGTTTAACACATGTACCATTTTTCAAGCATGGGTTATCTTCCTTGCTTTTTGATAGATAATTACCTACAATGCATCATTCTTATGACATTCTATGACATCATAGACGATTTTAACTTTTTAATGAACTTTTTAAACCAAAATAAAGTACACTCTTGAATAGTCAGCCACGTTTGTAACAAACTATGTATTTGCAAAATCTGTCATGCTTCATGTGTTGAAGCAGAATTTCAAGCTGTATGTTAATTTTGGATAGTAAATCAACACCAACACAAAATAATCTATATCATGTCTTAACATCAACGTTTCACTATCATGGCTTCTTCAGGATGTAACAGACAAAGATGACGTCACACACGAAAATGTAACGTGATGCGGTGCACCACGCCAGATACGTCGCACAAAAATGAAGTTTTTAAAAGTAAATGTATTTTAACAAGCAATACTTAACCCATAGATAATGTGCTATTCTATTCTGTTTTCACACCTTCCACAGAAAAAAACGACTATTCAGTCATCTTATAGAGCCTAAATCCAGAAGGCCCCTTAGGCAGTCACCTGTGTGACGTCATTCTTCCCACTCCTTTGGTCACGTGTCAGTTTCTTTGAAGATAAAAGCCCTAAAAAACAGAGCTAAGCGGGGATAGGGAGGGGGAATTGTAGTATCTATTGGTTAAGTATTGCTTGTTAAAATACGTTTTACTTTGAAAAACTTCATTTTAATTGCACAATACATTTACCTATAGAGAATGTGCTAGAATTTGCAGATTAGGTGGGAAGGAGCTCCCTATTCTATAAGAAGTAAATAGATCCCTCCACTTCTAGATTAAGGCTCAGGAAACTCTTGGAATAAGATCATTCTTGATATAAATCCTAAGAATGAGCCAATTCCAACATATATATAAGATATTAATTACCATAATATATGTACTGTAGGCTCTGGAGGCTGTCAGTCTTCTTTAGGCGTTAAAAGACACTGTTTTCCTGACCCCCCAGCACTTTTTGGGCCACCACTATTGGGCCCAAATTATGAAGATTTTCCAGTTGCTGAGACATATAGAACTTAGCAAAGGCAGAAGATTGATTCCAGACTGCTGCTTTGAGAATCTCATTGAGCGGAACCTTATCGAAAAAGGCCCAAGAAGAAGAAAGAGCCCTAACTTCATGGGCTTTAATCTTTAAGAAGGTAAATTCTCTAGGAGTGAGTTTCTATAGGCAAGTTTAATAGTATAAGATATCCATCTCAAGACCAAGGATTTAGAAATACCTTGTTTGCCTTTAATTGGTAGAAATAGTCCAGTTCTACTTTGGCGATAAGAGCTAGTCATCTTAAGATAAAATTTTAAGGCTCCTATCGGGCATTAAAGTCTATCTGAGTGTTCTCTTTTGCATATACCAGCTAGATTAGGGATAACTATAGGATCTGCGCTGTCGATCTTATTCTTCTTTTCTTGTGAGATTGTTTGGATCTTTTAGACTTTCTAGTTCTTTTACGAGAGTCTGAAGATGCTGATCTAGAAGAGGAGGAGGTAGAAGACGATCCATGTCTCCTCTTCTTCTTAGACTTATGTTTTCTTCTGGATTGGTCCCTCCTGGAGACATGTCCAGAATGAGAAGTCTGTGAAGTTTGTCTGTTGTCCGATCTCCAGTTGTTGTCAGGAGGCTCAATGACAACACTGAGGTCAGACATATTACTGAAGTCTGGCTCCAGGGGTAACAGAACTCTTCTTGAGTTATTAGTTGGGTTCTGAATTTCATATCTATATGAGTGTTCAGAACCCAAATTTGATCTATTTATTGTGAGCTCCATGCCAATAGCATGAGTATCACCAAGTGAAGGTGGAAATATAGGTTGATGACCGGTGACCGATGGCCGGTTGACCGGTGACCAGTTGACCGGTGAATACCGACTTCTCCCTTGAGTCAGTTTTTCTAAGTCCAATGAAGGGTGGCTGGACGACCTGTGACCGGTGATTGACTGACGTATTTATCTGAGTACTGACCGGTTGACCAGTGACTGGTGGCCGGTCGGTGATGTCTTCTTGTCTAGTGGGTGAATGACTGGTGGCTGGTTGACCAGTGACCAGTAGCCAGTGGACTTGCATTTCCTTGGGTACAAGTACCCTTGAAGTTGCCACTTGGATGGGTCCTACCCTGGGCAGCAGGGCCATGTGGGGTGGTGATCCCATCCATTAAATCTTCATCTGATGACTCGGACAAGACTTGTTGCTTCTTGTTTTTCTTCTTTGCCATCACCCACTTCCTTGACAAATAAGTTCTTCTCTTCTCGGCAAGCTTCCAGATCTTATTTGTCCAGGTGATACATGTAGAACAGGTTGATTCCCTAGAATAAGAAGAACATCTTAGCGATTTTATATGACCACATTCACCACAAATAATCGTCAGGAAAGTCGCGATAACTCATTACAACAAACGAGCGAAGAGTAAAGAAATCGAAAATCAATTAACAAAAAGACATAAGATGAATAGGGAAAGGCATGATATAGGAACATGAGAAAAACAAAGACTTAGAAATTGACTAGAGAAAAGGGAAGAAGAAAAAGATTTCTTTCACCTGGAGAAAAAATCCTTGTTTACTTTCTCGTCTACAGAAAAGAAACTGACACGTGACCAAAAGAGCGGGAAGAGTGACGTCACATAGGTGACTGCCTAAGGGGCCTTCTGGATTAAGACTCTATAAGACGACTGAATGGTCGTTTTTTCTGTAGAAGGTGTGAAAACAGAATAGAATAGCACATTATCTAAAGGTTAACCCTTGTCATGCTGAATAAATTAAGATACCATGCCCACTTCTAATTTTCAGCCAATCAGGTGACTTGATCCAGATTGTTGATATAAATTCACATACTTAATGGCAAACAGTGCAGATCCAGATCAGTTGTCTTCTTCAGAAGCCAACTGATCTGCATCTACACTGTTTGCAAAAGCAGAGTATATCCAGGTTCAGCAGGACTAAGGTTAATGTATTGTGCAGTTAAAATTAGCAACAATCAGTACACAAGTACAGTCAAACCTCGATTATTCAAAGTGACAGGGACCGCCAGATTTTCTTCGAATTATCGGTAGTTCGAATTTTCGAAATCGGTAGTTTTTGGAAATATTCGGAAGTTTTCGTTCGGTATCAATTTTTGACCACATTTTGCCCGTAAGCGATGTACACAGACTCTCTGTATAAGCATTAAAAATGATGAGCAAAGTATCTCATCGTTTCTTATGCTTAACAAACACTTGAAAATAAAGTAAAACAAAACAACATGAACTTACGTGTACTTTTTATTTTATTTACATCCTGCAACAACGTAAAATGACAATAAATCTCTAACTGACGAACTAATGTACCAATAAAAAAAGCGGGACAGAAATGGCTCACGGGAGTAGCTAGCAACGATCTGCATCAGAATGCAATAAGCACACTGTTGAAGATCTGTGCTGGCAAACCACACGTTTCTAGTCACTTCTGTTCTGCATTTTTTTTTCTACTTTCACTTTCAACAGTCCTTGAATTCTCTGAAAATCGTCTACTTTCAGTTTCCCAAAAATCATTTTTTTCTGACTGAGTACAGGTCTAATGTATTTACAAGATACATGTACTTTCACTGTTACTGATTGTCCCTACACTGAAAATATCCCGTGATCAATGTTTGTTTACCACAGTGTTTCTTAAAGTCCTGTTTCATTAAGTTATCCGTCATACGCCCTAAACTAATCAAAAAGTCGTCTGAATTTTCACACTGTTCAAAGTAACTTCTAAGCTTAGCACAAGCGTCCATTGCGTCAGTAAGGGAGGTTGGCAATTCAGAATCTCGCCGATCAGCATCGTCGTCGTTTCCATCGTCGGCAGTTTCGTCGGCATCGTGGTTGTCGGTATTTCTGCTGCTGATGATGTCATCAATAATGTCAGAGTCTGTTAGTCTTTCACTCGTTGGTATGTTGTCATCTACCATCATGTACTCTTCCATGGTCGTCGTTGTGAGTCCGAGCTGAGCAAGCCGAGCTAGCGGTATGTCGTCCTCGGCGTCGTCGTCAGCGTCGGAGGTGGTCTCAGAGGCTTCAGTTTCGGATTCTGGACGGTGAAAATTTGCGTGTCTGAAGCAGTTAGAGATGGTTCTTGGCTGCACACTCTCCCAGGCCTGTTGCATCAATCTCATGGCGTCAAGTATGGATAGCGAGAACTCCTTCTTCTCGTCGATGGACTTCATCTGTCGTAAGATTACTCTCTTCCTGTAGTGGGTCTTAAAATTCTGGATAACCCCCTGATCCATTGGCTGAGTCTTGCTTGTGGTGTTTGGAGGAAGGAACACAAGTTCGATATTCTTTAGTGAACGGACATGTGGATGTGCGGGACAGTTGTCGACGACCATGGCGATCTTTCTCTTCTTCTTTTGAAGTTTTTGGTCCAGGTTTCTTAGCCAGTCAGTAAAAATCTCAGACGTCATCCAAGCTTTCTTGTTGCTGGTGTAAGGCGTTGGGAGTGTCTTCTTGTTTTTGAAGCATCGTGGATTTGCTGACTTGCCGATGATGAGAAGAGGAAGCTTGTCATTCCCAGTCATGTTGGCACAAACCAGAGCTGTGAGGCGTTCTTTGCTCTTTTTACCGCCATGGCAGTCCACTTTCTTGAACTCCAACGTCTTGTCAGGTAGAAGACGGTAGAATACACCAGTTTCGTCGGCGTTGTAGATATCGTCGGCGCTATACTGGTCGAGAATTCTTCCTAGTCGATGTTCCCATTCTGTCATATTGGCAGATGTTGTGTCAACCAACTTTGCCTCGCCACAGACTTTCTTAAAAGTTATTCCGTTTCTTTCTTTAAAGTGCTCAAGCCAGCCACTTGAAGCTTTGAAATTTTCAATGTTAAGCTTTCTGGCAAATTCCTCAGCTTTTGCTAGAAGAATAGGCCCGGACACAGGGACATTTTGGTCACGTACATTTGAAAACCATTTTAAAATGGCATTTTCTACATCATCAAATGTACCGATTTTGGCATTCTTTCTTTTGGGACCAAATTTTAGATAAGACTCTTTTATAGAGTCTGCATTTTTAAGCCAAGTGGACAGAGTGCTGGCTGGCACATTAAATTCTTTGGCTATGGCAGACTTGGATCGCTGGCCTTTCTCCACTTCTAAAACGGCCTGATACTTCTTCTCAAACGTCTGTGGCTCGTACTTTCTCTTCACACCTTTCTTTCCAGTTGCTGACCTGGGTATCCCCCCGTTACCGGGTCCTTCCCCAGGTTGCTCAGCGCCTGTCGCAGGTACCGACTCAGTTATCCCCCCATTGCTGGGTCCTTCGCTGAGTTGCTCAGTAATGACAGAGTTTCCTTCAGACATGCTGTTGGATAAGTGAAGAACCAGAGCAAAGCGAGGGGTTTTATGGCACTTGGAAGACAATGGAATCGAAATTATGTGTAATTAAACGGACAGATCAAAGATGCTGTGCTTGTTGTTTATTTACCCTAAGTACACATTGCTCAATAAATCAAAGGATGGGAGACATTCAAATTAAAGCTCATTTAAGTTCAAAAAGGTCTTAGATTAAAGTCACTTAAAAAACATCAAACAGGATTATCTTCTTAACGATGCCCATTACCTATCACCGTTAAATCAATTAAGAAATATCACTCGAGTGAGCTAAGGATTAACTAGGTGTCAATTACCTGTATACGCAAAAATACAATGTACCTGTGAAATCAATCGGGTGTGTAACAATCGATGTTTACTGCTCAAAGAAAACGTGATCTTCATGCGCGACTGTGCTTGACATATTTTGACTTCGAATTTGGAGATGGATTTTAATAGGAATTTCTTTGATGGGAACGACAATTTTATTCGAAAAATTGAATTTTTCGAATAATCGAAATTCGAAAAATCGGTAATATTTTTACATTAAATAATAGCGAAAAAGATCGGGACTGACAGTCTGTTTTGAAAAATCCGGTAGTTTCGAAAAATCGGCGTTTGAATCACCGAGATTCTACTGTATGTGGAAAGCGAAGACTAAGATCAACCCGTGCATCCGCACAGCCAGATAAAAGTCCTCATCGACCACATAAAAGATATCTAGGTTCCCAGCTTTCTAGAGAGCGTACAGCAAAGACCCAGATCAGACTGCATGGATGTACTGGTTGATCCAAGTCTTAGACAGGCAAACATGCAAAATTAACGAACAGCCGCATAACGGATAAAATACCACAGGCCCAGGCCCAGCAAACCTCCAGGAGGAAATATAACTGGCCAGCAAAATAAAACAAAAGGACCATGATGGTCCTATATCTCTCACCTGAGCAAACAGATCTGCATACTTACTATTGAAGTTTCAGCCAAGTTCACTGCTCTAAGATTTTTGTATGAATTTTATATCCCTGCCCCCTAGTGACCATGTTTTTTTAATGCATCATGACAGCTTAAACTGAATCTTGATAGAGGGTCCCAAGGGAACAATTCTGCCAAGATATATTGAAATCGGTCCAGTGGTTTCTGACAAAAAGATTTTTAAAGTGTTTTATATAGCTATATACGGAAAATAAGACCCACCCTCTAGCAGCAATTTTTTTTGACAAATCATAACAGCTTGAACAAACTTGGTAGAGGGTTACCAAAGGAACATTCCTGCCAAGTTATACTGAAATCGGTTCAGTGATTTCTGACAAGAAGATATTTTAATTTTTCTATATAGATATATAAGGAAAATAAGCCCTGCCCCCTAGCAGCTATGTTTTTAGACAAATCCTTGAACAATCTTGGTAGACGGTCACCAAAGGAACAATCCAGCCAAATAATATTGAAATCAGTCAAGTGGTTTCTGACAAGAAGAATTTTAAAGTTTACTATATAGATATATAGGGAAAATAAGCCACGCCCCCTGGCGGCCATGTTTTTTGACGTATCATGATGGCTTGACAATCTTGGTAGAAGACCACCAAAGCAACATTCCTGCCAATGTACATTGAACTCTGTCCAGTTGTTTCTGTCAAGAAGATTTTTAAAGTTTTCTATATAGATATATAGGGAAAATAAGCCCCGCCCCCTAGCAGCCATGTTTTTTGACGAATCATGAAGGCTTGAACAATCTTGGTAGAGGGTCACCAAAGAAACACTCCTGGAGTATTATATTGAAATCGGTCCATTGGTTTATGACTAGAATATTTTTAAAGTTTTCTATATAGATATATAGGCAAAATAAGCTCTGACCTCTAGCGGCCACGTTTTTTGATATATCATGACGGCTTGAAAAATCTTGATAGAGGGCCCCCAAAGAAACATTTCTGCCAAGTTATATTGAAATCGGTCCAGTGGTTTCTGATTAGAAGATTTTTAAAGGTTTTTTTATATAGATATATAGGCAAAATAAGCTCCGCCCCCTAGTGGCCATATTTTTTTATGTTTCATGAATGCTTGAACAATCTTGGTAGAGGGTCACCAAAGGAACATTTCTGGCAAGTTATATTGAAATTGATCCAGTGGTTTCTGACAAGAAGAATTTTAAAGTTTTCATAATATAGCCCTGCCCCATGGTGACCAGGTTTTTTTGACGAATCACAACAGCTTGAACAATCTTGGTAGAGGCTTACCAAAGGAACAGTTTTGCCAAGTTATATTGAAATCAGTCCATTGGTTTCTGACAAGAAGATTTTAAAGTTTTCTATTTAGATATATAGGGAAAATAAACCCCACTCCCTGGCCACCATGTTTTTGACGATTCACGATTGCTTGAACAATCTTGGTAGAGGGTCACCAAGGAAACATTTCTGCCATGCTATATTGAAATCGGTCCAGTGGTTTCTGACAAGAAGATTTTTAAAGTTTTCTATATAAGATACATAGGGAAAATAAGCCGAGCCCCCTGGCTGCCAATTGTTTTTGACAATCTTGGTAGAGTGTTACAAAAGGAATATTACTACCATGTTATATTGAAATTGGTCCAGTGGTTTCTGAAAAGAAGATTTTTAAAATTTTCTATATAGATATATAGGGAAAATAAGCCCCGCTCCCAAGCAGCCATGTTTTTTGACGGATCATGACGGTTTGAACAATCTTGGTAGAGGGTCACCAAGGAAACATTTCTGCCAAGTTATATTGAAATCGGTCAAGAGGTTTCTGACAAGAAGATTTTTATAGTTTTCTATATACAATGTAGATAGATAGGGAAAATATGCCCTGCCCCCTGGCGGCCATGTTTTTTGACAAATCACAATGGCTTGAACAATCTTGGTAGAGGATCACCAAAGGAACATTTCTGCAAAATAGTACTGAAATCGGTCCAGTGGTTTCTGACAAGAAGATTTTTAAAATTTTCAGTTAAAAAAATTATTTTTAGCTCCTGTGACCTAGATGTGCAATGGACCAGAACCATTTGAACAACTTTGAAAGAGGACTAACCAAGGATCATTCCTGTGAAATTTGGTCAAAATCCAATCAGTGGTTTAGGAGGAGATGTCGTTTGAAGAAGTTGTTTACGGACGTCCGCACTGACATACTTACGAGACAGACATTATAAGATTATCCCTTTGATCTTTCTTTGATCTTTTTTAACTCCACAATACCAATGTTTTAACCCCACAATGCAAATTTAACTCCACAATGACACCCCCACAATGACAGAATAAACAGACATCAACCTCATAATGTGAAATTCTACAGAAACGCTAACCTCGGAATGTCATCTGGGCATGTACGGATGTACTTACGAAACAGACATTATAAGGTTATCCCTTTGATCTTTTTTAACCCCACAACACCAATTTTTAACACCACAATGTAAATGCACAGATGAACGGACACATGGATGGACACACCACAGACAAAATGTGATCAAAAAAGCTCGTCACTACGTGACAGGTGAGCTAAAAAGTCAGACTGCGCATCTGTGCAGGCTGATTTAATATTAAGCTGCTAGCAAAGAGACCAAGATACCGATAGGTCACATAATTTAGGTCCAACCAGGCTGCAATACCGCGCAGACTGAAAAAGCATAGATACGGACCAGCATCCATGGGCCAGCCATACCCAGACACAAAAGCAGACTAGCAAAACAAAAAACTGGATCAATGTTGATGCAAGTTATTCCTATAGAGCATATTAAAAGAAGTAATAGGAACAAACAAATTGTACGCCATATGTTCACATTTAAACACTTAAATTCAATTCTTAAATAAATTTAAAACATGTTAAAAAAGTAATTTGAAACATCTTCTTTTAGTTTGGTCTAAAAAATAACATGAATTTAATAGGTGCTACCTATATCCATGCATCCAAATCATCATCACAAGTATGCTTCATAGGTGGGTTGGCTAAATCTAACTGAATTTGATTCCAGACTACGTTTGACTTCTGAATCCACTGCATGAATTGCGATATAACGTCCAAGTAAACAATATTTCTGTAGTTCAGACATTGCCTCCAAATTTGTAGGACTTTTACCCAGCCTGATCACATGAATTCGGGTCCTGCTTAGTTACTAGCAGCTCTGGCATGGAGGATTTAGGCAGCCCATCTATTTTTGCTGGTCCCGATGGGTGGGGGCCATGCTTTCCGAATACCGAAAACTAGTGTATGCCGGTGACAGGTACAACTATCGTTAATTTGCCTGAAATCCATTTTACTGCTTCAGGATTTTTCCTAAAGATGTTTGGCCGTTTCTGCCATATAAATTTGTTTCTTTCTTTTTTCTTTTTTTTTTTGCGAGCCTACATGTTATTAAAAGCAGAAAAAAAAAAAATAAAATAAAAAACAACAACAATAATTTACAAACCAGTCGAAGGAACACATTATTGCATCGGAGTTTTTTTTCAGATTATCACGTGAAAAGAGCGTAAAATCTATGTGTTATCTAAAAATCTACATTAAAGTGTACCTTAAGCACAAAACAAATCATGCTTAGCTTGTAAGCAGACGGAGAATGGATAGAAATAAAATTCGAAGTGGAGACAAAATTCAAAATGGCCGCCGTCGCAAATTTTGAAGGCTGACATCATAAGTCTCGTGATTTAACCCCTTGCAATTGGAATACTTGGTGTTACTGACTGTTTTGTTGCTATTATCGGCACAGCCGCCATGTAAACAGTCTCTGCCAAATAACGGAACTCTTCTTGTTTTTGAGGATAAGCCCCAAACCACCCAAGCGTTTGTTAGACCATCACATTTTTGGTCACACACATCACTGGTTACATAGTTAGTCTATGGAAGTGCATCTGCACGCCGAACCACTTTGCGGTTCGGGTTGGATGCACTTATTACAAGGCAAGACCTTTGAAATGAAATTCATACTTTATCACCCAGTTTGATTTACTCTGGGCCATTTAAATTGAAATTTAAATAATTTAAATAGGAATTTCAATTAAATTTTTTTAACCATTTTTGCCCTGAATTACACAAATTAATTTTCATAAGTTAAAAATATTCTACATAAGGCATCTATGCAAAATTCAACCACATAGTATTCCAAATTTAAAGTTATTAAATAATTTAAGCACCAAGCAAGATTTGTAAAAGACGACAATGTATTTTTGTATTTTATTTTTCTGGGAAAAAAGGTCTTGAAATTTCTTGTGAATCATCTACAAAGATAAGAATTATTTTCCAAGAAATATAGAACAAAACTAGACATGTGTCCAAAGTACACAGATGTCCCCGCCCTTTGCTCTTTGCCCACGTGGCAACAACATCTGGATGCATAAATTTCAACAGCTATTTTCCAAAAGCTCCATCTGATCTGTTATACATTTTGACCCATAGCCCCATCCCAGGGCAAGTCCCAGAGGCAACTCTAGCACAGATATGAAGGTTTAGGTCTGGGTAAGTAGCATACCAAGTTTCAACTTTCTAGCATAAAAGGTACCCAAGTTATGAACAAGAGAAACATGGACATGGACATAAATTTCAATGCAAATTTGAGTGTCAAACATTTGTTAGACTCCGACATATGCAGGTATGCACGGACATAACAATATGACCCACTGCTGCCTATAGCAGGTTGGGGCATAAATATTTCAAGATGTCCTCTGCTGCAGGTGTAATCGGCACTTTAAAGGTTAACATTCAATCGCCAACACCAGGGCCCAGTTGTTGCAGAAAAATGTGAGTAGCTTTTTACATTTGCAAAACCTACTCACATTTTTTTCAGCAAAAATGCCTGTGAATTAGATTTTGTACTTACTAGAACAGTTAACATTTTGACCACTAATGAGCTCGTTAAGCTAACAATGCTTTGAACATCTGAGCACAGGATGATTGCAACAGTGGTTCCTATACATCATCAGTAAACCAAAATCTGTTATAAAAAAATATACAGACAAGAGGCCCACCGGCCACGGCTCACTCACCTGAGTGATATAGCCACTTTAGATATGCAGATATTATGCAACATTTTTCCAATCCTATCATGGCAACTAATGAAAAGATCATCATTTAAGCAGTTCTTAATTTTAAAGAAGAATATATGGGCATGACAGTCAATGGAGCGTGATCATTTGAACAAACTCTCAATCACATTTCAACAGTAGGATCAATGGGAAATTTGGTAGAAATTGGCTTAGCAGTTTCTAAAGAATCATGATTTTATACATGTAAACAGCACAGTGGCAGGGAAATATAATACACATTAACAAGATGGTGGCCATCTCAGATTTCCAGTCAGAATGATTTTAGCTACTGTTGATTTACAAGTCACTTCGATACTTCCAATGAACTTTGAGTCAGTTGCCCTTTTGGATCAGGAGTAAAAATGTTCCACATAGATTTTCAAGGTTTCCAGTCAATTGGCCTTTCGGTTCAGGAAAAGAAGCGCAAAATAGATTTTCAAGATGGCCGCCATCTTGAATTTCTGGTCAGAATGATTTTAGCTATTTTTTATCTACAAGTCATCCCTATGCTTCCTACCAATTTTCGAGTCTATTGGCCTTTTGGTTCAGGAGAAGAAGCAAAAAATAGATTTTCAAGATGGCCGACATGGCAGCAATTTTGGATTTCCCATAAGAATGATTTTAGCTGTTTTTGATCTACAAGTCACCCCAATGCTTCCTACCAAGTTTAGAGTCAACTGGCCTTTCTGTTCAGGAGAAGAAGCAAAGATGGCCTACATGGCGGCCATCTTGGATTTCAGATCCAAAAGATTTTAGCTATTTTTGATCTACAAGTCACCCCGATGCTTCGAGTCAACTGGCCTTTTGGTTCAGGAGAAGAATTGCCATTTTGGTTCAGGAGTAAAAGTTCAAAATAGAGTTTCAAGATTTTGAGTCAACTGGCCTTTTTGATCTACAAGTCACCCCAATGCTTCCTACCAAGTTTCTGTTCAGGAGAAGAAGCGAAAAATAGATTTTCAAGATGGCCGCCATCTTGGATTTCCGATCCAAAAGATTTTAGCTATTTTTGATCTACAAGTCCCCCCAATGCTTCCTACCAAGTTTTGAGTGAACTGGCCTTTTGGTTCAGGAGAAGAAGAGAAAAAAAGATTTTCAAAATGGCACCCCTAGGGGCCATCTTGGATTTCCAATTGACAAGATTTTAGCTGATTTTGATCTACAAGACACCGTGATGCTTCCTACCAAGTTTCAAATCATCTGGCCTTTTGGTTCAGGAGAAGAAGCGAAAAATAGATTTTCAAGATGGCCGCCATGGTGGCCATCTTGGATTCCGATTGGAACGATTTTAGCTTTTTTTTTATCTACAAGTCACCCCGATGCTTCCTACCAAGTTTCGAGTCAGTTGGCCTTCTGATTCAAGAAAAGAAGTGAAAAAAAGATTTTCAAGTTGGCCGCTTTGGTCTTGGATTTCCGATCGGAGTGATTTCAGCTATTTTTTATCTACAAATCACCCCGATGCTTCCTACCAAATTTCAAGTCAGTTGGTCTTTTGGTTCAGGAGAAGAGGTAAAAAATAGATATTCAAGATGGCCACCATGGTGGTCATCTTGGATTTCCGATCGGAACAATTTTAGCTATTTTTGATCTACATCAACACGATGCTTCCTACCAAGTTTGGAGTCAGTTGGCCTTTTGGTTCAGGAGAAGAAGAGAAAAATAGATTTTCAAGATGGCCGCCATTCAAATTGGAATAATTTGAGCTATTTTTGATCTACAAGTCACCCCGATGCTTCCTACCAAGTTTTGTGTCAACTGGCCTTTCGTTTCAGGAGAAGAATATAGATTTTCAAAATGGTGGCCATGGTGGCCATCTTGGATTTTGGATCAGAATGATTTTAGCTATTTTTGATCTACAAGTCACCCCGATGCTTCCTACCAAGTTTCTAGTCAATTGGCACAGGGGTGTAGGAGGAGTAAGCTTTTAAAGCAACTGTTGACGAGGCACGACGGACGACACACGACTGACGATGGACAACGGACATTGATTGACCACAATAGCTCACCATGAGCACTTTGTGCTTAGGTGAGCTAATAAAGCCCTTGGTGGCTGCATATAATTAAATATTTTCTAATCAATGATTATTTTCTAATCAATGAATGACAGAAACACAAAACTTAACCAATGAATATGCAAATATGTATTATAACCGGCAAATAATCGGAAATGATTTCAGAACAGAACTTGTGCCTATCATTCTAACAGTGAGAACTATTGTTTTAAGTTATCAATACATATCTTTTCACCCATAAAAAGTGCCAATCATGACTGCAGCAGACAACAGTCTGAAATACATTTTCTTTAATTTTCAGACAGCATATTATGGATTGACAATTCAGGTGAATCATCTAGTAAGCACAAAGTGTGTGACAAACACATTACAAAAGCTAATACTGTCCAGATAATGTTTGTTTCCTCATTGAGAATTTCACATGATTTCACATGATCTGTTTCTCATTTCATCACGAAAACATGCCTATATAATTTTGACCCCTTTAAACCCCACTTTTATATAGTAAAAAATGGGGTTTACAGGGGTATACATTATTTTTCTTATTTCTGCGCAAAAACATAGATTGTGGGTACTCGTTAGAACTGCCTCATTGAGGCAGTTCTAACGAGTACCCACAATCTATGTTTTAAGCAGATATATGAAAAATATTAGAATTTTTATCTGAAAATTTTCATTTTTTGGTGGTAAAATTTTCAGTATATTTGAATAGGCACGTTTTTGTAATGATTACATCCCAAAACATCAAAATTACTTTGTGTCCATTGGGATCTGTCACAAGGAAGCCAATTATGCTACTGCAAACAGTGTTGGGAATCAATCAGAATTTCCTAACTGATCTTCAAAACCAATCTGAAAAGGCACTTTGATTAAATATCAATCATATTCAACATCAACAACAACAACAAACCCTTCTTTGGTGTATGTCATACCCAATTCAGATATTTAAAGACTTTAAAAATATATTTTAACAGTAGAACACTGAAAAGAAACATGCATACATGAATAATACAATCATTGTTTAGCAGTTATCAAAGCTGGACCAAAAGAAGTTTTGTACTGAAAATTTTGCAGACTTTATGGTATAAATGGACTGCACTGGGCAAAAAAAAAAAAAAAAAAAAAACAGTTGCAAGAATGAACATTGTCATATTGCATCAGATTAAGTGTGGGCTATTGAGGGCTCAATCCTTAAAGAGCCCATCATAAGCAGCAGACATTTTGAAATATTTTCATCATCATTTTTCAGAGAAAATAGTGCCTAACATTTCATATATTTCACATGAAATGTCAACCATTATTTTCTATGAAAAATAATATAAAATATAGACTGTTCTCTCTTATGAGTTTGCTTGGCCTTTTAACCCTTGTCCTGCTGACCATGGATATACCCTGCCTTTGCAAACAGTGTAGAACCAGATCAGTTGATCTGGATCTGCGCTGTTTGCCATTAAGTATTTGAATTTATAGCAACAAGATCAAGTAATCTGATTACATGTAGTTGAAAATTAGAAGTGGGTGTGGCATCTTATTTTATTCAGCATGACAAGGGTTAAAAATTGACATATCTGAAGTAAATGTCTCTCAGAACAAGTAGTCTAACCTGTATTAAGCAAGCACCTAAGGGAAAGCCAAAAAATAGTTGAATACAGGTGCTTGCTTTAGACATTTTCCTTTTACAGGGCCTGAAAAAGTGGCCTCTGAATAGAAGTGATTACTTAATACAGGTGGCCTTTAAGACAGGTTTGAATGTATACTGTTACAAAACGGAAATATATCTCTGTTGTAGTAATTACCATTATTAATAAGAGCTCTCACCGGACCATATAGCTCACCTGAATTTCAACTGCCTCTAAAACCTTGAACACATTTGTTTTCGAAGTCTGTGACCTTGACCTAAGGATCATTCATGTGGGTTAGGATAGATCTTCAGACCAGTATCTATCATCAGGACAAATATGAACAACACTGTACTTCCATCCAGAGGTTCAGGAGATATAGCGTTTTAAAAACTTTAACCAATACTCAAAACCAAATACTCAAAACCCCTTCTGCTGATTCAAGAAGGGCAGTTGTCAGTTTCTTGTGAAAGAATGTGCACAATACTGGTTAACCGCTTAGAGGACTAAGCCTGCCCAGTAAACGTGTGGTTAGGTAAACTGACTGCGCTCGACATGACCCCATTGGGTTGACTGGGCCGTAAAACCTCAACACAACAACAATACTCAAAACCAATGCCATGGTGACTGCTATAGTTCTATCTGTATTTCTATACAGGTGAGCTAAAAGGGCAGAATATGTTTGAAAAAAAGTGCTGATTAACTAATCCTTGTCCTGCTGAACCTGGATATATCTTGCCTGTGCAAACAGTGTAGATCCAGATCAGTTGGCTTCTGAAGAAGCCAACTGATCTGGATCTGCACTGTTTGTCATTAAGGATGTGAATTTATATCCACAATCTGGATTAAGTAATCTGATTGGCTGATAATTATAGATAGGTGTGGCATCTTAATTTATTCAGCATAACAAGGGTTAAATAAATGACAGTATAGGAACACTTTGATTGGGGTTTATATTGTTTACTCAGGCATGCTAGTCTGAGTATTTACAAGTTTACAAGTTTATTCAGCCAATCTAATGTTTATATTAGAAAATATCAAAAGAATATACAAATAACATAGACTTGATGGTTATAGTGGAGACAGAGTTCAACAAAATGTTAACAATAAATGACACAGCCTTAAAAATGTAAATAAATACTTAATGAATTTCAAAAAAAAAAAAATATACTTACCTGATCATAGTTATGTATTTAAAGGCTCCATTTTCCTCAAAAAAAAAAAAGGCATTTTTATCCAAGGTATAGTAAAGGTTTGATATATCATATTAATATGAGCATAAAATATGGCACCGGACAGCCTGTAAAATTTCAGTTAGTCTCTTGTTTTTGAACTGGATCAAAAATTAAATGATTATTTATCGTATCTCTGAATTAATATTGGCAACATTAATTCAGAGATGCGATAAAAAATCATTTCATTCTTCATCCAGTTAAAAAACGAGAGACTAACTGAAATTTTACAGTCTGTCAGGTGCCACATTTTATAATTGTATTACTACCATAATATATCAATTTATTTAAACTTTCTTAGATAATAAAATGTCTGTAATTGAGGAATATGGAGCCTTTAACGTGACATAATTAAAGAAACATTTCGATGAAAAAAAAGATGTTAAGTATGGGTATTCTGATGCCGCTATGTAGACATTACCACTTTTGACAGTACAATTACCTTGCATATGCTCAGACATTTAGTGCACTCATGCACTTGTGTAGTTTTGACAACCTGTATGCGATAAGTACATTTACTCTATTTACTATTGTGTAAATATCGCCCATTAAAGTAAGTTAACCCTTCTCTTGCTGAGCATGACATGCCCTGTCTTAGCAAACAGTGTAGATCCAGATCAGTTGGTTTCTGAAGAAGCCAACTGATCTGGATCTACACTGTTTGTCATGAAATGTGTGAATTTCTATCCAAAACCCAGATCAAATAATTTGATCGGCTGGAAATTAGAAGTGGGCGTGGCATCTTAATTTATTCAGCATGACAAGGGTAAAGTATAACTAAAGTTCTTACCTAGTTTGCTTGATTTTCTTTCCTTTTTGGGTACTTTTTGATCGAGACATGGAAATCCTCCACAGGATGCAAAACATAGCAGTTTGTTGAGATAGAGAAAAAATAGAACTAAAATTGCCAAAAATGCTCCTACTGCTCCTAGAAATGCTACAGCTTCTTGTGGAACTGAAAATAGAGACAGAAATATATACAGTTGACTCTCGTTATCTCGACCCCTCTTATCTCGATCCTATCACTTATGTCGAACTGATTTCTAAGTCCCGATTATTTTCCCTCTGTATTTATTATATTTCAGCTTCGCGTATGTCGAACTTCTTTTATGTTGACACTTCGGCTATCTCGTCCATCATTTTCAGTCCCTAAATATATTTTTCACAGTTTTTACTACCGTGTATCTCGAACTCGGACCATGACGAAGGAAAAAAAATGTAAGATGCGGCGCCGCCGGTCTCTCAGTTAATGAAAATCATAATAGGCCATTGATAAATCAATCAATATTTTAATTTTCCCCTTTGTCCAGGTAATTACAAACAACACAAACAATGTCTAAAATCCGTAATTATGAAATCACGGGCGTGTCTAGTCGGGTTTGACACGCGGCGCTCAACACCGTCTCGCGTCATTGATTTGTAAGATAAAAAGCGGCCCAGAATAGTGTTATGCAAGATTAATCAACGAAGTTTCTTTAATTTATTGTTTAGATATGCTCTTTATTATTGAGTACTGTCCGTCTGAATGAAATAGCGTCTTCAAGAAAAGTCAGTGCGCGACAGGTTCCGACTCAGATCAGCCTGTATGGATCAGGCTAGCTAAGTCTGAATCTTCGCTTGTTACTCTTTGGTCAGGCGGTGCTCTTTGGTAAGCCCATATAAGGCTTATGCATATAATGGAAAATTCGGGGCGTGCAGGCTGATCCCAGTCTTTGACAGTCGCACAGTCTTTTAATAATGTTGTGCATGGCCTCAAATAGACGAATCATACGTGGGTACCGATGTTAACCCTTCCGACTCTGTAGACTGGTACGGATACCCGCACAAATAGTGTAGGTCCAGATGAGACGGTTCATAACGAGCTTTCTCTGCAGTATCTACAGTTTGCCGCGCTGAGATGGTTCGTTTATGCCAGGGGAGATAATCCAAACTAGCTTACAGCTGCCACTTGACAGTTTAAGCGTTTTATGCAAAAGCGGAAACCAGTCAACTCTTTATCGAGTTGTCTATGCGAAGGGAGCTAATCCAAACCAGTTCATAACGTATAGCTAACAAAACCCAGAAACCAGTAATTTATTTATAGCTCATATGGAAATCCAAATTTGCAGGAGTATTAAAAGACAACAAGAGACGTTTGAAATTTATTATTATTAACATTTATTGATGATATTATTCCAAGAGAACCATTGCATCTCCTAAAACAAACAGTAACAATGCAAACTGAAGTACGCGTAAATTATTTAAATTGCCATATACATGTGCCTTCCATGCACGTTTTGGGGAACAGAGGCGAACAGTCGTCATACCTATGACGTCACAATTTGGTTGTCTCGAACTACTGATAACTCGAACATTTTTATCAGGTCCCGTGAAGTTCGAGATAACGAGAGTCGACTGTAATTATATATACACCATATTTACTCTAAATATTGGAACAGATTACTTGTCTTCAAATTTCAGCATCCATTTAAAAC
This sequence comes from Anodontia alba, assembly GCA_964016985.1. NCBI lineage: Eukaryota > Metazoa > Mollusca > Bivalvia > Lucinida > Lucinidae > Anodontia > Anodontia alba. The sequence continues at coordinate 7,795,650 of OZ024823.1, read as the reverse complement.
TATCTGTTCATGTGTCGAACTGCTGGATGAATGGCAAACACTGTAGACCCAGATCTGGGTCTACACTATTTTCTCAGGCCTGTCTGTCTCAATACTTAGGGTAATTATGGCATTGCTCATAATTAAATCTACTTAGGATTAACAATGTGAAAATAATCTAAAAGCGTGTCTTTCATTTTAACCCTTGTCCTGCTGAACCCGGATATACCCTGCCTTTGCAAACAGTGTAGATCCAGATCAGTTGACTTCTGAAGAAACCAACTGATCTGGATCTGCACTGCTCGCCATTTAGTATGTGAATTTATAGCAAAAATACAGATCAAGTAATCTGACTGGCTGAAAATTAGAAGTGGGCATGGCATCTTAATTTATTCAGCAGGACAAGGGTTAACCACTCTGGGCAAAATCCGAAGATGACAAACTGATAATAGTTTTGTCACTATTCTTCGAGACAACAGGCTTTCCTATTTCATGCAAATTCGCATGAATTGTCAAAGCCTAATTTACTGGGAAAAATATGAAAACTATTTCAAAATGCAGTCAGCTGAAATTTTTACCCAGCATGCTAAATGTTGAATCTTTACAATACTTGTCCGAAGAACTATCTGTTATTGTCTACAACAGCTAGACGATTGGCAATCAGTGTAGATCCTGTTCAGAAGCCACTTTCCGCTGAGTCATATCTGGGATTACACTTCTTGCTCAGACCTGTCTGTCCAAATACCGTAATAACCCTAAGTATAGGGACAGATAGGCCCTTGCAAACAATGTAGACTCAGATAAGATGTCACAGAATGCGGCATTTGATCAGTGTTTGATCTGTTTGCCATATACACAGCAATATATCAGACACATCAAGAGGTAGAATGGACTATTTCAAATTGTAGGACAAGTATGGTAAGTAGATAGGGTGTCTCAATACTTAACTCTTGTGATGCTGAACCCGGATATACCCTGCCTTTTCAAAACGGTGTAGCTCCAGATCAGTTGGCTTCTGAAGAAGCCAACTAATCTGGATCTGCACTGTTTGCAATTAAGTATAAGAATTTATAGCAACAACCGGAATCAAGCAATCTGATTGGCTGAAAATTATAAGTGGGTGTGTCATCTTAATTTATTCAGCATGACAAGGGTTAAGGTAAATACAGCATTTATACATGTACTTGCATAAGGATAGACATTCCATCTGATAAGCAGAGATACTGCTGATGATGATGTGGTATTCAACATCCCTTTCAACATACCAAGAGGATGGAAGTGTGATAATGAAAGGCTCTATGCAATGTGCAATGATCAAGGTGCCATACAGTCATGAGAAGAATCACACCTGCAACGGTATTCCTACCCGGAACCTCATGATCCGAAGTCAGGAGCACTAACCACTCGGCCACCCAGACACTTCCAGGGATATTGAGAACAATACTTTTCTTACTTGTCTATGAAAACAAATCTTGTGGTGTTTCATTTAACTCTTTCGCTGCCAAATTTCAGACAACATTTGTTGTCTGCTTTTGTTTATTTTAACAAATTATCACTTGGCAAGACCTTTATATGTTAAGTTGATAGACTGAATGTCAAACAGTATAGAGCCAGATGAGATGGCTCATTGCTCATCTGGATCTATGCTGATTGCAAAAGCCTATTATTATCGCCTGTGGCAGTGAAAGAGTTAAGGAGAACAAATACACTGTCAGGGGAGGCCACTCTGACAAAATCTATTTTCCTCCCTTCTGAATTAGGATTTACTATAACTACAAAACAGATGGCATACAGGGGTAACACTATATTGCCCTTTCCATCATTCTTCAAATAGTAGGGGTATAAAAAAGGAAAGTACTTTCTCCCAATTAATTTGCTCCCATTTGTAGCAAATATTCTTCTTTAAGTGCAGAGCAAATTCCTTCCTTTTACTCAGTAGACTTTTTTTTTTTTTTTTGGAGATGGATGTGCAAGAAAGAAAACTGGAACAAATATATTGTTTCCCTTGTAAAAATTATTCATCTTTAACAAGTATCCTGTCCCCTTAAATCAACTCAGAGAGACAATTTAGTGAGTTGCCACAACATTTGCACAGAGCAATTTGAAACAAGAGGCCCATGGGCCACAATTCGCTCACCTGATAAAAATAGCTGCTGTATATCTGTAAATGCCAAGCAACTTCTTCCAGTATTGCCAAGCAACCAGGACACAAGCTATACTGTACCGTAAAAGGTCAAAGATCATCTTAGTATCATCATTTCAACAAGGTTAAAAAGGTCAAAGGTCAACCTAAGATCACCATTTGAACAAAGGTAGACCTTGAGTGCCCAATGCTATATACAAAGATTCAGCCCCAAAACTTTCATGGTTCTGGAGAAGATTTTTAAGTGTTTTTACCATAATATTATATGGGCATGGCAGCCCATATTAACAGACCGTGACCATCTGAACAAATTTTCAATCCCCCAAGAAACAGGAGAAGTCGTTCAAAGGTGTGGAATGAGGACAGACAAAGGGTTGACTGACGGTGAGTGATCACAATAGCTCACCCTGAGCCTTTGGCTCAGGTGAGCTAAACAAGAAAATACAAAAAAAAAAAACTATGTTTTTGTGTTATTTTTTAACGCATGTATTTGCAGACTGGGCTTTTAATTAGGGTCCCAAAACAAAACTAATTTTCAAACAATTGAGCATTTTTTTTTTTTTTTTTTTTTCATTGCGTACCATATCTAACGTAGATATTTGGACAGATAGACTAAAAAAACAGTAAAGACCAAGTAGCAATGGGGAATTTTCTAGTGACATCGTTTTCTTCTTTTTAATTTCGAAATTAACCCTTAAACTGCCAATCACAACAAATGTCGTCTGCTTTGTCACCTGCTTGTGATTTTAAAAGTCATTTCTGCAAACAGTGTGGACCCAAATCAGACTGCTCCACACTGTTTGCCTGTATGCAAAATTAGGTTTGAAAAGTTTGCAAGAATATTCAGCAGACGACATAAACAGAAGACATTTTCAGATGCAGGTTTTCTTGGCGTTTTAAGAGTTCATAATTCATAACTAAAGTTCCAGTCACAGTTTTTATTATTTCTTTTTTTTCTTCTGTTTTTATATATACAAAAATGTATATATATCATGACATACAGGCATTAAATAAAATGTATACAGTTATTTACTCATCTTTGGTGGCCAGCTCGGAAGCTGCCACTTGTTAATTTTGCTTGAACATTTTTAGTTCTCAACTGTCCACACACAGTATACAATGTATTAATAACTCTATATTTTTGTGATTGCCTAGACTGCCCAATACAACTGTCCTAAAACTCCCAAACATTTTAGAACAAAATTTTATGTTAACCAGTCAGATGCTTCTTTCCTTCATTCTGTCAATGAAAAGAAATACAAATTGTACAATATTAATTTCTGTATTTCCTGTAATCTGATTTAAATTGTGATAAAACTGAATGGTTTGACTGAAATAATAATAATATTAACCCTAGTCATGCTGAATAAATTAAGATGCCATCCCCACTTCTAATTTTCAGCCATTCAGATTACTTGATCCAGCTTATTGATACAAATTCACATTCTTATTGACAAACAGTACAGATCCAGATCAGTTGGCTTCTTCAGAAGCCAACTGATCCTGATCTACACTGTTTGCAAAGGCAGGGATATCCAGATTCAGCAGGACTAGGGTTAAATTTCTATAAAGGAAGACACTTCTTTATTGTCAGTTTTCACTCATACAAAAAACATTTCAGTAGGCTAATTATTGTAACTTGTGAATTTCAGCTTTATCACACTGTGTGTAGGCGTTATAGTAGAAAATTGTATGACCTTGGAAGTTATTGTTACCTTTGACGAAGGTGAAGTGATGCAATTATGGTTTACAATGTCTGTGGCAACAAAGAAATCTGTGAAGTGTATACAGGGCTGATCGAAAAATTACATTTGTAAAGATTTGACTTTGGGGAGACATATTGTATTAATTTTCAATATAATCCGTCTCAAGGTCTATATACTTTTGCCAGCCACATTGAAGGACCTCAATTCCACTTTTAAAGCAGTTTCTTGAGTGTCCAGAAAGTCCTGGACCCAGTTGTTCAAAGCGTCGTTAGCTTAACGAGCTCGTTAAGGGTCATTTCGTTAACTGTTTTAGGGGATTCAATATACCATATTCTGATGTTTTTTGCTGAAAAAATGTGAGTAGCTTTTGCACTGCAAAAGCTACTCACATTTTTTCAGCAAAAAAATTCAGCATATTTGCGTATCACTCGATGTAAATTTTAACGAATCGTTAGCTAACGACATTGTTAGTTTTGAACAACCGGGCCCTGCACTGCATGTATGACATCATCATCTGACTGTAACTGGGTACAAGATATTGCCTTTTTCAACTTGGGAATAAACAGAAGTTAAAACTTTGATCATTAAATATGGCACATACATGTATGCTAATATTTTTTCAGCAAAAATACCTGTGAATAAGACATTGTACTTACTAGAACAGTTTACATTTTGACCACTGATGAGCTCGTTAAGCTAACGATGCTCTGAACAACTGGGCCCTGGTCTGAATTTCTCCTGTTTGCACAGGTTGTAGTTATTGTCAGAAGAACTGCACAGGTTAGGCTGGGTTTGTGCAGTCTGGTCAGAATTTACCCCGTTTGCACAGGTTGTAGTTATTGTCAGAAGTACTGAACAGATTGTGCTGGGTTTGTGCAGTCTGGTCAGAATTTCCCCAGTTTGTGCAGGTTGCAGTTATTATCGGGAGTACCAAAACGGCTGTACTTGCTTCATGCCGTCTGGTCCAAATTTCCCCATTTGCGTGGGTTGTAGGTACTGTCGAAAGTAAGGAGCAGACTGCACCAGCTATATGTAGTCTGATCAGGGTCCCTCTGCCACAGGTGCAAAGTCTAGTTTTGGTGTAAATAAGAACAGTGCAGGATCAACTTTGCTGACTTAAAACCTGGAAGTGGCAGTACCATAGGGGATCTCGCCTTTTAAATCTAATTATATGAAGCTGGGACACATAGGCACAAACATACAAGCATGCACACACCCACAGACTTCATAATGCATTAGGTGATTGAGGACGTGTGTGTACGCAATTCCATGTTATTCATGTAATTAATTTAGATAAGAATAATTTCAGATGCTCATAGAATAAAATAGTTGTCCAATTAGTGCACTTAAAATAGCTGTCTGCTGAAATGTAAATCAGGGGGCTTAGTTATTAGAGTTGATCTCATATTACTCTCCCAGAAATTCACCTTTTAGCATTCTGATTTACATTTGAAAATTGCTGTTATATATATATATAGCCAGAGAAAGGGTAGAGTTTTAATTACATTAGGGTCACTACCTTTGGAATGTGATAGTCCTGTTGTTATCCATGCATTATGAATAATATTGTGATCTGTTATCAAAAATGGAGTTTGCATGTTATGCTGGTCAGGCAACATTGTCGAAAGTCAGTGGAATGCTCACTGTCGACAGCACCGATATTGGCAACAGAGGAGCAGGTGACGAATGAGTCACATCAATGGAGTGACATATTAATCATGACATCTGTGATTCTGTCACTCACTCTACTTGGTGACATATGTCATCATTGTAGAATAATAGTAGTCGCATAGTAGCAGACTTTATCTTGTGTTATTGAAGATTGTATAGTTAGAGTGAGTTTATTGTCTTATTCTAGGTAAAGGCCCTCCCACCAATATTCTTCCTTTGGCAGAGCAATGGATAATTTTTGGAGCATTTGGGCACTCCGAATTCACCACTCAAAATTTAATTTATTTTCATTTTTGGATTTGAGTAAAGATATCACCAAAATTAGAAATAATTGGGTAAAACTTAGAAAAAAGAAAAGAAAGGGTACTAAATTGCCTGAAATTGGCATTACAAATGTGATATTTCATTATATCCAATCTAATATTAGGACAGTACCTGTGTTTGTTTGTTTGTGTTGAGGTTTTATGGCCTAGTCAGCCCAATGGGGTAATGTCGAGCGCAATCAGTTTACCTAACCACACATTTACTAGGCAGGCTTAGTCCTCTAAGCGGTTAAGTATAAAGGCACCTTTTATGTGCAGTAATCATAACATAAATAGTGATCGTGTGCTTTTCTGGCATTTAAGCAATTAATTTTTAGCTCTGAATTTGGGAATAACAGGGTTTGTTTGTGTTGAGGTTTTACGGCCCAGTCAACCCAATGGGGTCATGTCAAGCGCGGTCAGTTTACCTAACCACACGTTTACTGGGCAGGTTTAGTCCTCTAAGCGGTTAACCAGTATTGTGTACATTCTTTCGCCAGAAACTGACAACTGCCCTTCTTGAATCAGCGGAAGGGAGAGAATGACCGTAGAAAATATTTCATGATCAATCTCCACGAAAGAATGTTGCCTACCTCGGCGGGGGTTGAACCTGCGGCCTCCTAGTCTCCAGTCGGACGGCGCATCCAACTGAGCCACCGAGGCCGGCAGGAATAATAGGGTACTCTGTCAAATACATTGGGTATCTGTGTGTGAATACCCCAATTTTTTAAATAATTGTGTACTTGCTCAATTGGGTGTTACACTCAGATATCCCTCTTATCTCTTCTTCTGCTTTGGTGATGGCCTGAGTGTATAATATTATCCTTTAGGAAGTTTACTCCAGGGATGAAAATTCTGAACTTAAAAGCTGACAAGTCAGTGTCAAGTTGTCAATGCAGAGAATAAAAGAGGATAACAAGAGGACTTCCATTTTCAGCCGGAGCCCTAGAATTTGAATACGAGGGATGTTCGAAATGAATTGCTTATTTCTATATGGAGACTTCAAATTTCAAGTTAGCCCAAAAGTACTCATTTCATGCCCTCGAAGTACTCCCCGTGGCTAGAGATGCAAAGTTTCAGCCGATGTTTTCATTTCTTGAAGGCATCACGGTACGCTGATTTGGGCACAGTAATAAGGTACTGATGAATGGCAGATCCAAGTGCCTGTCGGGACTGGTATTTCCGCCCAGCAAGGAATGCTTTCAATTTCGGAAAAAAAAAAGAAATCACATTGGGCAAGGTCTGGGGAATACAAGGGGTGAGGCAAAACAGTTACTTTTTCTTTCTTCAAAAACGCGGTAACTATTGCGGAGGTATGAGCTGGGGCATTGTCATGTAGAAGACGGACATGTTTAAAACCAGTGGCAGGGCGTCGTTTCTGATAATACTTTTTCAGTTTCTTCAGTACTACGTCTTTGTAGTACTTTCCGGTGATGCTTTTGCCCTTTTTCACTGGCACTTTTATTGAGACTCCTTCACCAGAGAAGAAGATTGCATACAAAACCTTCTTTGTACTCAAAGAACATTTGGCAATTATTGGGCGTTTGCTGTGTTTAGTGGCCCAGATCTTATTGCTAACCTTTCTGACGGGCTCAAAATAATGGACCCAGGTTTCATCACCTGTGACGACATTGGCAAACTGCTTTTTGTCATATTTTGGAAACATTTGAAGCAGCTTTTTGGCCACTTTAACCCGTTGCCTCTTTTGCTCGTCAGTCAACAGATGTGGCACCCATCTAGCAGAAATCTTTCTGACTTTCAAATGCTTCTTTAAAATAAGGTGACCCGTTGATAGTGATATGCCTACCTTTTGTGCAATATGACGAACTGTAAATCTGGCATCTCCTTCAATGATTTCCTTTATTTTGGAAACGATTTCTTTACGAGATGCAGATTTTGGCCTACCTGATTTCGGTGCATTTTTGATGGACTCTACACCAGACTCAAATTTCTTTTTCCACCGCCGAACTGTGTCATAAGACACACAAGAAGGTCCAAAAGCAGTAGAAATTTCAGTCATCAGCTTCTTCGAAGAACAACCAAGTTTTGAGCGAGCTTTGATGTAAGCCCGTAATTCATCTTTTTTGTCAACGCTTCTACCAACCATTTTTACTGCAGTGGTCAATGACTGCGTGTATTCAAATAGCAAATTTTATGTCTTACACTTAGTCTAACATGTACATTTATACACCATTGTGTAGATATTGAATAGCCCTATACAGGTATGTATTGGTTTTTATCGTGCCCCACGTGGATATCGAGCTAGAGGACAATAAGCAATTCATTTCGAACATCCCTCGTATAACAGAACAGCTGGTATTTGGAAGCAACCAACTTGTTGTGTTATAAAATAAAAGTTTTCACAAGCATAAATTGCAAAGGCGTACAATAGTAAGTGAAACACTTATCTTTAGTATTAAATATATCGATCAATAAATAAGAAAAAAAACAAAACTATAGAGATCTCTTAGAAACCACTTAATTTGTTATTTGTGAAGTGGGAAGCTTGTTCTCTTCACAATGGCAAGATAAAGTTCACGGCACTAGGTTGGGATTATACTGGCTGCAAAAAACTTGATTAATCAAGCCAGATTAATCAAATGATAAACCGGTATAGTTCTTCATGGAGACCGAGACATCATGAAAACATTCCTATATAATTTTGACCCCCTTAAACCTTACTTTTATATAGTAAAACCAAGTTTTACTGTGGTATACATTATTTTTCTTATTTCTGCTCAAAAACATAGATTGTGGATACTCATTAGAACTGCCTCGCTGAGGTGGTACTAACGAGTACACACAATCTATGTTTTGAGCAGAAATATGAAAAATATAAGAATTTTTTATCTGAAACATCATTTTTTTGGTGGAAAAATTTTCAGTATATTTGAATAGGCATGCTTTCGTAATGGATTTGCAGTTATATATGATTTTTGTTGTAATTATATGTTTAGTGTTTTACTATATGTTGTAAATAGAATATATGTGTTAAAAAGTATCTTAAAAATTCTAACATCGTCTCTGTGCAGTGATATAGTTGGGCGTCATCCAAACTGGAGCTGGAAGTCACCCTCAGTCCATTTTAACTGCCCTTAGGCCTTATACATAGGAATAGTATTCAGAGCAACCTTTTAACCTCTGTATGCTGATTTAAATATTACCACTGCATTATTTATATATTTAATTTTACCATGAGACAATTTGCACAAAATGTCAAATCCTGTTTGTTGGGTAAAATAATAAATATAACATCAATTTGTTTTGTGCTTAATTAGCTAGAGAGAGGTAAATGTTAATCATGATTTACCTGTCACAAAATGCCAATGGTGCCAAACCATCTTTCAAGAATGCATAAAACTTTTAATACTCCCAAATAAACTCCCAAACAATTAATTCAGAACACTTTAATCCATTTTCAAATCATACTTTTACAATACAATAAGATAGCATTATGAAATATCCTTTTTTTTGCTTCACAGTCCGACCATGATAAGTAACAGCCTTATGTCAACTCTTAAAGCACTAATCACAACTACAGCAGATGATATCTTTAAATCTGTTGTTTTTTTTTAATATTTCATAGAAAATAAGTAAATAAGTTGACATTTCATATGAACTGTCTGCCAAGAAGACAATTCATAAGAATGTCAATATTTTCTATGAAAAAATTAAAAAAGAAAAGTTTAGAAATGTTGTCTGCTACAAATTTTGCTTGGCGCATAATGGGCTAATTATTGCAGTTTAGTTGTTAGCTAAAGTCAACTAGGTTTATAAATTCTGAATGATCAAAAGGTCACAAATCCTTTATTCAAAGCAATTTTCATTTCATGTCTAATGAACAGCCATAATAGCAAATAATTGCTAACAGAACCCTGCAGCAAAATTTCCATATTTACACTAAGTATTGGGACACCTTATCACACATCCTGAGACTGTATTAAATCCAGTGTAATTGTAAAATTGTTCACCATGCATTAGTTCTCCCAAGTTCATGCTGCCCCCTACTGTTCACACATAATAAATCCGCAACCAACAGCTGCATCTTTTTCTCTTCTGCTTTTTTTGTGTTTGTGCATATTTGTTCTAATACCATGTTTGGTCCATTGTAATAACCTAAGTATTTGGGTAGAAATATCTCAACAATGGGTATAGACACAGACCAGACTGCACCTGCGAAGGATCTAAACTTGCTGCATTTTGCTAGTACATTTTATGACACATCACCAGGTGGGAAAATAAATTTGTTCAAATTTAGGATAATTACCTATCCTTGTAGTGGGTAAGGGTAGAGGGGGAATGTTTTTATTTCTTCTGTTTCTTCACTTTCATTCCTTTTCCTCTTTCTTCCCTGTCCCTCTCTTTCATCTCCTCTACTCTCTCTTCTATCTCTTTTCTCCCTTTCTCTGGGAGACGACACAAAATGACCCTCAAGGGTTGATGTGTCGTTAAACCCCAACACAATCAATTAATACACGGGCAGTAATCTCGTCACTCATGGCCAATTGTTATGCAAAGAAATAAGTGACATGAATATCCGGACATGAGTAGCGTGTCTAAAAAGGTGTCTGTTTCAGGTAGGTTGTTGACAATCTGGGGCTTTTGTCAGCTAGTAGGGCGTTATTTTAAAAATCGGAGAATGCTATACTGCACGGAATTAAATTCCATACAACCCAGCACCAAACTTTACGTCAAAATATAGCTATGGTTCCTGGAATTTGTTTTATTCTGACGACAATCGCTCTGAATTCCGTGCCATTTTGGACGATTTACCTATTAAAGTTTTTTTAGCCATATCTGCATCTTTTGTAATGACTTGAATTGGACTGACACCGTCATTTGGCATACATATTGCAATCATAACAACGAGAAGTTTCAGCTTGATCGGATGTAAACTATAGGAGGATTTAGCCGGCAACAAAAAATTAATAGAAATTTTCAAAGGGGTATAACTGCTAATATTTGGTGGACTGTAACTTTGAAATAATATGCGCTGCTCCACATCATGGTCTAACTATAAATCAAGTTTCAGCTTGATCGGATGTAAACTGTAGGAGGAGTTAGCCGGAAAAGAAAAGTCTACTGAAATTTTCAAAGGGGCATAACTCTGCTAATATTTGGTAGACTGTAACCTCGAAATAATATGCGCTGCTTCACATCATGGTCTAACTATACATGAAGTTTCAGCTTGATCGGAAGTAAAATGTAGGAGGAGTTAACCAGAAATTAAAAGTTTACAGAAATTTTCTAAGGGGCATAACTCTGCAAACATTTGATGGACTGTAACCCTGAAACAATATGCGCTGTGCCACATCATGGTCTAACTATATACCAAGTTTCTGCTTGATCAGATGTAAACTGTAGGAGGAGTTAGCCGGAAACAAAAAAGTTTACGGACGGACGGATGCCATACCCCGTAACATAATACATCCCATTTTTCAAACGGGCATATAAAACGTAAAAATGCTAAAATTATAGGACAGAATGAGTAGCCCTTGTGGATATGAGTGACGAGATGTTTTATGTATGATAAGAAAGCAAAATTGGTAACAGATGTATATTTCAGCTGGTAAACAAATGCTTATTTCAAAAATATTTTAAAAAGTAAGCACTTATCTTGGCATATAATGCCCCTACAGGGGCGGATCCAAGAGGATTTCCAAGGGGGTTTGATTTAATCATATTATCATACATACTCTACATATTCAAACAGACAGGCCTGAGCAAACAGTGTAGACCCAGATAAGATGCCACAGAACCCTATTTGCCACTCACCCAGCATTTTTTCAAACACTTACAGATAGTAAAATTTGTTGACTTTTTTGCAGAGAAATAGAAGGAAAAATGTCCAAAACCTATCAGATTTATCCAATTTTCCAATGTAAATGAAATTTCGAGTCAAGAGGAGATTCGACCGAACCCTCCAACCCCTTTTGAATCCTCCACTGCACTCTATCCACAGGCAATGTCCTCAGCTATAGTTAGGCTCTTCTGTTTAACATAACTCCCAGGAATACTTTAAAATCAAATTAGTATGCAACTGGGTAGGGGAAATACCCTTAAAAAGTAAGCAAAGAGAACATGCTAGCTTAATATTTGTTATGCATCCCAAATGAAAGCTGAGATGAAGTTTCCGTTCTGAGGGTTTGTGCGTTTGCTTATTTTAACATTGCCTCCCTTACAAAAACGTAGTATTTACGTACCCCATTTATAAGGAAACAATTAGTGCACCAATCAATTTTTAGGCAACATACACGCTAAAGGGACTGTTCCTGTAGGGGCATTAAATGCCAAGATAAGGACTTACTTTTTAAAATATTTTTGAAATAAGCATTTGTTTTACGAGCTGCAAGATACATCTATAACCAATTTTGCTTCTCTCGTCGCTCATAAAACATCTCGTCGCTCATAAAACATATCGTCACTCATATCCACTAGCACTACTCATTCTGTCTTATGATTGTAATATGTATGCCAAATGACGGCATTGGTAAAAGTCAAGTTGTTACGCAAATTGCAGATATGGCTGAAAACATTAATTTTAATGGGTAAATCGTTCAAAAAGGCACTGAATTTGGAGCGATTGCTGCCAGAATGAAACAAATTCCAGGAACCTTAGCTAAATTTTGATGTAACTTTTGGTGCTGGGTTGATGAAATTTAATTCCGCGCAGTATAGCATTCTCTGCTTTCTTTTTACATAACAACTGGCCATGAGTGACGAGATTACTGCCCATGAATTAGTGCTCCAATTTCTTAACCATTACCACTCTCTCAGCAAATTCAACAGACGACAAACTGATAATATTTTTCTTATTCTCCTTAGAGAATACACTCTGACATTTCTAATTACAATGTAACAATTTTTAGGATAATTATGATATTTCTAAATTTAACCTTTACCACTCTCTGGGCAAATTCAGCTAATGACAACTGATTTGTCTGTTGTCTTTTTTTTTTTTTTTTTTTTTCACAAAATAGGCCTATTTTCTGGAAAAGAAAAACAAAAAAAAACAAAAATAACATTTCAAAATGTCATCTGCTGCACTTTTTACCCTGCATAATAAGCATTCAATATGAAACTACATCCTTGTATTTGACATTAAGGGTTGCAATTTCTAAATGTTTTTCAACATCAAACCAGACAGATTACTCACCACATTTATCCGTGACATACAAGGGGTGTTCCAAAAAGAATTGCTTATTGTGCTGTTGCTCAATATCCACCTGGAGCTTAAAACAAAGCTATCCAATACTTACACAAAGATGTGTACATGTGTCCATAAATCTAATTGAAAGATAGATAATTTGCCATTTGAATACATGCAGTCATTTACTACTGTAGTGAAAATGGTTGGTAAAAGTGTTGCCAAGAAGGAAGAAATATGGGCCTACATAAAAGCTCACACTATGATAGGTTGTTCTTTGAAACAAATATCAGCTGAAATTTCTGTTGTTTTACAGATCTACCAATGTGTCTTATGACATGGTTCATGGTTTGTTTGTGTTGTTTTACGGCCCAGTCAACCCAATGGGGTCATGTCGAGCGCGGTCAGTTTACCTAACCACACGTTTACTGGGCAGGCTTAGTCCTCTAAGCGGTTAACCAGTATTGTGTACATTCTTTCGCCAGAAACTGACAACTGGCCTTCTTGAATCAGGGGAAGGGAGAGAATGACCGTAGAAAATATTTCATGATCAATCTCCACGAAAGAATGTTGCCGACCTTGGCGGGGGTTGAATCCGCAACCTCCTGATCTCCAGTCGGACAGTGCATCCAACTGAGCCACCGAGGCCGGCACATGGTTCATGGAGGGAAAAAGAAATTTGATTCTGGGTTAGAATCAATCGAAAATGCACCCACATCTGGAAGGCCAAAGTCTGCACCTTGTGATGAAATTGTATCAAAAGTAAAAGAAATTATTGAATGAGATGCTCTGTATACAGTATGTGATATAGCATGAATGGTTGGCATCTTACTGTCGAGAATTTATTACATTCTAAAGAATATCTAGAATGTTAGGAAAGTTTCTGCCAGGCAGGGGCCTCTTTTGTTGACTAACAGTCAAAACAAGCTGAGTTAAAATAGCCAAACAACTGCACAAAATATTTCCAAAAAATGTTGAAAAGAAATTTGCAAATGTAATCACTGGGGAGGAAACTTAAGTTCATTATTTTTAATCTGTTAGGAAGGTTAGCAATAAAATATTGGCCATCAAAAAAAGTAATTGCTAAACCCACATTAAGAGCAAGAAGGTTTTGTGTGCAATCTTCTTCTCTGGTAAAGGTGTTGCAAAACAGGTGCCAGTGAAAAAGGGCAAAAGCATTACTAGAAAATACTACAAAGATGTGGTATTGAAAAACTGAAAAAAATACTATCCGAAATGGAGCTCAGTCACAAGTTTGAAACATGTCTGACTTCTACATGATAATGCTCTAGTTCATATGTCTGACATTGTTACAAATTTTTTGCACAAAGAGAGGGTAACAGTTTTACCACATCCTCCTTGTTCATCAGACCATGCCCCTCATGATCTTCCTTTTTTCCGAAATTGAAACCCTTCCTCGCTGGATGGAGATATTGCTCCAGACAGGCTCTTGGATCTGCCATTATACCAACTACTGGTACCCTACCAGTATTTGTTTGTGTTGAGGTTTTACTGCCCAGTCAACCTGATGGGGTCATGTTGAGCATGGTCAGTTTACCTAACAGCCCAGTCAACCTGATGGGGTCATGTTGAGCATGGTCAGTTTACCTAACAACACTTTTAGTGGGCAGTCTTAGTCCTCTAAGCAGTTCATAGCCAGTATTGTGCACTCTTTTGCCAGAAACCAGTACCTTACCAGTATACCTGAATCAGCATACCATGATGCACTCCAGAAATGGATTCATTGACTGAAATTATGCATTTCTATTAATGGGGACTACTTTGAGGGCATGAAATAAAGAAATTTGTGATTTAAATTTTGAATGTTCCAGGTCAAGATAAGCAATTCTTTTCAAACATCCCTCGTAGACACATCTTAACCCATGCTGTACTTACTATAAAATACTGGACTACTTGGTGACGTCTAAAAGGTGTTGACTGAATGGCAAATAGTACAGAAGAGCAGTTCTATCTGTGTCTACACTGTTTACTCGGGCAAGTCTGAATATTTAAGATAAATGCCATTAAAAATTTAAACACTGATAACAATTGCAGCAGACAACACTTTTAAACATTTATTCAAACATTTATTCAATTATTTTTCATTAAAAGAAGAAAAACTCCTAACAGCATTATGGACAGGTTTTTCAAAAAGGTTAACCAAAAGGTAAACCTCAGACAACCGCCAATGCCCCACCTGCCTGGGTATCGCCATTTTAAAGGACGGACTTTTAAAAAACTCAATCAAAAAATTTAAAAAATCAGTCTTGGCTGCATAAGATTTGGCTTCAGGGGAGATAAGTACACAGCAAAGAAAGTGAGAGTTGTCTCACTTGCACGTGACAGGCCTACTGGTCCTTATTTATGCCTCTACCAAATATCAAAATATTTCAGACCATTAAGAAGTTATGAAGTGCACAAGAATTTGGCTTAAAAACTTGTTCTAGGGAGATAACTAGAAAAAAAGAATAAAGCAATTGTACTTCTTGCATGTGACACCCTTACTTGACCTGATATATATCCCTAGTAAATATTATCAAATTATCTCAAACAGTATGGGAGTTACGGCCTGCACAAGATTTCTGTTTCAGGGGAGATAAATACATAAAGAAGAACATAAAGAAGAAGCCGGCCTCAGTGACTCAGTTAGATGCGCCATCCGACTAGAGACTAGGTCCCGGGTTCAACCCCTGCCGAGGTCGGCAACATTCTTTCGAGGAGATTGATCATGAAATATTTTCGACGGTCATTCTTTCCCTTCCGCTGATTCAAGAAGGGCAGTTGTCAGTTTCTGGGGAAGGAATGTGCACAATACTGGTTAACCGCTTAGAGGACTAAGCCTGCCCAGTAAACGTGTGGTTAGGTAAACTGATCGCGCTCGACATGACCCCATTGGGTTGACTGGGCCGTAAAACCTCAACACAAACAAACATAAAGAAGAAAGTGAGAATTGTCTCTCTTGCACACGACATCTCTTCTGGTCCTTATCTATGTTTACCAAATAATTTATCAAAATATTTCAAACTATTAAGAAGCTGTTATGGAGTGCATAAGAATTTGTCTTAGAAATTTGTTCAGGGGAGATCACTAGAAAAAAATAACAAAGCAAGAGTTGCCCTTCTTGCATGCAACACTCCTTCTCGACCTGATATATGTCCCTACCAAATATCATCAAATTATCTCAAATGGTATGGGAGTTCTGGCCCACACAAGATTGCTGCTTCAGGGGAGATAAGTACAGAACAAAGAAAGTAAGAGTTGTCTCTCTTGCACACACCTACTGGTTCCTCCTCTTTATCCCTATCAAATATGATTTGGGTTTTTCGACCCTTTCAAGAATATTTCACTTATATTGAGCCGATCGTTCATCAAAGGTGGGCGAAATCCAGAAAACCAGGGGAAAAACAACCTGACCATCCATAAACAGAACTTGGCTTTCCCACATGTGACCCGAGCCAGGCTGGAACCACAGTGGTGAGAAACCTAATGGATCAAGAGTCAACTCTCCTATCCAACTATCTTATCTAATATGAAAGCAATCCACTGAAGAATAAAGGTAACGTATAACTTAGAAAGGTAAACCTCAGACGTCAAGGGAGATAAGTACATAATGGTGAAACTGAGAGTTGTCCTTCTTGCATATGACATGCCTACTAGTCCTCCTCTTTATCCTTACCAAATATGAAAGCAATCCACTGAAGAATAAAGGTAACCGATAACTTTGAAAAAAGGTTAACCAAAAGGTAAACCTCGAAAGTCAGGGGAGATAGATAAGTACATAATGAAGAAAGTGAGAGTTGTCTCCCTTGCACACAACATGCCTACTGGTTCTCCCCTTCATCCCTACTAAATATGAAAGCAATCCACTGAAGAATAAAGGGAACAGATAACTTTGAAAAAAAGGTTAACCAAAAGGTAAACCTGGGACGACGCCTGATGCCCTCAGGCTGGACATCATTACTTTAAAGGATAGATTTTTTGAAAAACCTATCCAAAAATGCCAAAATTTCATGGGAATCATCTTCTAAGCAGACTAATTACATTTCCTCTATTTACAGGAAATGTAGACTGTTTTTTTATGAAAAATTAAAAAAAAAAAAATAATGTCAGCTGCTACAAATTTTGCTTGACGCTTTCAGAGTTAAAATCACGATACAATTAGTTTTCTGAATTATTGATTTAACAGTAGGATAACTGGTTCTAATATAATTATATTCTATAGAAAACTTTTTTATTATTGCTTATAACGCTGGGTAAAATTTTCAGCAGGTGACATAATGAAATATTTTATTATTTTTTCCAGCAAACAGGATTTGACATTTCATAAAAATAGTCTCCTATGAATACAATTTGCAAGCAATATCAAATCCTGTTTGCAGGGAAAAATGAGAAAATTATCATCAATTTATAGTCTGCTGAATTTGTCAAGAGAGTGGTAAAGGTTATACAGCAATGAATATTTAATTCCAGTTACTCTTTAATTTGTTGTATTCATTTATTTTTGTTTTACCGATTCTAAACAAACCTGAATCAGTTCAACATCACTTCAATACACTAATTACAGTATTTATCCTAAGTATTGGGACATCTTAACGCCTTACCATACATGTTCTAAAATTTGATCGTCTATTTTCTCTATGTTGTATTATCTCAAACAGTATGGGAGTTATGGCCTGCACAAGATTTCTGTTTCAGGGGAGATAAGTACATAAAGAAGAAAGTGAGAATTGTAATTGTAAGCCAATATCAGTTGGACGCCCCTGTGATGTAAGCTACATGGCACCATCCTTCCACCCGACCACCCCCTTTTTTTGTCATTTAGACATACCGCAATATAAACCTATGGAATGGCTGTCGAATCAGAAGATATTATCACCAATAAAAACAGTTTGCTTGATATTACTTTTTTATGCATCTTTCATGTTCTTCATCATCATCTTTAAAGTTGACAATTAAATATTTCTGTTATTGCTTAATTTAATATGACTTCTTCAAAAATAATTTTACCTTTATTATTACCCAAATGAATTTACCTCTTTACATACATGCAAGGACCTCATTCCAATTCTGTCATGGTTGCCTTTTTGTTTGAACTAAGTCTGCCTCTCTCCCGCTACCTCTCTCTCTCTGTCTCTCTCTCTCTCTCTCTCAAATACTGTAAGAGTCAAAGACATAAAGGGCTGATAAAAACAAGGAATGTTAATAAATAAGCAGTGCTTATTAGATACCCCTTCCCAGCCCACCAACCCACTGAGAAACCAAAACATAATGGATGAGTGGACAGACAGATATTTGTACAAACTGTACATTATGCGACTAAAACTAGGAGCACTTAACCCTGACCTTCACTTCAAACTCTTAATTATTCACTGTACCCCTCACCAACACAGAAATGGCTCCACACATTGGCATACATCCCCTTCACCAGTCGCACAGTCCACTCCTCCACACTAAGTTTTCTCAGGGCCCACCAGATGACCTTCGAGGCAATCAATCAAACCCCTTCTCCAGGTCTACAAAAGCCATGTAGAGTCTCTTGTTGGCAGCTAGATACTTCTCTTGTAGCTGCTTGACAACTATTGTGTCTACTGTGCCTCTGCCTGGGACAAAGCTAAACTGGGAATCATCAATTGACACCAACTGTCTGATGAGGCCATCCACAATCCTCCAGGATTTTCAAGACCTGCTCTGTCAGCTTGAGACCACCGTAGTTTCCCCTTTCCAGTTCATCCCCCTTACTCTTGTAGAGGCAGCTAGCTAGAAATTGAAACTCTGCTCCCAGTTAGAGGGTTGCTTGCCATTGCGAATGACTGCAGCTGTGAGGTCATGGAGGCGCCCATGTCACCGGCTGCTCGTATCATCTCCACCACTATGCCTGATGAGTCCGGTGATTTGCCAGTCTTCATTTGAGAGATAACCTTCTTAAACATATCAATGGTGACTGGGATAGGTGGGCCTTCCACCGGTGATTCGTCAGACAGGTGGTCTGGGTCCCAGTCAAACTCAACATTGAGGAGCCTTTGGTAGTGCTCTAACCAGGCTTTCTGCTTTGAGTCTTTCATCATATATATCATAATCGGATTTTTTATTAACATGCAGATACAGGGGCAACATCCACATCAGTGGGCCCCCTTCCAGATAGCTGGCTTGCTGCACACATGGCAGATCTCACACCAGATCTCCAGGTACGTCTATCATGAGGGTTGATAGCCGAGAGCTTCCACTCTGCGATCCCTCTCTGTCAGCTGCTTCCATGTCATTTTGGGCCTCCCAGGCCCACGCTTTCCATCAACCTGTATGTCAAAGGCTGTCTTGATTGCACCATTGCAGCGTTCCACATGTCCATACCATCAAAGTCTTCTCTCCTTCAGAATGAGGTCCCTCTTGTGTGCGGAGTGCAATGCTCCATGCCAGCGAGACTTGGCCATTGACAAAGCCGAACCTCCAGCGTCTGCAGCGAAATGACAGGGCAATGATCAGACAGATCCTCAATGCCAAGCTGCACAAGTAGCTCATCGGACCTGGTGGTGACAGTGTCTTGCGGCCTGACATTGTAGATCTGTCTGATCATTGCCCTGTCATTTCGCTGCAGACGCTGGAGGTTCGGCTTTGTCAATGGCCAAGTCTCGCTGGCATGGAGCATTGCACTCCGCACACAAGAGCTGTACACATGGCCACGTGTTTTGAAAGAGAGGTGACATGAAGAGAGGACTGGTAACAGATCCTTGAACTTCATCCAGGCAGTTTTCACACGTGTTGTGGTTGAAAGTTCACAGCTACCTGCTGCTGAGAGCATGTCTCCAAGGTAGCAAAAGGAAGCTACCACCTCAAGCTTGTCAGGTCTGACCTGGACTTCCTTCTGTGGTCTGCCATCCAAGGGGCATGCAGTTCCCTGGCACCGTGTATATCTATAGTCAGGGTCCTTTTTCAAGCGCTTGAGCCCACTGCATTTCTTGTGCACCCAGTGCTTGCAGCCATTGCAGAAGATGCTGTTGCTGCCCACTCCAGTGCGACAGCACATGGAAACTTGCCTGAACTCCGCAGGAGGTCCAGTCCCGTACCGCAGATCATGATCTTTGTCTTTCCTGCATTTACTGTCAGTCCTTTCTTCTCCATTGCTTCTTTCCAAGTCAAGAGCCTCCTGACACATTCCTCAAGCGATTCAGCAATGATAACAAGGTCATCGGCATAGAGGTCCTCCCAGGGGCTACAGAGCGGAGCTCTCGTGATAAGGCTTCAAGCACAATGATGAAGAGCAGTGGGCTGAGTACTAATCCTTTGTGAACACCAACCTTCACTTCAAGCTCTTCACTGTACCCCTCACCAACACGGACACGGCTCCGTGCATTTGCATACATCACCTGCACCAGTCACACAATCCACTCCTCCACACCAAGTTTTCTCAGCGCCCACTAGATGACCTTCCGAGGTACTCGATCAAACGCCTTCTCCAGGTCTACAAAAGCCATGTAGAGTCTCTTGTTGGCAGCTAGATACTTCTCTTGCAGCTGCCTGACAACAAAGATTGCGTCTGTAGTGCCTCTGCCTGGGACGAAGCCAAACTGGGAATCGTCGATTGACACCAACTGTCTGATGAGGCCGTCTTTGATCATTGATATCTCCCCTGCATCATTCTTCACCGGTTTGTCACCAACAACATCAGCATTCTCTCTTCTAAACTGGTTAGCAAGGCGTAAGACTTCTGAAGACCTGGGGTCAATATTCTCGTAGACCTCCTTGTCAGCTTCTTGACAAGCATGGTACACTGCATGTCTGGCTATGCATTTTGCTGCATCGTATGATGCCCTAGTGCCTTTACTAGTCTTCCAGGCCTTCAAAGCTTTCCGCTTGGCAGCAATGGCCTTTTCCATGTGCTGATTCCACCAGGTTTCATAACACCAATGGTGGGGCCAAGTTGTGTCACATACTTCCTCAGTTGTCTTGAGCAGGCTAGTCTTGATGTTGTTCCAGATATCCTCAGTGGCGGCATCAGCAATACACCATCATTTGAACAAACATGGTAGGCCTTGAGTCCCCAATACTATAAACCAAGATTCAGCCTCAAAACTTTCTTGGTTCTGGAGAAGAACCAAGAAATGTGTTTAGGGGTACAGTGAAGAGTTTGAAGTGAAGGTTGGTGTTCACCAAGGATCAGTACTCAGCCCACTGCTCTTCATCATGTGTTTTTTTCCATATATGGGCATGATGGCCATCTTGTTCAATGGCCCCAATCAATTTGGACAAATTATCAATATTCTTTCAACAGAAGGCTCCGTGTGAAATCTGGTGAAAACTGCTCAAGCAGTTTCAGAGGAGGAGACATTTTAAAATTTCACAATTTTATACATGTATATAGATAACCCAGGGGCAAGAGCAGACAAGCCCCAGGGGACAAAAGTTTTGATTGTAATTAAAACGTTTTACTACTTTAATCATATATCATAAGTTTTAGCCATTAGTCTTTAATAGATTGTGAGAAAATGACTTTCAACATTTTCCCCATACAAATGTATCGGGGCCAAAATTTAACCTTGCCAAAAAAAAGGTCAAAGGTCATCCTACAACTATCATTTGAACAAAATGTAGACCTTGAGTCCCATGTGCTATATACCAAAATTCAGCCAAAGCTTTCTTAGTTCTGGTGAAGAAGAGTTTTAAATGTTTTTACCATATATGGGCATGGCGGCCATCTTGGTCAATGGCTCAGAACCATTCAAACAAATTGTCAATAACTTTTCTACAGAAGGCCCCATGTGAAGTCTGATGAAAATTGTTCAAGTAGTTTTAGAGAAGAAGATATTGAAATATTACACAATTTCATACATTTTATACATGTATATAGCCCAAAGGCAAGGGCAGATAATTCCCAGGGGAAAAACTTTGATGTAACTAAAAAGTTTTAATAATTCAATCATCAAACGTTGTAAATTTCGGTCATTAACCTTTAATACATTTTGAGGAAACAATTTTTCAACATTTTCCCCATACAAATGCACAGGGATGCAAATTTGACCTTGCAGTAAAAGATCAAAGGTCAACCTATGATCATCATTTGAACAAATTTGGGTAAACTTTGAGTCCCTGATGCTATATACCAAGATTCAGCCTTCAAGCTTTCTTGGTTCTGGAGAAGACGATTTTTGAGTGTTTTAACCATAGATATATGGGCATGGTGGCCATCTTGATTAATGTAACATGACCAACTGAACAAATTTTCAATCAATCATTAGCAGAAGGCTCCAAGTGAAATTTGAAGAAAATTGGCCCTGGGGTTTCAGAGAAGACTAAAAAGTCTTTCAATGATGTTTACGGACAGACGACAGACGGATGGAAGGATGGATGATGGACAGCAAGATCACAATAGCTCATCCTGAGCTTTGGCTCAAGTGAGCTAAAAATACAGAACAAAGTCATGTCATACTATTTAAATGATACAAGTTTCAAAACAATCCTGCAAAGATAACAAAAGTTATCAGTGAAAATGCATGTGGATGGGACAATTTCCCAATAAAATCTACAAAGGTTGGTTGCCCTTGCAAACACCAAACACAGAAAAGAGTGAAAATCTGAGAGAGTCTTAGTTTCATTGAGTCTCTCCATATGACAGCATTGTACAGTCGAACCTCAATGGCTCGAACATCTTTGGGACTATGGAAATTCGTTCGAGACATGGGTAGTTCAAGCCACTGAGGGTTAATCATGGCACCAGTTCAAGAAGCAAATAGCGATAACTTAGGGAAATCTTTTCGATTTTCTACAAAATGATTGTATGTTGAGTGCACTCATTAGAATCACCTCAATGAGGCAATTCTAATGAGTACACACAACATACAATTCCATGATAAAATAAGAAAAACAATCCCTAAATATATGTTTTCTTGAGCTATTGGTAGGGACTGAAATACGAGTTCGAATCATCCACGGTAAACGAGCCATCCGTGTTCGAGCCATTGAGGTTATACTGTAATTTGCTCCATAATTATGCTCTCTAGCACCGCTCTACTGGAACTTGATTTTCAAAGCTAGCAGAATAGACCAATGATCCCAGAGAAAATAAAAATAAAACCTGCACTATGATGAAGTATGGGGAGACTTTTTACAGCTACCATGTGGCACATCAGGGCCCAGTTGTTCAAAGCGTTGTTAGCTTAACGAATTCGTTAAGGGTCATTTCGTTAACTGTTTTAGCGGATTCAATACACAATATTCTGATATTTTTTGCTGAAAAAATGCAAAAGCTACTCACATTTTTCAGCAAAAAATTTCAGCATATTTACGTATCACTCGATGTAAATTTTAACAAATCGTTAACTAAAGATGTCATTAGCTTTGAACAACTGGGCCCATACTAGCTGCAGTGAAGTCTACAAATCTATAAAGGTTGCCTTTGAAACGGGCCACACTGAGTCATTCAAAATAAAGAAAAAATATTTGTCAGCTGTTCTATCATATCTTGTCAGATACTACTTTAATGAAACAATCCTTCTATAATAACAAAAGTTATCAG
The DNA here is from genome assembly GCA_964016985.1 of Anodontia alba. Taxonomy (NCBI): domain Eukaryota; kingdom Metazoa; phylum Mollusca; class Bivalvia; order Lucinida; family Lucinidae; genus Anodontia; species Anodontia alba. Next base: position 7,772,195 of record OZ024823.1, on the reverse strand, counting down.
TGAAAAGCATGTGGATGGGACAATTTCCTAAGTTAGAAAGGGGGCATAAGTCATGCAGCAATGTGTACCAGGATTATGTAACAGGATTTTGTTCTACTATTTCCTAGTGAGATAATAAGCAAAAACAATTAGAGCTGGAAGTATATCAGTTCTTAAAAATAGCTCCAGATAAGAAGAGGTATGCACAGATCGTTTTTCTTATTTTTCCAGGAAAATATATGTTGAGGATAATATCAGTACATTTTGGTTTAAACAAGAAGGCCAAGATGGGCCTGTATCGCTCACCTGATTACCAGACACGGTTGAGTCAACTGACCTTTCAGTTCAAAAGAAGTTCAATATTGATTTTCAAGATGGCGGGCACCTTGGATTTCCAATTAGAACAACTTTAGCTACTTTTGATCTACAAGTCACCTCAATACTTTCAATGAAGTTTGAGTCAACTGCCCTTTTGGTTCAGAAGAAAAAGTTCAAAAAAGATTTTCAACATGGCTGCTGGGGCAAACATCTTGGATTTCCAATCAGAATGATTTTAACTATTTTTTTATCTACAAGTCACCCTGATGCTTCCTATCAAATTTCGAGTCAATGGGCCTTTCTATTTAGGAGAAGAAGGTCAAAATAGATTTTCAACATGGCAACTGTGGTGGCCATCTTGTATTTCCAATCAAAAGGATTTTTGATCTGCAAGTCACCTCGATGATTCTTACCAAGTTTCAAGTCAACTGGCCTTTTGGTTCAAAAGAAGAAGCAAAAAGAGATTTTCAAGATGAAGTCATCTTGGATGTCTGATTGGAATGATTTTAGCTATTTTTGATCTACCAGTCACCCCTATGCTTCCTACCAAATTTCGAGTCAATTGGCCTTTCGGTTCTGGAGAAGCCAAAAATAGATTTTCAAGATGGCGATCATGGTGGTCATCTTGGATTTCGGATCCAAACAATTTTGGCTATTTTTTATCTACAAGTCACCCCAAAGCTTCCTACCCAGCTTCAAGCCAATTGGCCTTTTGGTTCAGGAAAATACGTTCAAAATAGATTTTCAAGATGGCCACCATGATGGCCATCTTTTATTTCCGAATGGAACGATTTTAGCTTTTTTTGATCTACAAGTCACCCTGATGATTCCTACCAAGTCAATTGGCCTTTCGGTTCAGGAGAAGAAGTTCAAAATTGATTTTCAAGATGGCTGCCATCTTGGTTTTCTGATAGGAATGATTTAAGCTAATTCTGATCTACAAGTCACCTCAATGCTGCCTACCATGTTTCAAGTCAGTTAGCCTTTTACCCATCTTGGATTTCCAATCGAAACGATTTTAGCTACTTTTGATCTACAAGTCACTCCAATGCTTCCTTCCAAGTTTCGAGGCAATTGGCTTTTCAGCTCCGGAGAAGAAGTGGAAAATAGATTTTCTAGATGGCTTTCATGGTGGCCATCTTGGATTTCTGATCAGAACGATTTTAGCTATTTTTGATCTACAAGTCACCGCAATGCTTCTTACTAAATTTCGAGTCAACTGGCATTTTGGTTCAGGAGAAGAAGCAAAAAAAAGATTTTCAAGATGGCAGCCATGGTGGCCATCTTGGATTTCTGATAAAGTATTTTAGCAATTTTTTATCTACAAGTCACCCTGATGCTTCCTACCAAGTTTCGAGTCAATTGGCCCCGGGGTGTAGGAGAAGTAGGCTTTTAACGCTTAGCACTCTGGGTAAAATTTTCAGCAGACGACATTTTGAAATATTTTTCTTATTTTTCTCAGAAAACAGGATTTGACATTTCATGCAAATTGTCTCCTAAGGAGACAATTTGCATGAAATGTCAAATCCTGTTTTCTGGGAAAAATAAGAAAAATATCATCAATCTGTCGTCTGCTGAAAATGCCCAGAGAGTGGTAAAGGTTAAAGTAATTGTTGACGCAGCACGCCACAGAACAGACGACAGACATTGACTGACCACAACAGCTCACCTTGAGCACTTTGTGTCAGGTGAGCTAAAAAGTGCCTTATCTGGAGCTATGTAAGAGTAAGTAATGTAAGGGTTAAGGTGTCTTTATATAGAGGGTTGTTTTGTTATTTTGAGGACAGTTGTGTTTAGGTGAATCAATTTCATGCTCAAAATGTTTCACTGTCAATCATGAAATACCAATTTCACAGCTAAATAAACTCAGCATGATTTTTATGTTAATATATGCTGATATTTCATGTGAGTGGTCTCCTAAGGTGAAAATTCACATGAATTAGTCCCTCCTATCTTCAGGGAAAAATAAGAAGAAAAAAAAATATATTTTTTTAAAGGTAAGACTCAATTTATTTAAGTTTATGAGCTGTTCAAGACACATAGTGATGATAACAAATTTAAACTCCTTTTACCGTATTTAACTTAGTTTAACACCAACTTTATTTTTTTACCCAGAAAGCATTTTTAAAAATCTGATGCATGTTATACATAGAAACACAAAAATCTGACCAGATATCGCCAAGATAATCGGTCGCAAAAATTCATGACACACATGATCAGCCATTAAAAATGCAACATAGATCAATCACTGTAAGATATCTATGATTCTTGATCGCTATCTTGTCCATACTGTGGTTCTGGCAGCTCAAAACAAGCTAATCAATCTGATTTGCAGTAATTTAATATCCTTATGTCCATGCCATTTTTGTTTCCATTTTTTATTTTGCTGATCATGTGATCCATACAAAGGGAAACTACTCTCAAACAGGCATAAGCATCTGAATCTGTATTGATTACCGGACCTTGTGACATGACACGCTTCACATATCGTAACTTGAATAAATCAGCCTGGGCAACTGGTTTATCACAGTTGAAAATAGAAAATAAACTGGTAATTTGGTAAAACATAAATATCAGTAAAAACAATCATAAATTGAAACAATAGGCCACAGCCTCTGAAATTGCTCACCTGAGAACATAGATCTGCTTTAAGTGCAAGACTTGATATTCATATTTAAATGCCACTAGAAAAGGACCATAGCAAGTGCGGTTATATTATATTTTGATTCATCGAACAAATTGAAAATTGAATATAAAGTTCAAAGTTTATTTTTTTATTATTATTTAATTCTTTCTGTGTTCAACACCACGATCTTTTAGTCATATCGGGATGATGTCTTTATATGACAGAAAGCTCAATATTCACCTGTGCAGTGCTGCCTGACTAAAATATCCCGCGCCAGACACACGACGTCACATTCGACCCAGTCATGTTATACCATGCCGACCATTTCCGTTTGCTCGATGCTGATCGCCAAGCAAAAGAGCTGCTGCAGTAATATCATGTTAAAATTCTTTGGTATGACTTGGCAGCGGATCAAGCACACAACCTCCGGAATGCAAGGCGGACGTTCTAGCAACTTAGACACTGCGCCGGTAAATTTGTAGGTAATCCGCCTGCTGATTTCAGGCGGTTTAACCATATGAGCCAGCGCATGACAAACCCAACAAAATGACTTGGCTACCCAGGGGAGAGTCAGGTTAACTTAGTTAATAATTCACTGTTTCATCAGTCTGGCTGCATACTCGATGGATTGCTAAGGGTCCAAGGTTTCTACGAGCAGACAATGAAGACGGATCAGACTGGGCAGATGTACAGGTCAATGCGCATAGTACACAGGTCATTTTGTTCATTTTGTCATGTGACAACTCATATATGCAGAGTTGCCGCTAGGTCCAGTTACAGTTGCACCTCAATAGCTCGAACCCGATGGTGATCAATTTGGGTTCGGACTGACCCAGCAGTGTTTGAGATGGTTTGAAGAGTGAGTACGATGTAGCCTGCTTATACAACAATTCATCTATATTGACCACAAAGGACAGTAATAACTGACCAAAATTAAAATATTTATTGTATTTATTATTGGGTAGATTTTTCTATGCAGTTTGAAAAAATGAATTCCCCCCCCCCCCCCCCCCCCCCCCGCCCCCCCCCCCACACACACACACACAAAAAAAATAAATTCTTAATTAGATATGCCATTACGTTCTCGAACTTTGTTCTTTCATTCTGTTCACACCTTTGTCGTTTACAGAAGCATCGCTGCAATGTATAAATTGACTATTACGCCACACAGGGAATACTGAATGTTCAGTCATATAAATACGCACCCCTCTATGCTTAGATGACATCCGATTTATTTACAATGTGCACGTAATCTTTTTATAGGTGGTAAATATGAGAAGCTACTTTGGGAGAATTTGAATAAAGTATTGTCTGTTTCCCCACAAAAAACTGGAAAACTCATTAAAATTCCGGAAATTAAATATAAAATTTATCAATAAGAACAAAATCGCTATTAATTTAAACTAACCAACCGCAGCAGGTTTTTACCGTTTTCTAGTTTTTTAGGCTAATTCATTCTTTTAGTAGTAAAGATAGTCTGGGCATATAATGATTTATCCAGTGCAATGTAGATCTCAAGAAATTACTGGACATCCGAGGAACAATCCAGTGAAGTTTGTTTTAAATTGGCCCAGTTATTAATTAAAGGTTTTCCATTTTTTGCTCTGGTTAAGAAATAGCATGGGGTGCTGGTGATATTACACAGTTTCATAATGTGCCGGGTCTCTAAGAGTCAGGTCAAGGCTGAGGTCATGAAGGTGAATCATTTACAATTATGTGCTTAAGTGAATAGGGGGACAAGTTTCATTGCTGTAGCTATAAACGTAAGAAGGTAGGTTAAAGCCAAGGTCAAACTAAATTTTTAGTTCTGGCTGACATTTTGTGCAATGTCTTAAAAACTGTTGGAGCAATTTTAAAACAGGACCATCTAAAGAAATTTTCTGTAAAATTTATGCAAAGCAGGAACTGTTTCTGGTCCAACACTGACTAGTGCCAGTAAGGATCAATCCCGATTCTAGGGGGAAAATCTGACCAATTTTTGTCCAAATACACTATGTGGTTTCTGAATAATAGGGAAAAGAGGGGACTTCTTTATTTTTTTTTATACCAAGGGCGATTAGTCATGAACTATGTTGGGCTAGGACCAGTTAGGGTATAAGGGGGACAACTTGGCTAGTTTGGCCTAAATCTGACTAGTTGTTTCTGACTAGTAGCGATTACAAGAATTGTTAACGGATGGACAGAATGGAGGGTGACAGACAAAATGCATCTATTGTTAGTATTGGTGGCCCTTTTGTTCAGCAGAGCAGAACTTTTGAGCAATTTTGGTAGAGAACCTCCAAAAGAACTATCCTATCAAGTTTGGTTGAAATCCGCCGAGTGGCTACAGAGGAAATGTTGTTTAAAGTTGTTGTTTTTTTTCTATTTTTAGCTCTGGCAACCACTTTGTGCAGCAAAGTGGGACAGTTTGAGCAATTTTGGTAGAGGATCTCCAAAAAAAAAATCCTATCAAGTTTGATTGGTATCTGTCAAGTGGTAATGGAGGAGAAGCTGTTCGAAGTTTTATCTATTTTTAGCACTGGTCGCAATTCTGTGTAAAAGAGCCAACAATATCAGCAATTTTGGTAGAGGATCTCCCAAGGAGCAATCCTATCAAGTTTGGTTGAAATCATACAAGGGGTTATGGAGGAGATGCTGTTTGAAGTTTTTTATATCTGTAGCTTTTGACATCATTTTGTTCACCGAAGTGGAACGGTTTGTGCAATTTTTGTAGGGAACTTCCCTAGGAACAATCCTATCAAGTTTGGTTGAAATCCATCATGTGGTTACGGAAGAGATATGTCATTTGAAATTTTTCTGTTTTTTTTGCTCTCGCCTCCATTTTATGCAGTGGAGTGGAACGATTTGAGCAATTTTGGTAGAGGACCTCCCAAGGAACAATCCTGTCAAGTTTTGTTGAAATCTGCCAAGTAGTTATGGAGGAATGTTATTTTTTCTATTTTTAGGTCTCATCACCATTTTTTGCAGCACAGAGGAAGAGTATGAACACTTTTGGTACATAGCAACAGATAAGGCTCTTTTTTTCATCTGAAAAATGCTGATATATTTCTTATTTCTCCACAAAAACATATGTTGTGGGTACTCATTAGAAGCACCTCATTGAGGTGCTTCTAATGAGTACCCACAACATATGTTTTCGTGGAGAAAGAAGAAAAATATTATGTGGATACCACCTCTTATCTGTAGCTGTTTTGGTAGAGGATCTCCCAAGAATTATCCTATTTAGCTGATGTTGTTTGAAGTTTTTTCTATTTTTAGCTCTGGCAGCCATTCTGTGCAGCGGAGCAGAATGAACAACTTTGGCATCTGATCAGGGTTTACGCTGTTTGCCATACATATTAAAGCAATATTTCAGACACATCGAAGTAGTAGAATGGACTATTTCAAACTTCAGGACAAGTATGGTAAGTAGATAAGGTGTCCCATACTTAGGGTAAATATGGTACCTATCTTAACCCTTTAAGTGTAGGAAAAAATGAAGCAAACAACATTTTTTTTTTTTTAATTATTTTTTAGAAAAAATAAGGCTTGGCATGTGTGAATTGTCTGCTGATTCACATAAAATATCAAGCTTTATTTTCTCTGAAAAATAAAACAAATGCTGTCTGCAGCAGTTGTGAATAGCCTTTAAGCGTTAAAATTTGCACTAGTCCATTCTACTCTATGAGTTGGTAATTCTAAAAACAGCTGGAAGGGTGGTAAACAGTATAGACCCCAATCAGGTGTCACATTTTGTGGCAACTGAGGATGGTCTGCACTGTTTGCTACAGCCTATCAGTTTGAATACTTAGGGTAAATACTGTCTAAAGAGAGCTAGAAAACTATCTTTTTTAACCCTAAAAATCTGGATATGCAATGTGAAAGAAAAAAGACCTGCAGATCCAGATAACCATTCCTAAAGCTGTCTGATCAACATTCTGTGCCTGTCAGCATACATTGTTTTTTTTTTAACCCTTAAAGCGCCAAGCAAAATTTGTAGCAGACAACATTCAAATTTTTTTTATTTTTATTTTTCAGCCAAGCAGACAATTCACATGAAATGTCAAGACTTGTTTTCTCTGAAAAATAAAAAAAAAAAAAATAAAATAAAAAGAATTGTCATCTGCTGCAATTGTAATTGGCGTTTAAGAGTTAAAGGAACTGATATACATCCAGGATATGCAACTCTGTCGAAATTGTTTTGCCTCCTTTCTGAAAAAGGGATCTATTCTAAAAAGAGAGAATTTGCTCCACTCTACTCCTTTTTCAGTAGGGACTAGGTTCCCAGGAAGGCAAATAGGAAGTCACAAAAGTTGCCCTTCCCCTTGTACAAAATGGTAGAAAACCTACCGTCCCCTTAAATGTTGATACCGGAGCTAATTTTGATATAACCTTACTTTTTGTTGTCTGACAATACTATTTCCAAATGAAATTAAGCTTCCCCTAGTTTGCTATGAAATGCTTCGGAGGACTGTCCAATAAAGTATAATAGGAGAAAATACTGTCTAAGTATGTAGTTTTTTAACTAGGCTTTGTCACCAAGTTAGGTCAAAGGAGGTGAAAATGCTATCAATTAAAAAGTGCTTATAATCTAATTACTTTTAAAAGATTTTTGGCATATTTGTATTTTTATATAATATTATTACAATTTATGATAAGCATGTTTAGTTCTCTCTGAATGAATGTGCAGATTCTTCAAAACCTCAGTGAAAGCATAAATTATTATTTTTGTGAAACTTAGAGTATCAGAACACTTATTCTAATTAATTTTATGGACAATATAATTATCAAAACAACAGTCTTGGAAAATCAGGCGAGGTAGTACACGCATGAATTATGCCTGCACACCGTTTCAAGCCAAGGTCAGGGTAAAACTAATCCAGTTTTTTCTGGCACTGCCTCTATCTGCCTATGGTGCCTGGTAGCGTTAAAAATCTGAATAGTTAGTTAGTTAGTGGGAAAATCAGGGCATAGCCCCTATGTGAGAGTTGCCCGGCTAGGTTAAAATCTGACAAGAAGAAGAATGGGAAAAACAGTTTGAAACAAAAGGGAAGCTCCTGTGATTTTCGTTACATTTATAGCTCTGGTATCTGTGGACTGAATAAACTCTCCCACACTATATATTGGAAGAGTCAAATTTCAATGTTAGGTATGTCTAACCATGAGATTTAGATATTGTTAGAGAAAAATGGCTAAACTATTTGCAAACAGTGTAGACCCTGATCAGATGCCACATTCTGAAGCATCTGACATCCAGACTACAATGGGTTAAAAAAATCATTGGACAGTTAAGTGATATGAAAAAGTGTTAACTGAAGCCTGTAAAAAGGCAACTAGGGGAGTGAATTCTATCCTTTTAGAGCAGACCTTTTTTAAGAAAAATCATTTTGACAGAGTTGCTGCCCCTCACAGTGTATTCATTAACCTTATAGGGAACATCGTAATTATTTTGACTATTTCCAGACCTGCTGTCTCTTTTGGTGGGTATCATTCATGCAGGTTCTGCAATCAAATAAATCAAACCAACTTTAGTGGCAAGCAAGAAATGATTAAGTTGCACCTGAAACTGTAGCATGCATGCAGACAGGAAGTAACTCCACCCACCACCACCACCCCCATTGAAATATTTTGAAAAGACAGCCTCATACCAGGAATCATGCAATTTTTGCAAAGAAATCAAGCAAACAAGGAAAGATTATGGTGAACAGATACATCTGAAAGATTCTGCCTCCATTTGGCAAAGGGAGATAACTTTTTTTGTGACAGGAAATTGCCTTTAGTATTTGAAACACTTAAAAAATAGGACTACTCCTAAAAATGAAAAAAACAAGAAAATACTTTTAGTGCAGCTCCAAGTTCACCAATGGGAAGGGAGGCAAATGTTTTATGTCAAAGTTATTTCCCTTGAAGCTGTACCTAATCACCATTAATATGCACAAAAAGTTTAGCCAGTTAATTCTTTCGCTTATAACTCCATTATTAGGGTTTTGCTGCTAAAGTCAAACTTATGTAAATATTAGTATTAGTTTCAAGTTAATAGGGAAGAGAGTGAAAACAACAAAATCAAGTTGTTGAAATTGTTAGATTAAGTTAGATTGATTAAGTGAGATAAAAATAACTTAAAAAAAAGTGTGTGCCATTTGTACTTACACACAACTTCTTGGTTACGCATTCTTATTTTGGTTTTGTGGATCCTCCATTATCACTTGAAGCCTGGCTATCTAATTTCACAACAAACACAATCACATTATATTCAATACAACTTCACAATAATTATCACAGATACAGATAAGGTACTCTTTTCAACTAAAAAGTACTGATATTTTTCTTATTTCTCCATAAAACTGTATGTTGTGAGTACTCATTAGAAGTGCCTCTATGAGGCACTTCTAATGAGTACCCACAACGTATATTTTCATGAAGAAATAAAATTATGTAGGGTTTCCTCTTATCTGGAGCATCAATTTACAACACCTACTATTACCATAATAACCCTAAGTATTGGGACAGATAGGTCTTTGCAAACAGTGTAGATCCAGATTAGATGCTGCAGAACACGGCATTTAATCAGGGTCTACATTGTTTGCAATACATACAGCAATGCTATAGACACATCAAGAGGTAGTTGAATGGACTATTTCAAATTTTAGGACATGTATGGTAAGTAGATGTGATGTCCCAATACTTAGGATTATTACAGTATACTTATCCCTCACTATTCAATATTAGGATACTTAAACTCCCAATTGTACATACTAAAATTTAACAACTCTACAGGGTTTTCCCTCAGAAATTTATTTAAGGGGACATATGTCTCTTTTGACTCATATTTTAGGGGACAAATGGGGTAATTTCAGGAGGTGATTGCTTGAATTTTACAGAAAATATTGCAAATGTTTAGGGACATCCATGTCTCTCTAAGATGAAGGTTTAGGGGACATCAGAGTGAATAAAAATGTTAAACTATAATACCCCGCCATATCGTGTCCCGGGCATAACTGTCAAACATTGACAAAATTTGCCCAATAGCAATCCCACACCAGATCTCCTTAATATCAATGCATGTACCAAGTTTGGTTAAAATCCATTGACATTTACACACGTTATCGTCCAGAAACGAAAATATGGGCGTGTCTCGGGCAGATAACTCTGCCGAAATTTAACAAAATTTGCCCATTAGCAATCCCAACCAGATCTCTACAATATCAATGCACATACCAAGTTTGATGAAAATCCATTGATGTTTACTCAAGTTATCATCCGGAAATGAAATACAGATGGACTGACGGACTGACACACGGATGTCCAGCGTGAAACAGTACCCCGCCACTACCGTGTGGCGGAGTATAAAAAGGGGTCAAGTCTCACATTTTGGAGGGACAAAGAAAACCCTGATGAATAACAGAAATACAGGAGCAGTTTGATCCAGATCTACATAGCTCCAGATAAGGTGCATTTTCCAAACAAAAAGTGTTGGTATTTTTTTCTGTTGTGGGTACTCATTAAAAGCGTCTAAGCAAGGTGCTTCTAATGAGCATACTAAAAAATATGTTTTCATGGAGAAATTAGAAAAATATTTATGTTCCTATTTCTTTTATCTGGAACTATGGGTCTACACTGTTTGCTCCGGAATGTCTGTCTGAATATTAAAGGTGACTATAGCAATTACAAGTTACAACACTTACTATCATTCAACCTATTTAATACATGTATATCAGATCGACTCTTCAAACACAACTCTTTGGACCGGTCTATTTCCAATAGCAGGGTGTCTGGTTAGCTTTTATTAATAGTATGTTTTATAGAAATTCCAGTACTGAATATAAACAGTATGGACCCATATGAGATGCCACATTCTGCAGCGTCTGATCTGGGTCTGCACTAATTACCCTTTTTGGGGTTTCTAGTCTACATGAAAACGGGTCAACAGCTCCAGATAAGACGGGGGGTTTTTTCAGCAAAACAGTATTTATACTTTTTCTTATTTATCCAGGAAACATGTAAGTTGTTGCATTAGGCCAAACAAAAAAAATATGTTTGTTTAAGGTAACATGTTAGAAAACAAGAATTGTCAGAAGTCAACGCAGCTCACCGGAAAGGGCTGATGGGATAAGAAAACAATCTTTAAATATTAAAGATTAAATGCAGAACTTAAACATAGCTGTAAATGACAGAGTATGACCTGACTTTGATGTCTGAAGAATGTCAAACTGAGGGATGGGGTATATGCCATTGAAACGTCTTCCCTTAGGTTGGTGTGGACGAAATATGAAAGCTATATCTAACATACTTCAGCAGTCATGTACACTTTTCAAAATTTAAACACAGCTGTAAATGACAAAGTATGACCTGACCTTGACCTAGGCAGAAGGTCAAACTGAGGAAGGGGTATGTGCTATTGAAAGGTCTTACCCTAACATTGGCGTGGGCCAAATATTAAAGCAGTATCTTGCATACTTCAGCAGTTACAAACACTTTTCATAACTTAAACCCAGAACTCAGACATGGGTTTAAATGACAAATTATGACCTGACCTTGACCTAGGCAGGTCAAACTGAGGAAGGGGTGTGTGCTATTGAAAGGTCTAACCCTAAGGCTGGTGTGGGCCAAATATTAAAGCTCTATCTTGAATACTTCAGCAGTTATGTACATTTTTCAAAACATAAATGCAAAACTTAAACATGGGTGCAAATGACAAAGTAAGAACTGACCTTGACCTATATAAACGGTCAAACTTGGGGATGGGGTGTATGCTATTACCCTAAGGTAGGTGTATGCCAAATATGAAAGCAGTACCTTAAACAAATAAAAAAACTATGCATACTTTTGAAAACTTAAACATTGTGCTAACACGGATGCCAACGCCGACAGATGCGGACAGATGCGGACAGATGCGGACAGAGGCTGACGTGGAGATGTGAAGATAAGGAAAATATTTATCTTGATACCATACATAGCTATGGATATGCTGTCTTACTTGTTTGTTTGTGTTGAGGTTTTATGGCCCAATCAACCCAATGGGGTCATGTCGAGCGCTGTCAGTTTACCTAACCACACATACTGGGCAGGCTTATTCCTCTAAGCAGTTAACCAGTATATTGTGCACATTCTTCACCAGAAACTGACAACTGTCTTCTTGAATCAGTGGAAAGGACAGAATGACTGTAGAAAGTATTTCATGATCGATCTCCATGAAAGAATGTTACCGACCCGGCTGGGGTCAGACCGCAACCTCCTGATCACCAGTCGGACGCACATCCAACTGAGCCACTGAGGCCGGATGCTGTCTTACTACACTGAAAAATATTGCAAATGCCACATTTACCCTCTTCTGACAGACAGGCTTAAGCAAACTGTTGACCCAGATCAAAAACTGCAGACAGCAGCAACTTATCAGGATCTATAGTATTTGCTACCCATCAAGCAGTATTTAGACACATCAACAGGGGGTAAAATGCATACGCCCAAGAAACATGTGGTAAGGAATTATTGCGACTGAGTATTTAAACTAAATATAGTACAGAAAAGTCAAGAAAGTGAGAAGTACAATGGGTTACGGTAAATGTCCTAAAATTTGGAACACCAAAGTTTTTAAACAAACTCCATATGCAAACAGTGTAGACCCAGATCAGACTGCTCCTGAAGGAACAATTGCATATAAAGCAAAATTTAGGCCAAAAAAGTATGGAACAAAGTGTCCGAAATTTTAGGACATTTGCCATAATTGATAATTATGATATATTCCACTTTATGATATATTCCACTTTTTTCTTCCCTGCACTGGCGAAGTTTGATAGCCAGTGCAGGGAAGAACAAAGAGCTCCGCCAAGCAGGGCATTATACGCCCGTGGCAAGTAATAAGATATAGCACATAAACTGGCTCCTGTATAATTCAGTGCTCTGGATATAAACTGTAAGTGGAATTACAAAAAAAAAAAAAAATTAAAAAAATTTCATTGGGGCATAGCTCTGATGATATTTGGTGAACAGTAACCTAAGGATCCAAGATGGCCCAGAAATTAAAGGAGAAGTGACTTCTCCCTCCTGGGAAAATAGGGAGAAGTTTGCTGCATCTAGGGAGAAGTGCTTTGGGACAGAGGACACACCATAGAAGCATGGCTATATTTTAAGCTCATATGAGCCTTTGGCTGATTTGTTTTTCCTATACTTCAATATCGGACCAAACAATAACAAAACAAAAATAAACAAACAAAAAAAAAATGCTGTAAGAAATTTTTTTGTAAACCTTTAACCCTTGTCCTGCTGAATAAATTAAGATGCCACACCCACTTTTAATTTTGAGCCAATCAGATTACTAGATCCCGACTGTTGCTATAAATTCACAAACCCAATGGCAAACAGTGCAGCTCCAGATCAGTTGGCTTCTTCAGAAGCCAACTGATCTGGAACTATACTGTTTGCAAAGGCAGGGTATATCCGGGTTCAGCAGGACAAGGGTTAACTTGTTTAATACTGATTTTATTTTTGTTCTTCAAGGGAGCCAACTCAGAAGAGTATTAAAAAAAAAAAAAAAATTCAAAAAGAATTATGTTTATAAGTTTTGATATTAGTCAAGCTTCTTAATTCTGTATCATTTAATAAATGTATTTATAAAGATTTAATAATGGCATTATTTCCTTGCAAATGTAATAAAAAAAGATATTAAAAAAAATCAATACTTTGCCGGTATGACCATAACCTTAGTTATTTGCAAAAAAATAGCTATTATAAAATAAAATTTGTACACTATTACCTCTAAACAGTATGCTGTGAAAAGTTTACAAAAACTTTCAAAGGGGCATAACTCTGCAAATATTTGGTGCACTGTAACCTTGAAATAATATGTGCTGCTCCACATCATCTTGTAACTATTTATGAAGTTTCAGCTTGATCGGATGTAAACTGTAGGAGGATTTAGCCGGAAACGAAAAATTAATAGAAATTTTCAAAGGGGTTTAACTCTGCTATATTTGGTGGACTGTAACCTTGAAACAATATGCGCTGCTCCACATCATGGTCTATCTACAAATCAAGTTTCAGCTTGATAGGATGTAAACTGTAGGAGTAGTTAGCTGGAAACAAAAAGTTTACTGAAATTTTCAAAGAGGCATAACTCTGCTAATATTAGGTGGACTGTAACCTCGAAATAATATGCGCTGCTCCACACCATGGTCTAACTATACATGAAGTTTCAGCTTGATTTGATGTAATCTGTAAGAGGATTTAGCCAGAAACGAAAATTTAACAGAAATTTTCAAAGGAGTATAACTCTGCTAATATTTGGTGCACTGTAACCTTGAAATAATATGCACTGCTCCTCATCATGATCTAACTACAAATCAAGTTTCAGCTTGATTGGATGTAAACTGTAGGAGGAGTTAGCCGGAAACGAAAAGTTTACTGAAATTTTCAAAGGGGCATAACTCTGCTAATATTTGGTAGACTGTAACCTTGAAACAATACGCGCTGCTCCACATCATGGTCTAACTATACATGAAGTTTCAGCTTGATTGGATGTAAACTGTAGGAGGAGTTAACCAGAAATGAAAAGTTTACAGAAATTTTCTAAGGGGCATAACAATATGCGCTGCGCCACATCATGGTCTAACTATATACCAAGTTTCAGCTTGATCGGATGTAAACTGTAGGAGGAGTTAGCCGGAAACAAAAAAGTTTAAAAAAGGATGGACGGACGGACGCCATACCCCCTAACATAATACGTCCCGTTTTTCAAACGGGCGTATAAAAAGTGGAATTTATCTTGAGTTATGATGACATGTCCTAACTTCACCAGGGAAGAATCCAGTTTTGTTGAGGGCTGATCATTCAACAGCCATTCCCTTCCAGTACAGGTGAAGTTAGGACATGTCATCAAAGCTCCAGATATGCCTCTTTTTTTCAACTCAGTAGTTCTGGGCCCAGTTGTTCAAAACTAATGATGTTGTTAGTTAATGTATCGTTAAAACTTTGATCATTAAATATGGCATATATGCTAATATTTTTGTTGCAAAAAATGTGAGTAGCTTTTCCATTTGCGAAAGCTACTCACATTTTTTCAGCAAAAATACCTGTGAATTAGATATTGTACTTACTAGAACAGTTAACATTTTGACCAATAACGAGCTCGTTAAGCTAACGATGCTTTGAACAAATCGGCCCTGATATTATTTTTTTCTCCACAAATACAAAATATATTATCCTCAGATTTGTTCTTAAGATAATTCATAGCTCCAGATAAGAGGGGTATCAGAAAATATTTTTCATATTTCTCCATGAAAACATATGTTGTAGGTACTCATTAGAAGCACTTCTAATGAGTACCACAACATATGTTTTCATGGAGAAATAAGAAAAATATCAACAATTTTTGGTGAAAAAACAAAAGTGCTTTACCTAGGGCTATGAGCAATGCCACAACATGTTGTCTGGAAGAAATACTACATTTACCCTAAATTTTGAACTATAAGACATGAGCAAATAAATTAGACCCAGATCAAACTGCTCCTAGTTTGATGAGAGTCTGCTCTGTTTGTCATTCTCTCAGTAATTTTTAGGCACAATACTAGTTTAAATTTTAGGATAAATAAGATAAGGAGTTAACCCTAGTCCTGCTGAACCTGGATATACCCTGCCTTTGCAAACAGTGTAGATCCAGATCAGTTGGCTTCTGATCTGGATCTGCACTGTTTGCCATTAAGTTTGTGAATTTATAGCAAAAATCAGGATCAAGTGTTCTGATTGGCTGAAAATTAGAAATGGGTGTGGCATCTTAATTTATTCAGCAGGACAAGGGTTAAAGTGTCAAAATATTTAGGTATAATATAAAAACAATTGTTAGTGCTGTTAATACCCTAAACATTTGGATAGTAATACATAATGGGACACATCTGACAGTAAATTGAAACCTAGTGAAAAATAAAGGGATATTTTGTCTTGACTATAGCACCCAGAGATTTCCAGTATTTTCTAATAGTGAAGTTAGTCAGCAAATAATAGGTTTTCTTCCTGACAGGTTTCACAATATTTCTATATTTATGAGAAAAGGCAAAAAAAATTTTTTGGAGGCTTATACTGCATAATCAGTACTATAAAGGTAGAGTAAGGATTTTGGTCAATATCAGGTTAAAATGTAATATTAATATTTCATTGCAACAGCACTTCAACATGTGTGTGTGTGTGTGTGTGTGTGTGTGTGTGTGTGTGTGTGTGTGTGTGCACATGTGTGTATGTGTGCGCCCTATTCTGAACTTTTTCGATTTCTTGTTGAAGAACCACATCTTGGGGTTTGTAACTATCGCACCCTATCCTTGACATGCGTGCCATGACATGAACTTTTTCGCCCTATTCTTAACCTTTTTTGATTTCTTGTTGAAGAACCACACTATGGGGATCCCAAACACAGCTGCCATATTCCAAAATGGGGTGAACAAGTCTCCTATATGCTGCCTCTTTAATATCCTGAGGACATTGACAAAGACTTCGTCTCAGGAAACCAAGAGTTCTATTTGCCTTAGTACACGTTACTGATATGTGTATTCCATCTTGATTCATGTGTGATTGTTACTCCTAGGTATTTACCCAGCTAGCATTCTACGTAAATCTACATCGGGCCGTCATCGGCCCGTCAGCTACCCTGACGGGCCGATGACGGCCCGATATAGATTTACGTAGAATGCTGACTGGGTAATGGAATCCACATTTTCGAGGACCGTACCCTCTAAAGTGTAAGAAGCCTCGATCTTATTTGTTCTTTTCCTAGTTACAGACAACCCTCTTCATACCGATGCTCGACAGAACGACAAAATTTGTTATAATGACAATTTGTCTGTCACGAAACCTTTGCTTAAGAGGTAACAATTTGTAACAAATTATGCAAGAATATTGTATTTGATACTTTACAGAAACATATATTTTGGATATTTGTTAGAATTGCCTCAGTGAGGCAATTCTAACAAATATCGAAAACATATGTACTATGAGAAAATAAGAATAAATTATGGTCTTTCTTACTGATCATTCTGCCCACTGGGGATTTTTTACAACAGTATATTCATTATAATGGCAACATCTTTGGGAACAAATGCTGTGGTTGTATAGAGGGTTCACTGTATATGCATTATATTGCATTTGACTGGCTAAAATTTCATACCCCATTTTCTGGCCCAACATCTTAATCTATCTATATCCTTCTGAAGTTTCAATGAGTCGTCTGTGTCTCTGATTTCAAGACAGAAAACACAGTCATCTGCGAAAACTCTTATTTCTGAGTCTATGTCTGTGGAAATATCATTTATGTACAGAGAGAACAATAATGTAACAAGTACGGTCCCTTGTGGGACACCTGACAAAACTGGAGCCCACTCTGAAGTTTCACAGTTTACAACAGCTTGTGTTCTATAGCAAAAAAAGGAATCTACCCACCTGGGTGTTTTTCCGCCAATGCCATAACCAAATATACTGAACCAAAAACGAAACTTTCGCAAAGTAGGTCTTAAACTTATAAGGTTAAATGCAACATGTAGAAAAATGTGTATATGTAGTAGTTTATACAGACGTCCTACTTTGGGAAATCGGTCAGATAATCACCTCATGTCGAACAATATCGTCTGTTTTAACAAAACCTCGATTTTCACGTGCATGCACGGGGTGGACATATCTGGTTTACATGTGTTAACTTTTTTCACTGCAAATTATTTCACTTGACGACTACAGTCATAAAAATACCTAAACACTTTTATATCGATACAATTTGGGCAAAATTTCGATGCCTCGAATTGTGAAACATGTAAGAGAGAGAGCCGTTGAGATGCTGGAGGCAGGAGCTTCAACGGAAGATGTTGCTGCGCAGTTAGAAGTCTGAGACAGCGGTTTGTGCAGACCGGAAGCACGGAAGATCTACGTAGCGGTAGACCATGTGTGACCACACCAGCGCAAGACCACTATATTTTGAACCAACATTTACAAAATCGTTTTTTAACTGCGACAGCTACAGCATCTGTCACCCCAGGTACTCATAACCCCAGGATTTCCACTCAAACCGTACGAAATCGTTTTGCTGAGAACAATTTACGTGCACGTCGTCCCTACGTCAGAACAGTATTAATGGATTGTCATCGCTGTGACAGGCTTCAGTGGGCTGATAGACACATCAACTGGACAAGGCAAGACTGGCGGACGATTCTTTTTTCAGATGAATCCAAGTTTGCATTGTCCAACAGTGATGGTTGGATCAGGGTCTACCGACGTAGGAATGAACGTTACGCTGACTGTTGCATTCTTCAGCGGGATCGTTTTGGCAGTGGGGGTTCCGTGATGGTCTGGGCTGGAATAAGTTATGGGTATCGTACCAATTAGTGGTCATTGATGGCAATTTGAACGCTCAAAAGTATAGAGACCGTGTCCTTGCCCCACACGTTGTTCCTCTCTTACAAAATCACGGCGTTATTTATGTGTTTCAGCAAGACAACGCCAGACCTCAGGTCGCGGCGTTATTTCTGTGTTTCACAGCGTTATTTCTGTGTTTCAGCAAGACAACGCCAGACCTCACGTCGCCTGTGACAATATCCAGTTCTTGCGAAACAACAATATTGATTTCATAGACGACTGGCCCTCAAAAAGCCCGGATCCAAATCCCATTGAGCACCTTAGGGATAATCTTGACATACATGTAGAGCAACGTCAAAATCCGCATGGTAACATCAATGAGCTCCGTGACGCTTTGCTAGAAGAGTGGAATAATATACCCCAGGCTCAAATTAATAATCTCATCCACTGAATTCGTCATCGCTGCCAAGCTGTTAGCAATGCTAGCGGTGGGCATACTCATTACTAAAGCCAATAAAAATTGAATCGACACCTACCTCAAATGAAATTGAAAAATCCAATGAAATTGATAATTTTCGGACTGTAAATGAACTTTGATGAACTGATTTTAAATTATTGTGCAATAACAAATACGAATAAAAACTGTTAATATACACAAATGTGGAAACAGTCCCATTGAAGTCTCGCAAAAGTTTCTTTTTTGGTTCAGTATAATTTGCTTTTAAGAAGTTCATGAGGCGGGGTGTCAAAAGCCCTCTAGAATAAATGTGTCAACCTGTCCTCCTTTGTCCAAGATTTTTACCCAATCACTTATAACAGTGGTCAACTGGGTTTCACAACTGTGCCTTTTCCTAAATGCATGTTGCCTGTTGGATAAGAGCTGATATTCATCTAAGTGAGCCATGATATTTGAGCATACTAAATGTTCAAGCAACTTACATGGCATGCATGTCAAGGGTAGGGGGCAATAGTTACAAACATGAGCCCTATCCGTTTTCTTAAAGAGGGGACAAATGTCTGCAAGAAGGCATTCTTTGGGGATTTTACCTGTAACAAGAGATTGTTGGAACAAATGTGAAAATACTGGACATAATTCATTTGCTAGCTCCTTTAGAACTCTAGGATGAAGCTCACCAGGTCCTTTTGAGGGGTTCAAGCCTCTGAGTAACAATCACTCCTTCTGTAGACACCACAATACTATCCATGAAAGTGGCCGATTTTCTGGTTAACGCACCCTCATTGTACTCAGTTTTATTGAGTGCATCACTGAAATGACCAATCAGTTCCGCTGTCCTTTCAGAGTCTAATTCTTCTTATCTCTGGAGTGATCAAAAAACTTGTAGGGACAGACTTACTAATTTTTGAAGGGATATGTTTATCAGCTAAATCATGAATGAATCACTACGAAAACACGCCTATTCAAATACACTGAAAATTTTACCACCAAAAATGGCAATTTTTCGGATAAAAAATTCTGATATTTTTCATATTTCTGCTCAAAACATAGATTGTGGGTACTCGTTAGAACCGCCTCAGCGAGGCGGTTCTAACGAGTACCCACAATCTATGTTTTTGAGCAGAAATAAAGAAAATAATGTATACCCCTGTAAACCCCAGTTTTACTATATAAAAGTGGGGTTTAAGGGGGTCAAAATTATATAGGCATGTTTTCGTGATGGAAGTTATTAAATCTAAGTTCTCCTTTACTGATCTAGCATCCGAGTGAGTGTTGAAGAACTTCTCATTTGCAAATCTTAACACACCTTTTCTCATAGTTTCAATGTCACCTTTGTGATAAGGATAAATCTTCCTCCGAGGTTTCTTTATATGTGGAATGAAGATTCTTAAAAATCCTGAAAGAATGTCGTGATCACTAAGTTTGTCTGGAGAGTGAATATCCTGAAATTGACCCGTTAAAGAGATAAGAGTCAAATCCAAGGTGTTTTTATCACGAGAAGGAAAGGGTATCATTTGTTCCAAGCCATGATCATCCATAATGTCAAGTAACATTTGTCCTTCAGACTGACTTAGCATGCTACCAGGGCCCGGTTGTTCAAAGCGTCGTTAGCTTAACAAGCTCGTTAAGGGTCATTTCGTTAACTGTTCTAGCGGATTTTATACACAGTATTCTGATATCTTTTGCTGAGAAAATGTGAGTAGCTTTGGCACTGCAAAAGCTACTCACATTTTTCCAGCAAAAAATTTCAGCATATTTGCGTATCACTCGATTAAAATTTTAACGAATCGTTAACTAACGACATCGTTAGCTTTGAACAACTGGGCCCAGATTTGCTAAGCCTAGCAGGCCAGACAATTTCTCTGCAGTTGAAGTCACCTAGTACATGGACGGATGGAAGCTTTTTACCTTACTGGGCAAGAGATAAGGGGAGTATCTGAGTAAAATACCTATAAGTTTTGAGCAAATACTCAATTAACTTCAAAAACTTGGGTATTGATATCCAATTGATTTGACAGAGTACCTAATTACATGTATTTCCAAATTCAAGGGTGAAAATTAAAGTTTCAAGGCCAGAAAAGCACATGATTACTATTTTATATTATGATTACTGCACATAATAGGTGTTTTTATTCTCCTTATGACAAATACTATTATAATTCTAATAGGTTATAGTGAAATACCAGGTTTTAAATACCTAAATCAGGCTTTTTTTGTGCTCTTTCTTTCTGCTTTATGCGCTTTACCCAATTAATTTTCACTTTGTGGAGTATCTTTACTCAAACCGAAAAATGAAAATATGATTTTACCCAACTGATTAAATTTTGATGGGGTTAAATACCCAAATGCCCCCAAAATTATCTGTGGCTTTGACCTTTATGATGAGACTTAATATTTTCAAGCTGACCTCAAAACAACTGGAAGTCTTCGACAGTCCCATTTGGCTGTCAATACCAACTTGCTACATAGTGAGAAGATTTCGGATGCTCTGATTTTGGAGGTAAACAATAGCAGAAACTGCATGACATGGTCTGTATTTATCAAGTTTTTTTCCCGTATTATATAAACTCTTTGGGAGGAAAATACCAACCAGGTATTTTTATGTGGAATGGTCTAACATGAAATGTATCAATTTCTTTTGAAGTTTGTCCATTGGATTGAAAATTACATCTAAAATGAGAAATGTATTTTCTTTTCAACAAAGACTTCTATTTCTTTTGCTTATTGTTTGTATTTATATTTATTGTTTTCATAAAGTATATGCATTTGTGCAATCATACACCTCTCTCTTGATTATATCAGACTTGTAAAAGTGAAAGACTCATAAGACTCAACTAGTTTTGCAAATTAATTACGTTGATGTCATTTTTATGGTTATTTAAATGATCAGAGGTATGTTGCATTGATGTTGGAGGGCAGACGTTTTGATACTATTCCTGGTGTCGGTGAATGACAAAATATTTAAAGCGAATATCACATCTTTGGCACTGGTAAATGCAATGGAAACTGTTTAAACCTCTCAGAAACAAGAGGCTTAACTGGCAAAGATGTAGACAACCAAGCTCCAAATGCATTTTGTTGATATCATCGCAAAAACATACCTATATTATTTTGACCCCCTTAAACCCCACTTTTATATAGTAAAACTGGGGTTTACAGGGGTATACATTATTTTTCTCATTTTTGCTCAAAAACATAGATTTTGAGTACTCATTAGAACCGCCTCGCCGAGGCGGTTCTAATGAGTACTCACAATCTATGTTTTGAGCAGAAATATGAAAAATATCAGAGTTTTTTTATCTGAAAATTTTCAGTTTTTGGAGGTGAAATTTTCTATTTATTTGAATAGGCGTGTTTTCGTAATGGAGAACACTCATAATACAGTTGTTGTCCAACATTCAAAATACTTTTCATGGCTCTAGTTAAGGCACTTTTTTTTTCAATCCAAAAGTCTTGATATTTTTCTTATTTCTCCATGAAAATATATGTTGTGGTACTCATTAGAAGTGCCTCATCGAGGCACTTCTAATGAGTACCCACAACATATGTTTTCATGGAGAAATAAGAAAAATATTATTTCTCTATGAAAACATACTGTTGTGGGTACTAATTAGAAGCACCTCGGCGAGGCGCTTCT
Organism: Anodontia alba; assembly: GCA_964016985.1. Classification (NCBI taxonomy): domain Eukaryota; kingdom Metazoa; phylum Mollusca; class Bivalvia; order Lucinida; family Lucinidae; genus Anodontia; species Anodontia alba. The sequence goes on along the minus strand of OZ024823.1, from coordinate 7,749,875 downwards.
AATGAGTACCACAACATATGTTTTCATGGAGAAATAAGAAAAATATTATTTCTCCATGAAAACATACTGTTGTGGGTACTCATTAGAAGTGCCTCGGTGAGGCGCTTCTAACAAGTACCACAACATATGTTTTCATGGAGGAATAAGAAAAATATTAACCTGATACCCACTCTTATCTAGGCCTATGCTTTTTGTTTCTTCAAATTGATGATAAATGATGTGACTATGTCTACATATTTCGCTCTTGCTGAATGTAAAGCCCAGCAAAATCCATTGAAAAGAAAATAATCTTGTAACAGGACATTCCAAGCATAAATTTATCTGAGTGAGAGCTACATGTACCAAGCCTTCAAGTGGCCTCGCCTCGTCAGTTTTAATTTTCACTAGATAGCAAAATTCCGCCTAACGAAAGGGACCTTATTAACAAGGAGTCCTGCTGAGTAAACAGTCCTGTATATTTTTGCATCATAGAAAATATAACTGAATCTGAGCATCACTAAGTCAACAATGAGACCTGTGTGCCCAATGAAGTCTTGGATCAAACTGGGCATCTGTTCAGTCTGATCAGAGACTTCTCTGTGCCCTCACTGAGTAGCTAATGACCCAAGGGTTCTTCTAAAAGAAAAAAAAACAAAACAGCATGGCTGCGTTCAGAAGTGCAAAGTGATGGCAAAGGTTTGGATCTAATTATGAGTGCTAACAGGAGCAGGGGTCCAGGACAAATCAATTGCGAGTAACCTGCACATTTGAACTCAGCTTATTTTAATTTATTCTAAAAGGAAAGAATTTGCTCCCCTTAGAGCATATGGAAAGTCACAAGAGTGAAGTTGTATACTTGGTAAAATGATGGAAAACTACCAAGCTTATCCACTGCCCACATTTACAAAACAAGAAACATGACTAATCAAATTCTCTCCCCCTCTCTCTCTTTCTCTCTTCGCTTCACACCTCAGCAACTCGATGTTGCAGCGACGATGCCTCAGCTGTGTATTGGGATATTTAGCAAATTTAGACTCTGATCAAAGGAACCCCGCCACTGCCCCTCCCACCACCCTATCTCTCTCTTTCTTAGTCTGTCTGTTTCTCTCTGTCTGTTTCTCTCTCCCCCTCTCTCTCTCTCTCAGAATAGAATATAACTTTATACACCTCAGGTAATCAATAAGTGAGGTGTAAATGTGGGATTAAGCCATGTGACCATAAACCATTTTCAAATTTTCAGTAGCATTTTATGCTGCGACTGTCGTCTCGTAATGATGAAGAGATCACAACAGCTTTCTTGTGCCGTCGTAATGTAGTTATGTTGTGTGGCGGCCCTAAAATATCTCCCTGTCCTTGCAAAATTATGTGTAGTCATGTGAATTCCTCACTTATGTGCCAAACACAAGGGGCAAAAATAAAACCCAACACAGCATACCCTTCAATGAAGGAAGTGTATAGATAGACCAGTCTGAACCACACAGCACCAGGAATTTATAACTGACCGTGCCAAGGTGGTATTTTGGTTATAGTGTCTTCTATTTGTCAGTATTTACCTACTCTCTGTTGATGCTGACATTTTGTTTGCTTCATTTATGATAAGCTTGTGGCAGCTTCTGAAACAAAACTAACATCTTGGCTTTTTGCCTGAACAGTTTTACTTCTGACAAATTTAAATTCTGTGTGTTGCTCTGGTGTAAGATGTGTATTTCGATTGCATTGATTTCTCATTATTGCCTTTTCATCTACTTTACAAATTTGGTATTAGATTATTACTTTAGAAATGTGGTATAAAGCACTATTTTCTATGGAGAGAAACAATAGATATCATTGAAAGATAATAGTTCTGAATATGAACAATGACCTGTTAACTTGCAAGAAGTATATGTATTCCTTTCGGTAGAAATGTGACAGTACTATAGCTGGATGAAAGCACGCAAAACAATATCATTTCATGGCCTGTAAAAACCTCAAAAATGTCTTCGATTTTTCATCTGTTACTCAGTTATTTCTTCAATCATAAGGTATCACCCATTGCATTAACATGCCTTAAATAAAACTTATTCAGGCAGTTATTACACGGTCTTTTATTTAAAGCCTTTGACATCAAAACAACAGCTATTCCAACGTGAATAACAGCTTTCAGAGTGCCTCCGATCATTTCAATAACCATAAAAAAGATACCAACATCACTAGTTTGTAAAAATCTATACATGTATTTTTCAATAATTTTGAACCTAACACTTCTGACGGTAGACAGAAAATGATGTAAAATTGCAACGATACCAACCATTAGTGTCAGATGTAAATACAATTTCAATCATTAACAATCGAAAACACGATCTGCGCTGAAAATAACGAAGTTGCCATTTCAAAACTGGCTTTGATTCATATCGACACTGTTCAAATTACTCTAACGCATTCTGTCTTTTTCATCATTTTACCCAGAAACAGTCTCTATGTTATTTTCGTTCCATAAAGCTGATCAGATCTAGTAGAAATAAGCATGGATAAATACAGACCCTGGCCCGCCATGTCTGTGTTTGTTTACCCCCGAAATCTCCGCCATCGAGATCTTGGGTTTACCTGGGTGATTTACTGATATCCCTTGTTTAAAACAGCAGCTGGTATCATATCAGTCTTTAATATAACACAAATGGATTCTGTAACCATAGAGTGAATGCTGTTGTAATTGTGCTCCAGACAAGATAATAAATGAGGTAGTAATTTTTGTTACTTTTGCACCAAAACATCTTACGATATTCAATGGAATCTGTCATCTTGTTGAGGCTGAGGCAATATTATGGATATATAATATTTGGGTGAATACTTAAACATATGTGTATACATAATGTCAGCACTTTACTTTACAGAGTTATATAGCTTTTTTCCATAATTAGGTCTTAACCTCTGCGTAGGATACAAATGGCATACATTGCACACACAAGGTTGTACACTGCGGACAAACACAAAAAGTTGGCCTCTTAGAGCCAAGTACCTGAAAAAGAATGACACAGATGCTGAATAAGTTATCCTTCTTCCAACAATACTTACGTATGAACATTGCAAAATGGTTAGAAGATTCACATTCTTTCAAAAACTAAAAATATTCAGCACAAGTTTCTGCAAGTTCTTGCATCTTGTTAGCTTCAAACTAGTGAATCATACTTTTTTTAATTTCTACATGCAGAAAAAATAAACTGACATTGTTTAGTAACGATGCAAACGGTAACACATCCTGAAATAATTTATGCTGAATCTTATTGATTTTTTTACTGCAGGTGCCATTTCCAAAATCGATATCGATTCATTTAATGGCCAATATTTGAAAAGGTAAGCAAAAAAAAAGGCTAGTCGGTATGTTTATTAATGGCCAACAACTCAAAATGCTTGTCATGTAACGAATGTACGGTTAAATCCTGTTTACTTTTTGATCTTTGGAAATTTTCTGAAAATAGCAGACAGCATGTTTACATAGCGGAAAAAACAAAAGGGTAACCGAAAAAAAAAAAAGCCGTGCTATCGGTATGACGGTCGTGTTGAAATGTTAATCGAAAAGAATAGAATAGAATAAATTTTATTTCCAAACGCTTCAAGAGATGCTGGAAAATACTTCAGCACACGCGCGATCATTCTATTTCTTTTTCTTTTTCTTTTTTTGTAATTCATTTCAAACAGTACATCTCAACATTCATATACAAAACAGTATACGACTTATACATAATAATATCTAATAAGAACTGGCATTTACAAGGGCTCATTCTTCCCTCAAACAATCAAAGATTGTAATGCCCTTCCAGATTCGATTATTACCTCGGAAGGTGCAGAGGATGGTATGGCTAGATTTAACTCTCTGATGAGAACTAGGGACTAACTTCCCTAGTTCCTGGTGAATGAATGTCATTAGACACATCACCAGTAAAAATTCAGATTCTGATTCTGCATATATAACGTTTAACACTCCTAATATACGATACACAGATTTCTGTACTTTTATCACACCTACAGGGTCACTTTGTAGATTATTTCGTAAGCATATTTCTGAATCAGCCAGGTACTCAAAAATCTCCTGAAGAGTATTACATGGAGTGTGCGCAAATACATCGCTAAAACATACTTATATAATTTTGACCCCCTTAAACCCCATTTTTATATAGTACAGTTGGGTTTACAAGGGTATAAATTATTTTTCTTATTTCTGCTTTAAACCCACAATCTATGTTTTGAGCAGAAATATGAAAAATATCAGTTTTTTTATCTGAAAATTTTCAAAGATTTGGTGGTAAAATTTTCAGTATATTTGAATAGGCTTGTTTTCGTTATGACTGGGATCAAAAAATTGAAAACTCTCAAAAATAAGCAAAAATGGCAAGTTAATCCTTTGTTGTATTACATTTGCTTTTTTTTTTTTTTTTTTTTTTTAATACTAAAAAGGGAATGGATTGGCATTGTGAAATCAGCATAACAATCTGTAATATCATAACAAGATGAAGCATGATAAGATGAATAATGATAGCTGACATTTTTTCTTTAACTGAGAGTATTGAGGAGTCATGCTCGGAAAGAATCGAGGTCTCGGATGGTGCATAATTCTGGTGGGAGGTTACTCCAGAAAAAGGTAAGAGAAAAATCCAGGGAGTGCCACAATCACAAATCGCAGCCCCTCCCGGAAGAGGAAACAGACAAAACCAAACAAGCACAAAACGAACAAACGTACGAAAAGCACTATGATTAGCTCTCCCTTCCCCAAGCGTGGTAATAGCAATGCTAAAAGGACTGAAAAACACAAGAGCAAAATAACACAAAGTAAGACATAAAATAAATCGCCTTGTAGAATAAGCCACAAAGCAACAAAGAGAAAGACTAACACCGGGACCACCGCATCCAGCCTGGCTGTGCGGGGGGGAAATGAGTATTTGCGGGGTTCAGTATTATTTAAGGACTTCTACATGAGGACCATCAAAGGACCAGTAGAGTATAATCTGAGGACCTGAGGAGCCAAAGATCATTTAGTATTCATGTATGTTATTGTACATTTTGTATGTATAGCAGAATATTTAAAAGCATGATCTAAACCAGCATGTGCACGGGAGGAGAGGGACTGACTGGCAAATTTGCATTTTTGTTAAACTTGGCTTGAATTAAAAAAAAGGGGGGCGAATTGTTTGACATAAGGAGATTTAAAAATGTTCCTGATATGAAAAACAGTTAAAAATAATCTGACTCTGCATCCAAATTTAGTAAAAAAAAAATGTCATAAATTATTATTGAGCAGATGTTTTATTTGAATTGGGTTTTCAGGCCAATTTGCAGATGGTGCAAATTTAGTGATTTCTATACTCAAAGACGTGTGTTCATCTTTAAGAAAATTCTGATTTACGAGAATAACTCCTAGAGAAGGGAAAGGTGACTCTGTTTCTTCATGCAGGTTGGATATAGGCAGGTAAAGGTATTTTTACCAGCTTATGTTTGATTTTGTAAAACGTCACCAAAGATAAAAATATGTCTTCTTTTCTCTAGCGTTGATAGGTTTATTTGGATTGAATTGTGGTGATGCTGGTGGCATTTTAATCATTAAAGTGTACCGTAAAGCTCTGTGTTGAATCGTTGCAATTTGCTGGATGTATTTTTTCTGCGAGGGGTCCCAAACTGCTGCAGCACATACTATGTTTTTTTGTTGTTTTTTTAAACACACGGTCAATCCGATCACTACTAAACAAAGGAAATAATGGTCAAGATAGGAAGCTCCAGAAGTGCTGCTCCAGAAAAAGAGTTTACTAGCCGCAGTAAGGCGTGCCAACAATTCACCACGTGAATGGCAAGGATTTTGGCAGAAATCAACCATATTCTGTTGAATGAACATAAAGCAAAGTTCTGCGCTAGGACTTTTAGAACTGAAAGTTATTTCATGCACACTGTATTCTTTCTGTTTACTACTTTTAGTTTATAGTATTTCCTGCCCAGGGGGAGTGGGGGATAGGGGTACTCTGAATTTTGTCTGCTACATAGGCTGGGTCCCAGCATCTAGTCTTTACCAAAAAAATATATATATATACGCTATATCATCCGTTCCAGTAAAAAAAAAAAATAAAAATAAGTAAAAATAAAAATAAAAAATATCCGGTATATCAGCCATACCCCAAAACATATCGAAAAAAGACAGAGAAAAGAAGACATACTTTTATAAAATATTCTCCTTGGTATCTTTTTATAAAAGTGTGGTTTTCGGTGGCGTTTTCGGCGTCGGTTCGGGCCTCAGACTCAATGGCGGCCACTTTGTAAAACTTTAACAAGTGGTTCTTACTCTTTGGTGCTTTGTGGTTTATTCTACGAGGCGATTTGTTGTATGTCTTACCTTGTGCCATTTTGTTTTTTTTTTTGTGTGTTTTTCAGTCCTTTTAGCATTGCGATTACCTCGCTTGGAGAAGAGAGAGCTAATAGTGCTTTTCGTACGTTTGATCGATTTGTGCTTGTTTGGATTTGTCGGTTTCCTCTTCCTCTACTGACCGTTCTAAGGCGGTGGTCCCGGTGTTAGTCTTACTTTTTGGTGCTTTGTGGCTTATTCTACGAGGCGATTTGTTGTATGTCTTACCTTGTGCCATTTTGTTTTTGTGTTTTTCAGTCCTTTTAGCATTGCGATTACCTCCCTTGGAGAAGAGAGAGCTAATCTTAGTGCTTTTCGTACGTTTGATCGATTTGTGCTTGTTTGGATTTGTCGGTTTCCTCTTCCTCTACTGACCGTTCTAAGGCGGTGGTCCCGGTGTTGGTCTTACTTTTTGGTGCTTTGTAGTTTATTCTGCGAAGCGATTTGTTGTATGTATTACCTTGTGCCATTTTGTTCTTGTGTGTTTTCAGTCCTTTTAGCATTGCGATTACCTCGCTTGGAGAAGAGGGAGCTAATCTTAGTGCTTTTCGTACGTTTGATCGATTTGTGCTTGTTTGGATTTGTCAGATTCCTCTTCCTCCTGATGTCAGGGAGGGGCTGCGGTTTTGTGATTGTGGCACTCCCTGGACTTTTCTCTTACCTTTTTTGACGATTTGTCTTTGGCTTGGCCCGCCATGGTTCAACTATTGGTTTTCATTTACTCTGTCACACAGTAGAATTAGCCATGAGTACTCGTCTTTGTTTATCATACGAGGGATGTTCGAAATGAATTGCTTATTTCTATCTGGAGACTTCAAATTTCAAGTTAGCCCAAAAGTACTCATTTCATGCTCTCGAAGTACTCCCCGTGGCTAGAAATGCATAGTTTCAGCAGATGTATCCACTTCTTGAAGGCGTCACGGTACGCTGATTTGGGCACAGTAATAAGGTACTGATGAATGGCAGATCCAAGTGCCTGTCGGGACTGGTATTTCCGCCCAGCAAGGAATGTTTTCAATTTCGGAAACAAAAAGAAATCACATGCGGCAAGGTCTGGGGAATCCGGGGGGGGGGGGGGGGGGGGGGGGGTGGGGAACCGGGGGGGAGGAAGGGTGAGGCAAAACAGTTACTTTTTCTTTCTTCAAAAACGCCGTAACTATTGCGGAGCTATGAGCTGGGGCATTGTCATGTAGAAGACGGACATGTTTAAAACCAGTGGCAGGGCGTCGTTTCTGATAATACTTTTTCAGTTTCTTCAGTACTATGTCTTTGTAGTACTTTCCGGTGATGCTTTTGCCCTTTTTCACTGGCACTTTTATTGCGACTCCTTCACCAGAGAAGAAGATTGCATACAAAACCTTCTTTGTACTCAAAGAACGTTTGGCAATTATTGGGCGTTTGCTGTGTTTAGTGGCCCAGATCTTATTGTTAACCTTTCTGACGGGCTCAAAATAATGGACCTAGGTTTCATCACCTGTGACGACATTGGCAAACTGCTTTTTGTCATATTTTGGAAACATTTGAAGCAGCTTTTTGGCCACTTTAACCCGTTGCCTCTTTTGCTCGTCAGTCAACAGATGTGGCACCCATCTAGCAGAAATCTTTCTGACTTTCAAATGCTTCTTCAAAATAAGGTGAACCGTTGATAGTGATATGCCTACCTTTCGTGCAATATCACGAACAGTAAATCTGGCATCTCCTTCAATGATTTCCTTTATTTTGGAAACGATTTCTTTACGAGATGTAGATTTTGGCCTACCTGATATCGGTGCATTTTTGATGGACTCTACACCAGACTCAAATTTCTTTTTCCACCGCCGAACTGTGTCATAAGACACACAAGAAGGTCCAAAAGCAGTAGAAATTTCAGTCATCAGCTTCTTCAAAGAACAACCAAGTTTTGAGCGAGCTTTGATGTAAGCCCGTATTTCATCTTTTTTGTCGACGCTTCTACCAACCATTTTTACTGCAGTGGTCAATGACTACGTGTATTCAAATGGCAAATTTTATGTCTTACACTTAGTCTAACATGTACATTTATACACCATTGTGTAGATATTGAATAGCCCTATACAGGTGTGTATTGGTTTTTATCGTGCCCCACGTGGATATCGAGCTAGAGGACAATAAGCAATTCATTTCGAACATCCCTCGTAGTGATGAATTTGATTTTTATGTTTTCGCTTTGATGCACTGACTGAGTTGGGAGCCTGTATGCCAACCGAATTTTAACGTTTTGTTTTGTATTAAGAGTTACATCGGGACTCAGGGTGAAGTTGGCTGGCCGTAAAAGTGCTTTAACCCCCGCCCCCGCCCCTCCCCCCCCCCCCCTGCCTCCCCCCGATGTTTTTTCTACTGACCGTTCTAAGGCGGTGGTGTCGGTGTTAGCCTTAGACCTTGTTGTTTTGTTGTTGATTCTACGAGGCGATTTGTTTTATGTCTTGCCTTGTTATTTTGTTGTTGTTGTTTTTTTGTGTGTGTGTTTTTCAGTCCTTTTAACATTGCGATTACCTCGCTTTGGGAAGAGGGAGAGCTAGTCTTGGTGCTTTTCGTGCGTTTGTCCGGTTTGTGCTTGTTTTGTTTTGTCTGTTTCCTCTTCCTTTTTAGTGTCTGGGAAGGGTTGCGGTTTGTGATTGTGGCACTCCCTGGACTTTTCTCTTACCCCTTTTAATTCATTATTTTTCCTGTATAATGATTGTATTAGTATTTGTAGTATAAGTACTTTAAACAGTTTTCAACAGTAGCTGTTTTTACATTAACAGCAAAAAAAAAAAAAAAAAAAAAAAAAAAAAACAGGTGCACAGCAGAAATAGAGCTGTTAAAACTAAAAAAAAAAAACAACAACAACAAAAAAACAGCATCAGAAAGTTCTAACCCCGATTCCTACAATACCCGCAAAAATATCGAGGATTTTGACAGACCAAAAAAATAGTCAACTCTGAAAGCGACCCCCAAAAGTACCTGCCAGTGTTAAATACCCACCACCCCGCGCCCCAAAATAGCAACTTTTTCCCCAACCCCACCCCCACTCCCCACATACACACACAAAAAGTAAAATTCAAAATTCTAAACAAAACAACAACAGAAAAAAAGTCCTAGCCTATGTAGCATGCAAAATTCAGAGTACCACAATCACAAAAAAAAAGGTAAGAGAAAAGTCCAGGGAGTGCCACAATCACAAACCGCAGCCCTTCCCAGACATCAAGAGGAAGAGGAAACCGACAAATCCAAACAAGCACAAATCGATCAAACATACGAAAATCACTAAAATTAGCTCTCTCTTCCCCAAGGTAATCGCAATGCTAAAAGGACTGAAAAACACAAGGTTTGTGATTGTGGCACTCCCTGAACTTTTCTCTTACCTTTTTGGCTACAAATAAACATAGAGGAGATCTGTTTCTCTCTGAATACATTCCCCGAGTATTTTCAAATTAAAGTTTAAGAACATTTTAAAAATTATTCATAAGTATCAATGACGTCATTGGTTTCTCGTGAATATTAAGAGATGCAAATGAGCAAAAATCTAAAATCACAATAACGCTGTCAGTATTTGGAATATTTCAATGGGTTTTTCACCACTGGACTTGCCATCCACATGGCTTTCTTTTTAGTATACAAAAAAAGGTAAGAGAAAAGTCCAGGAAGTGCCACAATCACAAAAAGGGGTAAGGGAAAAGTCCAGGGAATGCCACAATCACAAACCGCAGCCCTTCCAAGAGGAAGAGGAAACCAACAGAACCAAACAAACACAATCGAACAAACGTACGAAAAGCACTAAGATTAGCTCTCTCTTCCCCAAGCGAGGTAATAGCAATGCTAAAAGGACTGAAGTCATACAAGAACAAAATAACACAAGCACCGCATCCAACCGTTACGCCGGATAACCGGTCGTAACGCCGTATTTTCGGTCAAATAACGAAGGATTACGGTATTTTTCGTAGGATTTGCCGCCATTTTAAGAACCTCGTTTGACGGTGGGTAGAAAAACTCATTTATTTAAAATATTAGGCTAAGTTGATCGAACATGAAAAGTAGCCTATCCGGATCTACATACATTCTTCTAACTGCCAAATGTTCAATTGATACATATACTTTGCTAAAATTGTCAAATACTCAAAGAGAAAGTTGTTGCGTAGGTTCGGCCGTACGATAAAAATGCAGTTTTAGCAGAAGGGTTCGTTCTTTTTTTGAATTTCTTAAAAGTCATGACCAACTGGTGGATGAAAATGCATTTGAAAATAATCTTGGACCATAACTGACCGTCACTGAGATTTTTTTTACCGAGAAAACAAAGACCGACCGAGGCACAATCCACGAACTTTAAGGTAACGCGGGATAAAACGGTATCTTCTTGATCTACAACTGGCCAGTATTCCTGCAAACACACTTGAAAACTTTAAGGTGAAACTTTACCTATGCAGTCAAATAATCGACACTATAAATTATCATAGTTTGAGTATATGAAGTATTTGAATGTATCGATCACTAGATCAACCACTTCTGTATACTTAAAAAATATTACAGATCTATGCACTTTTATCCACAGCTTTGATTCAGTATTCTCGCAGACAAACAAGTTTGAGAACATCAATTCAAAAAAGTGTAACGATTAGAGTGTGTAAAGAAGAGTTGAAAGTAATCGTTAAAGTGAATAACTTGTTCAAGTACTTTGCAGACTTCCTCTGGATTCCTTTAGGGAAATAGGGTGGTAATATTGTTTACCTCATGTTTTTTTTTTTTTTTTTTATTATCTTGCCTCAGTTTGATTCCATTACATTTTCCGCTTTTATTGTAAGACGCCTTAGGAATGGTTATCATTGAACGGAAAGGCATAATTACATACCAGGGAGTAACGTATTCAATAAATGGTGATAGTTTTTGTAGTTGTAATCTGTTTTATTAAAATTTCTTTGTGGGGAGCATGTACCCGGAAGAGTCGATAATGTGTTAAACGCCCGATTCATCTGTACCGTGACTGCCAGTCCAAACCGTTACCATAGCCATAGGACTTACGTACAAGACTTGGACTAGCTTATAACCTCCTTCACCACGGACCTTACATTCAAACTTGAATTCTTCTTCTTTAGAACTAAATGATTTATGTTTCAAACTTGCACACATAGACTACTGGTCAATAGAAAATTCACACATAGATTTCAAGTAACTTCCAAAAGAACAATGCTGCAATTAACTTATAAAACATTGCGATTGCCTCGCGTTTAATAGAGTCATGAGTTTACTCTGCACGTCTTTTGTACCCACTAGGTTTATGTTATGTCGGAGTTGAAACTATGAGTTCATGCACTTGATTCAAATCCCAAAACGCTAAGAAGGTTTGCACTATAAAGTGTAAACGGGAAGGTTCACGGGCGTGCCACATCATATGTAATGCGTTGCAATTTAACACATATGGCAACATAGGAACCACACTAATGCTACAGCCTTGGTTGTCATAGGCATGAAGCTGGCTAACTTTCACACTTGGTTCAGGTGTAATTCTTAAAAGCATACATTGCAGAAGATTCTTCAGAATGCATGGAACTATGGTCTCATAATTATATTCGCATATACCATATAAAACACTTGAAGTTTCTCTCAACTTTCCGAATTTCGTAGAGATATTTAGATCGTCAGTACTTTGGTTGCCCTAGTTCTCTGACTGGGAAACATTTCTGTGTAACTGCTGCTTCGTAGAGAACGGGTTCAATAGAAGCTATTGGTCATTTGTTGTTTATAATTATGGGAGCTGGGCTGTGTTCAGTAGCGCAAAGTGACAGCGAACGTTTTGCCATAGACCCGTGTACTTAGTGACGGGCGCAAACAGGAGCAGGGGTCATGGGCAAAACAGTTGCCGGTAACGCACTTCTGAACGCAGCCCAGATACTACATTATTTACATTATGTTCAAATATATTTTCGGGTATGGATCAGAATCCCAGTAAGTGCCTCATATGTGGCAAGAGCTTCGATATTGCTTCGTCCTTGCGACGCCATTGTGACCTTGCGACCTACTGTAGTTGGAACTGAGGATGCATCCTTGCTTCTATAGTTCAGTTGCCTGGGTGCAAAACTGTCATAATACACCATAGCTTTTGTAGTTAAACTTTTAAGGCTGCCCAGTGGCTATTGTAGTTGAACTGCTAGAGTGCACACTTGCTTTGTGGTTGGTCTTTCAGGATGCACTCAGTATATGTTATGGAGCACTATAGATCACTATGAGCATATGCTTGGATACAAGGGTTGCATGTGCACAGTACACAATGGCTGGATCCGCCCCTGATTTAAATTAGAAAAAAAAGGTAAGAGAAAAGTCCAGGGAGTGCCACAATCACAAACCGCAGCCCTTCCCAGACCCCAAGAGGAAGAGGAAACCGACAAATATAAACAAGCACAACCGAACAAACGTACGAAAAGCACTAAGATTAGCTCTCTCTTCCCTAAGCGAGGTAATCGCAATACTAAAAGGACTGAAAAACACAAGAACAAAATGATACACGGAAAGACATACAACAAATCGCCTCGTAGAATAAACCACAAAGCAACAAAGAGTAAGAATCATATATGTACAGGGTTTACCACTTTGAGTATACCAGGGTAATACAGTCGCCTTAATGACAGGACAGAGTATTTTCATCAACCGTGTTCCAATATGTACGTACATGTATCTAGTCTCTTCAGGGACATCATTATCATTTAAATTATCCAAACCGTTTCAAGCTATTGTGATTGCCAGGATGCTTAGCAAGTGAGCGCTTTATTACACCAAACTACATTGGCGCGACGCCGCATGCGCTCTTGTTTACCTGTTCGTCATTGACGTCATAATTGATATCCGGGAAAGAAGACGCAAAAACATGCATGTAATAGCCAAAATAATTTTTTACTTTTACATTTGCAATTCTTACAATTCAAATTATTATTATTTTCGTTTTCCTAATTATTGTAGTTGTACATGTAATCGACAAGGCAAAAAATTATTATTTTTTTTTTGTTTGTTTGTGCAATGTAGCATTTCTCGTGACAGAAAAATGGCGAACCTATTAGTCAAAATGGCAAAATGGCAAGGTAATGGTTCAAAAAAGTAAGAGAAAAGTCCAGGGAGTGCCACAATCACAAACAAAGTACGAGAAAAGTCCAGGGAGTGCCTCAATCACAAAAAAAAAAGGTAAGAGAAAAGTCCAGGGAGTGCCACAATCACAAACCGCAGCCCTTCCCAGACCCCAGAGGAAGAGGAAACCGACAAATCTAAACAAGCACAAACCGAACAAACAAACAAAAGCACTAAGAAAAGCTCTCTCTTCCCCAAGCGAGGTAATCGCAATACTAAAAGGACTGAAAAACACAAGAACAAAATAACACACGGAAAGACATACAACAAATCGCCTCGTAGAATAAACCACAAAGCAACAAGGAGTAAGACTAACACTGGGACCACAAACCGCAAGTGCGTTTTGCTTGTCGTCTTTCATCAATTTCGGTAAAATCCTTTAAAAACCAGTTTCACAACATCATGGCAATCACACTAGAGGGAAATATATATAGTACATTGAGGTGGAAGTCGGTGTCAAGTGATGATGTCTGTTTATTTGCACATGGTCCTGTTTAAGGTAGGCACGTAGCATTGAAGAGCAAGTGTGAAATAAGAGACATGAAACAAGTCACACAATAAATAGACACGTAAACATAAGGCCACGGCCTTGTACACTTCATGTCAACTGACCGCCGCAACAAATCGTAAACACATCAAATCTGTTAATTATAGTACATAAATTTAAATGTTTTTCAAGCAGCAGAAGTGATTGATCTTGTATGTGATCGAAATATTTAGATACTTGATATACAAAAACTAAGACACTTTATCGATTACTTGCTATTGGACTGTGTAGGTAAAGTTTTACCTTTTCAAGTGTGTTTGTCTGTGAGAATACTGGACAGTTGTAGAGCAAGAAGATACCGTTTTATCCGGCGTTACCTTAAATTTCGTGGATTGTGCCTCGATCTTTGTTTTCTCGGTAAAAAAAATCTCAGCAACGACCAGTTTATGATAGAAGGTCATTTTAAATGCGTTTTCATCCACCAGCTGGTCATGAATTTTTAGAAAATGAAAAGAGTATGAACCCTCCTGGTAAGAATGCTTTCTTATCGTATGACCGAACATGAACAACAATTTTCTGTTTGAGTGTTTGACAGTTTCAGCAAAGTATATATATGAGTGAAGTACTTGGCAGTTTGAAGAATGTATGTAGATCTGGATAGGCTGATTTTCATGTTCTATCAACCTATCCTAATATTTTGAACAAATGATTTTTTTCTACCCACCGTCAAACGCGGTTCTTAAAATGGCGGCGAATCCTAAAAAAATACCGTAATCCTTCGTGATTTGACCAAAAATCCGGTGTTACGATCGGTTATCTGGCATTACGGTTAGACGCGGTGACAAGGTAAGACAAAACAAATCGCCCCGTAGGATAAACCACAAAGCAACACAGAGTAAGACTAACACCGGGACAACCGCCTTAGAACGGTCAGTAGAATAAAATAAAAAAAAAAAAGGCAAGAGAAAAGTCCAGGGAGTGCCACAATCACAAACCGGAGCCCTTCCCAAACACCAAGAGGAATTCAAGATACCTTGATGATTTATTAAATATTGACAATATTTACTTTGACCAAATGTGGACCGCATATGCCCTACAGAACCAATTAAATAGAGCAATTCTTCCGATACCGAGGTTCCTTTTTTGAATTTGAATCTATGTATACTGAAAGGAAAAAGAAACGCAGGGTAGAGTTTTTTCCTTCTTATTTTAACCATTTTTTACGGTGTTTACTATAGCCATACACTTTTACAGATTGTCCTGTGAATGTGAACCGCGGGTATACGAGTCTTTGGTCGATGTGCTATCTACCCAGTGTGTGAAATCATTCAACCGTACACTACACATAGCATTGCACGGACAATACGGAAAGCCAAAATTTCGTGCAAAACAAGCATGTTTAAACCTTCAGCACAAGATTTCCTCACACTATTTGGTACACTTCAACGATACACAACGCTCTTCGATTCTTTTACCGATTTTTCTTTTCATTTTTACGCTACTTTGAACTTTTTTTCAATCATAGTACGATTGACTGATGTTCAGAGGGGTAGGGCAATTGCGTTGCTGATGCAGGGTCAGAGGCAACAGCAAGTTGCCAATCATTTTGGGGTTAACGTCTCAACAATTGAACGTCTTGTTAGACGTTTAAGGGAGACAGGGCATTTAGCAGACCGACCGCGGTCTGGGCGTCCACGCGCGACGTCAAGACAGGACAATCCGTCTAGCACATTTGCGGAATCGTCATCCCACTGCTGCCGAAACTCCCCTTAATACAGTAGGTACGCATAATCGACAAATTTCTCCGAAGACTGTTGATAGTCGATTACGTGAGATTGGTCTTCGAGCTCGTCGTCCATACGTTGGTCTGCCTCTGACCCATGCACGTAGGTTGCGTCGTATGGCGTGGTTGACGGCGCATGCGCCCAGGCTATTTTCGATGAGGCAGTGGAGACGAGTTCTTTTTACGGACGAGTCTAGGTTCACTCTCTATCGCGCAGATGGTCGACGTCGTGTGTACCGACGTCGCGGCGAACGCTTTGCCGACGCCTGTGTTGTCGAACGGGATCGGTTTAGGGGTGGCTCCGTTATGGTCTGGGGAGGCATTGCTCACGGGATAAAATCACAGTTGATTATTGTTGCGGGCAATATGATCGCAGTAAGGTATAGGAATTAGATCTTGCGTCCTGTTGCAGTCCCGCTTGTGCAACAACGTAATCTGATTCTGCAGCAGGACAATGCCCGACCATATGTTGCCCGAGTTTGTCAGGATTTCTTGGCAAACAATAACATCGCACCACTAGCATGGCCACCGTACAGTCCAGATTTGTCCCCAATAGAGCACATGTGGGATGAGCTGGACAGAAGGGTTAGGAAGCGCCGAAATCCCCCCCGCAACTCTCGCACAACTAAGGAATGCGTTGATCGATGAATGGAATAACATCCCGATGCGAACTGTCAATGCTTTGGTTAACTCTATCCAAAGGAGAATTAGGGCAGCAACGGCAGCAAGAGGGGGGCACACCCGATATTGATTTTCAGTTTGATTTTGATTTCAAGATTTGGGGGGTAGCTACCAATGAACTTCAATAATTCGAGACTTGTTGATCACAAACCAATGAAATTTGGAACTTTTGTTCCATACATGTACCGTTTTGTAATCATAGTAAAATATTTTACAAACTGTTTCAAACTTGAATGAAATTTAGGAATAAAATTTACCCTGCGTTTCTTTTTCCTTTCAGTATATATCTAATGATACAGTTTTCACCAAAATTTATGATAAACGGGGACGATTTTGATTTTGATATAGACAATTCCTCTTTTTCTGGATGGCGATGTCCCCTGGCGTACCTCATTTGGGGTATACATATCTCAACTTATTAGATTCGCCAGAGCTTCTTCAAATCTTAGTGACATTAACTGCTGTAATAAAGCCCTCACTGCCAAACTTCTTAGGCAGGGCTATCGTTATTTTGAACTGCGCAAGGCGTTTTCGAATTTTTATCGCAGGCACAGTGCCTTGGTAGAAAAATAAAGCGTCAGTCTGAAAACACTTCTGCAATAAGGTATATCGGAACTAGAATTTTACGGTGACTTAGTGTACAGATTTAGAAAAATTGTAGGAAAATCTAACTTTTCGGAGCAATTCAGAAAACTAATTAACCATTATAAAAGAATTGGCTATAGCATAGCTATTATGCGGCAGACTGCATGCCTAGTTGTCAACAAAATCATTGTTGATGGCTATGCTTCACTCTTAAATTGCACGACGGCGGTTCGGGCCTCAGCCTCAATGACGGCCTCTTCTTAATTCTTTAACCAGTGGGTTGGGGCTTGACGATATGTCTTTGGCTTGGCCCGCCGTGGTTCAACTATTGGTTTTCATTTACTCTGGCATACAGTAGAATTAGCCATGAGTACTCGTCTTTGTTTATTATAGTGATAACTTTGATTTTTATGTTTACGCTTTGATGCATTGACTGAGTTCGGAGCCTTTATGCGAACCGATTTTTTATGTATTTCTGTATTAAGTTACATCGGGACCCAAAGTGAAGTTGGCAAGCTGTAAAAGTGCTTTCAAAGTTTCCTCTTCCTCTTAGTGTCTGGGAAGGGCTGTGGTTTGTGATTGTGGTACTCCCTTGACCTTTCGCTTACCCTTTTTTATTACGGCAGTTAATGTCACTAAGATTTGAACGTCGCCGGGTATAGATGTGATCACTTGTACTGCTTTGCGGTTTATTCTACGAGGCGATTTGTTGTATGTCTTACCATGTGTCATTTTGTTCTTGTGTTTATCAGTCCTTTTAGTATTGCGATTACCTCGCTTGGGGAAGAGAGAGCTAATCTTGGTGCTTTTCGTGCGTTTGTTCGGTTTGTGCTTGTTTGGATTTGTCGGTGTCCTCTTCCTCTTGGTGTCTGGGAAGGGCTGCGGTTTTTGATTGTGGCACTCCCTGGACTTTTCTCTTACCTTTTTTTTTTTATAGCGACGTGGTAGAGTGTAGGGCTGACTGTGAGTCCAGCGGACCGGGTTCGATCCCCGGTCGGGGAAAATGTTATTTCCATTTTTTCAACTGTTGCATTTGGCGCCCACCGTGGGAACGAACCCATTCCGCTGGACAAAGTCCTACCCTCTACCACGTCGCTATAGAATTTTTCACCTGTTACATGAAGAAGCTCTGGCGAATCTAATAAGTTGAGATATGTTTACCCAATATGAGGTACGCCGAGGAACATCGCCATCCAGAAAAGGGAAATTGACTATATCAAAATCAAAATCGTCCCGTTTATCATAACCTTTGGTGTAAACTGTACCATTAGATAGAAATAGATTCAAATCTAAAAAAAAGGTGCCTCGGTAATGGAAGAATTGGTTTTATTTAACTGGAGTTCAGTAGGGTATATGCGGTCCACCGTTTGGTCAAAGTAAATATTGTCAATATTTAATAAATCATCAAGGTATCTTGAAGTGGAATTGAAAGCCTCAATAATATCAGCCTGATTTTCCCGTGAGAAAAAACAGAAACAAATCTGCAACAAGAGGAGCACAAGTAGTTCCCATCGGAATACCAATAGCTTGCCTATAAAGTTTAGTTCCAAATCTAATGAAAATGTTATTCAAAAGATAAACAAAGGCATCAAAGACCTTTTGCGTCGTGCAATTAGA
The DNA here is from genome assembly GCA_964016985.1 of Anodontia alba. NCBI lineage: Eukaryota > Metazoa > Mollusca > Bivalvia > Lucinida > Lucinidae > Anodontia > Anodontia alba. Next base: position 7,731,275 of record OZ024823.1, on the reverse strand, counting down.
GTTTAAAGATTAGATTTAAATTTATAGAGAACTTCATCGGAATTTTTAATTTTCCAAAAATAGTTAATTCCATCCCTTTCGTAAACAGTATCAAAACATCTGATCCAATGTTTTTAACATCAGTAAGACATGAAGTTAGCAGTTTGGACAAAATAGTAGTCGTACATGAACTAGAATTTGCAATGAAACGTGCTTTATAAGATCGTTTATGAAGTTTCGGTAAATATAACGTAGGAAGTTTGTCTGAGTTCTCTTTAATACCCACTGCAAACTTAGCAGTAATATCGATACAACGGGTACTGACAATAGATCTCTCGTCAGTAGAAATCCGTTCATATGTTTTGGTACTACCAAGTTCTTGTATTATAGTATTGATATAATGAAGTCGTCACACAACAACATTATTAGGAGCTTTATCAGCTGGAGCCAAAGCCCCTATTAAGTGTCTTATGTAGCTCTGTACAGCTGTTAACTGAATTTGTGTAGCAATATCTAGGGTAGATGGAGCCCTCAAGCCCTGGTCAGCAATCCATCTAGGAGTTGGCAACTCCAAACACAAACCTGCATATCTGGATATACCTGTATCAGTTATGTAAAGTCTGCTTCGGCAGCTGGGGCTGGGAAAATCATAACGATGATTCAACAGCCCAAACGGCGATGCAGAAGTATGTTGTAGAGCATGGAGAGCATGACAAGGCACAACAGAAAAGGTAAGAGAAAAGTCCAGGGAGTGCCACAATCACAAACCGCAGCCCTTCCCAGATCCCAGAAGTCATGGTCATCCACTGCATCCGAGGTTAGATCCAGATGTCCTGACACTGTCTTGCCTCTGGACCCAGGTAGGTCAGGACGAGAGAGTTGACTGCGCGCCTCTCTCTCACTATAATCCAATTCACAGCCCACGTCATCTTAATCAGCAACACACAGTCAAAGCAAGTACACATATGCAAAAAAAGGTAAGAGAAAAGTCCAAGGAGTGCCACAATCACAAACCGCAGCCCCTCCCAGACACCAAGAGGAAGAGGAAACAGACAAAACCAAACAAGCGCAAATAGAACAAACGTACGAAAATCACTAAAATAAGCTCTCTCTCTCTCTCTCTCTCTCTCTCTCTCTCTCTCTCTCTCTCTCTCTCTCTTCCCCAAGCGAGGTAATCGCAATGCTAAAGACTGAAAAACACAAGAAAAAAATAACAAATAACACAAGGCAAGACATAAAACAAATCGCCTCGTAGAATAAACCACAAAACAACAAAGAGTAACACCGGGACTACCACCTTAGAACAAAACAAGTCATATAAAAGTCCTGAGGCGATGGGCGAGCGGCAAAGCAGCAGGTGAGGAAACACTGGAAGCTGTAGTTGGGGATCTGCACACAGACGGCTTGGTTCTATATGGTCGCTTTCCTTAAGAATGAAGCAGTACAAGGAGCCGAACTGAGCAGACCTTTTTATGATCGCACTGCTCCCCCCCCCCCCCCTCCCCGCCCCCCCCCCCCCCCAAACCACCTCTTAGCATGGGGAAGGGGCTAGAAAAGGTGCCCTAAACAATTGCCCGCTTCAAAACTCGTGGCTGGTTAACCGCGATCAGCGGGGATCCCACTTAGCGGTCGAACAAGATAAAAGAAGGTAATACCTTTACCCATCGGCGCATAACATGTGGGTAATCTAATGGACAGTGCTGGTTCTGACAGACCTCAGCGAAGAACAGCTCTAGTTGGCGGAGAACTTGACCGATACAAAAAAGGTAAGAGAAAAGTCCGGGGAGTGCCACAATCACAAACCCAGCCCTTTCCAGACCCCAAGAGGAAACCGACAAATCTAAACAAGCACAAATCGAACAAACGTCCGAAAAGCACTAAGATTAGCTCTCTCTTCCCTAAGCGAGGTAATCGCAATACTAAAAGGACTGAAAAACACAAGAACAAAATGACACACGGAAAGACATACAACAAATCGCCTCGTAGAATAAACCACAAAGCAACAAGGAGTAAGACTAACAGCGGGACCACCGCCTTAGAAGGGTCGGTAGAGCAAACCACCCTGGGGTTTAAAGCACTTTCACAGCTAACAAACATCACCCTAGATCCCGATGCTACTCTTAATACAGAAATACATAAAAATTCGGTTCGCATAAAGGCTCCCAACTCAGTTCATGCATCAAAGCGAAAACATAAAAATCAAATAAATCACTATAATAAACAAAGACGAGTACTCATGGCTAATTCTACTGTATGCCAGAGTAATTGAAAACCAATAGTTGAACTACGGCGGGCCAAGCCAAAGACATATCGTCATGCTCCAACCCACTGGTTAAAGTTTTATGAAGAGGCCGTCATTGAGTCTGAGGTCCGAACCGCCGTCGTGCAATTAAAGAGTGAAGCATAGCCATCAACAATAAACCACTTCCATACAAGCTGTCTTAGAAAACTTATAAAGATCAAGTGGCAAGACAGGATTCCAGACACAGATGTCTTGAAAAGGGCAGGGACGCAGAGTGTACATACTCTTCTGAAATTGGCCTATAGTTAAGGTGGACAGGTCATGTTACCAGACTGCCCGATGAATGTTTGCTAAAGAAAATCCTCTATGGAGACCTACAAATAGGAAACCGCTCCCAGAAGAAGCGATATAAGGACAACCCCAAAACCTGCTTTAAAGACTTCAACATGCCAAAAGAGTCGTGGGAACAGATTGCACAGGATCGAACAAAGTGGTGAGGCCTCATAAGAAGGGGTGCTGGCGAATACGAAGTCAAAAAACAAACAAACAAAAAAAAAAAAAAAAAAAAAACAGCGAAGCCGAGCAGAAACGTGCGCAGCGAAAGCCAGAGCTAAGGCATCACCAACAGAGCTTTCTTCTTCAGACCTCTCTTGTGCTATCTGCAACAGGCAGTTTAGAGCTAAGATTGGTCTCATCAGCCATCTTAGAACACACAAATTATAACATTTCACGCATTTGATTAGGATTGGTCATTGTCAGTAATGACAGACGAACTCCTATACAAGCCAGAGTGAAATTAGGGGATCCGCTTTAAAATAAGTTAACTTCCCAACAACTATAGTAATATACTCATTTACGATCTCCTACAGGAACGGTCACTAACAACGACTCAAAAAGACAGCCCAGCAAGTGAAAATACACACCCACACAGGCACGCGTTCAGTATGGTGATTTTTTTTTTTTCGTTTGGATGTTACGTTTAATAAACTTTAGGTTGCTGTTTCCTTTTACTGAAATCTAGCAGATACGTTTACTCCATATTAGATCGTCGGGGAAAAAAAATTATGCAAACACCGAGGGCCCAGATCAAGCGTGTGCACTCTTGCACCCTGGTTAATCCTCCCATAGATTGCTTTCATATTCTGTACACGCTGGAATGGCAAAGTCTTTAAATGCGCCTTATGTAAGTAACAAAGCTTGTTCTCTCTGTACAGGGGCTTTCATGCTATTTTGTCAATCTAGTCATCTGTCACCTGCTAGTTCAATGTTTTTTTGTTGTTTTGCCAAAGCGTTTAAATGCCCATCTCTGTGATCAACATTGGGAACTTTTTCAGTTTCACTCCAAGGTTGTTACTCTCTCAGGGACCCTTGCCTCCCTTCCCTTTTCGTCCCCATTTCGGCCAAAACATTTCCACAGATGAGCAAATGTGCTATGATAAAGCGACGTCTTAACATTTTATCTATCGCCACTAGGTATTGGGGCTCTATATTCGATCTCCCATGGGGTCCTAATTCCTGCTGGATTGGGGTTAAATATACAGGTGCAATAATTCGTCTGACCTGCGATATACACAAAGTAGACAATTTTACAACTGTTTTATTTATTAATTAAATTGTTCTATCAGCATGCTAGGTGAATTTTTTGTTAGTCGGTAGGAAAAGCTCCTAGGAGCTTGTGTTGTCATGTTACACCGACGTTAAATAAATTTACTAGACTTGCTGTAAAAGTGCTTTAAACCCCCCGGTGATTTGCTCTACCGACCGTTCTAAGGCGGTGGTCCCGGTGTTAGTCTTACTCCTTGTTGCTTTGTGGTTTATTCTACGAGGCGATTTGTTGTATGTCTTTCCGTGTGTCATTTTGTTCTTGAGTTTTTCAGTCCTTTTAGTATTGCGATTACCTCGCTTGGGGAAGAGAGAGCTAATCTTAATGCTTTTCGTACTTAGTTCGGTTTGTGCTTGTTTAGATTTGTCGGTTTCCTCTTCCTCTCGGGGTCTGGGAAGGGCTGCGGTTTGTGATTGTGGCACTCCCTGGACTTTTCTATTACTTTTTTTGACTTATATATAAAGACCCTTTATATATATCAAAGAGAAAGTTAAAGAAAGTAAAAAATTCTATTACATGTAATGGTCAGACCATAAATAATCAAAAATCAGCTAAATACCTTGGGATTATGGTGGACCAGGAATTGTCTGGAGAGGCAATAGCAAATGAGGTTATTAAGAAAATTAATGCAAGATTCAGGTCCTTGTACAGGTAGGGGTATTTTTGATATCTTCCTTGCGAAAAAAACATTATGCAATCCCCTGATACTGTGTCATTTTGACTATGCATATTCATCATAGTATAGCAGTTTGTCCAAATATTTTCAAAAAAGGTTAAAAGTTACTAAAAATAAAGAAGTAAAGTTCATAAATAAGTATAATTCTAGAAGATCTGTTACAAGTTCTGATTTGTCTAAATTAGGTATGCTAAATGTGGAATATCAAGTCAAGCAAATGAGACTGAACCATGTGTATAGAATTTACAATAAGTGTTGTCCAGAATACATGAGAGATAATTTCATACAAGTTTCAGAAGTGCATGCATAGTTATAGTACAAGGCATAGCCTTCATAATATTAAAGTTCTTTCAGCGAACAATATAAGTAAACGTACACTTTATTATAATACTGCTCAAGATTGGAATCAGTTACCTGAAAACATTAAAAGTATGAAACAAAAGGTAAGAGAAAAGTCCAGGGAGTGCCACAATCACAAACCGCAGCCCTTCCCAGAGGCCAAGAGGAAGAGGAAACCGACAAATCTAAACAAGCACAAACCGAACAACCGTACGAAAAGCACTAAGATTAGCTCTCTCTTCCCCAAGCGAGGTCATCGCAATACTAAAAGGACTGAAAAACACAAGAACAAAATGACACACGGAAAGACATACAACAAATCGCCTCGTAGAATAAACCATAAAGCAAAAAAGAGTAAGACTAACACCGGGACCACCGCCTTAGAACGGCTAGCTAACTTCACCCTGGATCCCGATGCTACTCTTAATACAGAAATACATAAAAATTCGGTTCGCATAAAGGCTCCCAACTCAGTCAATGCATCAAAGCGAAAACATAAAAATCAAATTAATCACTATAATAAACAAAGACGAGTACTCATGGCTAATTCTACTGTATGCCAGAGTAAATGAAAACCAATAGTTGAACCACGGCGGGCCAAGCTAAAGACATATCGTGAAGCCCCAACCCACTGGTTAAAGATTTACGAAGAGGCCGTCATTGAGTCTGAGGCCCGAACCGCCGTCGTGCAATTAAAGAGTGAAGCATAGCCATCAACAATGATTGGGTTGACAACTAGGCATGCAGTCTGCCGCATAATATCTAGGCTATAGCCAATTCTTTTATAACGGTTAATAAGTTTTCTGAATTACTCCGAAAGGTGATTTGTGATTTTAGAAGTCATTTCTGCAAGCGGTGTGGGCCCGGATCTGGGTCCACACTGTTTGCCGGTGTGCAGAGATGGGTTTTTAGGGTTTGCAAGAGTACTCAGCAGACGACATGGGTGGGTGACATTTTCAGATGCGGGTTTTGCTTGGCGTTTTGAGGGTTAAATGCTCGGTGAGGTGATTGGGGTGGATGTGGTATATGTTAATGATTATAGTCAGAACTAGCCCTGGATGAAGTGCTGCGCTCCGCTGAAAGGTATTGATATTACTGGACAGACGGTGTGGGCCTAGATCGTACACCACGAGTTGAGGTGTCTGCTCTGGGTCCACAGTGTTTGCCAAGACCAATACTTAGGGTAACAGCATGTATGGTAGTGAGTTAAGATGCTGCATAGCTCCAGGTAAAGTGCTATGCTTGGCTGAAAGATACTGATACTACTGGACAATTGGCAAACGGAGTGAGCCTAGATCATGCACAAGGTCTGTTGTGTCTGCTCTGAGTCCGCACCGTTGGCCGTCCAATATTTAGGGTGACAGCATCTAGGGTAATGAATAAAGATTGGCATAGCTCCAGATAAACTGCTGTACTCAGCTGAAAAATGCTGACATTACTGGAAGAGTGGTGGACAGGGTGAGCCTAGATCATACACCACGGTCTCAGGTGTCTGCTCTGGGTCCACACTGTTCAACGCCCAGTATCTAGCGTGACAGCATATATGGTAATGAGTAAACTGGCACAGCTCCAGATAAACTGCTGCGCTCAGCTGAAAGGTACTGATATTACCGAACAAGTGGTGGACGAAGTGAGCCTAGATCATACAGCACGGTCTGAGGTGTCTGATCTGGGTCCACACTGTTTGCCAAGTCCAGTATTCAGTGTGTGCCTGAACCATGCACCACAATAAGGTGTTTGATCTGGGTCTGCACTGACGGTCATCCAGTATTTAGGGTAACAGCATATATACCCCTCATGAAGTCATATACCCTTGAAGGGTGACCTTTCTAGGAAGATATTTCACTACATTTTTATCCAGTTGTTTTGGAAATAGAGGTGATTGAGGTGAATGCAGTATTTGGAATGATTAAAGACAGACATAGCCCCCTTCAGCTGAAAGATAATGATATTACTGGATTGGCGACAGATGGAGTGAACCTGGATCATGCAACAAAGTCTGAGGTGGCTGATCTGGGTCCGCATTGTTGGCCAGGTCCAGTATTTAGGTTAATGAGTAAAAGGCTGGCATAGCTCCAGAGAAAGTGCTGTGTTCAGCAGAGGGGTACTGACACTACTGGACAAATGGCTGACAGAGTGAGCCTAGATCATAACACATGGTCTGAGGTGTCTGCTCAGGGTACACACTGTTGACCTGCTCCAATATTTTGGGGGACAGCATAATTTATATGGTAATGAGTAAAATGGCTTAGCTCCAAATAAGATACTGTACTCAGCTAAATGGCACTGATATTGTCGGACAAGTGGTGGAGAGAGAGTACCTTGATCATACACCACGGCCTGAGGTGTCTGAGCTGGGTCCACGTTGTTGGCCATCCACTATTTAGGGTCACAGCTAATATGGTAATGAGTACTGACATAGCTCCAGATATAGTGCTGCTCTATTGGCCAAGTCTACTATTTAGGGTAACAACATATATGGTAATGAGTAAAGACTGGCATAGTTCTAGTTAAAGCGCTTAGTTGAAAGGTGCTGATATTACTGGACAAGTGGCAGACAGAGTGAAGGCGGATCATACACTACAGTTTGAGGTGTCGGATCTGGGTCCACACTGTTTGCCCATTTCAATTTATCCTACTATATTTAGGGTATCAGTATATAAGGTTATGACCTATGGACTGGCACAGATCCAGAGACCTCAATATGGTCAGCTAAAGGAGTGATACTGCTGATGGAGTGGCAGATGTTGTGGACCCACAGCGGACTCCACAGAGATTCTGATATACTATAGTAGCAGCTGAGGTGTCTGATATGGGTTCACACCTCCTGCTCAAGCCAATCTATTCCATTTTTAGGGTTCTGTATATATGGTAGGGTGTAAAAGACTGGCATAGAGCCAGAAAAGGTGCTAAGTTCAGTCTAAAGGTACTGGTATTACTGGATAAGGGGCAGGCGGAGTGGACAGTACTCAGACACCAAAGTCTAAGGTGTCTGATATGGTTTTACGTTGATTGTTGATGCCAATCTATTTGATATGGTACATTTTATATGGTAATGACGTTAAAAACTGGCAGAGATCCTGATAAGGGCTGTGTTAACCTTAACCCTTGTCCTGCTGAATAAGTTAAGATGCCGCGCCCACTTCTATTTTTCAGCCAATCGGGTTGCTTGCTATAGATTCGCATACTTAGTGGCAAACAGTGCAGATCCAGACCAGTTGGCTTCTTCTGAAGCCAACTGATCTGGATCTACACTGTTTGGAAAGGCAGGGTATATCTGGGTTCAGCAGGACAATAGCTTAATAATACTGATGTTCCTTTATATGTGGCAGGCAGACCCTGTTCTGATGCCATGGTGTGAGGTGTCTGAGCTGGGTCTACACTGTTTGCTCAGACCAATCTAATCCAATACTTAGGGAAGAGATATATGATAATGATGGAAAAATTATGCAAGGTGCTAACTGAGTGGCGGGCAGAGTTGACCCCGCTTGTACACCACAATCTGAGATGTCCGATCTGGGTAAGCACCATACGCTAAAGCCAATACTCAGGGTACAATAGTTGTAGTAAAGATGTAAACCAAAATAAAATGCTATGTGTGAATAAAGGTACTGATATTGCTGGATGAGGGACATGCAGACTGGACCCTGCACAAACACCACAGTCTTGGGTATCTGGGCAGGGCCTACACTGTTTGCTCAAGTTAATTTATCCAAAGACTTAACCCTTAATGTGCTGATCATGGCTGCAGCAGTCGACAGTTTGAAACATATCAAATAAGAACAGCTCTTGATATTTCGTGCCAAGCATATGATTCACATGGGATATCTGGACTTGAGAGATTTGGGGAAATAATTATTCAAAGAAAAAAAAAAGAAAATAATAATAATAATAATAATAATAATAATAATAATAAACTGCTGTCTGTTGGGGATTTTGCTTGGCGATTTTAGGGTTGAGGTACAGTATATGTGGTAATAATGTAGAGAAATGGCATAAAGAAAAGGTGTATTGTTTGAATTAAAGATACTACGTACTGATGTTGCTGGATGAGTAGCAGGCAGAGTGGTCCCTGCTTGGACACCATGGCTGTGGTGTCTGATCTGGGTCTACACTGCTTGCTTAGGCACATCTATTCAAATACTTAGGGTACAATATATATGGTAAATCTGTAAAACACCAGCATGGATCCTGGTAGGGTGCAGTGTTTCAACTTGATGATACTGATGATGCTAGATGACTGGCATGCAGAATGGACCCTGCCTGAGCACTATGGTCTGAAATGTCTGATCGGAGTCTGCATTATTTGCTCCAAGCAATATATCCCGAAACTTAGGTAACAGGGCAACAGATCAACAGTTTTCTAATTTCTAGGATAACGTGTGTTTTGCTAGTGCTCATTAGAATTGTCTTGGTGAGGCAGTTCTAATGAGTACCTGCAGGATATGTTTTTATCAGGCAGTGGGAGAAATAAAGATATAGTTTGATTGAAATGGATCAATAGTTTTTGGATTTCTAATATAATGTGTATTGCTGGTGCTCATTAGAATTGCCTTGGTGAGGAAATTCTAATGAATACCTGCAGGATATGTTTTATCAGGAAGTGGGATAAATATACAGTTTGGTTGAAATGGAGTGTGCACCTTATCAAGATCTGTGAGGTATGGGTGTATTGGTCCAGTTCCCAGTAATAAAATTATTTTTTTTGGATGGCAGATTTTCTCTTGTCTTTGGCTGGGTGGCGGGGACTGTCGATACTATGCAAGAATGCAGGTAAAAGCAGGATTTGCTATTTAGTCATATCTTGTAAGTTCTGACTTATTTTATTTGAGTCAATGAACTGAAATGCATACCTATTCCTGACCATACTGGAGAAGAGACAGACAATCAGACTGTTGAGAAATACTTACTGAGCCATCTAAACTGTCCGTCTTGCATTTCGTTTCGGCAAGATAGACACAGAAAAGTGCCAGTGAAGTGCATGATTTGGATAGGTACGAGATAATCCTATTTCCTGTCTTGTGTCATGTTTTGACAAGACCGGAGAAGTGGAAGTCTCATGCAACTTAAGCTTAGTTTAGAATGGTTTGTCAAATTCCAGGTTGCTCATGTTTTTGTGTTTTTTTTAAACATTGTGCCATAGATCTTAGAAGAAAGAAAAAAATAGAATGGCTCGGTTGGAGATACACTTTTAAAACTGAAGACACTGCACATGTATCATCAGCAAAGGGATATAGCCAGAAGAGTATATGATAGAAAAAGGTTCGCATAGTAAACCAATATTTGTTGGATCATTTATAGATATCCTGTCCATATGAAATACTACTGATAAAGAAATTAACATAAATTCAAGCCTAAATGTGTACACGATTGTTTTTTGTTCAGTGTTTATGTTATGTATTACTTTATTTGTTATTTGAAAATGCCTGGCTGCCCTACCCTCCCTTGTTGCACAGTACAAAACCTGCATTATTTCATTCTGATTAAAAATGACTGATTTACGAATTTTGTCCTATAATACTCAAGGCCTACAGGGTATTGAAAAAAGACTAGATATTTTAGAATACTTAAAAGACAAAAAAAAGCCATATTCATTGCTTACAAGACACACATTTCACAGAAGAAAATGAAATGAATATCAAAGATCAGTGGGGTAAAAGTAACTGCATATTTAGTAATTATAAATCAAATGCAAGAGCAGTTGCAGAAAGGATATTGATTATAAGATACACACAAAAAATACAGATGATAATGGTAACTATATTATCTTAGATTTATCAATTGATAATCAAACATTTGACATTAGTTAACCTCTGTGGACCAAACCAAGATAATCCTGCCTTTTTTCAGCAAATTTCCAATTACATTGATGAAATTGGAAATAATGATATTATCATGTGTGGGGATTACAACTGTGTAATAAACTCAGATTTAGACTACTATAACTATAAACATGTTAACAATGAATAAAGCTCGAAACAAAGTCCTAGAAATTATAGATACAAAATATTTATTAGACCCCTTCAGAGAAAAATTTCCATCACTAAAAAAATTAACATGGCGAAAAAGAAACCCTTGTAAACAAGCAAGATTGGATTATTTCCTGATTTCTGAAAAACTATAGCAATATGTAAAAAAAAAAACATCAATTGAACCTAGTTACAGATCTGACCATTCACCTATAACCTTAGAACTTGATCTAACAAATTTTGAAAATGGAAATTCATACTGGAAACATAATAACTCATTACTAACCGACCTTGAATATTTGAAGCAAATCAATGAAAAAATAATGGAAACCTAAAAACCAATATACTTTACCTGTCTATAATCATGATGAAACAGACAGCATTCCAAATAGAGAAATACAATTTATGATAAATGATCAACTTTTTTTAGATATTTTACTGGTGGAAATTAGAGGAAAGTCAATATCTTATGCAAGCTTTAAAAATAAACAAAGAAATTGTAGGGAGAAACATTTAATAAAGAGAATAGCAGATTCGGAAGAGAACACAGAGATAAATAGCACTGAACAAATAGAAAATCTCAAAACAGAACTATATGATATAAGGTATGAAAAACTTAAAGGACAAATGATAAGATCTAAAGCTCAGTATATAGACCAAGGAGAAAAACCTACAAAATATTTTTGCGGATTGGAAAAACACAATTATGTTTCCAAGATTATAGGCCAGTTAGAAAAAGATGATGGTTCAATTCTAACTGAACAGCAAGAAATTCTGAAGGAAACTGAAAATTTCTACAGAAAATTATATGAAAAATAAAGATGGAAAACTGGAAAAAATGACATACCGGTAGAACAATATTTGAATGATAGCAATATGACCAAACTTAAGAATGAAGAGGCAAATACAATAGAGATTTTGTTAACTTATAAGGAAATATCAGATATTCTATATAATATGAAACATGACAAAAATCCAGGGTAAGCGGATTTTCTGCTGAATTTTTCAAGGTTTTTTGGAGACAGTTAGGGATTTTTGTTCTTAGGTCACTAAATTTAGGATATGAAATTGGAGAGCTATCAATCACACAAAGGCAAGGAATTATTACATGTATCCCAAAGGAAAATAAACCAAAGCAATTTCTAAAAAATTGGAGACCACTAAAACTTCTTGATACAGTATACAAGATTGCTTCTGGTGCAATAGCTAACAGAATTAAATCGGTAATAGACAAATTGATAGATAAAGACCAAACAGGATTTATAAAAGGAAGATACATTGGTGAAAATACTAGATTAGTATATGATTTAATGAAACATACAGAGCAAAAAATATTCCAGGACTTTTATTATTAATAGATTTCGAGAAAGCTTTTGACTCCTTGTCATGGTCATTTATCCAGAAAGCATTAACGTTTCTTAATTTTGGTTACTCCTTAAGAAGATGGATACATACATTTTATAGTAATATTACATCAGCAATCATTCAGTGTGGCTATTTATCAGCATTTTTAGTATACGTCGCGGATGTCGACGAGGGGATCCATTATCTCCTTATCTATTTATCATATGCGCAGAATTTCTGTCAAACTCAATAAGGAAAAATAAGAAAATAAAAGGCATATTTTCAAATGATACAGAATTTAAAGTTACCCAATTTGCAGATGATACAACGATATTCTTAGATGGTTCAAAGGAATCTTTAAATAGTACACTTGAGGAGTTAGAAAAATTTGCAAAAATATCAGGCCTTAAAATAAACTTTGATAAAACACAACTTGTTTGGATAGGCTCCAAAAATTACAGCTCTGACACAATTAAAACGAAATGGAAACTTGCATGGGGACACCATAAATTTAAGCTGTTGGGGATAAATTTCAGTGTTGATCTTGACAGTATGGTAAATGAGAATTTTGCAATAAAATTACAACACCTTCAAAATATAGCCAAACAGTGGGCAAAACGGTCACTATCACCATTAGGTAAATTAACAGTTATAAAAACATTTACGATAGCAATATTTAATCATCTTTTCATAATGTTGCCAAACCCAAATAATGAAATAATCCAAAAAATAAATGATATACTGTTTGATTTCTTGTGGAATAGCAAGACTAGTAAACTGAAACAATCTACAGTAATCAAGCAGTATTGTGATGGAGGATTAAAACTGATTAACTTAAGGGCTCTCAAATCTACTTGGATAAGAAGGCTTTTAACCACAGACAGAAAATGGCTTGCTTTAATAACATCACAAATTAAAATTGATGAATTAACAGGAAACAATATGAAATATGTAGAAGATAGAATTAAAAGAATTACTAATCAATTCTGGAAGGATGTCCTACAGTCAATAATAAATATAAATAAGAAAACTTTAGTTACTGAGGAATATGTATTGACAAGTCCGATATACTATAACAAAAATATACAGATTGGCGGAACACACATATATTACAAATCTTGGTTCGACAATGGTATAAAATATGTCAATGACTAAATAAATGAACATGGGGAATTCTATGAGCAAACTGAATTTATGCAAAAAAACAGGTATTCAAACAAACTTTTTACAGTACAATGGTTTAATAAAATCAATAAAACTGTACCTAAAAAACATAAATATACAAATTACTCATAAACAACCATGTCCATTCACTCCGTCATATATTTATCCCATGCTACAACAAAAGAAAGGGACCCAAGCCATGTATAACATCTTAAAAAGAAATAAAGAAATACCTACAGGACAAGTGACCTGGAATAAGCTATATAATATAACAAATAACGATTGGAAGAATATATATCTATTTCCCTTCAACATAACCAAATATCCAGCAATGCAATGGTTTCAAATAAGCATAAACCATAACATACTAGTAACAAATAAACTGCTGTATCAAATGAGAATAAAAAATGACTCATTATGTACCTTCTGCCAGTCAAATAATGAAACAATTATCCATCTATTATGGAAATGTGATAAAACCCAAAAGTTTATTAGAGAGAAGGTGGTTAGGTACTTGCAACATTCAATGTAATATTACAGAAGAATATTTATATTTGGCTTGCAGAGGGAACATACCTTCAGCAAAATATTTAATTTCATATTGCTTTATGTAAAATATTATATATATCTGGCTAGATGTAAAAAGCAATCTCTGACTCTAAGTGTTTTTCAAAAGAAATTGAAATTTATGTATAAAGTTCATAAGGATATAGCTTATTCACATAAAAAAGAAGATGAATTCCAGAAAGACTGGAGCCGATATCAGACATTAATTAATAGAATTACTTAACATAATGATACAGAAATATAGTAATTAAAATAATGATAGTTGTCTGACATATAGAGATATTCTGTGCAACATCCAACCCACTCCATCCCGTCCCCCTGCCCCCCCCCCCTCCCCACCCCCCCCCCCCCACCTGCCACCCCTCTCCCCTTTCCCCTATACCGGGCTGCCAGGTATAAAAAAAAAATGACAAATATGATCTCTAAACTGTTAGGAAAATATAATGGATGAGTGATTGTAAAAAAGGTGCACTATCTTAATTTCCAAAGGAAATTCAACTTTTTATAATGGTAGGATCATATGAAAGAGAATGAGAGAATAGTGCACATGATGAGTGGCAATGATGGCTATAAGATGGATAAAAGAAATTGCTTTTGTATCTTTTTGGATAGCCCGGATCCAAAAAGAGATTTGTAACGGGTAAAGAGAATAAAATTTACAGATTAAAAAAAAGAAGTTTGGCAGTAAGGGCTTTATTACGGTAATTAAAATATTGAAGAAGCTCTGGCGAATCTTATAAGTTGAGATATGTATACCCCATATGAGGTACGCCGGGGGGACATCGCCATCCAGAAAAGGGAAATTGACTATATCAAAATCGTCCCGTTTATCATAAATTTTGGTGGAAACTGTACCATTAGATATACATAGATTCAAATCCAAAAAAGGTGCCTCGGTATTGGAAGAATTTGCTCTATTTAATTTGAGCTCTGTAGGGTATATCCGGTCCGCCATTTGGTCAAAGTAAATATTGTCAATATTTAATAAATCGTCAAGGTATCTTGAAGTTGAATTGAAAGCCTCAATAATGCCAGCCTGATTTTCACGTGAGAGAGACTTCATGAAATCTCTCTCATGACAAAAAAGAAACAAATCTGCAACAAGAGGAGCACAATTAGTTCCCATCGGAATACCAATAGTTTGTCTATAAAGTTTAGTTCCAAATCTAATAAAAATATTATCCAAAAGATAAACAAGGGCATCACAGACTTTAAAACTATGTATGGTTTTAGGAAAGAGGTTAATTTTTTGTCTTCTAAACAATCTGCAAACTCAGAAAGAAAACTCAGAATGGGTGATGTAGTCTTTTTGCTTTCAAAGTGTGGAATCGCTATTTTGCGGGCATGCGGGCCGCGGGCATGCGGGCTGCGGGCTGCGGGCATGCGGGCCACAGGTTGCCAGCAATACTCTATATGTTAAGCAAAAATTTGTGATCAATGTTATTTTTCTTATTACCCCCTCCCCCTGCCGCCTACTCCAATAAAAAAAAGGAAAGAAAGAACAATGTACAATTATTAATACCACGTGTATTGTAGTAAAGAATCTATATGCACTATATGTGCAACTATCTGAGCCTCTGAACAGCCTGTACACCCTCGCTACCTGATTAAAGCTTGTGCCTGACAAAACTGACAAGATCTGTAATCAGACTTGGTAAATATGCAGGCCCCAGGCTGAGTCTTTGTGGAGGGTGGAGGGGGTGGGGGTGGTGTTTGGTGGGGACACAAGAATATCATAAGAAACATATATTTTCTCATGACACAGCTTATCTGGCATTCAGGACCAATACAAAGCAAGGTGCTGACAGGTGAAAAAAGGCAGAGCTGCAATAATTTAACTTAATTTGAAAGATTTGTCCTGATGAACCAGTCAATAGGCCAGGCTTATTGAATAATTTGTTTTGCAGTAGCCAGCCTACGAATGTTCCTGGGAGGAGATAGGAAAAAATATTTTCCTTTCTTAAAATACAATTCCATGAGAAAAAAAAAGTTCAGTACATGTACCAGTAAGTATCCTAAAAACTGAAAAAAAAAAAAAAAAAAAAAAAAAAAAACACATCTGGAGGTGCAATGAAATATGCATGCAGTAAACAGTGAAGACACTGATCAGACTCTCCATAGCTGTTTTTCCATTGGTCCTGATATACAAATGAAATATAGTAAGGTACAACGAAAGAAGAACAAAGGACTCTGCCCAGTGATACAATTCTTTGTTTTGTCTTATTATGGGAGGAATTGGGGTAGGTGTTAGTAGGCAATTACAAACAAACAAAAATTACTTTCAACCTTAACAACATTTCCACTATTTGAACCAAAACACTATAAAAAATGTTGAAGAGTATAAAAATAAGGTTTAAAAGGATTTTTTCCCCCTTAAACTTCCACTTCCTTACATATGCTGTTAAAAGCTGAAGTAAACATACTGCAGTTTTTCTTTTGCTATCTCATTTTTCTGGTCTTGTTAGTCATCATTTTCTTTTGCAATTTTGAAAGTAAAAGATAATGCAATTATAATGGACAAGTTAACAAATCTAACATTGTAAATAGTACCTTGTGCTTTAATAATAAAAGCATCACAAACACTGCATGATACCCCGCCACTGTGGGTCAGTATAACTCAGAGCAAAGATGGCTAAGTTTTGATAAAAGTTAATTTGGTTTAAACAATAGTCTATCCAAGAATAGACAATACAAGCACGAATGTCAGAAACTCACTAATTATTTGTCTGAAGCATGCAAAGTGAATTTTGCAGAAGAGTCAAGGGCAAATAGCTCTTGTATAAAGCAACCAGAGCTGTGGCTTTTGTGTATAGTATGTAACCTTTGATCCTTTATATATCCATGAAGTTCCATTGTCCCAGAAGTAAAGGAACTAAGGGCCAAAAACCAATTTTCAGAAACTGAAAAGGGCCATAACTCTGTCATTAATTAACAAATTTCACTCATTCACAATCCCATATCACTCATTCCCAATACTAATATATTAGGAATAAAAATGAAATTCATGAAGAAATACTTTAGTAATTGGTCATGCCCATGATCAAGGTCAAGGTCACAGACTTTGAAAGTTTACAAATAAAGTATTATGTTAAAGTTTTTAAAGAGCTCATATTTTCCAAACCATATGATGGATTTGCTTCATATTTGGTATGATGATAGATATAATAGTCCAAAGTTTCTTTCAGCAATACCACAGCCCATGCCCATAATCTTAAGGTCAAGGTTACAGACTTTGAAATTTTACAAATAAAGTATTACGTTAAAGTTTTTAAAGAGCTCATATTTTCCAAACCAAATGATGGATGTGATTCAGATTTTGCATGATGACAGATAGAAGTTTTATTGAGCAATACTCTGTCTATGCCCATGCATTTAAGGTAAAGGTCACAGACTGAAATTTCATGTTTTAAGATTTTTTAGAGCTCATAATTTCAAAACTATATGATTGATTTGGTTTATATTCGGTATGATGATGGTTATAGGTCCAGAGTTTTTATTCAGCTATACCCCCGCCTATGACTATGGCTGAAAGGCCAAGGTCACAGACAAATTTTACACTAAAGTTTTACGTTAAAACTTTTTAAAAGCTCAAATTTCAAAACCATATGATGGATTTCAATTTGGTTCATGTTCAGTCTGATATGGGTCCAAAGTTTTATTCAGCAGCACAATGACAATTATGACCTTAATGCCCCCTTCCTCTACCCCACCCCCCTCCCCTCCCTGATAAGCCAAAGAGGTATTTAGTCCTTACATCCAGGCGAGCATTTGCAGTCTGCTGACAGCTCTTGTTAGTAAACTTTCATAGGTTTAATTTGTCTGAAAGTTTTTTCATAGAATGATAAACCTTGTAAAATTAGTGTTTGCATTGTTTCATTCAGCTATATCTGGGCAGTATTTTGACAAAATATACCTTTAAGATGATTTGCGATGTCAAGTCATATCAGACTGTTCATCTGTGCAGGCTGATCAGAGCAGAGTCTTTGATGATGGCATACAGTAGCTACTTGGCCTGGCTATCAACAGAGCATACAAGTAAGACTGATCCGTATTTCCTTAAGTGCATGTCACATGTTTCCAAGGGGACACTTTCTCATGAAGTGGCCAGTAAAAGCCACATGTCCTGATAATAACCTATTCCAAAGAATTATGGCATTGCTATCTTGCTATCTATCAGTTTCATACAGACATACATGTGCATGTATTCAATGATCATATTCTGTTGATGTATACACAAAACAAAAAAAGTATAAATTTAATCATTTCAGTTTTCTTGTGTAATGACCTTATTACAAGGCAGCAGTTTTATATGGCCCGCAACCCGCAACCCGCAACCCGCAGCCCGCAGCCCGCAGAATAGTCAATTTGTCAAAGTGGATCTTGCTGAATCTGATTTAAATGCATTATTTGAAAGCTAGTCAAAAATGATTAACTGTGATGATTAACTGTGATTCATAAATATTTGTGATAGTTTGTTCTGGTCCCAATCTACCAAAATCTTGATCTTATCTTTTGTTCTTAACAGGACCCCATTGGAAATAAGTTTTTACAAATTTATGGGCTATCCTGTGTGTATACATGGTCCTAACGTCTTCAATTCTAAAATTACTTTTAATTTCAAATAATGTATTTATCTGTCTTAATTTTGTACACATATTGAATTGTCTTAATATGCTGTGGTACTAATTAAAGGTTTTTAAGTCCAGTCCGTACTGTCATTGTCTATGATTTTATTTAAATGATATCAAACTATTTTCATTGTATTGATATTTGATGTTTTAAGTGATGTGACTTGTATATGCATGAATAAATCTTACTTACTTATTCCCAGAATGCTGCCAATTTCTTTGATGTAACACGGCAACATTCTTTCGTGGAGATTGATCATGAAATATTTTCTACGGTCATTCTCTCCCTTCCGCTGATTCAAGAAGGGCAGTTGTCAGTTTCTGGCGAAAGAATGTGCACAATACTGGTTAACCGCTTAGAGGACTAAGCATGCCCAGTAAACGTGTGGTTAAGTAAACTGACCGCGCTCGACATGACCCCATTGCGTTGACTGGGCCGTAAAACCTCAACACAAACAATCGAGACAGGGAGGGCATAAAACGCAGCCACAAAACGCAGCCGTATTAAAAATATAGGAAAAAAAAACGCAGCAACTCTACAGGTATTAGGCAATCGATCAATATAGATGAAGTGTGAAAAGGCGTTAATACCAGACCTATTGTAACATTTGTACAGTGTTAGGTAAGCCTGAAGTGTATGGTGTTATTTGTTCTAATTGCTTTGGATATTTATTTCTAATAGCCTTTATCATTGTCTGAGGTAATTCAGCAGACACGAAATTGGTGCTATTTTCCTTATTTTTTCCAGCTGGAGACGATCTGCATGAAATATCAAATCCTGTTTTCTGAAAAAAAAAAAAAAAAACTAATATGTAATAATAACAATAAAGAAAAGTATTTCAATATGTCGTCTGCTGAAATTGGGGGTGAACGTAAAAAAAAAATGAGTTTCTATTTCATATTTAATATTATGTTTTCTGTTATGGAAAGCGATGCATCTTTCGTATCTATAGAACTAGCTTTTTTCAGATGAAAATGCTTGATCGTTCTTACCGTAATAACCCTAAGTATTGGGACAGAGAGGCGTGAACAAATAGTGTAGACCCAGTTCAGACGTCGCAGAATGCCTGTTCCCACTCGTCCAGCAATATTTCAAACACATCAACAGGTAGTAGAACAGACTTTTACAACATATGACAAGTACAGTAAAGATTTAAGGTGTCCCAATATTTAGAGTAATACGGTTATAGGCCCAACATAGATTTGAGTGCTTGTTAGATTTGCCTGAATGAGGCGGTTCTAACGAGTAACAATCTATGGGTTTGAGAAAAATTAAGCAGACAGGTATTGATTTCATCGGTTTGTTAACTTGATGTATGACTTTTTTTACAATGTCCAGTTTAATTAACCCGAATTATTTGTTTGAGTGATGAGCATCACAACTCGGACCCATCAATACTGATGGGTCCGAGATCACAATAAGAAGACGAAGAAGAAAAACTTACTTAGCGTATGGTGAATGTATATGCTCGCACAACAACTGCATGTCACACAAAATCTCTGCCCTTTCTACAGCTCGTTATGAATGAATGAATGAATAGACGGACGGATGAATGAACAGACTGGCGGAAATTTTTACATGTCCAGTTTAAATGAGAATCTGAATTGTTGTCTGAGTGATGAGCATCATACTGAGAAGACAAAGAAGAACTTACTTAGCGTATGGTGAATTTTCTCGTACAACATCTGCATGACACAGAATCTCTGCCCTGTCATTATGAATGAATGAATGATGATCTATTGTGTTTCTTAAATTAGCCCGCGGATGATATAATCAAACAGTTGACATGTGCGCCAAGAGAACACTAATATTAACAAGAAAATCTGCCCCGCCTGATGGGAGTCCGGTGACAGAATGAAGACCATATGATCTATTGTGTCTCTTAAATATGTACCTGTTTGAAATGATGTCTGTCCTTGCTCTTCCCTGTTTTCCTCTGGAGCTGAAAAAAGTTTGTCGCGTTTCCGAGCAGGCCGTTAAATTTCTTGGGTGATGATCCATTAGAGTCTCTTTCTCTCTCCAAACCTTTCATAGGAACAACTTTGAAATGCCTTGATGTATAGATGATCAGAGTCTTTGCTGTCCAAATGAAGACCATATGATCTATTTTCTTAAATAAGCCTTAAATAAACCAAACATTTGACATAAGCGCCGAGAGAGCACCCAGTGAAGACTCATATCATATCGCCCAGAGAGCACCCAGTGAAGACTCATATCTACAAGGAAACCCAGTCTGATCAGTGTCTAAACGAAGACGGGTGGGTCTTTAGATACTCACTGACCGCACAGCAAAGATCCTGGACAGGCTGATCTGAGTCATCGCTTGGGCACAGGTAAAACTGTTGTTTTTGTCATGCACCGGTTCAAATGATGTAATCAAGTCAATTAATGCAGTTATTGTGTGGACGTATTTCATAGTGTTGTTTTAATTATGTTTATATAAACCTAGTATAAATTTATACTAGGTTTATATAAACATAATTAAAACAACACTGTGAAATTAAATTGATATAACTGTCAAGTACACTTGTCACCAAGATTAACGTCTTTAATATCTTTACTTTCCAATATATAACGATTGATAGATTCTAAAGTATGCCACTTAATTGTTTTGACAATAGAGATGCGAGTTCGATACAATTGATTTACCTGAACTTGTTAATGCGGTAAATAAATTAATGCCGAAAATAAATAAATAAATAAATAAATAAATAAACAAACGAACGAACAAAAATTCAATCAATTAGTCATAAAGATGGAAAATAAATGCCCCCAAAATTTCCACCAGTCAGTTCATTCGCCCGTCCGTCCGTTCATACATTCATTCATAACGAGCTGGAGACAGGACAGAGATTCTGTGCGACATAGATTGTGGTTACTCGTAGAACCGCCTCATTCCAATGAATCTAACGAGTACTCAAAACTTATGTTGGGCAGAAATATCGTATTTACTCTAAATATTGGGACACAACTCCTTATCATACTTGTCCTATAAGTTGTAAAAGTCTGTTCCACTACCTGTTGATGTGTTTGAAATATTGCTAGACGAGTGGGAAACAGGCGTTCTGCGACGACGGAACTAGGTTTGTTCATGCCTCTCCGTCCCAATACTTAGGGTTATTACGGTAAGAACGATATCCAACATTTTCATCTACAGATGTGAAAGACGCATTCCATAATAGAAAACGTAATATTGAATATGAAATAGAAACATCGTCTTTTTTTTTTTTTTTTTTAATTACTTTCATCCCCTATGCACGCTTAACAGTCTGGACAAAAATTTCAGCAGATGACATTTTGAAATATTTTTCTTTTATTATTATTATCATTACTAATTTTTTTCTTCTTCAGAAAACGGGATTTGATACTTCAAACAAATTGTCTCCAGCTGGAAAAAAACAAACAAACAAAAAACAAAACAAAAAAAAAAAAACAACAACAACAAAAAACAACAATTTGAAAATAAAAAACAAAAAAAAAAACAAAAAAAAAAAAAAAAAAAAAGAAAAAGAAAAAACACACCAATTTGGTGTCTGCTGAATTAATCCAGAGAGTAATAAAGGTTAATAGAAATAAATATCCAAATTATAATTAGAACAAATAACATCATACACTTCAGGCTTAACATTGTACAAATGTACAATAAGTCTTATACTAGCGCCTTTTCACACTTTACCTATATTGGCTGCATTGCCGCGGTTATTACCTGTACTATACAGGCTGCGTTTTTCCTATATTTTTAATACGGTCCTCGACACGATTACCGTACGGATAGAATGACAAATAATCGGAAACCTCAGAATTTACCGAATTTTGTAAACAAACGGTTGAAGATGCCCTTTCCTTTGGCAAAACTAATTTCTTTAGGCCTGAAACAAGGCAGCAAATACGTTGCCAATTTTGCAAAACGTGAAGCAAGAGAGCATGAAAGATTCAGAAAAATTATCGTCGGAGCTGCGGAAAGTTAGTGATTATACGTTCGTATACATGGTATCTGTCATTCATACCCACTGGCTATTGATCAACAATATTTAAGGTATAGTATCAGAATCTTCAAATAGGATAATAAATAATGGTAGAGCACTTTACTTCAACACCATCCTGTGTTTCGTTGTTTTTTCTTATCCAGAACGAAATTTCCTCAAAACGCCACTTCGCCGTTAATTAGAAATAATGTCCCTTTCCAACATACAAAGCAGACAATTCCTGACACCACAGAATTCCAGAAAAAATTGCTCTTGTTTTTCTAAAAATGCACAGTGCACCATTCACCTCACCCTACGGAAAATCTTGGCTTATCTCGTGGTTGTTTTGGATTGGACGGCTCAAAAAGCGCTATGTTTACGGAAAATGCAAACCAAAATAGAGGCGAAACAGACTGAAAACAAAGAAAGAAAAATCGCTTTACAAACAATATTTTGTGATTTGAACTTACTCATGAATGAAACCCTACCTAAAATGACGAATCCTGTTGAAATATACAATGGTAATGTACAACAGTTGAACTTTCTATTATTTCAACTCACTAACAAGTTTCAATATTTATGCTTTCTCTCAAAAGGTGATTTGTATTATCCATATTTTAATCAAGACAAATCCCCATAGAATAGAACAAAATATTGTTGTTAATGCCACATCTCGCAATAGAAATGATTTTTCTGTGCCAGCTTGACCAGTCAGAATGATGTTGTGTCCTCCAGAATCATTTCCTCAGCAAACTTTTGTTCACTTGTGAAAGAAGTCATAATTCTTGATGTAGACACAATCCGTTGTAAAAATTTTTGTCCAATCAAATGTGTTACGAACGCAACCGAAGATTTCCGTAGAATCTGTAGGGTGAGGTGAATGGTGCACTGTGCGTTTTAAGAAAAACAAGAGTAATTTTCTCTGGAATCCTGTGGTGTCAGGACTTGTCTGCTCTGGATGTTGTAAAGGGACACTATTTCTAATTAACGGCGAAGTGGCATTTTGAGGAAAATTCGTTCTGGACAAGAAAAACAACGAAACACAGGACAGTGTTGAAGTAAAGTGCTCTACCATTATTTATTATCCTATAGAAGATTCTGATACTATACCTTCAATATTGTTGATCAGTAGCTAGTGTTCATACCCCGCCACACGACAGTGGTGGGGTATTATGGTTTCAGGTTGGACGTCGGTGTGTCCGCCCGTCTGTCCATCCATTGTTTCCAAATAATAACAAGTAAACACATCAATGAATTTGACCAGACTTGGTATGTGCATTATTCACATCATTTGCAACCGGCCCTTTTTGGACTGGGGATAGCAGGGGCATTCAGTACAGCTCGGGTGGTTTTTCAAAGTAACCCCCCCCCCTCCCCGAGCCGGTGGGTAGTGGATTCGAGTGGGAAGGATTAAATTTTAGTATCCCACGGTGGTTTCACCTGGGCCTGTGGATCCGCTGCATTCCTGCGGTAAAAATCGCTTGATAAAATTACTTTGAACAGGTAAAATTCGATGCGATTATGACAGGCAATTGAAACAGCCCGGGGGCCATGCGGTGGTTCCGCGATGAAGTGTGAAAGCTGTTTCCAAAGGGGCATGGCTAAAGCCAGTCGTACCTTTTGGCATGTTTCACTTGAACAGGACCAAACTGCCAACCTGATCAAAATCAGTCCTTTCAATGCAATGTGTGACAGCAGTTAACAAATTTTGATTGTCAGTATTCCCATTCATCATGAGCATACAGAATTGTTGGTATCTACATATACAAAACGTACCGCCAATTCGATGCATAAATTGCAATATTTGTACGTCCTGCTTGAATCAGTTTTCGCTCATTAGCATCCTTTTGAATATTAATAAAGCATTGAAACACTGCGATTGCCGACGGACAATAACGGTTGCATAAAGCCGGTGCTTAGAAACCGATAGAGTAGTTTTCCAAATTGCCCCATTCAGATTTCCCAAAATTAGGTTTATTCCCTTGTTCTTGTGAAATATATTTGGGTGTTCCCTTAGTCCACAGAAAACCCCGGTAGCCCCATTCACTGTTCGAGCACGTAACATGGGCCACAACAAAGCTCCATATGAAAAAGTATTGGATTCTGTGGCTTAGTCTGGTCCAGCCAACAAGTGGGTCCGGCATGGCCATTTTTACTTAATTGTTCAAGCTATTTTGGATTCGTCAAAAAACATGGCCGCCAGGGGGCGGGGCTTATTTTCCCTATATATCTATATAGAAAACTTTAAAAATCTTCTTGTCCGAAACCACTAGCCCAATTTCAGTATAATTTTGCAGAAATGTTCCTTTGGTGATCCTCTACCAAGATTGTTCAAGCCTTTTGGATTCGTCAAAAACATGGCCGCCAGGGTGCGGGGCTTATTTTCCCTATATATCTGTATAGAAAACTTTAAAAATCTTCTTGTCAGAAACCACTGGACCGATTTCAATATAATTTTGCAGAAATGTTTCTTTGGTGATCCTCTACCAAGATTATTCGAGACATTTGGATTCATCAAAAAACATGGCCGCCAGGGGGCGGGGCTTATTTTCCCTATATATCTATATAGAAAAGTTTAAAAATCTTCTTGTCCGAAACCACTGGACCAGTTTCAATATAATTTTGCAGAAATGTTCCTTTGGTGATCCTCTACCAAGATTGTTCAAGCCATTTGGATTCGTCAAAAAGCATGGCCGCCAGGGGGCGGGGCTTATTTTCCCTATATATCTGTAAAGAAAACTTTAATAATCTTCTTGTCAGAAACCACTAGACCGATTTCAATATAATTTTGCAGAAATGTTTCTTTGGTGATCCTCTACCAAGATTGTTCAAGACATTTGGATTCGTCAAAAAACATGTCCACCAGGGGGCGGGGCTTATTTTCCCTATATATCTATATAGAAAACTTTAAAAATCTTCTTGTCCGAAACCACTGGACCGATTTCAATATAATTTTGCAGAAATGTTGCTTTGGTTATCCTCTACCAAGATTATTCAAGCCATTTGGATTTGTCAAAAACCATGGCTGCCAGGGGGCGGGGCTTATTTTCCCTATATATCTGTATAGAAATCTTTAAAAATCTTCTTGTCAGATACCACTAGACCGATTTCAATATAATTTTGCAGAAATGTTCCTTTGGTGATCCTCTACCGAGATTGTTCAAGACATTTGCATTTGTCAAAAAACATGGCCGCCAGGGGGCGGGGCTTATTTTCCCTTAACATCTATATAGAAAACTTTAAAAAATCTTCTTGTCAGAAACCACTGGACAGATTTCAATATAATTTTGCAGAAATGTTCCTTTGGTTATCCTCTACCAAGATTGTTCAAGCTATTTGGATTCGTCAAAAAACATGGCCACCAGGGGGTGGGGCTTATTTTCCCTGTATATCTATAAAGAAAAGTTTAAAAATCTTTTTGTCCGAAACCACTAGACTGATTTCAATATAATTTTGCAAAAATGTTCCCTTGGTGATCCTCTAGGAAGATTGTTCAAGCCATTTGGATTCGTCAAAAAACATGGCTGCCAGGTGGCGGGGCTTATTGTCCCTATATATCTATATAGAAAACTTTAAAAATCTTCTTGTCCGAAACCACTGGACCGATTTCAATATAATTTTGCAAAAATGTTCCTCCAAGATTGTTCAAGCCATTGGAATTCGTCAAAAAACATGGCCGCCAGGGAGCAGGGTTTATTTTCCCTATAAATCTATATAGAAAACTTTAAAAATCTTCTTGTCCGAAACCACTGGACCGATTTCAATATAATTTTGCAGAAGTGTTCCTTTGGTGATCCTCTACCAAGATTGTTCAAGCCATTTGGATTCGTCAAAAAACATGGCCGCCAGGGGGCGGGGCTTATTTTCCCTATATATCTATATAGAAAACTTTAAAAATCTTCTTGTCCGAAACCACTGGACCGATTTCCATATAATTTTGCAAAAGTGTTCTTTTGGTGATCCTGTTGCAAGATTGTTCAAGCCATTTGGATTTGTCAAAAAACATGGCCTCCAGGGGGCGGGGCTTATTTTCCCTATATAATCTATATAGAAAACTTTAAAAATCTTCTTGTCCAAACCACTGGACCGATTTCAATATAATTTTGCAAAAAGTTCCTTTGGTGATCCTCTACCAAGATTGTTCAAACCATTTGGATTCGTCAAAAAACATGGCCACCAGGGGGCGGGGCTTATTTTCCCTATATATCTATATAGAAAAGTTTAAAAATCTTCTTGTCCGAAACCACTGGACCGATTTCCATATAATTTTGCAGAAATGTTCCCTTGGTGATCCTCTACCAAGATTGTTCAAGCCATTTGGATTTGTCAAAAAACATGGCCGCCAGGAGACGGGGCTTATTTTCACTATATATCTGTATAGAAAACTTTAAAAATCTTCTAGTCCGAAACCACTGGACTGATTTCCATATGATTTTGCAGAAATGTTCCTTTGGTGATTCTGTTGCAAGATTGTTCAAGCCATTTGGATTTGTCAAAAAACATGGCCTCCAGCGGGGGCGGGGCTTATTTTCCTTATATATCTATATAGAAAACTTTAAAAATCTTCTTGTCATAAAGCACTGGACGGATTTCAATATAATTTTGCAGTAATATTTCTTCGATGGTCCTCTACCAAGACTGTTCAAGCCGCCGTGATTCGTAAAAAAAAAATGGCCGCTAGGGGGTGGGGTTAATTTTTCATATATATCTGTACAGAAAACTTTAAAAATCTTCATGTCATAAACAACTGGACCGATTTCAATATAACTTGGCAGAAATGTTTCCTTAGTGACCCTCTATCAAGATTGTTCAAGCTGTCATGATTTGTCAAAAAACATGGCCGCTAGAGGGTGCGGGGCTTATTTTCCATATATATCTATATAGAAAACTTGAAAAATTCTTGTCATCAGAAACCACAGGACTGATTTCAATATAACTTCAGAGAAATGTTTCCTTGGTGACCCTTTACCAAGATTATTCAAACCGTTATGATTTGTCAAAAAACATGGCCGCTAGGGGGCGGGGCTTATTTTCCTATATATCTATATACACATCCGAAGAAACTTCAGTGCTTTAAATAGAAATATAATCCACAATGCTATATTTATATCCGACAAACCAACATTATATGGTGATATTTAATTGAGTTTTTTAAATTATTAAATAAAACTTTAAAACATAAAATATGTAAATGAATAATGTTTTGTAGTTTTAAACCATATAGCACCATTGAAATTTGAACTTTTAAAAAAAATGAAATTTTCTTAAAATCCATATTATACCTAGTTACAGTATACACCAGATATAAATGTTTAGATTATACATTTACCGGTAAGTGAATTTGTATGCATCTTTGTAGAAATTTTGTCAAATTAAATCTCAAAATTAAATTTAAACTTTTTTAAAAACAAAATAAATTGCAAATATTATGGTTCTTATTTAAAATTTTGATGATTTTTTTCTCAAAAAGTAAAAGGATACAGGTCTTTAACTTAAATATGAAATCATCGGCACAGTGGATCAGTGGTAGAGCGCCCGCTTTGTGACAGGGAGGTTGCGGGTTCAGTCCCTGGGTGGGTCATACCAAAGACTTTAAAAATGGTACTCGCTGCTCTTTCGCTTGGCGCTCAGCATTAAGAAAGTAGAGCTAGAAGTGGTCAGCTCAGTGTCAGTATAATGTGACCGGGTGGAATATCATATCAAAGTGTCTGGGGCATGATATTTCAGTGAGGCAGCACTTTAAAAGTGAGCATTGAGCTCCCTGCCGCATCCAGACACTGTCCCGATATGACTGAAAGAAGTTGAAAGCGACGCTAAGCCCAAATCAAACAAACAAACAAAATGAAGATAAACAGTCTCAACTGACACTTTAAAGGTTATAAATTCAAGGTTAAATATTTTAAATTATTTAAAAAAAAAATAAATGACCACTATGACATCATAACAGCCTCATTAATATTCATGAGCTCTTTGAAAACTGTTTGGAAAGATCAAAACTGCTCAGTTCAAATTGCTATAACTCGGGGAACTAATTGGAATTGTTGCATGCGATTTCCTACATCGATCCTTGAAACAATGCCTTTAAGGCTATAATGGAAAATTAGGAATATAAATCTTTGTCATTTGATCTTTAATCTAGCCTAGAGGTAGGACTAATCCCGCTGAGGACAATGTGTGAGCAGGTTAACTGAATATCTCAATATGACCTTGCAGTGCTCCAGCTAGGATCTGAGGGCAGATGGGTACCTGGTAGTTTTTTTTTTTTTTTTTTTTTTTTGTTCGGCCATACAAGATTATGAGTGAAACGTGTCAGTGATGTGCTTAGAATCAAGACATGCTACAAAATATAATCCCATTCCATGATAAATGTCTGATACTAGAATGCACATAAAACTCACTTTTAGTGCTTTGCACTCTGGATAAAATTTTCAGCAGACAACATACAGAAATATTTTTCTTATTTTTCTTAGAAAACAGGTTTTGATTTTGACATATTGAATGCGAATTGTCTCCAGTGGAGACAGTTTGTATGAAATGTCAAAACCTGTTTTCTGAGAAAAAATAGGAAAAAATATCATCAATTTGTCACCTTCTGAATTAGCCCAGGGAGTGGTAAAAAATAAATATTGATAACATCTTTAATTTTGGTCAGATTTTCATGAAATTTTCACCAAAATGTAGGATTTTATGTCTGGAGTCAAAATAAGGGAGATGACATCTTAAAAAGGACAGAGGGGTGACAGGAAAGGGCAAGAAGGGCTGCCCCTCTGTATAGGGTAAGCTGGAGCACTGCCCTAACAGTGTTTACTGGGCCATTAAACTCTAAACCAAATAAACAATCAAAAGTCTAGGGTCTGAGATATGGGCAGATGTGACCTACCGTAATTTCTGAAAATAGTAAGACACAGTGACATGATTTGGAACAGTGATTTTGACTGATATGATGATGTTAAGTTCAGAGCATGATCCCTTCATCATGTCTGAGATATCAGTGAGCCTCAGTTTCTAAAAACAACAGGTCATATAGTGACCTCTGGATAGACTATTGTATGCCATAATTTTGCTTGGCACTTTAATCCATGATATGCCCTGCCTTTGCAAATAGTGTAGAGCCAACTGATCTGGATCTGCACTGTTTGTCATTAAGTATGTGAATTTGTATGAACAACTTGGATCAAGTAATCTGATTCCTGATTGGCAGAAAATTAGAAGTGGGCATGACATCTTAATTCACTCAGCATGGCAAGGTAAAAGATTTTTACTACTACCTAGGATACAGACTGGTTTTCTTCAGACCCCACTTACAAATTTTCCTTATCTTTTCAAGTTACACATCATATTGTAGAATTAAATAATCTTAACTTCTAAACACATCTAAATCAAGGTCCATCTCAGCTCCATTAATCATGATATTGCATATATTAGTAGGATTTGGTAATTGGCCTGGGTTCAGCTGGTACAGATATCTGGATACATGTATATAGCCTGACCTGTTTGCATATTGGCTGATATGTACACCACTCCAGATAAGAATGGGTATTGGGATGATATTTTTCTTATTTCTCCACAAAAACATACCTTGTGGTTACTCAGCAGAGAGCCTTGGTGAGGCACATCTAATGAGTACCACAACATATGTTTTCATGGAGACATAAGAGAAATATTAGCAATTTTTAGTTGAAAAAAAGCACCTTATATATATATATATATATATATATATATATATATATATATATATATATATATATATATATATATATATATATATATATATATGGCTTAGACATACAGGCTGACCTGTATGCATATGGACACTCTATATATATATATATATATATATATATATATATATATATATATATATGCCATGTTTTTCTCTTAGAGAATTTGACCCCCACTAACCTGTCTATTACTATATCAAAGTGGGGTTAGTGGGGTGTTGCTTTCTCATATGTTTCTGATGACTGAGACCATAAAACTCTGCCCAGTTGCCAATAAAATGATACTCTGTTATGCAATTAGTTAAGTAATACTGATAAGACAGTTAACTAGAAACCTGCACACAAAATTCTTTAATATAAAACACAATGAAGAAGCTCAAAACCGATACCAAAATCTACATCTGCATCAAAATTTAATCAAATTACAAATTTTAAATGGTTTCTTATGTTAAAAAATAAAGATTTTAAGACTATATTATACAGTGCAGGGAACCAGTGTTATCAGAGAAAAGTAGTTCCCCAGGTAAATCTGGTAATACCACCAGTTGTGAACAGACTCATTAGTGTAGGAGAGTTGAGGGCAGTAGCCATAAAACATCTGGTCAAGGACATAAATTTTATATGTCTTTGATCTGGTTGAATTATCAGTTGAGCATGAATTTTTTTGCCACTTTTTTTCTAAGAGAAAAACTTGTCATATATATATATATATATATATATATATATATATTGAAAAGAAAAATAACGTCACACGGTATGTCTAAATAATTATAATATTCCCATCCGGTTTCATTTGCAACTCATCAGGGGAATAAACAATAGCCATATTGCTATTGACAATAATTGTTTATTCCCCTGATGAGTTGCAAAGGAAACCGGTTGGGAATATTATAATTATTTAGACGTACCATGTGATGTTATTTTTCTTTTCAATATAATCTACTGGCTCCGGTATTTCTACGCTTTACATATATATATATATATATATATATATATATATATATATATATATATATATATATATATATATATATATATATATATATATGCAGACCTGTATGTATATGGGCTGATCTGTAGCCATATTGCTATTGACAATAATTGTTTATTCCCCTGATGAGTTGCAAAGGAAACCGGTTGGGAATATTATAATTATTTAGATGTACCATGTGATGTTATTTTTCTTTTCAATATAATCTACTATTGCTATTGGCAATAATTGTTTATTCCCCTGATGAGTTGCAAAGGAAACCGGTTGGGAATATTACAATTATTTAGATGTACCATGTGATGTTATTTTTCTTTTCAATATAATCTACTGGCTCCGGTACATGTATTTCTACGCTTTACATATATATATATATATATATATATATATATATATATATATATATATATAAATATATATATATATATATATATATGCAGACCTGTATGTATATGGGCTGATCTGTATTCATATAGGCTGAATACTTTAGTAAGGAACATAAAAATAACACATTTGATCATTTGATTGGCCGACCTAGGTGGCTCAGTTGGATGCGCCGTCCGACTGGAGACCAGGAGGTCGCGGGTTCAACCTCCGCCGAAGTCGGCGACATTCTTTCGTGGAGATTGATCATGAAATATTTTCTACGGTCATTCTCTCCCCTCCGCTGATTCAAGAAGGGCAGTTGTCAGTTTCTGGCGAAAGAATGTGCACAATATTGGTTAACCGCTTAGAGGACTAAGCCTGCCCAGTAAATGTGTGGTTAGGTAAACTGACCGCGCTCGACATGACCCCATTGGGTTGACTGGGCCGTAAAACCTCAACACAAACAAACACATTTGATCTGCCTTGCAGAACAAGTGGGCTTTTAGTGTGACTTTGTAAATGTATTTCTAAGTCTGGCAGCCTGGATTTAATAACACAATTAAGTCAATTCAATTTATTTGGATTTGTTTTGTGATTTGTTACTCTTTCTACTTGGAGAAGGCCTTATAATAGTATTATTTATTTTCAGTATACCACAGAATATTTGTGAGGTCTCAGCTGAGCTTTTTAGGAATGGGAAAAACTAAACAAGTGCAGCCATTAACACCGGAGGCTGCTCTAGAGCTTGGTACAGATATGGTTGGAGACTTCGTTATAATTGTGTGTGGACTTGGAATATACTTACTTGTAGATTCCAGAGGATCCAAAAATAAGGACACAGATTCTGTTAAGAGAATTGAAGAAGAACTGAAAACATTAAGGGAGACTGTTAAAGAACAAACTATGAAATTGGAGGAGCAGGCTGTAAAGATTGAAGAAGTGGATGAATTACTAAAGAATAATATGTACAGTGAAACAGCTATTAAAGTTTTAAAACAATTAAATGAGGAAACAAATAAGAAAATTTCAAAGTTGTTTACAAAAAGATGATGAAGGTAGAAATTTCATGGAATAGGTTAGCATGCTGTGTAAAAAAATCAGGGCCCAGTTGTTCAAAGCGTCGTTAGCTTAACGAGTTTGTTAAGGGTCATTTTGTTAACAGTTTTAGCGGATTCAATCTACAATATTCTGATATTTTTTGCTGAAAAAATGTGAGTAGCTAAAAAAATATCAGCATATTTGCGTATCACTTGATGTAAATTTTAACGAATCGTTAACTAACGACATCGTTAGCTTTGAACAACTGGGCCCAGACATTTTGAAATATTTTTCTTATTTTTTCCAGAAAATAGACTTTGACATGTCTAAAGAGACAATTTGCAAGAAATTTCCAAGTTTGTTTTCTGGGAATAATAAGAAAATATCATCAATTTGTCATCTGCTGAATCTTCCCAGAGATGGCTTAGCTTTTACCAACAATAAACTAGTCATTAGGTTGTTCTACCTTTGATTTCCTAATCTCACGCATGCTACAGCTAAATATAGGCAGACATTGTTTTAAATAGTTTCTGCCATATATGCATAAACAGTGCTAATTTGTGATAATTATATGTAATAATACGATCATAAGATAAGTGTTGTCTAAGGTTATGTGATCATAGATAAGTGTTATGTAAATCCATTGTGCTTCCATATAGGGTCCATCATACATCATTTAGGAGCAGTGTCTCTTTTAAAGAATAAAGTGTCTTTGGTTTTGAGCTGAAGAAGTGTAAACCTAGATCCTTGTTATTAGCTTAACAAAGTTGATAAATCAGTTTAGTATCAACAATTTAAAAAGAATCTTTTAAATAAAAACCTTAAATTTGCAGATTTTAAGAAAAAATCTTTATCACAGTATAACATGCTTATCACTACTGCAGCATACAACACTTTTTATATCCCGCCGCGTGATAGTGGCAGGGTATTATGATTTCACGTTGGCTGTCCGTGTCTCCATCAGTCTGTTCGTCCATCTGTTGTACGTCTGTCTGTATTTTCATTTCCGGATGATAACTTGAGTAAATATGAATGGATTTTCACCAAACTTGGTATGTGCCCTAATATTGTGGAGTTCTGGTTTGGTATTGCTAATGGGCAAATTTCATTTTTGACAGAGATATCTGCCTTTGACCCACCCATATTTTCGTTTCCGGATGGTAACTTGAGTAAATATCAATGGATTTTCATAAAACTTGGTATGTGCATTAATATTATCAGGATCTGGTTTGGGATTGCTAATCAGAAAATTTTGTCAATTTTTGACAGTTATCTGCCCGAGACACATCCATATTTTCTTTTCTGCACTCTAATTTGAGTAAATATCAATGGATTTTCACGAAACTTGCTATGTGCATTGATATTATGGGGATCTGGTTTCGGATTGCTAATCGGCGAATTTTGTCAAGAGTTTTTGACAGAGTTATCTACCCGTGCCATGTCTGTATTTTAGTTTCTGGACGAAACTTGAGTAAATGTCAATGAATTTTCACAAACCTTGCTATGTGCATTGATATTGTGGAGATCTGCTTTTGGATTGCTAATGGGCAAATTTCGTCAATTTTTGACAGTTATCTGCCCACAACATGTCTATATTTTAGTTTCAGGACAATAACTTCAGTCACAATGGATTTTCACCAAACTTGATGTGTACAATGATATTGTGAAGATTTGGTTTGGAATGGGTAATGGGCAAATTTCATCAATTTGTAGTTATCTGCCCAAGACATGATACTGGCTGGGTATTATTGTTTCACATCACAGTTTGTTGTTTTGTGTTTTCAGAGAAAATAAGGCTTGACATTTCATGTTAATTAAAGAGCATTCAAATGAAATGCCAAGTCCTATTTCTCTGAAAAATAAAGCTTAATACTTGTATTCTTATCTGAGCACCCATTATTTTCCCTCTTTTTTTCTTTTTTTTTTTCCACAGATTCTGTGCAGATTCACATTTCAGTACCAATGGATATCCTTACTGTTAGCAAATCAGTCCTGTTCATATGATTATCAAAAATCAAAATTTCCCATATCGCCAAACAGTACTGTGTATTTATTAAATTTCTCACGCGGTTTCGCTGTATTAGCAACAGATTTTCAAGAAGACATACTCAGAGAGGGAGAGAGAGAGTGGCTGGCACTAATTTTAAAATGAGGCTATTGGAGGAAAGATTTGACAGCTTGCTTTGAAAACCATACCATTTATGTACATTTATCACTGAAAGTTGTTTAAGTAGGATGGCTTGGTTGACACAGGAGTCTGTTTAATTGGACAGGGACGAGACCGAAAAAAAAAAAAAAAAAAAAGGGAAAAAAGAAAGAAAGTAGTGAAATATGACTGTGACTTTGGAGAATCATTTCACTGTTAGCTTTAAATGGTGACAAACGAATGTTTGTGTTCCATTACAAAGCTCTTAATCCTTGTCCTGCTGAACCCAGTTATACCCTGCCTTTGCAGTGTAGATCCAGATCAGTTGGTTTCTGAAGAAGCCAACTGATCTGGATCTACACTGTTTGTCATTAAGTATGTGGATTTGTATTAACAATCTCGATCAAACAATCTGATTGGCTGACAATTAGAAGTGGGTGTGGCAGGACAAGGGTTAATAAGTGAAGTACATGTATTCAGATACATATTTTTTCTCTATTGAAACCTATCTTATGGTGGTTCTAATGAGTACCTGCATATTCTGTTTTGGAGGAATATGAAAAATGTCTATATTTTTAACTTTAAACTAGAACTGTGATCAACTATGTGAAATCAATCAGGTCTTGGATCTTTTATAAAACAACAAAGATATAATCAAAATTTGCTCTTGTTCTGCAGCACATTGATGAGACAAGTGGACTAACTTTGCTCTGACAAAGGATGGGTCCTGTAATATTTTTGTGCAATTTATGCAAGGTTGTTTTCTATATGCCCTGTTTATTTCATACAAGTAATGCATTGTATTGATTTTCTGTAATATGCGTAAAGATTATTTTGTTGCATAGTCTGTTGTATAGACTAATAGTACATGTACTGTTCCATGAAAAAAACAAAACAGGTGACTAGATAAAATATTGTTTGGATTGTGTATTTTTTTTTGTTTTGTTTTTTCTTGACAAAAAAAAAAGAGATGATATTTTTGTTTTACAAGAAAGCAGCTGACAGAACAGGATCGCAGAGAGTGGATGCTCTCAGCTATTGACCTTCATGATAGATACACCTGGAGATCTGGTGTGAGATCTGCCATGCGTGCAGCAAGCCAGCTACCTGGAAGGGGGGCCCACTCATGTGGATGTTGCCCCTGTACCTGCACGTTACTCAAAATCTGATGATGATGATGATGATGATGATATTTACGTCTACAAGGTTAACCCTTTCAGCATGGCAGACCAAAACTGATCTCTGTGCAGTATGGATCCAGAGGAGACAACTCAGTAATGAGCCATCTCATCAGGATCTACAATGTTTGTCATTCTGTTTTTTTATTTTACATTTTTTAGCTCACCTGAGCCGAAGGCTCAAGGTGAGGTATTGTGATCACTCACCGTCCGTCGTCGTCGTCGTCCGTCTGTCCGTCCGTCCGTTCACAATCTTTAAACAACATCTCCTCCTAAACCACTGGTTGGATTTTGACCAAATTTCACAGGAATGATCCTTGGTTGATCCTCTTTCAAAGTTGTTCAAATGGTTCCGGTCCATTGCATATCTAGGTCACAGGAGCTAAAAATAGATTTTTTAACTAAAAACTCAAAAAATCTTCTCGTCAGAAACCACTGGACCGATTTCAATAAAATTTTGCAGAAATCTTCCTTTGGTGATCTTCTACCAAGATTGTTCAAGCCATTTGGATTCGTCAAAAAACATGGCCGCCAGGGGGCGGGGCTTATTTTCCCTATACATCTATATAGAAAACTTTAAAAATCTTCTTGTCAGAAACCACTGGACCAATTTCAATATAATTTTGCAGAAATGTTCCTTTGGTGATCCTCTACCAAAATTGTTCAAGCCTTTTGGATTCGTCAAAAAACATGGCCGCCAGGGGGCGGGGCTTATTTTCCCTATATATCTGTATAGAAAACTTTAAAAATCTTCTTGACAGAAACCACTAGACCGATTTCAATATAATTTTGCAGAAATGTTTCTTTGGTGATCCTCTACCAAGATTGTTCAAGCCATTTGGATTCGTCAAAAAACATGGCCGCCAGGGGGCAGGGCTTATTTTAACTTCGTAATACATTAACCTATAGATAATGTGCTATTCTATTCTGTTATTCACCCCCTCCACAGAAAAAACGACCTTTCAGTCGTTATAAAGTCTTAATTCAGAAGGTCCCTTTAACAGCTACCTGTATGACGTAGTTCCTCCCGCTCAAATGATCACGTGTCAGTTTCTTTTCTGTGGACTTTGAATGTTCAAGGATTATTATTCTGTGTTAGAAAAAATGGATTAAAATTATTCTACACGGTTAAAATTTTTATATCCTTGACTTTCTCTGGTTCTATATTCACTCCTTCTACTATCTATGTACTTATTTTCGAAATATCGATCTTAGATTTCTTGTTTTCTCAATGTTAAATTTCTTCCTTTGTTTCCGCGTCAGTCGATGCATTTCGCCCGCGGCAACTGTGGCCATTTAAAAGCTAAATGGGATACACATTTATCTTGTCTAACTTGTAATTCTTGCACACGTATCTCTCCGTGTTATATTTGTAGTTCCTGGACAGAAAAAGTTTGGAACCTAGCAGAAAGAAGACGCCTTCATGCTACTAGAAAATCAGTTATGACGCAGAAGAGAAAACAGAAGAAATCAAAGAAATCCAAGAAGTCCCAGTCAGACATGTCTGACAACGGGACAGTTGATGGGAGCACCGCCCCTCATAGCTTTACTGCTCGGGGCAGGACCCATCAAGGTGGCAGCCTGGCGGACTT
Source organism: Anodontia alba (assembly GCA_964016985.1). NCBI lineage: Eukaryota > Metazoa > Mollusca > Bivalvia > Lucinida > Lucinidae > Anodontia > Anodontia alba. The sequence continues at coordinate 7,693,769 of OZ024823.1, read as the reverse complement.
AGAGTCTGACCGGGCACTAAGCCCACCAGTCACCAGTCACCAGTCACCAGTCAACCAGTCACCAGTCATCCAGTCACTGGGCAACTTATCTCCGTTCATCCAGTCACCGGTCATCCAGTCGCCAGTCAACCAGTCACCCAGTCACCAGTCAACCAGTCAACCAGTCACCAGTCAACCAGGCACCAGTCAACTAGGCTCCAGTCAACCAGGCATGGGTTTACAGTCATTCGCGTATGACCTACAAACACAAATTCCGCCTGGTTATATTCCTATAAATGTGCCTGTACAAAGCTACGCTCCGTCCATAAGTAGCCATATTTCACAGGGTAGTGTCCACAGACTATCCAATGTCTTTATTCCTGGTTACGAACATTCTAATAGACTAGAACTTCCTAATCCAGCTTCTTCCTCTAGACAGATTATTCCACTCGAACCTGATTTTTCGCAGGTCTCAGATCCGAGTGTAATGATTGAGCCTCCAAATTCAAATGATTTATCTATCTCCAGACCTTCAAGGAAGGATCAGTCAAAAAGAGAGCATAAATCTAAAAAGAGAAGAAGTCATCGATCGTCCTCTTCTTCTATCTCTACTTCCAGATCAGACTCTTTGAGTTCTTCTCGGCGAAAGAAAAATTCAAAGAGATCTAAGCACTCTCATAAAAAGAGAAGAAGACGATCGATGACGCCTTCTTCTTCATCAAATTCCTCCCAATCTCAACTTGACATTGGTAGATATACAAGGGCTCATAAATCTCCCCAGGTTGTTCAAACGCCAACTCCAATACAACCTGAGGAGACTAATTTTAGTCAAATCACTAATCAACCTATTAATTACGATCAGATTCAGCCGAATCTCACTCAACAGAATAAGGAGTCAGATTCGGAAACTGAATCCGAAGTCTGGTCATTTGATCGTGCGATTAACGAGGTCTTCCGGGCTTCTTCCTCCTGAGTTATGCCCCAAAACTCAGCAGGATCAAGCTCCATTAAAACCTCTCTCTGGGATCGAACAATTAATGGAGTCTCGTTCCACTCCATTACTTGTCCTCCCACAATCCAAATTAGTACAAAATACAACAAAATATATTCAAAATAGACTAGAATCGGACAAATTTTCAAGAGATTGGATTTGCCCGCAAAGCTTGGTTTCGGCTCTTGCTCCGACTAAATTCTACAAGAGCCAAAACCAATATTTGCCAACTGATAATATCCCTCAATTAGAAGCGGATGCGTCGCTCCTAGACATTTCTAATAAAGGAAGAGCTTCTATTCCGCTCAAGAATCTAGAAGCATGGGAAAGGAAGGCTAGAAAACTAGTCGCTATTAATTCTCATGCTGATCTATTTTCTTCAGCTGCCTTCCTTTCATTACAACAGGAATCCATGTCGGTTGCGGCCCTTTCCAGACTTCTGGAGGCCGTAGCCAAATCGATTAAACATGCTACTGCCATGTCTACACTTTTAACTACTGAATTATTCCAAGCTAGGAGGGACGCAGCCCTAGCTTCGTCTAAACTACTACTCGACAATTCCACATACGAGTTAAGGAACGCTCCTATTAACTCAAAGTCCTTATTTGATGGCAGGATAAAAGAAATAGCTAAATCAAACTTCGAAGCTCAACAGCAAAGGTTTCTAGCTTCTACATCCATTCAGTCACAATCTCATTCTTATAAGCCTCCTTCGCAGAGCAGAGCTTTCAAGATACCTAAATATCCTGCTAAACAAACAACATCCAGACCTAAACCTACGCAGTCGTATAGGTCCAAAAATATTTCTCAAAGCTCATCTTCTCACATTAAGAAAGATAATATCAAGAGGACTGGTAACATCCGTCAGTTCCCCTCCTCTAAACCTGCCTCTTCCTCCGCAAGATTATGAAGGCCCGCCCTTTCCACTGCCTGCTCTTCCGCTCGCGGACATTCCAGTGGGAGGACGATTGGCCCATTTTGCGGAAAAATGGGAGGAAATAAGAGACAACAAATGGGTCCTCTCTATCGTACGAAACGGATTCAGGATACCATTCATCAAAATTCCTCCTTTGTCATCTGTTCCGATCAGAATGAGTCAATCCTCCTCCCCGTTTCTCAGAGAAGAGATCGAAAATCTTCTCAACAAACGGGCAGTCGAAAGGGTACAGAATCCGGAAACTCCCGGCTTTTATTCCCGGATATTCCTTGTGCCAAAAAAGAACGGAAAGTTTCGTTTAATATTAGACCTGTCTTTATTAAACCGTTACATGGAGAAACAAGCATTCAAAATGGAGACAGTCAAATCGGTAAGACAAGCGATGAGACTCAACGATTGGGCTGTCTCCATAGATTTAACAGATGCATATCTACATGTGCCGATACATCGTCAATCCAGGAAGTATCTTCGTTTCGTACACGAAGATCAAGAATATCACTTTTCGGCCCTACCGTTCGGAATGTCCCTAAGTCCGTTAATTTTCTCGAAACTGATGGACGTTATTGCAGCTTTTCTACGCCAACGTGCCATATCAGTTTTTCCATACCTAGACGATTGGCTGATAAAAAATCTGATACACAACCGTCTGATTACTCAGACAAAGATTTGCATTCAAACTATTCAAAGCCTAGGTTTTCTGCCAAATCTCAAGAAGTCAGACCTCTTTCCTGCTCAGAAATTCACCTTCATAGGTATGGAATTTCTGACGCAACAAAATTTAGTCAGGGTTCCAGCGGATCGTGTACAGAACCTAATTCTAACAATCAAGAAAATAATGTCAGCAAAACATGTATCGGCACGAACTTTCCTTTCTCTTTTGGGCAAACTCAGTGCTGCAGCAGACCTTGTTCTCCTGGGCAGACTGCACTTACGTCCTCTTCAGATGTGCCTGCTGTCAGTCTGGAAACCTCATATTTTTCCTCTCGATCACCCGATCTCGATAAACGGCATGATTCGATCTCACTTACAATGGTGGATAAACCCCATTCGATTCGAGACAGGGACTTCAATCCATCCTCCAGACCCCAAATTCTTCCTTTATACGGATGCCAGTCATTACGGATGGGGAGCTCATTTAGAGCCGACAACACTGTCCTTTCATGGTCGCTGGACAGAAAACCAATCCCAGCTCCATATCAATATGTTAGAAATGATGGCCATACGATTAACACTGAAACAAGCCAAAACATGTATTCACCATTCTTGCATCATGATATCCACAGACAACACAACGGTGGTCTCATATATCAACAAACAGGGTGGCACTCATTCCCCCAATCTTTGCGTAGAAGTTTGGAAAATACTCAATTGGTGCCTGGAACAAGACATAGTTATCAGAGTACGTCACATCCCAGGCAAATTCAACATTCTTGCAGACCGCCTCTCAAGACTAGACAAACCTATCAAGACAGAATGGTCTCTGGATCAAACAGTTGCGAATTCAGTATTCCAGATGCTCAACTTCCCAAATGTGGATCTGTTTGCGACAAGATTCAACCACAGACTCCCATTATATGTCTCTCCAGTACAAGACTACAAAGCACTAGCGATAGATGCCCTGTCCATGGACTGGAATCATCTTCATGCATATGCTTTTCCTCCTTTTATTCTGATACCTGCTGTTCTAGAGAAAATCCGACAACATCAGTGCAGAATAGTTCTCATAGCTCCGTTCTGGCCACAGCAACAGTGGTTCTCAGAACTTCTTCTTCTATTAGTGTCAGCTCCGATTCGTCTGCCACTAATTCCAAGACTACTGACTCAATCCAAAGGAAGATTTGTACATCAAAACCTCCCAATTCTCGACCTTCACGCTTGGGAGTTATCAAACAATCAATCAGAGATAAGAAATTTTCACAAAACGTTCCAGATTTTGTCTCCAGATCAAGAAGAGCATCTACACAAAAAGTCTACGATGCAAAATGGACCATCTTCTCTAATTGGTGTCATACAAAAAAGGTTAATCCGATCTCGGCCCCTATTACAGTTATAGTTGATTTCTTAATCTTTCTTTTTTCGGAAAAGAAATGTCAGATTAGTACTATTAAAGGTTATAGATCTATGATATCTAACACTTTAAAATTCAAAACTGGTAATAGAATCGGATCTAATCCAGTTTTATCTGAACTTATCAGATCCTTTGAACTTCAACGACCAGTACAAAGATCTCTTACACCTAAATGGGACTTATCATGGGTTTTAGTATGTCTACAAAAACCACCTTTTGAACCTCTTGATAAGGCTTCTAAATTTCACGTTACTATTAAGACAGCCTTTCTCTTAGCTCTTGCCACTGCTAAAAGGTGTAGTGAAATACATGCTCTAGCTATGGATTCACAACATTTAAGATTTAATCAATCTGATGGTTCAGTTTCCTTGATTCTTAAATCTGGTTTTTTAGCAAAAAACCAGCTTCCTTCTGTTAAACCAGATCCTATTGTTGTTCCTAGTCTTGCTCGAATATGTAAATGGGAACATACTGACAGACTTCTTTGCCCCGTTAGGGCTCTGAAATTCTATCTCAAAATGACTAGCTCTTATCGCCAAAATAGAACTAGACTTTTTCTTCCTATTAAAGGCAATAAGGATATTTCTAAAGATACTATCTCGAGATGGATATCTTACACTGTTAAACTTGCCTATAGGAAACTCACTAAACGAGATATCTCTTTCCTTAAAATCACAGCTCATGAAGTTAGAGCTCTTTCCTCTTCTTGGGCTTTCTTCGACAAAGTTCCTCTCAATGATATACTTCAAGCAGCGGTTTGGAATAGTTCATCAACTTTTGCCAAATTCTATCTCAGAGACATGTCTCAACAAGCACAGAATCTCCAAAGTTTGGGCCCCATTGTAGTGGCCCAAAAAGTGGTGGGGGGCCAACAGCAATCAGCTATGGATGTGTAGACAACGTCAACAGCCCCCCTAGACCTGATGCTATACTAGAGAGGTACTAATTATATCTTTATTATATATATATGTTAACCCTGGATTACTTTATCCTTGGTTAAAGGATCTTATTATTGCCTTAAGCACTAATTATGTCCTCATTATATATATATAAAAAAATAAATCCTTTTATTAAGCCTTAATTCAGAAGTTGGGACTAACTTATTAGGAGAAATCCTCCCTCCTATTCTACAAATTCTAGCACATTATCTATAGGTTAATGTATTACGAAGTTAAAATGAAGTTTTTTAAAAGTAAAACATATTTTAACGAGTAATACTTAACCTATAGATAAGTATTTATCGTCCCACCTCCCTTCCCTCGCTCCTTTCTCCTAATTGTGTATTGTTTTACACATAAAAGAAACTGACACGTGATCATTTGAGCGGGAGGAACTACGTCATACAGGTAACTGTTAAAGGGACCTTCTGAATTAAGACTTTATAACGACTGAAAGGTCGTTTTCTCTGTGGAGGGGGTGAATAACAGAATAGAATAGCACATTATCTATAGGTTAAGTATTACTCGTTAAAATATGTTTTACTTTTAAAAAACTTCATTTTCCCTATATATCTATATAGAAAACTTTAAAAAATCTTCTTGTCAGAAACCACTGGACCGATTTCAATATAATTTTGCAGAAATGTTCCTTTGGTTATCCTCTTCCAAGATTGTTCAAGCCATTTGGATTCGTCAAAAAACATGGCCGCCAGGGGGCGGGGCTTATTTTTCCTATATATCTATATAGAAAAGTTTAAAAATCTTCTTGTCCGAAACCACAGGACAGATTTCAATATAATTTTGCAAAAATGTTCCTTTGGTGATCCTCTAGGAAGATTGTTCAAGCCATTTGGATTCGTCAAAAAACATGGCCGCCAGGGGGGCGCGGCTTATTTTCCCTATATATCTATATAGAAAAGTTTAAAAATCTTCTTGTCCGAAACCACTGGACCGATTTCAATATAATTTTGCAAAAATGTTCCTTTGGTGATGCTCTACCAAGATTGTTCAAGCCATTTGGATTCGTCAAAAAACATGGCCGCCAGGGGGCAGGGCTCATTTTCCCTATATATCTATATAGAAAACTTTAAAAATCTTCTTGTCCGAAACCACAGGACCGATTTCAATATAATTTTGCAGAAATGTTCCTTTGGTGATCCTGTTGCAAGATTGTTCAAGCCATTTGGATTCGTCAAAAACATGGCCGCCAGAGGGCGGGGCTTATTTTCCCTATATATCTATATAGAAAACTTTAAAAATCTTCTTGTCCGAAACCACTGGACCGATTTCCATATAATTTTGCAAAAATGTTCCTTTGGTGATCCTGTTGCAAGATTAATCAAGCCTTTTGGATTCGTCAAAAACATGGACGCCAGGGGGCGGGGCTTATTTTCCCTATATAATCTATATAGAAAACTTAAAAATCTTCTTGTCCGAAACCATTGGACGGATTTCCATTTGATTTTGCAGAAATGTTCCTTTGGTTATCCTGTTGCAAGATTGTTCAAGCCATTTGGATTTGTCAAAAAACATGGCCGCCAGGGGGGCGGGGCTTATTTTCCTTATATATTTATACAGAAAACTTTAAAAATCTTCTTGTCATAAAGCACTGGACGGATTTCAATATGATTTTACAGTAATGTTTCTTCGATGATCCTCTACCATGATTGTTCAAGCCGCCATGATTCGTTAAAAAACATGGCCGCTAGGGGGCGGGGTTAAATTTTGTATAGAAAACTTTAAAAATCTTTGTGTCATAAACGACTGGACCGATTTCAATATAACTTGGCAGAAATGTTTTCTTAGTGACCCTCTATCAAGATTGTTCAAGCCGTCATGATTTGTCAAAAAACATGGCCTCTAGAGGGTGTGGGGCTTATTTTCCATATATATCTATATTGAAAACTTGAAAAAATCTTGTCGTCAGAAACCACATTTTAATATAATGACTGATTTCAATATAACTTCACAGAAATGTTTCCTTGGTGACCCTTTACCAAGATTGTTCAAACCGTTATGATTTGTCAAAAAACATGGCCGCTAGGGGGCGGGGCTTATTTTCCTATATATCTATATAGAAAATTTTAATAGTCTTTTCAGAAACCACTTGACCGATTTCAATGTAACATTGCAGGAATGTTTCTTATGTAACCCTCTATCAAGATTGTTCAAGCCGTCATGATTCGTCAAAAAACATGGCCGCCAGGAGTCGGGGCTTATTTTCCTTATATATCTATAGAAAACTTTAAAACGCTTCTTGTCAGAAACCACTGAACTGATTTCATTATAACTTTGCAGAAATGTTTCCATGGTGACCCTCTACTAATATTGTTCAAGTAATCATGATTTGTCAAAAAACATGGCTGCCGGGGGCAGGGCTTATTTTCCCTATATATCTATATATAAAACTTTAAAAATCTTCTTTTCAGAAACCAATGGACCAATTTCAATACAACTTGGCAGGAATGTTTCTTTGGTGACCCTCTACAAAGAATGTTCAAGCCGTCATGATTCATCAAAAAACATGGCCGCTAGGGGGTGGGGCTTATTTTCCCTATATATCTATATAGAAAACTTTAAAAATCATCTCGTAAGAAACAGTTGGACCGAGTTCAATGTAACTTGGCAGGAATGTTGCTTTGGTGACCTTCTACCAAGATTGTTCAAGCCTTCATGATATGTCAAAAACCATGGCCCCTAGGGGGGGGGCGGGGCTTATTTTTCGTCTATATCTGCATAGAAAATTTTAAAATTCTTATTGTCACATACCCCATGACCGATTTCAATATTACTTGGCTGGAATGTTGCTTTGGTGAACCTCTATCAAGATTGTACAAGCAGTCATGATTTATAGCTATATAAAACTTTTTAAACCACTGGACCAATTTCAATATAACTTGGCAGAAATGTTCCTTTGGTGACCCTCTTTTAAGATTCAGTTCAAGTCGTCAAGATTTGTAAAAAAAACATGGCCAGGGATGTGGTGGAGGGGGGTGGGGGTGGTTAGTGCTATAAAGTTTATACAAAAATCCTAGAGCAGTGAACTTGGCTGAAACTTCAACAGTAAATATACAAATCTGTTTGGTCAGGTGAGCGATATAGGACCATCATGGTCCTCTTGTTTTTTTTTACTGAATACATTTGTACCTTATTTACAAGAATGGATATTTCCAGATTCAAAGATAGACGCATTGACTTCAGAAACGTGGAAGTGAAAGTGTTAAGCACAGCCCAGGGTGAGCTATAGTAATCATTTTTTAGCTGGACCAAAGGTAGAGCTTATCCCACAGGGGTGACTGTCTGGCGTCTGTCCTTACCTCTGTCAATATGTCAGTCCATAAGTTCTTCTGTAAACAATTTTTCATTGCATCTCCTCCATGACCACTGGTTAGATTTTTTGAAACTTGTCTTGGATGTTCACCTAGTGCACTAGTTGTGCATGCCCAAATTTGGTTCCTGTCCTTCGACAAATATGGTTGCCGTCTGCCCTCTTTGATTTTTCCCATTATTCTATCTCCTCTTTGACCAGTGGAGGAATTTCGTTGAATCTTTAAATATGGAGATGTGTCTTTACGAAAACCATTCCCGCCAGACAGCCATCTTAGAAATTGTGACTTCTCGTTTAATCAACACTGTTACAATCTTGTTTTCACATCTCCTCCAAGACTACTCTTCAGATTATTTTTAAACTTATCTTGGATGTTCCCCAAGTGGTCTAGATGTGCACGCCCCAATTTGGTTCTGGTCCATCAACAAATATGGCTACTGTCTTGGATCTTTCCCATTACCGCATCATCTCTCTTACCAGTGGAGGAATCTCATTGAAACTTTGCATATTGATTCGTTTCAATCCCTAGACTTTTTCTGTCCAAAAACGATTCTGATCCATAAGCAAATATGGCTGCCAGATGGCCATCTGACAAATCACAATTCCCCTTTTACCTAACACTGTAACAAACTTGTTATCGCATCTCCTCTGAGACAACTCCTCAGATTTTTTTTTAAACTTGTCTGGGATATTCTCCAAGTGGTCTAATTGTGCCTGCCCGACTTTGGTTCCTGTTCGTTGACAAATATGGCCAACATCAGCCATCTTAGATTTTTTTAGTTATCACATCTCCTCCATAACCAGCGGATGAATTTTGTCCAAACTAATATAGCTGCCAGATGTCATGTCTTACCCTTTACTTAACAGTGTATCAATATTGCACCCTACCTTGGCTTGGTAGTGAAGAGTGTGGTCTAAGAATGGAGGGTAGGGTAGAATGGGGCAAAGCATTGCAGGGGAGGGCAAGTCGACTCAAATATAGTGTATTTAGTATCAAATCAACCTCTTCTCTTCACTTGCCTCATCTTTTAAGTAAAAAAAAAAAAATATGGTACAGCAACTGTTTCCTAGGATTGTTCTTTTATCCATGTGCATATTCTTACATATGATATTGGTTGGGATTTCCTTTGTTAACCCTAAAAGCACCAATCACAACTATTGTCGTCTGCTTTGTCATCTGCTTGTGATTTTAAAAGTAATTTTTGCAAACAGTGTGGACCCAGATCAGACTGCTCCTTTGGGAGCAGTCTGATCAGGGTCCACACTGTTTGCCTGTATGCAAAAATAGGTTTGAAAAGTCTGCAAGAATATCCAGCAGACAACATAAACAGACGACATTTTCAGATGCAGTTTTTCTTGGCGCTTTAAGGGTTAAAATAAGTACCATACAAGGACAACAAATGCTCAACTGACACTAAGTGGGTGTGAATGGGCATTGTGTAGTTTCTGTTCATACTTTAAATAACTTCTCTGAAACCACTGTTGCAGTCTAAATGGGTTTAACCCTTTCACCCCTGAGTTTTTGAAATGGACTGTGAAATGGACTCTTATGAATTTGGACACATCCATTGTTGCAAAAAGGGGTTTCAAACAAAAAAACAAAAAACAACTAGAGCTGTCAGAGAATCTGACTATAGCCCCGCTGCAGCTCTATCGGATTATAGTGTTGAAATATTTTGAATTCATTCTTACCAGGTAACACCACTGTAGAACATGGTAACATGGCATCCTAAAACCTATCAAGGGATTTTAATCCATGAGTTATGGACCCTTGGCCCTGTTTCCCGAATACATGATACATCAACCCACTGTCCATGCATGTAGCACTTTTTAAAGCCCCCAAGTAAGGTATAAGTTGCATCGTAGTAGGACCACAAACATAAAAGTTATTGAGCAAAATGCATTTTAACTTTTGAAAACCTACCAAGGGACATAACTCCAAGTTATGGACTCTTGGCCCCTATTCCAGTATACAGGATACATCCAGTCATTGTTCCTGTTGATATGAGCTTTCAGCTTTCTAGCTTTCATAGTTCCTTAGAAAACTGTTATGAAAAGTTTCAAGAATGGCAAAATTTGAAAACCTATGAAGGGACATAACTCCAAGATTAATGGACCTTTGGCCACCATTCTGCCACTACACCTTCTTTATCTTAGAGACCAAGTTTGGTATAGGTTTCATTGAAGTAGGACCACAAACATGAGTTATTGAAAACCTGCAATGGGACATAACTACAACAGTTATGGACCCTTGGCCCCTATTCTGGTATACACAATACATCCAGTCATTGTCCATGTTTATACAAACTTTCAATTTTCTAGCTTTCATAGTTCCTGAGAAATCTGTCATGAAAATTTTCTTCAAGAATGGCAAAAATTGAAAACTTATGAAGGGACATAACTCCAAGAGTTATGGGCCCTTGGCCACTATTCTGCCATTACACCTCCCTTACATTAGAGACCGTGTTGTGTAAGTTTCATCGATGTAGGACCACAAACATAAAAGTTATTGAGCAAAATGCATTTTAATTGTTTTGAAAACCTACCAAGGGACATAACTCCAAGAGTTATGGCCCCTATTCCAGTACATGTATACACTAAACATCCAGTCATTGTCCATGTTTCAGCTTTCATAGTTCCTGAGAAATCCGTTACGAAAATTTTCAAGAATGGTAGAATTTAAAAACCTATGAAGGGACATAACTCCCAAGAGTTATGGGCCTTTGGCCACCATTCTGCCAATACACCTTCCTTACCTCAGAGACCAAGTGTGGTATTAGTTTCATTGAAGTAGGACCACAAACATGAAAGTTATTAAGCAAAATGCAGTTTAAATTTTGAAAAACATACCAAGGGACATAATTTGTAGAGTTATGGGCCTTTGGCCATTATTCTGTAACTACACCTTGCTTACCTCAGAGCCCAAATGTAGTATAAGTTTCATTGCAGTAAGACCACAAACATAAAAGTTATTAAGCAAAATGCATTTTAATTTTGCAGTCATGGAATTAAGGAATTACAGTCACGGAAGGACATGGCAAATCCCGTATAGCCCCACTTTTTCAGTGCAGGGCTATAATAACAAAATGGCAACAGTGTAGATCCAGATGAGATGGCTTGTTGCAGAGTATCTGAATTGTTCCACAGGGATGAAGGGTTTAAATTGGTAAAAATATAACTTGGGTAGGGGAATTCAAGTTTGTACTTTTTATGTGATTGTCCATTCAGACTCGAATTTATTCTCTAAAACAACAGACGTGAATCAAACAGGTTTAATTTGGTACAAAAATGGCTTGGGTAGCAGGGAATAAGCAGAATGGGAGATTCAAAGTGTTCTATGTTCGTTGGCTATTCTGGGCCCAGTTGTTCAAAGCGTCGTTAGCTTAACGAGCTCGTCAAGGGTCATTTTGTTAACTGTTTTAGCAGATTCAATACACAATATTCTGATATTTTTTGCTAAAAAAATGTGAGTAGCTTTTGCACTGCAAAAGCTTCTCACATTTTTTCAGCAAAAAATTTCAGCGTATTTGCGTATCACTTGATGTAAATTTTAAGGAATCGTTAACTAACGACATCGTTAGCTTTGAACAACTGGGCCCTGATTGTTTGCCATTGCAGCTGAAAGATCCCATAAATTTATAATCATGGTAAAATGGTTGAAAATATGGAATCTTCTCCATAACTGACAAAGAGATTTGAGCTAAGCATGGCATTAATGATCCATTAGTAATATCTACCAACATAGCAACAGCCAGATAATTGTTAATTAACACAAGAAATCTTTAAATGTCATCTCCAGAACTATTGAAGAAATTTAAATTGGAAAACCTTGACCTCAGGGCTATGTCCATCCATTTTTTTTTGGGTAAGGTACATGATAACGAATCATGTAGTTGTGAATTTCATTTGTGGATGGTCCATGAAAATGCAGAGAATCAATATTTTTCTTTTTTACATTATCATGCCCCTTTTTCCAAAAAATTAAATGCCTTCATCATGATTTTAGAAAAAAAAAAGCATTTTTATCTAGAGGTTTTATTTGACACTGTTTGGGGATGAGGTGTGGATCACCTAATCATGTTTTGGGCAGAGTTCATCAATTTTTGTCACCCAACACAAGAGGAGAGGGAGTTTTTCTTTAAACATCAATTGAAGCCCTCTGTTAAAGGGGGATTAATTATTTTTAATCTCCCACCGCGAAGCCGACGGGGGATTATAGAAATGGCCTTCGTCTGTCCATCTGTCCTTCCGTAACACTTTCTTGTCCGCTCCATATCTCCTGAACCCTTTGAAAGATTTCATTAAACTTTGGTCAAATGTTCGCCTCAGTGAGTTGATGTGCAGAACCCATAAGTCAACCATGCCAACTCAAGGTCAAGGCCACAGGTCAAGGTCATGGGTTTGAGTCTTGAATTTCGTGTCCGCTCCATATCTCCTATACCCCTAGAAGGATTTTCTTTAAACTTTGGTCATATGATTGCCTCAATGAGACAATGTGCAGAACTCATAACTCAACCATGCCGACACCAGGTCAAGGTCACATGTTTGAGCCTTTAATTTCGTGTCCACTCTGTATCTCCTATACCAGTGGAAGGATTTTCTTTAAACTTTGGTCAAATGTTCACCTTAGTGAGACGATGTGCAGAATCAATAAATCAACCATCCCGACTTAAGGTCAAGGTCACAATTCAAGATCATGGGTTTGAGCCTTGAATTTCATGTCCGCTCTGTATCTCCTTTACCCCTGGGAGGATTTTCTCTAAACTTTGGTCAAACATTCACCTGTGGGATGATGTGCAGAACCCATAACTCAGCCATGGAGACTCAAGGACAAGGTCACAGTTCAAGGTCGCGAGTTTGAGCCCTGAATTACGTGTCCACTCGATATCTCCTCTACCCCTGGAAGGATTTTCTTTCAATTTTGGTCAAATGTTTGCAGAAATGATGTGCAGAACCCATAGCTCAACCATGCAGACTAACAAGGTCACAGTTCAAGGTCATGGGTTTGAGCCTTGAATTTTGTATCCGCTCTGTATCTCCTTTACCCCTGGGAGAATTTTCTCTAAACTTTGGTCAAATGTTCACCTCAGTGGGACAATGTGCAGAACCCATAACTCAGCCCTGCGGACTTTAGGTCAAGGTCACAGTTGAAGGTCACGAGTTTGAGCCTTGAATTTGGTGTCGGCTCCATCTCCTTTACCGCTGGAAGGATTTTCTTTAAACGTTGTTCAAATGTTTGCCTCAATGAGATGATGTGCAGAACCCATAACTCAGCTATGCTGATTCAAGGTCAAGGTCACAATTAGTCACAAGTTTGAGCCTTGAATTTTGAGGCCGCTCCATTGCCATTCAGACTGCCTTGTTAAATTTGGGTCAAATGTTCGCCTTAGTGAGAAGATGTGTAGAACCTATAACACAACAATGCAGACTCAAGGTCTAGGTCACAATTGAAGGTCATCCGTCTCTTTCTTGTTCGCTCCATATCTCCTGAACCCTTTGAAAGATTTTCATGAAAGTTTGGTCAAATGTTTGCCTTATTGAGGTGATGTGCAGAACCCATAACTCAAGCATGCCGACTCAAGATCAAGGTCACAGTTAAAGGTCACGAGTTTGAGCCTTGAATTTCATGTTCACTCCATATCTCCTGAACCCTTTGAAAGATATTTATTAAATTTGGGTCAAATGTTTGCCTAGTGAAATGATGTGCAGAACCCATAACTCATTAATGCAGACTCAAAGTCAAGGTCACAATTGTGTCACGTGATTGGACGAGCGTTGGGCACGGTGACGATGGACTAGACGCAATCACAAGCAATCAGAGGATAAACACAACACTTTGTAAAATAAAAACAAGCATGTATTTAAAAAGTTCAAAAAAAACAACAATAATTAAAAGTTCAAATTTCCATGTTCCAATTTCTATGTTCCGAAGCTTCCATAATCCACAGGTACTGTTAAACTTCATAATCTGAAAAAACTATTTAATTATATTTCCATAATTAAATATAATATAAATTTGAAGTAATTACGTAACTGTCCACGGATGTATCCTCCATGATATTTCCGGTTATCACTAACACTTGTTCCTATAGAACTTTGAACAAAACTTGCCGGAAAACATTTGATGGTCAATCATAGTGACGATAACAGTGATGAAACAGATACATAAACGGATACGGATACAGATAGGGGTACGGGACCTGAAAATAAGTATCATGTCCTAGAACTCTCGATATCAAACATGACAAGATATTTCCTTATTAATTTCCACTAGATATACAGAGTGTGTACGCCAAATGTTATAAATGCGACAAGTCCGTTGCAATTGATTATTATATAGCAAAATCAGATCCTAAAACCACATGGACGCTGTTAATGACATATAATATTGTAAAAAAAATCTAACACAGGCAGACACACAGTCAGAATATATCTGACATCCGTATTAATCGGAGGAATGGCATCTCGACGATTACACATTCTTACAGGAAGAACCCATGCGCCTTCCACTGTAAGAATCCCTTTAGAACGCTAAAGGCTAAAATAAATTATAACTGCCATTATACCACAATGATTACACGATCACACATCGTCCCCACGTAATCATTGGGTACAATATCAACATGCCATTGTCATAGCCTCAAACATGACTCCTCGCTGCTTGAGCCATTTCACCGTAAAATATTCTAGTAAACAGACTTGTGATTAAAATAAAAAGGACCTCTGTATATGTGTTCAAGGTGAATATAGTCTTTGTTATTTGTGTAAATCGCGCTAATTAATGAATGTGTATGCAGTTAACATAACGCCTAACGGTAGCGTACTTTTACGCGTATATGTACGGTGTGTGCGGTTAACATAACAACATAACGCCTAACTGTAGCGTACTTTTACGCGTATATGTATGGTGTGTGCAGTTAACATTACAACATAACGCCTAACTGTGTCTTACATTTAAGCGTATATGTCTGGTATGTACATGTCAGATGAGAATATGTAATATCCATTTATCTTATTCAAATAAAAATATTAATGATTGCATTCTGATCAGGGTCTACAGAACCTATCAGACTCACCAGACTGATCAGGATCCATAGAATCGATCAAACTTAACCTCCCTATTCGGTTTATAGTTTACACACCCCGACACGGCTTATTCGTCTGATCAGGGTCTACACATATAACCAAAGTATACACATCTGATCAGGGTCTATCTACTTATCATGCCGGGTTTGTAAGTACGAATGATACATAAAATCGCAACGTAGTAAAGCAATAAATTTACCTACTCGAGTTTTAGCTGCGGTAAAGATGAGCAAGAATATTGCAAGAATAAAATTAAAATAAATTATTGACTTACCATGGTCAGATTCCCCAGATACAACACAACATGAAGATTAGAAAAAGGAAGACAAGGATCAGTCTTCGATGAAATGAATTTGTAGTGTGTATCGTTCTATTCAACCAGGGAACTTTTATAGTAATGTGGCACGTTTTGAAACATTGTGTCCACAAGTAATCCGTGAAATTCAAGATCTAAAAATAATATTCACAAGAATACCGTGATAGTCAAGATTTAAAATAACCTGTTCGATGTTCGAACGGTGCAAAGTTTCACACAGCAACTGCTAAAACTATGAAGTAAAAAACATTTTTCTCTCGGAACGCTACAAAACTGCAAAATTACGACAGAAAATTGTCTCCCCTTTCAAAAGATAGCCTTGAGACGAAAATCAATCCCAGAACAGTGAAGATATTGATCACCAATGAGACGAAAATCAATCCCAGAACAGTGAAGATATTGATCACCAAACCTAGGTTCACTCGGAATATATAGTGTTCTGGTTACCGCTCAAGTATATAGACGTGAATAATCAAATACACCCTCAGCATAACTATCTCGTGATTACCGTAATACCATAACTTGAAAGCTGAAGTGTACCTACTTGCTTAAAAAGTAAAACTGTCATCATAATCAGCGCTCCAGTTACAAATGCATTAATCTAACCTGGTTAATAAAAATCGATACAAACTTCTTTTTATACTATGTACATGTAAAATATATTCAAGATAAAACAGGGACGTGACAAATTGAAGGCCACCAGTTTGAGCTTTGAATTTTGAGGCCACTCCATTGTCATTCTGCGGTGGGGGATATAGCTGTCCTTTAAACTGCCTTGTTACAAATGGTCACAGTCCGTTAAGTAAGATGGCCACCATGCCCGTATATGGTAAAAACACTTAAATATCTTCTTCAGATCCAAAAAAGCTTTGGGGCTGAATCTTAGTATATAGCATTGAAAACTCAAGGTCTACCAAGTTTGTTCAAATGATGACACTAGGTTGACCTTTGACCTTTTTATGGCCAGGTCAAATTTGCGTCCCCATGCATGGACAATGTTGAAAAGTAATTTTCTCAAAATTTATTAAAGACTATTGGCTGAAACGTACAATGTATGATTAAAGTAGTAAAACTTTTTAGTTACAATCAAAATTGTGTCCTCTGGGGGTTATCTGCCCTTGCCCCGGGCTATATACATGTATAAAATAGTGTAACCGCTTGAGCAATTTTCACCAGATTTCACATGGGGCCTTCTGTCGAAAGGGTATTGACAATTTGTTCAAATGGATCCCAGCCATTGAACAAGATGGCTGCCATGCCCATATATGGTAAAAACACTTAAAAAATCTTCTTCAGAACCAAGAAAGCTTCAAGGCTGAATCTTCATATATAGCATTGGGGACTCAAGATCATAGGTTGACCTTTGACCTTTTATGGCAAGGTCAAATTTGCGCACCCTAGTGAAAATGTTGAAAAATCATTTTCACAATTCGTATTAAATACTAATGGCTGAAACTTACAATGTATAATTTATGTAGTAAAACTTTTTGGCTTGGATCAAAATTTTGCCCCCAGGGGTTATCTGCCCTTGCCACTGGGCAATATACAGGTATAAAATAATGTAATCTTTAAATGTCTTCTTCTCTTGACCAATTTTCACCAGATTTCTTATGGGGCCTTCTATAGAAGGGGTTTTGACAATTTTTTTTCACATGGTGCTGCACCATTGAATAAGATGGCCGCCATGCCCATATATAGTAAAAAACACTTAAAAATCTACTTCTCCAGAACCAAGACAGCTTTATGGCTGAATCTTGGTATATAGCATAGAGGACTCGAGGTCTACCAAATTTGTCCAAATGATGATCCTAGGATAAACTTTGACCTTTTTATGACACAGTCAAAATTTGCATCTCAAAATATACTAAAGACTAATGGCTGAAACTTACAATGTATGATTAAAGTAGTAAAACTAATTAGTTGCTGGCCTCCGTGACTCAGTTGGATGCACATACAACTGGTGATCAGGAGGTTGCGGGTTCGACTCATGCCTGGTCTGCAACATTCTTTTGTGGAGATAGATCATGAAATATTTTCTGCAGTCATTCTCTCCCTTCTGCTGATTCAAGCAGGGCAGTTGTCAGTTTCTGGCAAAAGAATGTGCACAATACTGGTTAACCACTTAGAGCACTAAGCCTGCCCAGTAAAAGTGTGGTTAGGTAAACTGACCACGCTCGGCATGACCCCATTGGGTTGACTGGGCCGTAAAACCTCAACATAAACAAAACTTCTTAATTACCATCAAAATTTTGGGAGTTATCTGCCCTTACCCTGGGCTATATGCATGTATAAAATCGTGAAATCTTAAAGGTCTTCTTGTCTAAAACCACTTGACCAATCTTCACCAGATTTCTCATGGGGCCTTCTGTCGAAGGGATGTTGACAATTCATTCAAATGGTTTTGTACCATTGAACAAGTTGGCTGCCACACCCATATATGGTAAAATTTCTCTAGACTAAGAAAGCTTTGAGGCTGAGTCTTGGTATACAGCATTGAAGACTCGAGGTCTACAAGCTTAATCAAATGATGAGACTAGGATGACCATTGATCTTATTAGGGTATGGTCAAATTTGTGTCCTAGTTGCAATACTGGAAGAATTTTGCATGGCATTTGCAGATATGCAATGGCTGTTTTTATCAGGGGTGTGAAAAGTGCCCCTGGGCCTTGTTTGACAGAATCAGGGCTCTTTAGGTGACTGCTTCAGAGATGTATCTACTGAAATCCTTCAAGAGATAGAGTATAAATAAGCTGTTTTTGCTTTGAAATTTAACATTCTTTGGAGTAAGACTGTGACCTTGAAAATGAGGTCAAAGCCACCAAAACCTAAAGAAGGTTCCAGTAATATATTATTATGCCCCGCCACCCAAAAAGTGGCGGGGTATTACGTTATACCCTATGAAATTTTGAGTGTCCGTCCATCTGTCTGTCAGCGCCCCCACCATTCATCTGCCCGCAATTCCTCCTACAGTTTTAGGCCAATCCTTTTCAAACTTTACAGGCGCTTTTAGGATGGTCTGAAGATATGCATATTGTTTTTTCAGAATCCTGAAATTATTTTTTATCACATTTTTTTCATTTTTAACTTAGACTTTTTTCGAGCCCTAATATTACAGAAATGTATAAGGAGTATATAGTATATATCTTCTGCCCGCAACTCCTCCTATAGTTTTAGGCCAATCCTTTTCAAACTTTACAGGCGCTTTTAGGATGGTCTGAAGATATGCATATTGTTTTTTCAGAATCCTGAAATTATGTTTTATCACATTTTTTTCGTTTTTAACTTAGACTTTTTTCGAGCCCTAATACTACAGAAATGTATAGGGAGTATGTACCTTGTACGCACAACTCCTCCTACAGTTTTAGGCAAATCCTTTTCAAACTTTACAGGCGCTTTTAGGATGGTCTGAAGATATGCATATTGTTTTCTCAGAATCCTGAAATTATTTTTTATTACATTTTTTGCATTTTTAACTTAGACTTTTTTCGAGCCCTAATACTACAGAAATGTATTGGGAGTATGTACCTTGTACGCGCGACTCCTCCTACATTTTCAGGCCGATCCTTTTGAAACTTTACACACGCTTTTAGGATGGTCTGAAGATATGCATATTGTTTTTTTCAGAATCCTGAAATTATTTTTATCACTTTTTATTGCATTTTTAACTTAGACCTTTTGGTGTGTGTGTGTTTTTTTTTTTTTTTTTTGAGTTATGAAATAACTGTTTATTGCTTCTCTTCATGTTTAACTTAGATTGTTTTCAGCCCTTATACTATAGAAGTGCATAGGGAATATGTCCCTGTGTGGTGGGGCATGGTGCATGGCTTGCAGTTTTATATATATGTGTTTGGAGAGAATACACCCATTGGTTCAGGAGATATCTTGCTAAGAAAATTCATGCCAGTGCCAAATGAGAGGTTGCAGAGACCAAAGTTTGTAAGGTTAATCTCCCTTGATCCACCATGTTGGAAACACCAGACAGGTTTCTGTACACAATTTTAACCATTTTTATGCCGTTATTCCTCAATGATAAAGTCTAAGGGAATTGAAACTTCACTGTGATTATTCTTTAGTTATATAAGAATCAAATAACTAAGGTTCCATCATATATTGAAGCTCAAATCACATTAAAATTCTGTTGAAAATATGCCTGTGTGTCTCGAGCAAGAAAGATAACTCTTGGTGTGTGCTGTCATCAGCAACTTCTCAATGCTGTCTGGACCAAAACAGTAGGACCCAACTCACCACCAATGCCTGTGTGCTGGAAGGGAAAGGGGTAGAGGTTGGGGAGGGGGTGAACAGGAAGGACAAAAATGTAGAATGTGTCAGTTTTCTCAAAACTGTTCTAATCAAAATTATCATTTTGAATATTTACTTTGTACATGTATATTATGTGTATCAGCTTAAAAGAATAAAATGTTAGGTATGTTGTGTAAAAAAATAAAACAAAATATGAACTGCAATATTTTCTGTCTAATTAGCTAATCCATTATAGCTGAGGGGCCTGGAAAAACAGATATGTGTATTTAAAAATAACACCAAGCCAACTATATTTTGTTTTTACCTGTTGATATGCTAAGGCTTTTGCCTCTTGCTCTATGTAATCTTTATTGTAATGACAATGGAAAACAGCAAATACTAAAGAACCTTTCTAGACTGGCCGTGCCACCATCCCGCAGATTTAAGTTACTATATTTACCCTTAGTATTGGAGCAATATCTACTTACTTCTCCTAAAATTTGAAACAGTGCATGTCTAACCCTTAAACTGCCAATCACAACAACTGTCGTCTGCCTTGTCATCTGCTTGTGATTTTAAAAGTCATTTTTTGCAAACAGTGTGGACCCAGATCAGACTGCTCCGCTAGGAGCAATCTGATCTGGGTCCACACTGTTTGCCTGTATGCAAAAATAGATTTGAAAAGTTTGCAAGAATATTCAGCAGATGACATAAACAGATGACATTTTCAGATGCAGGTTTTCTTGGCGTTTTAAGGGTTAACATATAGCCGTATGTATGGTAAACAGTGTAGACACTGATCAAATGCCTCATTTTGTGGCATCTGATCTGGGTCTACACTATTTTCAAAGGCCTATCTGTCCCAATACTTAGGATTATTACGGTATTTGCATAGGTCAGCAGGTAATATTCCTGGACCCTGACACTTAAGACCCGTAAAAATATACAAATGTTTCTGCCCTGTTCAACACAGTTGACTTAATAAGTTATAAAATCACAGAGTGGTATTGGTAATTAAATGTTAATGTTAAACTAAATTATTTTATGTACAAACCTTATCACCAGACAGGAAAGCTCATTTGAAATCATGCTTGTGCACAGTATGAATAAAAAGGTCCAATGAGATCAGGGTCACTACTGGGAATGGGGCGAATCCTTGAACCAGTATCTAACATCAGATTTTAGCTACATCTATCCAGGAATTCAGTTTGTTTGTTTTATTTGGGTTTTACAGGGCTTTCAACAAATTTTGGACGGGTTTTTAAAAAATCTGTCCTTTAAAATAGCAGTCCAGGCATAGGGCAGGCGTCATCCGAGGTTTACCTTTTGGTTAACCTTTTTCAAAGTTATATGTTACCTTAAGTCTTCAATGGATTGCTTTCATATTTGGTAGGGATGAAGAGGAGGACCAGCAGATGTTTCACATGCAAAAGAGACAACTCTTACTTTCGTCGTTATTTTAAAAATCTGGCCATAATGCCCTTAGGTGTTTTTCTTGTTCAATTTGTTTAATGGTAAACGTGTCGTATAACCTTGTAGCCACAGGAGTGATGGGAGTTATAGCCCACCGTATCTTAGGCTACAGCATATCCTCTCCTTTCAGTGTCTTACACCATCCCCTAAATGATACCCATTCCCTGCTTTGTGAACAGAGAAATTTTTTCGGTTGGTCTGAGCTGGGCTGAACTCATATCCTTCAGCACTGCAGATTTGTGACTTTCTTGTCTAAAATATTAAGGTAATAACCTTAAGGTAACAATTTTATATAGAAGTCTTTTTTTCTTTTTTTTTTCAAACAAAAAAGAATTGATAGTTTTCTTTTTTTATCACAAAAACATATAAGGTACTCATCTGAAATTCCTTCATAAGGCACTTCAAATGAGTACCTATAACATATGTTTTTTTGTGGAGAAATAAAAGGTATCAAACAATATTTTTCAACCTAAGAGTATTAAACAATATTTTTTAACCAAAGAGAATAACATTCTTCTTATTTCTCCACAAAAATGTTGCAGGTTTCAAACAGGAATGCCTCGGAGATGAGCTTCTACTGAGTAACGTATTTACCTAATGTATTCAGACAGACAGGCCTGAGCAAACAGTGTAGACCCAGATGAGTGTAGACCCAGTGAGACACTGCAGAATGCATCTCATCATAGTCTGCACTATATGCCACTCATCCAGCAATTTTTTTAAATATTGGGTAGTAAATTGTACTTGTTCAAAGTTTAGAACAAGTATAGTACGGAGTTGAGGTGTCCAAATACTTATGGTAAATATGGTACTCACAAAACATACTTTCATTGAGAATCATATCATATAATCAGATTTTTGATTAACGTGCAGGTACAGGGGCAACGTCCACATCAGTGGGCCCCCTTCCAGATAGCTGGCTTGCTGCATGCATGGCAGATCTCACACCAGATCTCACACCAGATCTCCAGGTATCTCTATCATGAGGGTTGACAGCCAAGAGCTTCCACTCTCTGCAATCCCTCTCTGTCAGCTGCTTCCATGCCATCTTGGGCCTCCCAGGCCCATGTTTTCCATCAACCTGTATGTCAAAGGCTGTCTTGATTGCACCATTCCACATGTCCATACCATAGGAGACTTCTCTCTTTCAGAATAAGGTCCAGATCCTCAATGCCAGGCCGCACAAGTAGCTCATTGGACCTGGTGGTGACAATGGCTTGTGGCCTGACATTGCAGATCTGTTTGATCATTGCCCTGTCATTTGGCTGCAGACGCTGGGGGTTTGGCTTTGTCAAAAGCCAAGTCTCATTGGCATGGAGCATTGCACTCCGCACACAAGAGCTGTACACACGGCCACGTGTTTTGAAAGAGAGGTGGCGTGAAGAGAGAACTGGTAGCAGATCCTTGAGCTTCTTCCAGGCAGTTTTCACACATGTTGTGGTTGAAAGTTCACAGCCACCTGCTGCTGAGAGCATGTCTCCTAGGTAGCACAAGAATTCCGCGGAAGGCGTCATCGCACCTGCTGGCGCAAAAGTCACAGGAGCCACAATCAGAATGTGGTTATTAAATAAGTTTATTTCATTCTTAGCAGTGCTTACTTGGAAAACTGGGTTGAAAAAAATGTAGACAAAGTGCCTAGTGGGGCACATATATTCCAGGCCAGTCCCATTCCCTCAAATGGCTATATCTTCAGCACTGACTTTTCGTATCATACAGCCCAATGATAATGGACTGTTGACTTAAAATGTGTAAAAGTCACTGGAGCATGAAATATAGGTCAAGGTCACGGGTCAAGGTACAATGTACCTGCTAATTCAATACATCAAGGAGAAGCACAATGCAAGGTATGGTGGTTGTAGGCCTTATAGTTGAGGAGTTATCAAACATCAACGTAAAATGTGTCAAATATAGGTCAAGGTCACTGGGTCAAGGTACCTGCCAAGCCAGGGCAATGAGGTGAAGCACTATGCAAGGTTTAGTGGTTGTAGGTCTTATATTTGAGGAGATACCGAACATCAATATAAAATGTGTCAAAGTCACTGGAGTGCACAATATAGGTCAAGGTCACCAGGTCATGGTACCTGTCGAGTCAGTACATCAAGAAGAAGTGCTATATAAGGTTTGGTGGTTGAAGGCCTTACAGTTGAGGACATATGGAAGGATGATGTAAAAGGTGTAAAAGTCAACAGAGCGTGAAATATAGGTCAAGGTCACCCAGTCAAGGTACCTGCAGAGTCCGTACATTGAGGAGAAGCACTATGCAAGGTTTGATGGTTGTAGGCCTTATAGTTGAGGAGATATTGAACGTTGACGTAAAATGTGTAAAAGGCACTGCAGCCAAAATATAGGTCAAGGTCACCAGGTCAAGGTATCTGCTAAGTCAGTACATTGAGGAGAAGCACTATGCAAGGTTTGATGGTTGTAGGCCTTATAGTTGAGGAGATATTGAACGTTGACGTAAAATGTGTAAAAGGCACTGGAGGGCAAAATATAGGTCAAGGTCACCAGTTCAAGATACCTGCCAAGTCAGTACATATAGGAGAAGCACTATGCAAGGTTTGGTGGCTAGAGGTCTTACACTTGAGGAGATCTGGAACGTTGATGTAAATTATGTCAAAGTCACTGCAGCCAAAATATAGTTCAAGATACCTGCCAAGTCAGTACATATAGGAGAAGCACTATGCAAGGTTTGGTGGCTAGAGGTCTTACACTTGAGGAGATCTGGAACGTTGATGTAAATTATGTCAAAGTCACTGCAGCCAAAATATAGGTCAAGGTCACCAGGTCAAGGTATCTGCTAAGTCAGTACATTGAGGAGAAGCACTATGCAAGGTTTGATGGTTGTAGGCCTTATAGTTGAGGAGATATTGAACGTTGACGTAAAATGTGTAAAAGGCACTGGAGGGCAAAATATAGGTCAAGGTCACCAGTTCAAGATACCTGCCAAGTCAGTACATATAGGAGAAGCACTATGCAAGGTTTGGTGGCTAGAGGTCTTACACTTGAGGAGATCTGGAACGTTGATGTAAATTATGTCAAAGTCACTGCAGCCAAAATATAGGTCAAGGTCACCAGGTCAAGGTATCTGCTAAGTCAGTACATTGAGGAGAAGCACTTTGCAAGGTTTGATGGTTGTAGGCCTTATAGTTGAGGAGATATCGAATGTTGACGCAAAATATGTCAAAGTCACTGGAGCGCAAAATATAGGTCAAGGTCACCGGGTCAAGGTACCTGCCAAGTCTGTACATCTAGAAGAAGCACTATGCAAGGTTTGGTAGTTGTACACTTTATAGTTGAGAAGATCTGGAACGTCAACGTAAATTGTGTCAAAGTCAATGGAGCGCAAAATATAGGTCAAGGTCACTGGGTCAACATATCTGCCAAGTCAGGAGGTCAGGGAGATGTGTCATACAAGGAATGATGGTTGTTGTAGAATTGTAGTTGATCAGAATACTAACTGACGTAAATGTCGAACTTCGACATAACAGAACTGTTAAGAGACAGACGGACGGACTAATGGACAGACGAATGGAAAAGCAGGCACCTATGTCGCAAAGTCAGGAGGTCAGGGAGATATTTCATACAAGGTTTGATGGTTGTTTAGTCTTGTAGTTGATTAGAATACTAACTTTGACATAAATGTCGAACTTCGACATAACAGAACTGTTATGAGACGGACAGACGGACAGATGAACAGACAGACGAATGGAAAAGTGGGCACCTATGTCGCAAAGTCGGGAGGTCAGGGAGATGTTTCATGCAAGGTTTGATGGTTGTTTAGTCTTGTAGTTGATTAAAATACTAACTTTGACATAAATGTCGAACTTCGACATAAATGTTGACAGACGGACGGACAAATGGACAGACATACGGAAAAGCCGACGCCTATGTTGCAAAGTCAGGAGGTCAGGGAGATGTTTCATGCAAGGTTTGATGGTTGTTTAGTCTTGTAGTTGATTAGAATACTAACTTTGACATAAATGTCGAACGTCGACATAAATGTTGACAGACGGACGGATGGACGGACTGACGGACAGACAGAAAATCGGACGCCTATATAGCACCCTGCTACAAGCAGGTGCGATAAAAAGGAGAAATAAAAGAAAACAAGAGGCCCATGGGCCACAACTCGCTCACCTGAGTGAAACCCCCACTGCAGATATGCAGATGGCATGCAAATTTTTTCAATACTCTAATGACAAGGCAATGGCTTAAACAGTTTTTGAGATATCTTGCTTACAAGGTTAAAATGCTGAAATTTTTAAAACGTCACAAGTAAAAAAAAGTTCAGATATTTTTCATATGTCATTTGGTTCATCTACTTATCCTGTCCTTTAAAGTTTTTTTTTTGTTTTTTTTTTCCATTTTTAGCTCTGGCAACCATTTCGTTCAGCAGAGCAGATTTTAGCAATTTTGGCAAAGGGGCATAAGAGGTGAAATTGTTTTGAAATCTTACCACTGGCCACGGAGATGTCATTTAAAGGTTTTTTTCTATTTTTAGCTCTGGTGCCCATTTTGTTCAGCAGAGAAGAACCATTTTGGCAATTTTGGTAAAGAGTGATAAGAGGAAAATTTCTGTGAAATCATTTTGAAATCAGGCCACTGGCCAAGGAGGAGATGTTTAAAGGTTTTTTTTTCTATTTTTCAAGATGGTGGCTATGCTGGCCATCTTGGATTTTTCTATTCGCTCATTTAGCTATTTTGTGTGTCATAAGCGTGCTAATGCTCATCATCGTTTTGATTCAACTGGATTATAAAGGAGATGTCCAAAATATGAATTCTCATTTTTTCCCATATAAATGTATAGGGCCCATACAAATGCATGGGAAGCAGATTTGACCTTGCCGTAAAAAAAAAATCAAATGTCAATGTAGGACCATCATTTTAGCAATTTTGGTAGATCTCCTGTCCCCAGGGATTTGTGCAAAGGTAAGGCCCAAGAACTTATTTGGATCTAGTGAAGATTTTTAAAGGTTTTTACCATATATGGGCATGGCAGCCATCTTGGTCAATGGACTGCAATCATTTTAGCAATCTTTCTTTCCCCCAACCTAAGGAGGCTACACATGAAATTTGAGCAACATTGGCCCAGAGGCTTCAGAGGAGGTCGTTTGAAATTCTCAACATTTTTCCCATATAAATGTATGGTGCCCATACAAATGCATAGGGAAGCAAACTTTACCTTGCCGTAAAAAGGTCAAACATCAATGTATGACCATCATTTTAGCAACTTTGGTAGTTCTCCTGTCCCTGATGATTTGTACAAAGATTCAAGGCATCCTCGGTTCAGGAGAAGAAGATTTTTAAAGGTTTTTACCATATACGGGCATGGCAGCCACTTTGGTCAATAGACCGGGACCATTTTAGCAATCTTTTGTTCCCCCAAACTAAGGATGCTCCATATGAAATTTGAGCAAAATTGGCCAAGAGGCTTCAGAGAAGAAGTCATTTGAAATTCTCAATAGTTTTCCCATACAAATGTATGGTGCCCATACAAATGCACAGGGAAGCAAACTTGACCTCACCGTAAAAAGGTCAAATGTCAATGTACAACAATTATTTTAGCAACTTTGGTAGACCTCTCGTCCCTGATGATTTGTGCAAAGATTCAGCCCCAAGGCATTCTCAGTTCTGGAGAAGATTTTTAATGGTTTTTAACTTATATGGGCATGGCGGCCATCTTGGTCAACGGACCGAGGCCATTTTAGCAATCTTTCGTTCCCACAACCTAAGGAGGCTCTATATGAAATTTGAGCAAAATTAGCTCAGCAGCTTCAGAGGAGAAGTCGTTTGGATGGATGCATGGTCGACGGACAAAAAGTGATCACAACAGCTCATCCTGAGCATAGCTCAGGTGAGCTAAAAATATTTCTTAGGATACTCCTTATCTGGAGCAATGGTAACAACTTACTGAAGCAATGGGACTGTTGGAGCTCCTAGGGGTGGGGAGGAAAACAACAACAGCAATGATAAACATTATCTAAGCCAGCACAGCCAAACCTATCAATAAGCCAACACTGAAGGGTCAGTCAGCTTGTGCATTTGTATGGATTGGTCAGATTCTTAAGTTTATGTTTTTAACCCTTGTCATGCTGAATAAAGTAAGATGACATGCCCACTTCTAATTTTCAGCCAATCGGATTACTTGATCTAGGTTGTTGATACAGTCAAATACTGAATGACATACGGCAGATCGAGATCAGTTGGCTTCTTCAGAAGCCAGCTGATATGGATCTACACTGTTTGCAAAGGCAGGACATATCCTGGATCAGCAGGACAAGGGTTAACATTATCCATTTTCTATGCGTACATAAAAAGTCCTTTATGGACATAAAGCATAGGCATGATTCAGCCCTGAACAGATGTAATGTAATGGCCTTCAGTGTTAGCATGTAGGTTTACTGTATTCTTGCTTTGGATTTATTTTTATGAGCACAGTTGTGAAAAAACATTACAAATTTAACAAAATGATAGGTTTAACAGTTTCCTCTTAAAGCTGACATATTCAAATCCCAGGAGATATTTTCAAATGAACCAGACATTCACAGTACTTCCAAGTGAATTATGATGATATTCAATGTATGTTATATACAAATGAATAATACTGAAGCATGAGTTATAAGTATTCCCTAGAACCAAGACCTTAGGTCCTATCTAAAATTAATAACAATTTATCTGAGATGTAGTTTAACCCTAGTCCTGCTGAGCCCTGATATAGTCTACCTTTGCAAACAGTGCAGATGCAGATCAGCTGGCTTCTTAAGAAGCCAACTGATCTGGATCTACAGTTTGGCATTAAGTATGTGAATGTGTGTCAACAAACCGAATCAGGTATTCCGACTGGCTGAAAATTAGAAGTAGGAAGGGCATCTTAATTTATTCAGCATGACAAGGGTTAATGACCCTATCAACAATATTTCAGTTATGTCAAGCCATTTCCAGTACAGAAAAAAAAGAAAAATGGGGCTGATGAGAAAAAGGCCATAATCCCTGATGATTTTGTTATACCATAAGGAATGCTTATTTCATGTTATTCCCAAATGAACTGTGACTGTTTTGCTATTTTCAAATGCATAACAATATAGGAAAAATTAATCGCTTTATCAGAGGGAAGCAATTCACATTTTCTTAAAACAAAAATTAATATAAACCCTTTTATGTTCAAACATTTATCAATCTGACTTTAGGTGACTGTGTATATTTTCTGCATTTTTTTGGCAAGGGAGACAACTTTTGTGACCGAGTTTGCTGTCCTGCACCAAAACATTCCTGAAAAGGGGTCTATCCTAAATGGGAAGAATTTTCTTCCTCTAGGAGCAGATTCTTTCCTTTTAGAGTATATCCCTTTTCAAAAAGGAGACAAAAACCTTTTGATAAGAGCTGTCTCCCTTGAAAATGTTTCCATTCCCTTAAATGACTCTTAAAGCCAAGAATGCTTTTGAAGAAATGGGCCTGACTATGTACTACTTTTCCATGTACACATATAAAGTCTAGTTATTTTGAACATTGTTAAAACTGAAAATTCTTGCCAGGCTATGTGGTTTGTGTCTTCATCATTCATTGTCTACACCCAAAGGGATAGACATGTGAGCATAGACAATGTTAGAGTTTGCCATTGGTCCGGAAGCACTTTATGAAATGTAATGGACTGGGCCAATACTATTTTCCATGGACTGCTCCATGTTATTATAACCAAGTCACAAAAAGCTTGATCTATGCTCAGCACATGAAAGCACACTCTAATACTTGTAATGGGAAAAGGTTAGTTTTGTTACAACCCCTATCACACCCAAATATTCTTGACTAGACTGTAGGTTATCTTACCACACACTTTTTGTTTCATTAACTTTTCAAAATTATATGCAATGCCAAATTTCATCTGAATATTCTTGCCTTGCTATTTGTCCTCCCTTGTGTCTTCTGTAGACAGATGTTGATTACCAGTATTTTAGTGAACCTGATGCATTCGAATTGTTGCAGCTGACCATATAATAAACTTTCTTCTTTTTTTTTTTTCATAGCTTCCGGTAAGAAGGGTATCCAGATAAATATTTTTCTTGACTTTGCATGCTGGGTAATTTTGCATGCTTCTCCGTCGTCTGTGGATGTTTTTTTTTAAAATTAACTTTTTCAAAAAAATCTTTCAAGAATACCATCAGAGTGTCAAACAGTTTGGATCCAGATCAGGCCCGACATTTGTCGGGCCTGATCTGGGTCCAAACTGTTTGCAAAGGTTATCAGCAAACGACAAAAGTCGCCACCAGTGGGAAAAATGTTAATTCTCCATGAAACATATGTTGTGTTTACTCATTAGACGAGCCTTGGCAAAGCACTACTTATGAGGAATACACATAACATATGTTTTGTGAAGAAATAGGAAAAATATCAACACTTTTTTTTATGAAAAATAAAGGCTCCCTACTTTCAATTCCGATAAGCTGCCTCAATTTCTAAATTCAGTTTTTGAGAAAATACAGCAAAAACGGTACTAGCTAACTATATTGTCCAAAACAACAGATTAATCTACCTTTAACCTTTAAACCACCATTCAAAACTGTGACAGATGACATTCAAAAATATTTTTATTTTCCTTAGAAAAAGTGGCTTGACATTTTATGTGAATTGTAGGAGATTCACATGGAATGTCAAGCCTAATTTTCCCTCCGCTTAAATAAACAACCAAAAAAAAATTAGACCATTATCTGTTGCTGTTGTGACTTGCACAATAAGAGTTATGAAACTTCAACTGAAGTGATAGGAGATTGCACAAAGTAAAACCTATATTTTTTGTTTGTTTTACGGCCCAGTCAACCCAATGGGGTCATGTCGAGCGCGGTCAGTTTACCTAACCACACATTTACTGGGCAGGCTTAGTCCTCTTAGCGGTTTACCAGTACTGTGCACATTCTTTCGCCAGAAACTGACAACTGCCCTTCTTGAATCAGCGGAAGGGAGAGAATGACCGTAGAAAATATTTCATGATCAATCTCCACGAAAGAATGTTGCCGACCTCGGCGGGGGTCGAACCCGCGACCTCCTGGTCTCCAGTCGGACGCGCATCCAACTGAGCCACCGAGGCCGGCAGTAAATCCTATAGAATGCCAATAAATGACTAGAGAAAGACCAGTCTGCTCACCTCCTCTGGGCTTATTTAGACCTTCTTTGTTTGCTTATACAGCTGAAGAATATGTGCCATTTTCAATTCAGAAGTACTGATGACTTTCTTATTTCTACACAAAAACATACATGTATATTGTTTAGATATATAGCTATTTGTTGTCTAGAGAACATTTCAGACATCAACTTTTAACCTCTACAGTGCAAATGTTCTCTGCTATAATTTTGAATTGCACTGTAGAGAATAAAAGTAGATGTCTGCAAAGTTCTCTAGACAAGCTGCAATCTCCTGATCACCAGTCAGACGCACATCCAACTGAGCCACCGAGGCTGACCGAGTTCCCTAAAATAGTCTCCCTGGTACGTAAAGCCCCTCACTAAGGCATTTGTAATGAATACCCCCAACTTATGCTTTCCTGGAGAAATATAAAAAGTATTTATCTGGGCCCAGTTGTTCAAAGCGTCCTTAGCTTAACGAGCTCGTTAAGGGTCATTTCGTTAACTGATTTAGCGGATTCGATACACAATATTCTGATATTTTTTGCTGAAAAGATGTGAGTAGCTTTTGCACTGCAAAAGCTACTCACATTTTTTCAGCAAAAAATTTCAGCATATTTGCGTATCACTCGATGTAAATTTTAACGAATCGTTAACTAACATTGTCGTTAGCTTTGAATAACTGGGCCCTGAACATCTCTTTTCAACAGCTATGCACATAATACTGAATGAATCTAATAACCAAATGATGCAAATAATTGCTAGGGTAAATGTCCTAAAACTTTGAACACTTTATTCCATACCTTTCTGAACTAAATTTAGCTTTTATGCAGTTGTTTCTTAATGGCCAACAGTATAGACCCTGATCTGACTGCCTCCTCAGAAGCAGTCAGATCTGGATCCGCACTGTTTGCATATGCCATTTCTTAAGAAACATAAGTGTATAAAATTTTAGGGCATTTAACCCTTAAAGCGCCAGTCATAACTACTGTCGTCTGCTTTGTCATCTGCTTGTGATTTTAAAAGTCATTTTTGCAAACAGTGTGGACTCAGATCAGACTGCTCCTTTAGGAGCAGTCTGATCTGGGTCCATACTGTTTGCTGGTATGCAAAAATAGGTTTGAAAAGTCTGCAAGAATATTCAGCAGACGACATAAACAGACGACATTTTCAGATAGTTTTTCTTGGCGCTTTAAGGGTTAATATAGATATTGTAGAAATGTAGACAGATAAGAGTCTCTTATGCTGGTATAGGGCACTGTAGGTTTAGCTGCGAGTCATATAAGACATGCCCTGCTGTTCATTTATTATGTGGGAAGTAAAAACAAATTACTACGGCAATTCTACTAGACTTGTAGACCGATTTGAGCCTTTAATATCATATGAGCAGCATATAAAACCTCTCCTCTGACACAGCTATGCAAATGTAGGTTTGACATATATCCATATTTCTCATGAAAAAGTGAAAAGGCAGTGTAACAACTAAAAACAAAAGAAAATTGTTGGATGTAGCACTTGTACACTCCAAACAAAACTAAACCAACTTGATCAAATATGAAAATCTTCACAGATCAATTAATATTCATAAACGTATCAAGTTCTCACCCTTACAGCACTAAGCAGAATGGTAGCAGCCTAAGACGTGAATTCCCAAGTCTTATTTTCTTCGAAAAATACCAATAAAAAATCAAAATGTTATCTGCTTCAGCTGTGATTTGCACTTGAAGGGTTTAACATTATTCAGTCCCACTTAGAACAGCTGTCTTGTTTTCCTAGAAAACTGGGCTTCACTTTAATCTTTTGTCTCATTTGCTCACTTCAGTAGCAGCATGTGAAGGATTAAAATGTCTCCACACTTTTAACAGCAAAGTGTCCGAGCTATGGAGTGGTAGACCTCCACTTATGGCCTTGAATGGTTAGCACCTGCATTACCGAGGACCAAGCAGGTCCACAGATCTGGAGAACTCTCCCTGTAAGTCAAATAGTTGAAAAGTCCAAGCAGCTCCAGCTATGACTGTGTCAGTTTCTCTTCAGTTTCTCTTCAAGTTCTTTGTGTTTTCTTGTCTCCAAGTGAAGAGCCAGCAGCTGTGGTGTTGGACACGTGATGTTACACATTTCACACAGTGTTGGCGCTCGCTTTGTGTTACTGAAATTAATGTTATAATGAGAATGGAGTGTACCATATTTACCTTAACCCTTATCCTGCTGAATAATTTAATTAGCCACACCCATTTCTGACTATCAGCCAATCAGATTACATCATAAAATGTTTTCGTTCAAAACCACAAACTGAACGACAAACAAAACCACAAACTGAATGACAAACAGTGTAGATCCTGATCAGATGGCTTCTTCAGAAGCCATCTGATCTGGATCTACACTGTTTGTAAAGGTAGGGGTTGTGAACAGCAGGATAAGGGTTTAACTCATAGCTTCAGATAAGGCACATTATTTTCAACAGAAAAGTACTGATATTTTTCTTAGTTCTCCATGAACACATTATGTTGTGGTACTCATTAGAAGTGCATCACTAAGTGCTTCTAATGAGTACCGTAACATATGTTTCTGAGAGAAATAAGAAAAATATGATGTGGCTACTCTGGAGCTATGCAAACTACTGGGACGCATACTTATTTGAAATGACGTCCATTAGACTACCTGTCCTTGTGTCTAAAACTAGTTGGATGAATGGCAAACTGTGTACACCCAGAACAGATGCCACAGAATGTAGGATCTACACTGTTTGCTCAGGCTAGTATATCCTAATATTTAGGGTTATTATAGTTTTAACTAGACCTGTGTGCAATACACACTCATGCCCCCACCCAGGCACCATTTTTAACAAAGGCTTGATTAATGAATTCCACAATATGCTTAAAATGGGAATTTGGGTGAAACATGTTTATCATAAAAAGAACTGGAACTCAGCAGGATAACAGGTCTGACCTACTAAGCATCATGTGCAACATATCGAAAGCAATGGCTACATCACAGCACTGATTTTCCATAAAGTGTCAGTGTATATATCCCCTGTTTGAGATAACATCAGAAGCAAAGTAAAAGTAGGCATTCTACTAGTATGCAGTGCTGGTTTGCATACCCCAATCAATCTAGTGATACTCACAGACATTTACAGGCCAGGTCCTCTCACTAGATGGAGATTTGATTGTGTTAGGGTTTAACGACACGTCAACCCTTGTGAGTCATTTTGTGTTGTCTCCCAGAGAAAGGGAGAAAAGAGATAGAAGAGATTGTAGAAGAGATGAAAGAGAGGGACAGGTAAGAAAGACGAACAAGAATGAAAGTAAAGAAACAGAAGAAATAAAACATTCCCCCTCTACCCTTACCTGCTACAAGGGTAACAGGCCTTA
This sequence comes from Anodontia alba, assembly GCA_964016985.1. NCBI lineage: Eukaryota > Metazoa > Mollusca > Bivalvia > Lucinida > Lucinidae > Anodontia > Anodontia alba. Next base: position 7,659,929 of record OZ024823.1, on the reverse strand, counting down.
CCCAATTGTAAGCCAATATCAGTTGGACGCCCTGGTGACGTAAGATACATGACACCTTCGCACCACCCGACCACCCCGGCACTAGATGGAGAAATTCCTACTATATCATGCTTATGATGACAAGAAGCGGTTCCTAATACTGCACTGCACATCACCTCACTACAGCATTAAGTTGGTCTAATGACACCTCCATACTGCTTGCAGTCTCGTGTTCAGTGCCAAGTTCTAGACACTGACCTTTTGCCCCACCTCCACTATCTTACAGTATGCATGTGTTCCAAAGCAAACACAAATCAACCATTTAATAGCTATATAAGGCAAAGTTACTAATTTGCCGTCTTTTTTTTTTTAATTAAAAAGGCGACATACCCCATGCAAAAGTCATAAAATAGTTATGTAACTTTTTCTATGAGGACTCTATAATGTAAGAGCCTTGCATTTTAAGTTTCAAATCAGTCCTACAATGACATTAGAAGTTTTTAATCAAAATGTCTCTCAATAGGACAATTTCTAATTCAGCAAGGGGCCATAATCCATGCAAAATGCACAGCAGATTAGTGTTAAAAGTATACAATTTCTTTGTAAGATAATAGGCTAGTATTTCAAGTTTCAAATCAATCCCCCAAAGATGACACAAACCAAAATGCATCTAAATGGGACAATATCAAAGTCGGAAAGGGGCCACAATCCATGCAAAAGTGTAACAGAGTGATAATACTTGTTCTATAATTCTCAGATAAATAATATCCTGGGCTACTATTTCAAATTTTAAGTCAATCGGCAATAATGTCAAAACAGATGAATCAAAATGCTTCTGAATAGGACAATATCTAAGCCAGAAAGGGGCCATAATCCATGCAAAAGTCAAAACAAAATGATGTTACTTGTTCTACAAGTTTTCTGCAAGATAAATGATTAGTATTTAAAGATTTAAAGTTCAAAATCAATCCTTCAAAGATAGCAAGACTTATGAATCAATATGCATCTAAATCCGACATTTCCTAAGTCAGAAGGGGCCATAATCCATGCTAAATACATAACAGAGTCATAGCACTTGTTCTACAAAATCTCTGCAAGATAACAGGCTAGTATTTTAAGTTTCAAATCAATCCTTCAATGAAACCAGAAGTTATTTATCAAAATGCATCTAAATGAGACACTTTTTAAGTCAGAAAAGGGACATAATCCATGCAAAATGCATGACAGAGTGATGGTACTTATTCTACATATTCTTTGTAAGGTAACAGGCTAGTATTTCAAGTTTCAAATCAATTCCCAAAGATAACAAGAGTTATGAATCAAAATGTATCTAAATGGGACAAACCATGTTAGATAAACAATCCTGTTATATCCAAAATTGATACTTATCACAAAAACTAATGACAATAAGTGAAGTCCTATGAATTAATCCAGATTTCCGTACAATGGTCGTACATTGTTGTGTTTGGTGGAGTTCTTGGTTTCAAACATTTAAAGATGTTTAGCTACACATGTAAAAGTAAATACAAGACTAGAACGTGTTCGTAGCAGTATACTCAAAACCCTTTCCACTTGGTGCCACCAACATAGTTTGGACTGTCTTACCTTCTTACAATCTGTCTGAGAGTATCAAGATGTTTCTTGAGGTATTCTGTTCTACTGTCACCTGTCATTTCAAAGTCATCCTCCTGAAGGGCTATGCCATCATGAAGATTCAACAACATAGGGCAGTCCTGTTGCTCAATACCAGGATCTAAGATATCTTCGGGATCCACCTGAAAGATCAGATATATCCTTAACCATTATCATCCTTTCGGCAAATTGAGCAGATAGCAAATTGATGACATTTTTTTTCAAGTAAATAGGCTTTAACATTTCAAGCAAATTGTTTCCTGTGGAGATAATTTGCATGAATAATAAAGCCTGTTTTCTGGGAAAATAAGAAAAATATTTCAAAATGTTGTCTGCTGAAAATTAGGTCAGGGTCACCAAAATTTCATTAGTTCTTTGTTATGTCCCAATTATATATCCATGAAAATTTGGTATTAAAAGAATCCAACCACTGGTTCATAAGATATTGTGTAGACAAATAAGTGTCACGCTGACGCCAATGCCAATGGAATCTGTACAAAAATGTTATGTCCCCTTCCTCTAAGGTGAAGAAGGGAGTAGGGGGTGGGAGGTGAACATAATGAAAGAAGGAAAACTGACCTGATTCCACTGATACATTCTCTGTGGATTCTGAGTTTCACATGACTCTCTTCTTTTCTGAATCAAACTGTAAATAGAGAATGGGAAATTAACCCTTAAAGTGCTAATCACAATCCCAGCAGATGACCAGATTTATTTTCATCTTTCAAAGAAATATGGCTTAACATTTCATGTGAATAATCTGCCTAGCAGACAATTCACATGAGATGCCTTATTTTCTCTGAAAACAACAACAAAAAGAACAAAAAAAAAAAAAAAATAAAATAAAATGTCTTCTGCTGCCAATTTGCTTAGGTTTAGGAACTCTATCATGGTCATATTAAATTTCATTCCAGTTGCATTATTAACCCTTAAAGCGCCAAGAAAACCTGCATCTGAAAATATCATCTGTTTATGCAAACTTTTCAAACCTATTTTTGCATACAGGCAAACAGTGTGGACCCAGATCAGATTGGTCCTAAAGGAGCAGTCTGATCTGGGTCCACATTGTTTGCAGAAGTGACTTTTAAAGTATCCAGCAGAAGACAAAGCAGACGACAATAGTTGTGATTGGCGTTTTAAGGGTTAAATATCGATTCCACTACCAAGATAAGTAGCAGAGTCAATCACAAAGGACCCTTATTAGGAACTGATACACTTTCAGGGGAGGTAACACTTTCAAAATTGTTTCGCCTCTCTTCTGGAAAGGGGTCTCCTCTAAAAGGAAAGAACTTGCTCCCCTTGGTGTTTAGGGAATATGGGGACAGCAAACTTTTCAAACCTATTTTTGCATACAGGCAAACAGTTAGGACCCAGATCAGACTGCTCCTAAAGGAGCAGTCTGATCTGGGTCCACACTGTTTGCAGAAGTGACTTTTAAAGTAACCAGCAGAAGACAAAGCAGATGACAATAGTTGTGATTGGCGCTTTAAGGGTTAAAATATCGATTCCACTACCAAGATAAGTAGCAGTCAATCACAAAGGACTGTTATTAGGAACTGATACACTTTCAGGGGAGGTAACACTTTCAAAATTGTTTTGCCTTTCTTCTGGAAAGGGGTCTCCTCTAAATAGAAAAGAACTTGCTCCCCTTGGTGTTTAGGGAATATGGGGACAGCAAATGCTCAAACCACTCTGCCCATCTTTGCAGTCTAATCAAAGCCTCCACTGACCATTTACAGAATTACAGGGTACTGTCACATAGCAAAGTCCCTTATCAGATCTTTAGTGTTTATATATGCCTTGAAGAGGCCTTTTCTCATGAACCAGTTTTTGTTCCTGTATTCAATAATTCATGGTTTGTGAACTCAGCCAGCAAACTACCAAATATTTATGATTATATCAAATTCAAAACAAAACTTAGCTTAACCCTGGTCCTGCTGAACCTGGGTATGCCTTGCCTTTGCAGTAGATCCAGATCAGTTGGCTTCTGCCACTGATCTGGATCTGCCCTGTTTGTCATCAAGTATGTGAATTTGTAACAACAATCAAGTAAATCTAATGGCTGAAAATTTAAGTTGGCATTTTAATTAATTCAGTATGGCAAGGGTTAAAACACTTTATAAAATACACATTCCCACATCAGTCTGAGCAGGACAAACACTGTTTGCATACCCTGACCCAACTATTCATTAAAGCACACTGGTCTGGGTATTACTAGTTCAAATATGCATCAAGACAGATTATTTCCCTGATATCAGATAAGTGCTGCCACACTCTACAGTTACATTCATTCCACTAAAAAACACACAAACAAAATGCATAAAACATTATTCAAAATCAGACTGTAGACTTACTAAACTTTACCACTCTCCAAGCAAAGTCAGCAGATGAATAATTGATGACATTTTTGCTAGCACAGCTTTGACATTTCATGCTAATCATCTCCAAATGAGACAAGCTGCATGAAATTTCAAAACATTTTTTCATGGAAAACATAAGAAAAATATTTCATAATGTCTGCTGAAAGTTTACCGAGGTTGCTAAGCATTAAGATAGAAAAATTTCACTGCATTACTCACTCCATGAGTTTTTTCCGAGCAGATTCTTGGATTTTGTAGACAGCATCTGGTCCCCAACTTGTTACTGATGCCTGGCTCCCAATTGCTATGTTCACAGCCATACGAACACCATTGATCTGTGATATAAAACCACCATATAACTACCTATGTAAAGTTTCAATTATTTGCATTACAGCAAAATCTACCGTATTCGACCTAATTAGCGCACTGTGTGCTTAGGTTTTTCAAAAATAACTAGAAAAACTTGTAGTAAAATCTCCTAATACGGGTACAATTTAAAGAAAGATCAGCAGAGAACTTCATGAGGGGCGTATTTGATGATACGTATGCAATATTTTTCTGACTTTCTTTATAAAAGTATATGTTGTTGGTATTCATTTGAATTGCCTCAACTTGTCGAGGCAATTCAAATGAGTACCAACAACATATGTTTTATAAAGAAGTCGATAAAAGTACACTGGCTGTAATCTAAATACTAACTGCTTGACTGTGAGCTTATAGGAGCATGTGCGGTAATTAGGTAGAATACGGTATATGAAATAATAAACATGTTAGAACATAACCAGCCTGTTCAGCTGAGCAGCTTGGCATTAACATTATGAAAACTGATTGAGAAATAAGAAAGTTATTGGGCTTTGAACATCTAGAAAATGATGTCATGAATGCTGCCTTTTATTATTAGTGATGTCATAATCACTGAAACAACCCATTTATGCCAAATGAACTCTTCTATGTTAACTCTTTCGACAGGTCCATTTCGTATATGGGAATATCTGTTTTCATTATTACCATGCTTTATAGAAATTCCTATATTTAATGCAAACAGTGTAGACCCTGGTAAGACACCGCATTTTGTGGCATCTGATCTGAGGCTACACTGTTTGCCAATGTCCCTTTTATGGGATGCTAGGGTTTAAATAAATTACGCAAAACTTAAATAAATCATATCAGAAACAATACTTAATTGATATATACCTGTAAATGTGTTCACTTGCATATAAATGATAAGTCAGTTCATGTATGCAGCATATTTCTGTCAACAGACTGTTTTTGTTTGTAGTACAAAAATTAAATAGCTAATTATATATTTAAAATGGTAGTGTCCACGCTCAAAGTTATAATAAATGTAAACTACAATATTTTCTATTTTCTCAACCAATTTTGATCAAACATGCTCATACTTATTTCTTAAAGCCAAATATTTTAAGACATGTATATCCTTTAGTTGGTCTTACCATTTAACCCTTAAAGCGCCAAGAAAAACTGCATCTGAAAATGTTGTCTGTTTATGTCGTCTGCTGAATATTCTTGCAGACTTTTCAAACCTATTTTTGCATACAGGCAAACAGGGTGGACCCTGATCAGACTGCTCCTAAAGGAGCAGTCTGATCTGGGTCCACACTGTTTGCAAAAATAACTTTTAAAATCACAAGCAGATGACAAAGCAGACGACAATAGTTGTGACTGGTGCTTTCAGGGTTAAATATAACTGAAGCATGGAAATGATGAAATGGTCACTGAGATCTGCTCACACTGTATAGCTGTAAGACTACTTCAAACTTTATAAAACAACAACAACATTACAAAGCATGATACCAAGAGTAGATCATGCATTTTATTTTATGAAGTTTTACCTTGTAGATATCCTCAAGGTCAATCTTTACATCAAATGGGAGTTCAATATCATTATCCGGCAGTGCAGCACGACCAGTATGAGGATCAACTCCCAACCCACAAATGGCACCAATGTATCTTGTCTTCTTTGGATCAACTCTGAAAATGACATGATGACAGAATGCTTAATGCTTTAATAGCATACTGGCTAAAAATTTCAACAGATGACAAATTGAAATACGTATTTATCTTATTTTTTCCCAGGTAGCAGGTTTTGACAGTGCATGCAAATTGTGTCCAATGGGGACAATTTGCATGAAAGTTCGAATCTTGTTTTCTGGGAAAAATAAGAAAAACATAAATTTATTTGTTTGTGTTGAGGTTTTACGGCCCAGTAAACCCAATGGGGTCATGTCGAGCATGGTCAGCTTAATATCAATTTGTAGTCTGCTGAATTTGCCCAGAGAGTGGTAAAGATTAAGATTATTTGATCACTATTAAAGAAACACAGAGGCAGAATGTCTTTGATTTACTCACACTTTGGTTTACCAGAACTAATGGTACATGTATATGTTTGAAAATGCACTGATTTTACTGATTTTACCAGTGGAACTTCCTGATAGATATTTTAGTGTGTTTAATTGCTGCTCATTAATCTAACATTATTTCCACTGTTAGTTTCAAGGGAGAGGTCATAATTCTGGTGATAGAGTAGGACAATTTCTTTGCACAACTAACACAGCAAAGGTACCCATTCAAGTTGTCTTGTCAAGTAGGTTTTAATAAGAAGTGTCAATAAGCACTGCTTATTAGATATGCCCTCCCTCCCCCTGCATGGTAATGACTGCCTTCTGATAATTTTGCAAAGTAAGAAGCAAAAATCAAAATGTAAGGGATGGACAACTTGAAAACAGTATACCTCCTACCCCACAAACAGAGTTTGCAGGGGGTATAATGAAGGCTCATATCATGTTTTTTGTACACGATTATGAAAACAACTTAAACACCATATTTAGCCTAAATATTTGGCAAGACATGCCTTAGCAAACAGGACAGACTCATAAAATAGAATTTGTTGTTTCTTGCAAACAGAGACAATTTACACAACCTGTCAAATCCTGTTTTCTGGGAACATTAAGCGAGAAAATATTTCAAAGTGCTGTCTGGTGAAAGTTTTACCTAGTATGCTAAGTGTTAACGTACCTGAACTCTGCAACTGGTGTAAAGAGGAGAGTTATAATAGCAGCTAGTCCTGGTATAAGAGGTAGAATTGTAGTGTCCCTTGCAATCATGGAAGATCCAACAGAGTTCAAACCAACAAATCCAGCACACAGTAACCTCATGTGGGGGTCATGGGGCTCATCATCAATAGCAACAGAGTTTACACTGTCAGGATCTATCTTTGCTGCCCTGAAATAAAGACAAACATCAAACTGCTTTACACACACGCATTTAATCCTTACAATGCTGACTTTGTTTTGTGCCTACTGCAACCAGCTAGTGGTTGTTTCTTTTACCAATAAAATGCTAATGGGTACCCATGTTTAGCAGTGAATTAAGTGCTAATTACCCAATAACAAGAGGGCCAAGATGGCCCTGCATCGCTCACCTGATTACCAGACAAGTTTGAGTCAACTGACCTTTCGGTTCAAGAAAAGAAGTTCAATATTGATTTTCAAGATGGCGGCCATCTTGGATTTCCAATCAGAATGATTTTAGTTACTTTTGATCTACAAGTCATCTTAATACTTCCAATGAAGTTTGAGTCAATTGCCCCATTGGTTCAGGAGAAAAAGTTGAAAATAGATTTTCAACATGGCTGCTAGGGCGGCAATCTCGGATTTCCGATCAGAATGATTTTAGCTATTTTTGATCTACAAGTCACCCAGATACTTCCTATCAAATTTCGTGTCAATGGGCCTTTCTATTCAGGAGAAGTTCACAATAGATTTTCAAGATGGCAACTGTGGCGGCCATCTTATATTTCTGATCGGAACGATTTTAGCTATTTTTGATCTACAAGTCACCTTGATGATTCTTACCAAGTTTCAAGTCAGTTGGCCTTTCGGTTCAGGAGAAGAAGCAAAAAATAGCTTTTCAAGATGGATGCCATGGTGGCCATCTTGGATTTTCGATCGGAATGATTTTAGCTATTTTTGATCTACAAGTCACCCCGATGCTTCCTACGAAGTTTCGAGTCAGTTGGCCCTAGGGTGTAGGAGGAGTAGGCTTTTAAATCAATTGTTGACGCCGCAGACTTCGTGCTCAGATGAGCCCAAAATACATAAAACTTTTAACAAGAAAAACTCCTAACGGCATTATGGAGGGGTTTTTCAAAAAATTTACTCAAAAGGTAAACCTATGACATCAGGGGAGACAAGTACATAACAAAGAAAGTGAGAGTTGTCTTTCTTGCACGTGATAAGCCTACTGGTCCTCCTCTCCATCCCTACCAAATATGAAAGCAATCCACTGAAGAATAAAGGTAACATATAACTTTGAAAAAAGGTTAACCAAAAGGTAAACCTGGGATGACACTCGAAGCCCGCCCACCCTCCCAGCTGGTCTTTACTATTTTAAAGGATGGATTTTTGGAAAAACCCATCCAAAATGTTTGCACATTGATTTTCCTACAAGAAGATATAAATTTTGTCCGCTTTGGCCATGAAATCATATCTTAAGCATAAGCTGAACCATAAGCCTGTATTCAGCAGCCACATTTTTTGTGACTTTATAGCCATTATAATTAAGTGTATATGTTGTTTATCTTATTGGTTAAACAGAAATGGGATCAGAATTCAATGTATAATCCAATACAAAGCAGTTGTAAAGAACACAATCTATTTGCTTTTACAAAACATTTTTTGGATATAAAACAAACCTGGTGGCATTCAGAAAAAAAACAGACAGTGCCACCAAGTGTGCCCATACATGCACACATGCATGCATGTACACACACACGACAAAGAAGCACAGGTAGATGTGAGTCTTCTCTAAGAACATTTGAATCAGGACACCCATTATATGGCAACTTACCTTAGCCTACCAACATTGGTTAAACTGTAGAAGTTCATTTCATAAGGACTGGAAGGGCCTGTCAGAGTTTTCTGTAAAAAATGAAGCAACATATGAAATATGGTGCCCGTTATACAATATCATATCTAATGTAAATATTCCAACAGCTATGCCAAAGTCAACAGTCCATGAAAATATAATAATTAAGCGAAAATGAAACTTTGGAGACTTATGGAGACATTAACCAATTTTAAACTGAATCCTTCACACTATATATTGGATGAGTCCAATTTCAATTTCAGGTATGTCAGGCTATGTGATTTAGATACTCCTAGAAAAAAAATGACTAAACTATTTGCAGACAGAGGAGGCATCGGATCTGGGTCTGTACTGTTTGCCTATTACCCTTTTAGAGATTTCCAGACAACAATGGGTAGGCAGCACTTCAGGTAAGGTGAGTATTTGAAGACAACTGACCTTATGATACATGAGGTCTAAAAAGTGAATGTCAAACAGTGTATACCCTTATCAAACTGCAATGATTTTTCTTAAACTTTCAGGATAAATGTGGTAAGGACTGTGATGTTTGTTTGTTTGTGTTGAGGTTTTATGGCCCAGTCAACCCAATAGGGTCATGTCGAGTGTGGTCAGTTTACCTAACCACAGGTTAACTGGGCTGGCTTAGTCCTCTAAGCGGTTAACCAGTATTGTGTACATACTGTGGTGTTTGAATATTTAGACTATACTATATTTATGGTAGACATCGAATATTTCCCCAGTCAACAAGAAACTGTCACTCGATATCAGCACACATACTGGATATTACACACTTACTCGGAAGCCTTCAAATGTTACTGTTACACGACATCACTTTTGATGATGTGTTAGGGCAATAGGGTCATGCCAAAATTTCTAATGCATTTGTGCAGGCTCTGAATTTTTTTTTATAAACTAGAAATGTGTCTACAGTACATGGATTCCCCCGCTGTGGGGTACCTGACTATAAAACTGCAAAATTCTACCTGGTACAAATGCCTTAACCTGAGTCTAACATGATCACGTACGTACATACACACATTCGTACAGAAGGACGTACATTCGTACGCACGTACAGAAAACCGAAAAACTATATGTAGAAATGCCTGAGGTTATAAACAACTGACAATGATGCAAAATATTTATCGTTACATGTATATAGCTATTGCATTTGAAGTGGTGAATACTGCCCCTTGTTGGGGTATCAAAGGCTGCTTACAAGCTTGCATCCTTTAATACCCCAACCCAGGACAATAATATTAACCAATATCAGTGCAATAACCCTGTATGTTCTATGCACCAAAGCATGCATTACAGATACTCATATTATTATCTCTATTATCTGGAAATGTGTAATCTGACCGCATTTACATGCAGGCTACTTAGGATCTTTGCTGTCTTAGCTGCATATAAAAATTACCTTTAAAGTGCGAATCACAACTGCAGCAAAGACAGTTTGATTTGTTTTTGTATTTTCAACTGAAAATAAGGCTTGGCATTTCATGTGATTCCCTTAGGAGATAGTTTACATGAAGTGTCAAATCCTATTTTCTAGGAAAAAAAAGAAAAAAATATTTCCAAGGGCAATCTTTTTGACGTTTACTTTACTACACTGCAACTGGTATTAGTGCCCTGTGGCGGCGGTAGAACGTCTCCCCGTACTTTACCATAGTGCAGATCATATTTCATTTCCTTTGGGATCATTAGACCCATTGTGGTATATTTGCTCATGTATACACTAGAGGGCATAAGCAGTGTTGCAAACTTCATTATTGCTTATGAAGAGTCTCAATAACACTGAGACTCCAATTTCTTATCTGTAGTGTGTTCTTTGTTTCCAAAGGCAATCTTTTTGACGTTTATTTTATTACACTGCAGCTGATGTTTGTGCCGTACATCAACACAGTGCAGCTTATATTTCATTTCCTTTGGGATCTTTGGCCCATTGTGGTATATTTGAAATGGAGTTCTGCTCATGTATATGCTAGAAGGCGTAAGCAGTGTTGCAAACTTCATTACTGCTTATGAAGAGTCTCAATAAAACCGAAACTCCCATTTTCTAATCCATAGTGGGTTCTTTGTTTCCAAGGGCTATCTTTTTGACGTTTATTGTTATCTGCTGAAAATTTTACCCAGCATGCAGAGTGTTAAGGGTTAATGTTTGTCTGCTACATTGCCACCAATTTAATTCTGCTTTAGAAGACAGTTGCACCTAATTATTTACCCTCTGCATGCTTCACCTGCAGACAACAATACAAGACATTCTTATTTTTCCCTGAAAATCAGGCTTAATCCTTACTATTTAAATTGCAGACATAACTGATATTTTTGAGAACAGTGCAGATACAGATTAGATAAGCTGCCTCATCAAGATTTACATTGCTTGCGTTTTCTGGTTTTGATCTTTGACAGACACAGCTATTTGGAATAATGGATGGGTCCAAAGACATGAGACCATATCAGAAAGTTTAGGGTGGAAGGTTTAATATTTGAGCCCTTAAAACAGAAATAATAGAATATTATATAAGTGACCTGCATTGACCCTAATGAGCCTGAGCACCAGCACAGTCTGATCAGCGTCTATGCTGCTTGAAAACAGTCTTTAAAATCCATATATTATCAGGAATACTGATGAGGCCATGCACATGCATGTGCTGATCTGGGTCAACCCTGTTCACATATGTTGTTAACCCTTAAAGCGCCAATCACAACAATTGTCGTCTGCTTTGTCTTCTGCTTGTGATTTTAAAAGTCATTTCTGCAAACAGTGTGGACCCAGATCAGACTGCTCCTTTAGGAGCAGTCTGATCTGGGTCCACACTGTTTGCCAGTATGCAAAAAATAGGTTTGAAAAGTTTGCAAGAATATTCAGCAGACGACATAAACAGACGATATTTTCAGATGCAGTTTTTCTTGGCGCTTGAAGGGTTAAGTTAATTTTTATAAGAAGCAGATCCTTTCATGTAAATCAGCTCCAAAACTGGAAAAAAGTTTAAACTATTTTCTACTGTTATTTAAATTCAATGTGAATTTCGGATAAACTCTTTCAACCCTAAACTTCTGAAGTGGACTCTTTTATTATGTTTTGATTTTGGACATGTCCACTGTGGCAAACAGGACTACCATTCTGACAAAATGGCTTGTAATGCACCATCTCACCTAGTCTATCATGTGCAAAGGTACATTGTCTGTTTTGGTCTGCCTAAAAGGGTTTAATAGATAAAATCATAAAAGATCTATTGCTATACTCTTTGTCCTTTCTTTTTGTGTTCTCCTAGATGAGTATCAGCCAGTGACACTTGTAACCAGTCTATCTGTCCTGATAATTGATCTTCCTGTCTACCACGCCTGGACTGGTTCCTAGTCTTCTGATACTCCACTTCCCTCTGTTCATGATTTTGCTAGAAAATAAAAGTAGAAAATAAATATGATAACAGTTTTACACAGCTCCAGATATGGTAAATGTCCTAAAATTTTGTACACCAAAGTATCTGACAAATTTGCATATGCAAACAGTGCAGACCCAGATCAGACTGCTCCTGAAGGAGCAGTCTGATCTGGGTCTACACTATTTGCTATTCCACAAGGTGTTTTAAGAAACACTGCATAAAAAGCAAAGTTTAGGTCAAAAAAGTACAAAATAAAGTGTTCAAAATTTTAGGACATTTACCATATGACATTATTTCCCATCTGATTAGTACTAATTTTTCACTTATTTTTCCACAAAAACTTCTTTTTCCTTCCGCTTATGTTTTAATTTAGTCCAGAACTTGCAGAAAATGAACGAACACCATTCTGAGCAATAGCAGTTGTGACTGATCTCTGCACAGACTAAATAGGGATTCTGCTTTTGCCAGTACATTTTTCAGTAATTGGCTTCTTTCTCGCAACTGACTTGCAGATGCTTAGACAGAACTCGGATTATTCTATTTGCCTATACTTTATCTGACCTTTTTTAATGCACATACCCCTATAAGCACGCAGTCAAGTAATTTCGTAGTCTTCAGATTAAAATCCTTGTCCTGCTGAACCCGGATATACCCTGTCTTTGCAAACAGTGTAGATCCAGATCAGTTGGCAACTGATCTGGACCTGCACTGTTTGTCAGTAAGCATATGAATTTGTATTAACAACCTGGAGCCAGTACTCTGATTGGCTGAAAATTAGAAGTGAGCGTGACATCTTAATTTATTCAGCAGGACAAGAGTTAAAACCCGTGTACTTCTATCTACTTCTATATAAAAGCATATGTTGCATATGTTGTGGATGCTCAATGGGATTGTCTTAACTTGTTGAGGCAATTCGAATGAGTAGCCACAACATATGTTTTTATAAAGAATCAAATAAAAATACTGCGAAAGCATCATTACATAGGCTCCTTGTGAAGCCCTTTGCTGAGCTTTCATTAAAGTGTGCCCCTTATTAGGTGGATATTTTAGTACAATCTTTTTTCCAGTAATTTTGAAAAAAAGTAAGTGTACAGTGCAGTAATTAAGTTTGATATGGTTTTTGTTTGTGTTGAGGTTTTACGGCCCAGTCAACCCAATGGGGTCATGTCGAGCGCAGTCAGTTTACCTAACCACACGTTTACTGGGCAGGCTTAGTCCTCTAAGCGGTTTACCAGTATTGTGCACATTCTTCCCCCAGAAACTGACAACTGCCCTTCTTGAATCAGCAGAAGGGAGAGAATGACTGTAGAAAATATTTCACAATCAAGCTCTACGAAAGAATGTTGCCAACCTCGGTGGGGGTTGAACCCGCGACCTCCTGGTCTCCAGGCGGACGGCTCATCCAACTGAGCCACCGAGGCCGAAGTTTGATATGGTAAAGGCTGTTTTCTCGTTTCAGCTCAAATGGTAACTTACCTTAGAGAGACCACTCTCCTCTCTTTCGTCAGCAAATCCTAGCTCAACAAGAGTCTGATTCACATAGAATTGTCCTCTTTGTGTGACTTGGATCAGCTCCACTCGTAGTACTCCATGTACAATAGAATATGGCTGGAAAAAAAAAAAGTACATCATACATGTAATTAGGAGAGGCAACGTCAGAACACTTACCTTCGGACATGTGGGCCCAGCAAAGCTTCAGATCAGCCTGCGCATTCATGCAGCCTCATCAGAATCTTCACTGACACAATTAGACAACAAAGACTGACTGCATGGATGCCCAGGCTGATCTCCAGACTTTTTCTCATCCAAAAAGTACTGATATTTTTCTTATTTCTTCAAGAAAACATATGTTGTTGTACTTATTAGAAGCACCTCAGTGAGGTCTTCTAATGAGTACCCACATGTTTTCATGGAGGAATAAGAAAAATATTATGTGGATTCCCCGTCTTACCTGGAGCTATGTTAAGAACCTTAATATATTAGATGTTAAGATACCGAAAAAAGAAAGAGGAATAAACAAGAACCCTTGCCATACTGGGTAGATTTACAGGCTGATGTAAGTCTTTGCTGGTCACACAGGTCTCATCATAGGTTTTGTCGTGCATTGGCTCTTATATTTTCTCACACTCTGGCTCATTTATATTCATTTATAGAAGAGGTTAAGGTGTCCCATAGCCTTACCATACGAGGAGCTGAGGGAGTTACAGCCCACCACGTCTTGGGCCCAAACCTCTACTTCTGCTGCCTTTACTCATTCATTGCTGTATGAACAGAGTTTTTCAGTCAATAGTCTGAGCGAGGCTCCAACACGAAACCTTCAGTAATGTAGTCAAATACTGTACCTGCTCTGTTACAACCCCTCATAGTATTACCGGTCATTTTATCTCCACAGAAAATATATATGATATACAGTCGAACCTCAATGGCTCGAACACCGATGGCTCATTTACCATGGCTAATTCGAACTCGTTTTTGAGTCCCTACAAAATTCTTCTGATAGATCAAGAAAACAAATATTTAGGGTTATTTTCTTATTTTATCATGATGAGTGTACTCATTAGAATTACCTCATCGAGGCAATTCTAATGAGTACACTCAACATACAATCATTGTGTAGAAAATCGAAAAAATTTCCCTAAATTATCGCTATTTGCTTCCTGAACTGGTGCCATGATTAACCCTCAGTGGCTCAAACTACCCATGTCTCGTATCAATTTCCATGGTCCCAAAGATGTTCGAGCCATTGAGGTTCGACTGTAATAACAAAAGACACTCAAATAAATGTTTTTCTTATGTTCCTCAACCCAGAAATATTGCAATTTTTCTAATTTCATCATATAAACATGTTGTGGGTACTCAATAGAAGTTCCTCCTGTTTTTTGTGGAGAAATAAGAAAAATGTTTACCAAATACCCCTCTTATATAAAGCTATGTCATGTAGAACATACATACCCTGGCAATGAGTCTACACTGCTGATTGAGCGTCATCTGTTTGAAAACATTTGTAGCTTCTGCGGTCCAATTGCCATCTGGACACTTGATTGGAGATGGTCGAATCCTGATTAACTGACATTCAAATGCCTATTACAAAATAGAAAAAACAGGCCACTGCATCACAACTATGAAAGAAATTTTAGCATGCATCAACAAATATGTACTAAACATACATGAAACTTCCAACATCCATAACTTCTCAGGAAGCTTTTTCTGGCTATTTTTGCACCAAGGTTATTTCAAAAAGTATTCAAAAATTAAAAACAAATTATGCTCAATCCTTACTACAAGCTATGAGATGATGTTGCTGAAATCACAGCTACAAATAAAAGTACAGTAAAATTCCACAATTAAGCTTAACCCTTGTCCTGCTGAATAAATTAAGATGCCAAGCCCATTTCTAATTTTCAGCCAATCAGGTTACTTGATCCGGGTTGTTGATATAAAATCACATACTTAATGACAAACAGTGCAGATCCAGATCAGTTGGCTTCTTCAGAAGCCAACTGATCTGGATCTACACTGTTTGCAAAGGCAGGGTATATCCGGGCTCAGCAGGACAAGGGTTAAGACAACCTTTGGTACTGCCTAAAAGTGGTCTTATTAGCGGGGTGGTCTTCATATTGAATGCAGAACATAGCTCCAGATAACGTGCTTTTTTCAACCCAAAAGTACTAATATGTTTCTTTTTTCTCCACAAAAAAATATGCTGTGGTACTCATTAGAAGAGTCTCGCTGAGGCACTTCTACTGGGTACCTCAACTAATTTTTTTTTTAGGAGAAATAAGAAAAATATTATGGGGATAACCCCTCTTATCTGGAGGTGAGAAGAATAACAAGAAAAACCAATTTGGTCTTAATAGCAGAGTGGTCTTATTTTCAAGTGGTCTTAACAGCGGAATTTTACTGTAGTAGTCATATAAATATTCTTCATATTTCTTCACGAAAGCATGTCATGGTACGCAGTGAGCCACTTCTAATGAGAAACTACAACATAAGTTTTGTGGAGAAATAGGAAAAATATTAATTTTTTGTTTGAAGCTAGAAATGTGTCCAAAAGACACGGATGCCCCCGCCTGAAAAACTTAAATGCAAATTGCTAATGCAGGATGCAGAGACAGGCGGACTGACAAGGGTAACAGTATATGCCCTTTCCATCATTCTTCGAATGGCGGGGCATAAAAGTGCTTTATCTGATGTGAAATCTATTGAAAACTCTGATGTACAAGTATAAAAAATAATTTATTTGCAAAGTATCAGTTTGATCTTCTCTAATGATAAATTATATAATGCATACTGTAATTATCTGAAATAATTTGACACTGTAATGTCATATTGTACATATCCTAACTCTGTAACAAAGGCCTCTGACTAACTGTTAACTGTTAAGAGCTGTCTAAATAGCAAACAGCAGTTATTCTGGGTTTCTAAGTTTGCTCAGGCAAGTCCATCCCAATATTTTGGGTAAAATTAATGGCTAGTTTAAGAATAAGTATGATTTTCCAAATAATAAGCAAGACACATTGTTTTTCTCCTGCTTTTTATCTATTTCAACCCTTCATATTTTACTCATTACTCATTGCTTTTAAACTATCACTAGTTTCCTTTGATGATAAGACTACCTGCACAAATTTCCCCATTGGAGTGGGGGATCAATGAAGAGAGAGAGAGAGAGAGACAGATACAGACAGACAGACAGAGATAAATAAATAATATTTGCATTACAAAATACACACAAGCACAGAATGAGAAGGTTGAACAAACTATATACATGTATCACATGCCTCTTCAGTAGTTTGTTTGTGTTGAGGTTTTACAGCCCAGTCAACCCAATGGGGTCATGTCGAGCGTGCTCAGTTTACCTAACCACACGTTTACTGGGCAGGTTTAGTCCTCTAAGCAGTTAACCAGTATTGTGCACATTCTTTCGCCAGAAACTGACAACTGCCCTTCTTGTATCAGTGGAAGGGAGAGAATGACCGTAGAAAATATTTCATGATCAATCTCTACGAAAGAATATTGCCGACCTCGGCGGGGGTCGGACCTGCGACCTCCTGGTCTCCAGTTGCACGAGCATCCAACTAAGCCACCGAGGCCGGCTCTCTTCTGCCTGTACAGAAAGTTGCATTGCAAATGGAAAGCGCAGAGAAGTATAAAAAACAGGTGACCTAAAAGCATCTTGAAGCAGGTATCATTATATTACATACTTTCAGGGAAAACAACTCCTGTCAAAATAGTTTTTACCTCCTTTCTGAAAGGGGTCTACTCTGCAAAGAGAGAATTTGCTCCATGTGGGAGCAAATTCTTTCCTCGCAGAGTAGACTCCTTTTAAGAAGGGGGTTGGAGTGAAGGAAGCAAACAAGAAGTCTGAAAAGCTGTCTCCTGAAACAAGAAATTTGCCAAATGGCTATGTGACTGCTACAGAGCTAAACACTGGCTTTAAAAGTAGGTCAAGGTTACTAATGGTTGATGGCAGTGGACAGGGTGCATCATGGCAGATGTGTGTATGAAGTTTCATTAGCCTACAAGAATTGGTTCTTGAGAAACAGAGCTAAACACCACAGCGACTTAACATGGTTGATGCCGATACCAATGGCGGTGCTGGAAAGTGATCCCGATGTCCCTCCTGCTTGCGACAAAAATGGGAAAATCTGCTAAGTTTATTCGGTCCCCTTAATTGTCTCCACCCTTACATTACCTGGAATGGTACTTCTAATAGCTGTGATGGTAGCTCTCTCAATTCTTCTATCCCCATTTCACAGGTGTTACCATAGTCCACATAAAATACCTGAAAAAATGAGGGACAAAATATTACAGGTATTCATAGCTGTTTATTTGTTGGCCAATACCACTCTCATGGTAAATTCAACAGATGACAAACTGATGACATTTTTCTTACAAACTGATGATATTTTTCTTATTTTTGCCAGATAATAGGTTTTGATATTTCATGCAAACTGTCTTCTAACAAAAAAAAAAAAAAAAATGAATTTGCACCATAAACTTGCACAAATGGATCAAAAGACTGGCTGATACCTACAAACTCATAGCTTCAGATGGCACCTTTTTTTTTTACTTATTTTCATCTTAATGGTACTGATATTTTTCTTATTTCTTCATGAAAACATATGTTGTGTGTACTTATTCATCACAAAAACATACCTATTATACATGAACCCTTTAAATCCCACTTTTATATAGTAAAACTGGGGTTTACAGGGGTATACATTATTTTCTAATTTCTGCTCAAAAACATAGATTGTGGGTACTTGTTAGAACTGCCTCAGTGAGGCAGTTCTAACAAGTATCCACAATCTATGTTTTGAGCAGAAATATGAAAATATCAGATTTTTTATCTGAAAATTTTTTAGTTTTTGGTGGTAAAATTTTCAATATATTTGAATAGTGTGTTTTCATAATGCAAAGCACCTTGGTGAGGCTCTTCCAATGAGTATGTTTTCATGGAGGAATAAGAAAAATATTATCTGACACCCCCTCTTATCTGGAGCTATGTTAAAAACCTTAAGATATTGGACTTTAAGATACCAAAAAAAGAACCAACCTCTACATAATCTCTGTGAGCCCTGAGTCTTTCATCATATCTCCTCTCGACAGCATGGATCTTAGCTCTGTAATATTCCAGAGTTTCATCCATGAAGGGAGCCACACAGAATAAACCCACTCTCACCACCTGATTCAAAGCCTGGAATACACATATAACACTCATATAAACATAGCTCCAGATAGATGCCATTTTTTTACCGAATAGTACTGATTTCTTATTTCTCCACAAAAATATATGCTGTGGAACTCCACTCATTAGAATTGTCCACAACATACATTTTCCTGGAGAAATAATAAAAATATTATCATTATGTGGTTATCATCTCTTATCTGGAGCTATGTATAAAACTTGATGGAAGTTCAACCTTTTGAACTATCTCAGAAAACTTAAGAAATGACAAACTAACAATAATTTTCTTTTTTTTTCTTTCCCCTAGAGAATGGGGCTTGATATTTCATGCAAACTGTCTCCTTAAGAGATAGTTTGTAAGAAAAGTCAAACTCTATGATAGGAAAAAAAAATAATAATAATAATTGAAAGTTTTGTCAGCTGAAATTTTTAACCAAACAGGCTAAGTAGTAACTGTAGAAATACATGTACAAACATTTCCTCTTGGTAAATAGCAAAGGTCCTGATCAGAGCCCAGTTGTTCAAAACTAACGATGTCGTTAGTTAACGTATCGTTAAAACTTTGATCATTAAATATGGCATATACGCTAATATTTTTGCTGAAAAAATGTGAGTAGCTTTTGCATTTTTTTCAGCAAAAATACTCGTGAATTAGATATTGTACTTACTATAACAGTTAACATTTCGAGCTTGTTAAGCTAGCAACGCTTTGAACAACTGGGCCCAGACTATTATATTTATCCTAAATATTTAGACACTTTAACCTCTTACCATACTTGTGCTTAAGTTTAATGTCCACTTGACTACCCCACTATCTGCTACCAGTACTACCACATTTACCCTAAGTATGCATACACCTTGACTCCTTATTACTATACTTACCCTAAAAATTGAACAAGCCCATTTTATTACGATGCTGACATGTTTAAAATAGTTCTGAATGAGCGGCAAACAGTGTAGATGCTGATCAGACGCCATAGCAATGAAGTAGATATGGGTCTGAAGTGATTAATTAACAAATCATGGCACCACAGTGACCCAACTGGTACAGAAGATGGTGATTGTTTGATGCTTTACGTCCCTTCTTTATGTCCCTTTCAACATTATATAAGTTATATCGAGATAATGGAAGGGTGATAATGAAAGGCTCTGTGCAATAAAAAGCCATATCATTATGAGCTGAATTCTGCCTACAGTGGGTTTCGAACCCAGGACCTCATGATCCTAAGTTGGGAGTGCTAATCACTCAGCCACTGAATGCTTCCCACTGGCTCATAAAGAAAAATCACCCAATCCTGGTAGACTACAACTATTACTGAAAGCCATGAATTTTAAATCTGAATAATTTCACTGGAAGAAAGAAAAGTTTGAATGGGGTTGGCAATAGCTGGTAGTGATTATAATCAATCATCAGTCACTTTTGCCTCTTGTGACTGATGACTGTAAAGAAATTTTGCAGTCGACTGATTGGAAAATTCTATTTGTAGGACCATATTTTGCTCACTTTTGATTTTGATAGGCAAGTGTAAAAAATGAAATACTAAGCTGTCTATTTGGGTCATTTTAGATTTGTGACAAATAACGGCCGAGAAATTTGATAGAAATAGCCTCAAATAAGCATGGCTACGTACAAGGCATTTTTTCAACCAAAAATTACAGATACTTCTTTTATTACTCATGAAAACACATGTGGGTACTCATTAGAAGTGCCTCACTGAGGCACTTCTAATGAGTACCCACATATTTTTCATGGAGAAATAAAAAATATTTTGTAAATACCCTATATTATCTGGAGCTAGGCATAAGCACCTGGAAGAGGTTTAAAATAAGACTGAATATATTTTCTACAAGTCTATTATTAGTCTATGATCAGTGGGTTTTACAAAACCCATATCGACAATGAAATTCTGGCTGATTCCAAAATTTAATAGGTGGAGCAAAATAGATTGCTACACAATGAAGACTTACTTTAAGACTTCTGCCTCTATCCTTGTTGAGAAACTCTTGAACCTGAAAGAGCTGCCTGTAGTTTTCTTCTTCTCCATACTGGGCCCAGAAATGACCACATTCTATTACCTGGAAATGACTTAATCCGTTTTATACTGAATAAACTCCTCCCCACATTAAACATTGGAAGTGTTGAATTTCAATTTTAGGCATACCAGGCTATGTGATTAAGATATTCCTAGAGTTTGTTTGCTTGTGTTGAGGTTTTACAGCCCAGTCAACCCAATGGGGTCATGTAGAGCATGGTCAGTTTACCTAGCCACACGTTTTACTGGGCAGGCTTAGTCCTCTAAGCAGTTAACCAGTATTGTGCACATTCTTTTGCCAGAAACTGACAACTGCCCTTCTTGAATCAGCGGAAGGGAGAGAATGACTAAAGAAAATATTTCATGATCAATCTCCACGAAAGAATGTTGCCGGGGAGCCACCGAGGCCAGCAGATATTCCAGAGAAAATGGCTAAACTATTTGCAAACAGTGGAGAACCTGATCAGATGCCACATTCTTCAGCCTCTGATCTGGGCTTGCACTGTTTGCCAGTTACTCTTTTGGGGTCTCCAGACTTAAATTGGCTAATAACTAACATGATCTAATAGGCAAAAAGCAAAGATTGTGCATTGATAACCTGGTCAAGGTTCTGTATTTGCCCATTTAATTCAATGTATCTAAAAAAATCAAAGAACTAGACAAAGTACCCAGTGGGGCACGTATACCCCTGACCAGTGCTACCGCCAGTTTTTAAAGAGCACAAAGTATGTAGCTTTGACTCTGGAGATGGCAGTTGTATGCTATATGTTATAACATTGAAAAAATTCAATCACACATAATATGAAGCCCTTGACCTCAAAGCTTAGGCACAGGTGCAGGGATTGAGCTAAATAAAACTTTAGCCCTATAACTATCACCATATACCAATGAAATCCATCTGTCTTTATAAGCAAAAATGACATTTGTATAAAAAGTCTGTGACCTTGACTTAAAAGCCATGCCCCAGCTTGGGGATGGTGCCGAAAAAAACTTTAGACCTATATATACCATCATGCTTAATATTAATGAAACCAACAAAAGGGTCTTCATAATATAGTTATATAAATTTTAATGAAAATTTTAAGGTGACCTGCCTACTCAATGCCCTCTACATATCGGTAAAGTATCAAAAAAATATCTCAAAGAATTTTCAGAATTATTGCCCACACAAGATTTAAATAACCAAGGGAGAAAACTGCAGAATGGAGTCAGTCAGAGTGTCATTCTTGAATGTGATATGCCTACTCAATGTCCTCTACATACTGGTGAAGTATCATGAAAAGATCTTAACATGTTTTAAAGTTATGGTTCGCACAAAATTTTTACAATTCTGGAGACAATGGGAGATAACTCATGGACCAAGTCAGTTAGAGTTGTCTTTCTTGTACCTGACACCCCTACAAATGCCCTCTACAACATGACAGTTTCCTGAAAATAGCTCAAAGGGTAGTTAGGAGTTATGGGGTGCACAATAATGCGTTTATGGATAGACAGATGGACGGATGGATGGATGGATTCCATGCTGATAGCTATATCCCCTAAACCTCTCAGTAGGAGGATAACGAAATTCAATAAAAGGTGTTGATGGTATAGCTATATAAACTTAGATGCAAATTTTTTTACTTTTATATGAAATTTCTAAGTCTGTGACCTTGACCTCAAGGTCATATCCCGGGATCCGGATGATGCTGAGTAAAATTCTAGACCTATATCTACCGACATGTAAAATATAAATGAAATTCCTCAAAGGGTCTTGAAGTATAGCTATATAAACATAAACACAAAAAAACTTTTTTTTATGAAAATTCTAAGTCCATGACCTTGACCCCAAGGTTATCCCCTGGGATAGGTTTGGTGCTGAATAAAGTGAAGCCCTATATCTACCATCAGGCCAAATATGAATGAAATCCATCAAAGGGTCTTCATAATATAAGGTCTTATAAACTTTAACGTAAAAATTTTGACCCTAAGACAAAAATAAAGTATGAACGAATAATGCTTCAATGGATGGATGGACAGATGAACAGATGCCTTGCTGATAGCTATATCCACTCAACCTTTCAGTTAGGGGATAATGAAATTTAACAAAAGGTCTTGATGATATTGCTATATAAACTTAAGCGCAAAATTTTTTACTTTTATATGAAAATTCTAAGTTCGTGACTGACCTCTGTCACACCCGGGGTGGGGAGCATGCTGAGTAAGACTCTAGGCCCATATCTACCAACATGTCAAATATAAATGAAATTCCTGAAGGGTCTTAATGATATAGCTATATAAACTTAAACACAAAAATTTTGATTTTTTTATGAAAATTCGAAGTCCATGACCTTGACCCCAAGGTCTCCCCTGGGGTGGGGATGGTGCTGATAAAAACTTTACACCTATATTTACCATCATGCCAAATATGAATGAAATCCATCAAAGGGTCTTCAAAACATGAGGTCTTATAAACTTTAACACAAAAACTTTGACCCTGTGAAGAAAAGACGAAGGAACGGACGAACGGAAAAGCAAAAACTATATACCACCACATACTTCGTATGTCGGGGGTATAAAAACAAGTAGGTTACCACAAGAAATAATTCTACTTGAAGACATAATAAAATTTCAGCAAAAACTGTTTTTTTGCCATGAAAATGTAATCTATGTTGCAACACACACTTTGCCTTTAGTAAGAAATTCTTCATATTATAAAATACTTACCCGGTAATTACTTGGTAAGAATATACATCTAACATTTAACTCGTACAATGCTGTTTTTTTTTTTTTTTTTATTTGCTCTGGGTCTTTTGAGGGGGTACCTTTACCTGAGCAGCTTTTATTTCCTTGTTTTTTAGCAATTATACTGCAACTTTCACATGTGGTGGCTCAACACATAAATTATCATATTTGTGGAACTGCTGTGATCAAGTGACTCCTCATGATAGTGGTCATGTGATAAACCAAGGCCAGTTCACAAAAAAAAAAAAAAAAAAAAAAAAAAAAAAGAATTTCCAAAAGCAGGCTTTCAAGTGCCCTTCATCGAAAAAGTAGGGATAAAGTAGGGCTCAAAATTTTGAAAAAGTAGGGCAAAAGTAGGAATTTCAAACATGAAAAGTAAGGATGTTCTGAGTGTTTTCAGACTTAGAAAAAGATATATGGTAATAAGTTAACAAAGTTTTCTCTGAACAATAAGACTACATTACCACAGAAAGGAAATACCAAAATAAATGTTCCAAAACAGGAGTTACAACTGAAGTAAAATATATTTTATACACTTTTGCATTGTGGCTGCTCAGATTAAGTTGATCTGATTTTTACAACAACGAGTGAGCGAAGTGAGCTCGGAAAAAAATTACAACTTTTGGTCACTTCAAACATTTTTTGACTAAAAAGTAGGGATAGTAGGACATTTTCAGAAAATAGTAGGGAAAAGTAGGAGCACAAAAAAAGTAGGGAAAAGTAGGAATAATAGGAAAAGTAAGGTCCACTTGAAAGCCTGCAAAAGATATGCACAACTTGGGTAAGATTTGATTACTTGTGTGGATTCAGCTCTCATTTGTACATATTTCGGATATTAAGTTCACTGACTGACCTGAATGCAGGCGAACCTATTTTCTACACTTTTTGCCTTTCCATTTAGTATTTTTAAAAATAACTACATAAAAAGCAAAGTTCAGGAAAAAAAAGTATGGAATAAAGTGTTTGAAATTTTAGTCCATTTACTGTACCTCTGTAATACATATTGAGACAATATCTCTGGATGGATCTGGAGGTGGTACATGTACTCCCATCCTTGAGGTACCAGCTTCATGCACCACTTGAGTAGTTGCTGTTAATCTGAAATAACAAAACATGTAAATATACGTAAAATATCAGCAGTCTGTGCCTCAGGTTAATAAGTTCAGACTGATAAAACGCTGATATTTTTCGGACATCCATGAACACCTTATTAATTAGCGCTTGTTTTTTTTTTTTTTCACAGGTCCAAATAAAATTTGGTAGTGATTTTTACACCAAAACATATTTGTGGGTACTCACTGGAATTGTCTTAACAAAGAAAATCCAATGAGTACCCACAAGATATATACATGTTTTGTTTGTTTGTTTGTATTATGGTTTTACTGCCCAGTCAAGCCATTAGGGTCATGGTGAGCACCATCAGTTAACCTGCTCACACTGTTCCTGGACAGGCTAAACACTCTAAGCAATTAACCAGCACTTTGTACACATACTTGCGCTAGTAACTAACAACTGCCCTTGAATCAGTAGAAGGGGGAGAATGACTGTAGAAATTATTTCACAATCAATTTCCACGGAAGTTATGTGACCAAACTGGGGTTTGAACATGCGATCCCTGGATCTGCAGTCAGACATGCTACTGGCTGTTCTACGGAGCCTGGCTACATGTATTTGGTGCAAAAAAAACCAAAAAAACATTTTCTCAATTATCCCCTTAGCTGGATCCCTATTTTTTGTTTGATACATAAAAAACACAATATTTGTCTCTGTATCCAGTTTATTTAAGTACAGTTTCTTTACTGTATTTTGTGGCCTTTTCAACAGTATTTTATACAGCATTTTCCCTAAAGTATTCAGAAAGACAGGCCTGAGCAAACAGTTTAGACTCATCAACAAGTAGTAAAATGGGCTTGTTCAAATTTTAGTATAAGTATGGTAAGAGCAAAGGTGTCAAAATACTAAGAGAAAATGTAGATATTTCCTCGTTAACCCTTGCCATGCTGAGTAAATTAAGATGCCACACCCATTTCTAATAATCAGCCAAACAGATTACTTGATCCAGATTGTTGATATAAATTCACATACTTAATGGCAAACAGTGCAGATCCAGATCAGTTGGCTTCTTCAGAATATGTGTTTGTGTTGAGGTTTTACAGCCCAGTCAACCCAATGGGGTCATGTCGAGAGCGGTCAGTTTACCTAACCACACGTTTACTGGGTAGGCTTAGTCCTCTAAGCAGTTAACCTATATTGTGCACATTCTTTCGCCAGAAACTGACAACTGCCCTTCTTGAATCAGCAGAAGGGAGAGAATGACCTTAGAAAATATTTCATGATCAATCTCCACGAAAGAATGTTGCCGACCTCAGCGGGGGTTGAACCCGCGACCTCCTGGTCTCCAGTCGGACGGCGCATCCAACTGAGCCACCGAGGCTGGCTTGGCTTCTTTAGAAGCCAACTGATCTGGATCTACACTGTTTGCAGAGGCAGGACATATACAGGTTCAGGAGGACTAGGGTTAACATTGTGGATTAGAAATACGAACATTAGCTGAATCTATAATCTTTGATTTTTGAAAGGAAAGCTGTGCAGACATTTCTTATTCTGCAGCCTAATAGTATATTATCATTGCTAAAAATAAAGGGAATGTTCAAAAGACAATTTTAGTTAATTATACACCGAATGTTACTATACTCAGACTATTGCACCACTGAGGTAATTCTAATGAGCACCCACAATGTATGTTTTGGTGCAAAAAAAAAAAGTAAATATTCTAAATTATCACCAGGAATACTACCTTATTTGGAGTTACAGATCATTTAACCTTTACCACTCTCTGGGCTATTTCAGCAGATGATAAAGAGATATTTTTCTTGTTTTTCTCAGAAAAAATTGGAGACAATTTGGATGAAATGTCAACTTCTGTTTTCAGAAAGAGAGAGAAAAAAAAAATTCAATGTTGTCTGCTGAAAATGTTACCAAGAGTGCTCAACATTAAACAGCTTGTCACCAGAATAAAGGGGAAGTTACCTGTTTGTGCGTAGCTGTCCCGGCTGTAACATTTTGTCCTGAGCCTCCTGCAGTTTCTGTAGCCTAACTCTAGCATCGTCAGTAGAATACAGGTCCAGCACAATTGGCATTCTAAGCTGCCTGGTTACAAATATACATTGCAACATTAGAAAACATACATTTGGACATGTCGAGGGTTGAGTGCAAGACTATGGTAACTCAAACATATTTTTGAAACCCTTGTTTAGGGGCAACTTGGACCCCTTTGTAAACAATGCAAATTTAGGTGCCATTGCTCGTACGAGCAATGGCACCTAAATTTTCATTGTTTACAGAAAGAAATGTTGTAATCTTCATAACGCCTTCATGGTGAGGAGATTAGGTTTAGGGAAAAACAACAATCTGACTTACGCCAGTCTTGCACTCAACCCTCAGTGTGTGCTTAATGAAGACTCAAATCGGTCTGTGCTCTTGCAGTTTGATCAGTTGCCTGCAAGAAGAAACTTCCCATCTTTGGCTATCCAAAATGCACCCAGTGAAGATTCTGATCAGACTGCACAAAAGCCCAGGCTGATCTGTATATTTACTGGGTGTAAATCATGAATGTCTGAAGGTAGTTTTCCTGACATTGAGGCTTGTAACAACCAAGTATTTAACCCTTTGCTTGCTGGGTAATTTTACATGCTTTTTTTTGTCATCTGTGGACTTTCTTTTTAAATAAGCTTTTTCAAAACAAATCCTTCAGGAATACCATCAGAGTGTGAAACAGTTTGGATCCAGGTCAGGCCCGACGTTTTGTTGGGCCTGAACTGGGTCCAAACTGTTTGCAAAGGCTATCTGCAGACGAAAAAAGTCACCACAGGCAGGGAAAGAATTAAAGGTGATATAATATAAGACCATGTTCTATTCTCTTAAAAAGATACTTTTTTGTTCACCCAAACAGGTTGTATAGCTGATTTTCATTTCTCCATTAAACTGAAAGTTGTGATACTCAATAGAAACTCCTCTGCAATGCCATTTAAATAAATACCCTCAAGACATTAGGCGTGCATGCAAGGAGAAACACAACAAATATGCATCTGAAGTGTGTGTGTGTGTGTGTGTGTGTGTGTGTGTGTGTGTGTGTGTGTGTGTGTGTGTGTGTGTGTGTGTGTGTGTGTGTGTGTGTGTGTGTGTGTGAGTGTGTGTGTGCATGTGTGTGTGTGTGTGTGAAACACAACAAATATGCATCTGAAGTGTGTGTGTGTATGTGTGTGTGTGTGTGTGTGTGTGCATGTGAAACACAACAAATATGCATCTGAAGTGTGTGTGTGTGTGTGTGTGTGTGTGTGTGTGTGTGTGTGTGTGTGTGTGTGTGTGTGTGTGTGTGTGTGTGTGTGTGTGTGTGTGTGTGTGTGTGTGTGTGTGTGTGTGTGTGAAACACAACAAATATGCATCTGAAGTGTGTGTGTGTGTGTGTGTGTGTGTGTGTGTGTGTGTGTGTGTGTGTGTGTGTGTGTGTGTGTGTGTGTGTGTGTGTGTGTGTGTGTGTGTGTGTGTGTGTGTGTGTGTGTGTGTGTGTGTGTGTGTGTGTGTGTGTGTTTTTTTGTGTGTCTGTTAGTGATGGTGGTGGTGAGGGGGAGCAGGGAGTAATAAATTGTTAAGTTCAGGGAGGCTAACTTCATTTTTAACAATCTTAAATTGCAATATATTTTTACGTATGTGTGCATCAGTTAGCATAGCTTTAAACAAGTTTAAATCATATCAAAATACTGTGTTTACCTGAGAAAGAATACAATTTTCATTTTACAGCAGTTAAAATATCAGAGCAAAAACCACTGTATTAACCTTTACCACTCTCTGGGCAAATTTAGCAGACAACATTTTAATTTTATTTTTTCTCAGGATATGTACTGACATTTCATGCAAAGGAGACAATATGCATGAAATGTCAAAGTCCATTTTCTGGGAAAAAAAAAAAAAAAATCAAAATGTTGTCTGCCGAAATTTTTACCCAGTATGCTAAACATTAAACCAATCAAAAGAAGAGCAGCTAAAAACATTCTTTAACTCCTTGCAAGCTATACAAAAAAATCAGCAGAAGATATTTGGAATATTTTTTTTTATTTCCCCAGAATAGAGGCTTAACATTTCATGTAGTTTATGACATTCCATGCAAAATGTCTCTTTAACCTTTACCACTTTCTGGACAAACTTAGCAGACGACAAATGGATGATATTGTATACAGAAAATAGGCTTTCACATTTCATTCAAATTAAAAATAACAAGAAATGTGTTCAAAGGACACGGATGCCCCCACCTGAAAAACTTGAATGCAAATCGCTAAAGCCTGAAAAACTTTAACACAAATTGCTAATGCCATCTCAAACCTAGATGGAGATGGACAGACAGGGATAACACTTTATGCCCTTTCCACCATTCTTCAAATGGTGGGGGCATAAAAATATTTCAACATGTCATCTGCTGACATTTTTACCCAGCTTGTTAAGCATTAAGAGACAATTCCCACAAACTGTCAAATTCTTGAACTGCCAAATCCTATTTATGGGAAAATTAACCCTTTCATCCCTGTAAACCAAACCAGATGCAAACAGTGTAGATCCTAATGAGACAGCTCATATTGAGCCATCTCATCCGGATATACACTGTTAAGCATTCTGTTTTGATTTCTGACTGACATTCCCTGTTTGCAACAATAGACATATCCAAATTTGATGATGGAAAAGTCCATTTCATAAACTCAGGGTGGAAAAGGTTATAAAGAATCACTTGTCTAATAAAGTCACCTCCAGTATGTAAAAAGATAATACATGTATTAGCTATGAACTCAGCAAACTTCACATATGAGTCTAAAATAAACTTACTTCATTTTACAGGCCATGTAGACACCTTTGTGTACTTTAGATTTCTCATTGGGTTTCCATGGAAATTCAATGTATGCTCTGAAATAAGTGTAATCAACATGTAGAGTAAAACTTCAATATTATTTATGGTGGCTGACCTAAACCCCTTTTTGAGATCCTAAGATATTCTTCTGATAGCTCAAAAAACAAGTATTTTGGGATATATGGAAACTTTCTTATTTTATCATGGAAACATATGTTGTGTGTACTCATTTCAATCTACCATTATCTTATAAATGACTGAAAAGACATTCCAAAATTATCGCCATTTGTCATTATAAAACGTATTAGCATTTCAAATTTGATAGAGATCCTTCAATCATCAGCCTTTTTTTTTTTTTTGATTTGGGGTTTACGGCCCTTTCAAGAATATTTCACTTATATCGAGCCGATCGTTCATCAAAGGTGGGCGAAAACCAGAGAACCAGGGGAAAAACCACCTGACCGTCCGTAAGCAGAACTTGGCTTTCCCACATGTGTCCCAAGTGAAGCTCGAACCACAGCAGTGAGAAACCTAATGGATTAAGAGTCAACTCTCTTACCCACTAGGCTACGGGGGCCCGCTCATCAGCCTTTACCAAGGACCATAACTCTGAATGTATTGCATCACATCTATTTTGACTTAGTTTGTCAGAGAAAAAAAAGACTTGGCATTCCATGCGAATTGTTGCCAGGTAGATGATTCACATGAAATTACAAATAATAGAATTAATTTTAGAATGTTGGCTGCTTAGCACTTTAGCAATTTTTAGAAGATATGGTCCAGATTTTAATCTTACCTGATTTGCTTAAGGTTTCATAAATTTAATCATGAAATTGTATATTATGATCCACGTCCTCTGAAAACACCCTTGGCTCAAGTTGCCAATCTCTGTGCCTAATTGCTTAATAGTTCTTTTATTTATTTTAAATTCACAGAACATTTGTAATACTAGAGGCCTTTAGGGCCAAAGGTCACCTGGAAAAACTTGCCCAAATAAATGAAGCATTTACTTCTACAAGAAAGAATTTACTTCCACAAGCAGCCAACATTTCTTTTTTTTCTCAAGGTCGTCATATTGGATATCATATTAGTAGCATTTGTACAAATTAACATTGCACCAAGAATGAATTTCTTTCTGTCAAAGTTTCAGGTCAAATTCATCTTTTGGTTCAGAAGAAGCTCAAAGATTTTCAAGATGGATTTATGCTTGGAACAATTTTCGCTATTTCTGATCTAGTAGTTGCCCTTAAACTTCCTACTAATTTTTGAGTCATTCTGCCTTTGGATATTTCTGGCTGATAGACATCATGGGCCTTTTGAAGGAAATTCTTGTAAAAATTAGGTATACAACATTTCCCTATACCTTTACAGTATAAAAAGGCCCATAGTTTCAAGAAGCAGGGGCCTTTTGGAAAAATTATGAGCCTTTTAGCACAGGGCCCCTTGCAGAAATATCCCCAACCATTCATAAGGAGAAGTTAAAAACGTTTTTTCAAAGAAGGCGGCTGTAGCTGCCATCTGGGATTTTGGATTGGAACATTTTTAGAGATTTTTTATCTACAAGTCACCTCAATACTTCCTACCAAGTAAGGACGTATCAGGGCGACTTGTAGATAAAAAATCACTACAGGTTCCAGTCAGAAGCTGTGTTCAATTTAACCTTTACCGGCAAATTCAGGAGCTGACAATTTGATATTTTTTCTTATTTTTTTTCCAGAAAAGAGGACTTGACATTTCATGCAAATTGTCTACATTGGAGACAATTTGCTTGAAATGTCAAAACCTGTTTTCTGGGAAAAATAAAAAAAAAAATATTTCAATATGTTGTCTGCTGTGCTAAGCGTTAAATGGCTAGTAAACTAACCACAGAAATTATCATCAATGATCCGTATTACAATTTCATGGCTCTGGATTGTCTGAAAACTGGTTTCAGAATCAGAACCTGTTATGGAATTTTTCATTCTGTTCTTTCCTGAGACGGTTGTTTATGAATTTGTCTTATTGTTTTTGTTTTTTCATGAATACTACGGGCAAAAATATAATCTTGTCCAGTGACCTGAGGCTTGTATTATGTCAAACAGAAGTCACAGGTCACCAGACAAGGTTATATTTATACCTATACACATATATACACATGGTTTTAACTTCAGGCTCAATTATATTTACACCTGGGTTCAAAATCTGTTGTATACATATTTATACCACCACTCTAAACCACAAAGCTAATATGGGCATCAAGTTTTACCTAATGTTCCCCTTTCAGAAATGTTGCATCCAGCCTGCAGTCTGATCAGGGCCTTCACTGTCTGATAACAGAATCATTGAATACTACAGAATGTATGAATGGAGAGCAAAGGCCCAAATGATACTTTGCACATGCGCAAGATGATCTGAATCTGAGCATTTTGCATGTGTTTGAAGGCACTTTTTCACATGACATGACCCAAATATTGTGCTGAGCCCTAACGCGAGAAAAGATACCTTCAGACATGTGGGCCCAACGAAGCTCAGCTTCTGCTTCTGCAGTCTATTCAGTTGTGGCTGCATGCTCTTTGTACATTGCATAGCCAGGGATCCAAAATTTCATTGCACAGACATACAGGCTGATCTGCGCATATTCTGGATCATGCCCTGGTTTACATAGCTCTTGATAAAATTTTTTTTTTTAAATCCAAAAGTATTGACAATTTTTCTAATTCTCCACGAAAACATATGTTGTAGGTACTCATTAGAAGCGCCTTAGCAAGGCGCTTCTAATGAGTATCCACAACATATGTTTTTGTGGAGAAATAAGAAAAATATTTACCTGATACTCACTCTTATCTAGTCCTATGGTTTATATTCTCCTACAGCGACTCAGCTTACCTGGTTTCTTCAAAATAAGCCTTGGGATTTTTCTCACAGTCTCTCAGTTGGTCTTCTAATTGCTCCTTATATAAAGTTCCTTGATTTGCTGGTAGACCTTTCACCTGAATAATCATGTAAAGTAAAACTGAATTATCCCATTTTAGGCATGGAAACCACAAAAAGGGTAATTGGCAAACAGTGCAGGCCCAGATCAGATGCTGCAAAATGTGGCATCTGATCAGGTCTACACTGTTTGCATTAAATACAGGAATTTATATAAACCATACATATAACAGTAATAAAAACTAACCAGACAACCTGCTTTTTGAAAGTAGACCATGGTAGAAGATTCAACATAATTGGTTTATAGGACTAACCCAGTGGTAAATCTGTATTACAAAAAGACAATAAAAATTGATAGGAAAATGGGAAATCATTTATAGTCACAACTCATAGCTCCAGATAAGGCACCTTTTTTTTAACCTAAAAGTATACTTCTTCCTACTTTATCCTGGATTCTACTTTATCTCGGGATTTGCATATCTTGTGATTTTTCATGTGCTAAACCCCCTATCGGTTGTTTACATTAGTTTCATTTTGAGGCAAGTGTCAGACTAGTGTCTAGGATATTGGTGTTTAAAATTATACTGATATTAAAGTTGTGTAGAACTTACTTTTGTGCATCTCCCTTATACCCCCTGCCCTTCAAAAGTCCCTATATATTCTTTTTAGGTCATTGTTTTTATTTTTCTGCACTGGGAACAGATGACATGAAAAAACATATGGGTCAGCTATTTTTTCATGAGGAACCCATATATGAAATTTCGAAACTCTAACATTCATAGTTTGTAAGATATAGCATGCACAAAAAAGTGTGACGAACAGACAAAGGCAAACCAATATTCCCCACCAACTTTTTCAAAGTTGGGGCATAAAAACTTTAGCAGATGACATTTTAAAATATTTTTTTCTTATTTTTCCCAGAAAATAGATTTTGACATTTTAAGTAAATTGTTTCCATTGGAGTCAATTTGAATGAAATTCAAATACTAGTATGTTTACTCGAAAGGAGAAGAAAAATATAATTAATCTATTGTGTGCTGAATAAGCCCAGAGTGTGGTAAAGGTTTACAAAAGAAGATTTGGCCATTTGCACCAAATTCCACGGCTAAAATTAGGAATGTAAGGGAATTTTGTCAAGAAAACATGTATGTTTACATAGAGTGTTTGTCCCTTTGAGCATCTCTATAATGCTTGTGAGTACTTGTAAAAAGAGCACTTTACTGCCCAATAAGTTTTATCGCAATGTTTATAGCTAAAAACCTGGAACACACTAAGATGGGAAGTAGGGGGTCTAAACCCCACCTGCCCCCTCTACCTCCCAAAGTCAAAAGAATTTTTTCTCCAAATTTAAGTGTGTGAAGACAGACAGGAAAACGAGAAAAAAATGGGACTCTTTATGAAAAATTAGGGCTTTGTTTTTTAAGGAATTTGACCTGCTTTGAATGTTGTTTAAATAATTTTAGGGAGACCTAGAAAAATTGGGAATTATAGGGATACTGGAAAGCCTGGTGCTGCTTACGAATAACTCTTACCATCACAGTGTTTAGTGGATTTCTTCCTGACAGAGACTTCAGTGATTCCATCTCGTCAATTTCACCACGCACAAAGTAGTTTGGATAGAATGCTCCACTTATCACAACCTAAAGACAAAAAAAAAAACCCAAAACATAAAATGCCACCATTGTTATCTTCATCTCGACATGACCTTAACAGTGTTGATTGGGCTGTAAAACTTCAAGTAAAATCATTTTATCTGTCTTGTAAATCAAAAGGAGACCTTACATCAGTCAATATTTCATAAATGGGAACAGATTAAGGCTGGAACAATTAATTGGATAATCGATTAATTGATCGATAAATTCCACAAAAACGATTATCCTTACAAACTTGCTAATAATCGATCATTTAATTTCTGTGTCTCTTACTTTACCGTATTTACCCTTAGTATTCAGACACCTCAACTCCTTACCATACCTAATTTAAAATTTGAACAAGTACATCTTACTACCCAATGTTGTGTCTAAAAATAGCAGGATGAATGGCAAACAGTGTAGACCCTGATGAAACACTGCATTTGCAGCTTCTCATCTGGGTCTACACTGTTTGTTCAGGTCTGTCAGATCAAATACATACAGTAAAGTACAATATATGATAAGAGTCATGCTCAGAATGGTAAAATTATGACTAAATCTTCAGTGATTACTAATCGATTATCGATCGCAATGGCAGGACTTATAAGCAATTATCTTTTCAGCTCTGATTAGCCAGCCTTAGAACAGATATACTTTTATGGGAAGCAGTTCTGTCAAAATTATTTGTATCCCTTCCAGAAAGGGATCTACTCTAAAAGGAAAGGATTCACTCCCATTAGGAGCAAATTCTTTCCTTTTAGAGTATACCCCTCTTCAGAAGGGACTTTGTATGGGGAAGCAAACGGGAAGTTGCAAAATGTCATCCGCTGAGGTTGTGATTGGCATGTATAGATGTTTCAAGTCAGAGAATCATGAAAAATGGACAAAAAAAATTATGTAAGTCTCCCACTGATGCAACTTGGTCCAAACATCAACATTTTAAACCTTTTAGTTAATCTGAAAGA
Organism: Anodontia alba; assembly: GCA_964016985.1. Lineage (NCBI taxonomy): Eukaryota > Metazoa > Mollusca > Bivalvia > Lucinida > Lucinidae > Anodontia > Anodontia alba. Next base: position 7,624,838 of record OZ024823.1, on the reverse strand, counting down.
GGTCAAAGTCAGTGACCCATGTAATAAAGATCAAATACTGATAATACTAATAAAACAGCTATCTTGCAACAGATGAAACTGGGGCCCAAGATTTTATCTCTAAAACTGACCAAAGTCACTAAACCTTAAAATATAGGTCACAGTCAAATACAACTTTCAACTGCCATTCCCCAGGAGCAACTGTTGTCCACCTACGACACACAGTACTAAAAAACTGACCTACAGGCACAAGGTGATCATAGAAATTAACAATTAAAACAGACCAAAGTTTTGCATTACGAAAACACGCCTATTCAAATATATAGAAAATTTCACCTCCAAAAACTGAAAAGTTTTGGATAAAAAACTTTGATATTTTTCATATTTCTGCTCAAAACATAGATTGTGGGTACTCGTTAGAACCGCCTCGGCGAGGCGGTTCTAACGAGTACCATAATCTATGTTTTTGAGCAGAAATAAGAAAAATAATGTATACCCCTGTAAACCCCAGTTTTACCATATAAAAGTGGGGTTTAAGGGGGTCAAAATTATATAGGTATGTTTTCGTGATGGTTTGTTTGTTTGTGTTGAGGTTTTATGGCCCAGTCAACCCAGTGGGATCATGTCAAGCGCAGTCAATTTACCTAACTACACTTTTACTGGGCAGGCTTAGTCCTCTAAGCAGTTAACCAATAATGTGCATGTTCTTTCGCCAGAACTGACAAATGCCCTTCTTGAATCAGTGGAAGGGAGAGAATGACCACAGAAAATATTTCATGATCAATAATCACGGGGGTAGAACCCACAACCTCCTGATCTTCAGTCAGACATGCATCCAACTGAGCCACCGAGGCAGGTAAAAACTGACCAAAGTCACTGCACCCTAAAATCTAGGTCACAGTCAAATACAATTTTCAACTGCCATCCCCAGGAGCAAATATCAAGCTGCTAGCTCTTCAAGTTTCTGTGAAACTGACCTAAACACAAACTCTGAATACACTATTCTCAAAATCACGGAAGCAAGAAAAGCAGGTCAATGCCAGCTTCAACTTTAGCTGGTGTTAAGTGCCATATGATGACAGTAGAACATCTTCCAGTACTTCATCATAGTGCAGTTTACATTTTTATTTCTTTTGGGATCACTGAGCCCATTTTGGGTCTTGAAAATCATTAGGAGAGCCACTGATGAGGCATAACTGGTTAAAACAAGCTAGTCTGGCCCAGAAAACTTGATTCTTGATTTTCATTCTTGTGTGTGTGTCCCTTGTTTTCAAAGGCAACCTTTATAGCTTTATTACAGCTTGGCCCAGTTGTTCAAGGAGTCGTTAGCTTGTTAAGGGTCATTTCGTTAACTGTTTAAGCAAATTCAATAAGCAATATTATGATATTTTTGCTGAAAAAATGTGAGTAGCTTTTGCACTGCAAAAGCTACTCACATTTTTTCAGCAAAAAATTTCAGCATATTTGCATATCATTCAATGTAAATTTTAACGAATTGTTAACTAACGACATTGTTAGCTTTGAACAACTGGGCCCTGTTTTTCGCAAAAGGCTGTTAGCCCTTTCAGATACTGAGACATGACCAAAACACACAATTTGATAATCACAAAATCAGGGTAGCATGAAAATTAGGTCAAAGTCATACACTGATGTTGGAATTAAGCTGTTCTTCCCCAGATGCAGCTACATTTCAAGGACCGAGTCTCCAGGGGTATGTAAAAGTGAAATAAAAATTATACACCTGTCCCTTTTTTTTTTCACATATGTATAATGTGTCTACCAAACAGAATAATATTGTAAACCAATTTCTTTCATACTTGAGAAGCTTTTGTGACTTTCATGGGAAAAGATAAAAGTCACAAGAGCTTCTCAAAGCCAACATTTGAAAAGCAATCTGGCTGACACAGTAGCATTCTAAAATTTCAAAATAAATCAATGATTACCAAACCTTTGGTAAAGCATAATACTTTCTCACCAAGAAAGAAAATTGGTTTACAATATGACTATCACAAACCCAAATCAGCTGTCTGAACAAGAGTCAGCTGATTACTAACAAAGAAATGGACCTGGAAAATTGTATAGGCCATGTCTAGCAAAAAAAAGCCACAGACTCAGATCACCCTGCACATGTCAAACGTATCAACCGGTCCGATGATCCTGTTAGATGTGCAGATTGATCTGGGCCTTCACGTTCCATATATCCCCTAAAACGGCCCATTTGAGTGAACAGTACCAACCCTCATCAGACTATCAAAGTTTATGCGGGTTGGCTACATAATTAACATAGCTTTAAATAATGAGTACACATAACATATATATTTGTGGAGAAATAATCCAGAAATATATCAAGACTTAAATTGAAATCAAGCTTCTTATCTTTAACTAGGCCATGTGACAGATTTCATCTTGGAGCAATTTAATTAAAGAAAATCCAAATATCTCTTTTTCAGTATTTCATAGATCCAGAAAAGGCATTCTTTTTTTCAACCAAAATAGTATTACTTTTTTTCTTATTTCTCCACAAAAACAAATGTTCTTGTCCTCATAAGAAGCATCTCATTGGGGCACTTCTAATGAGCACCCACAACATATGTTTTTGTGGAGAATAACAAAAATGTTTTCCAGATACCCCCTCTTATCTGGAGCTATGATATTTTCAACTTGAGTGAGTTTCTTTTTAAAGCCAAAAATGCTATTATGTTTATGACACTGGACTCTTAACACTTAGCATTCTGGGTTTAATTTTCAGCAGTCAACATGAAATATTCTTCCCAGAAAATGAAATGAAAATGTCAAATCCAGTTTTTTTTGGGAAAACTAAGAAAAATATCATCAATCTGCTGTCTGCTGAACTAGCCCTGAGAGTAATAAAGGTTAAACTTACTTTCAACAGTAGTTTCTCCTGATCAGGCGTCAGTTTCTTCTTGTAGTGGGGAGGGCTCCTAGGTCTGTGGATGTTGAACTTCTCCAATCTCTTCTCAATATCCTTGATCAGCTCTGATATCTACAAAAATATTCATACTACAGTCCTTTCAGCACTCCTTGGAAAGATATTTAGAGTTTGAATAAAAGCACCGCAAGCATAATACCCTGCCACAGCAATTATTTGTTTATGCATTAAAGTTATCGTTGTGAAAATGTCAGGAAAGAAAATGACAGAGGGACAGATAACAATCCTAAACCAGATCTTTACAATATCAATGCATATAGCAAGTCTGGTTAAAAGGCCTTGTTATTTACTCAAGTTATCGTCCAGAAACAAAATTATGGGCGTGTTTTGGGCTGATAACTTGGTAAAAATTTGAGGAAATTTGCCCGTTAGCAATTACAAAACAGATCTCCTTAATGTCAATGCATATAGCAAGTTTGGTTAAAATTCCTTGTTATTTACTCAAGTTATCATCTGCAAATGAAAATATGGGCATGTCTTGGGCAGATAACCATAAAAATTTGACGAAATTTGCCCATTAGCAATTCCATACCAGATCTCCTTAATGTCAATATATATAGTGTTTGGTTAAAATCCCTTGTTATTTACTCAAGTTATGGTCCTGAAACGAAAATATGGGCGTGTCTCGGGCAGATAACGCCGTAAAAATTTGACGAAATTTGCCCATTAGCAATCTCAAACAAGATCTCCTTAATGTCAATGCATATAGCAAGTCTGGTTAAAATCCTTTGTTATTTACACAAGTTATTGTCCGGAAATGAAAATATGGGGTGTGTCATAGGCAGATAACTCTGTAAAAATTTGACGAAATCTACCCATTAGCAATCCCAAACCAGATATCCACAATATCAATGCACATACCAAGTTTGGTGAAAATCCATTAATGTTAACTCAGGTTATCATCTGGAAATGAAAAAACGGACGGACGTACGACTGACGGACGGGCAGAGAGACACATGGACATCCAACGTGAAACCATAATACCCCGCCACTATTGAGTGGCAGGGTATAAAAATTGACAATATCATATGCATATCTTCAGCCTACCTTAAAAAGCCTTACAAGTTGGAATATAACTAGTGCTTTAAATGACTGCATATCAATGAAACCGATACCAGTAAATCAGTTTTCTTACCCACTTTACCAAATGAATCCAAAAAGATCAGTGTGTAAACTGTTCTCTGGTATTTCAGTACTCAGAGCTCAGGAAAACGATTTTCAATATACATAAAAAATATACACTACGTTTTCAAGTTGAATGTCAAGAGATTTTTTTGTCAGGAAAATTCTGTCTTGGGACTGACCGACTGGCGTTTCTCAAACCCTGGTCATCTGGTGCATTTTCTCACACTGTGGTTTTAAAAATTCAAAGCTCCAGATAAGAAGGGGTATCCACATAATATTTTTCTTATTTCTTCATGAAAACATGTAGTGGGTACACATTAGAAGTGGTTTGATGAAAAGATTCTAATGAGCACCACAATATTTGTTTTCGAAAAAATGTCAGTACTTTTTGGCAGAAAAAAAACCCACTTTATCTGGAGCTATGACATTCTACAAAAGTAGATAGTATTAAGCAAAGACAATGGTTAGTTCAATTTTCACTGTTCATATGCAGTGTTTTTTCTATGATGGGTCTTATTATAAAGTTATGGTAAATATCCTAAAATTTTTAAAACTTTATTCCATACTTTTTGGGCTTACATCTTGGTTATTATGCAACTGTTTATTAAACTTCTTAGCAGAATGGTAAATAGTGTAGACCCTGATCAGACTGCTCCTTCAGGAGCAGTCTGATTGGATCTGCAGTTTGTGTATCCCATTTTGTCACAAACTTTTGTGTATAAAATTTTAGAACATTTTCTGTACCTCTTTCAGTCTCCTGATCTGTAAATAATACTGTCTACCATAGCCCACTTCTCCACCGGCACCACTCCTCTTGAATGCTCCAGTCTCTCTCTTATTTAACCAGGTTTTGTAGGCATTTAATATTGCAATACAGTCACTCAGGGAACCATCTGCCCAGCCCAACTTGTGTCTACAATGACAATCAGAAAATAATATAAAAGCTCTCAGATCCTGAACCATGATAATAATTACAGTATAGGAGAAGTGAGCCTGAAAAATTGTTAAAAAGTGTAAAAACTCTATAAAAATTTGGTTTACTGTAACCTCAAAATAATATGCGCTGCAGCACCTTATGGTCTAACTGTCCACCAAGTTACAACGTGATCAGATGAAAACTGTAGGAGAAGTTATCTAGAAGCGAAGTGCAGATGGATGGACAGACAGATATCGGAAGGTATACCATAATACCCTGCCACTATTGTGTGGTGGGTATAAAAATGAGAATGTAGTCTGCTACAATTTCCAATGGTGCTTAAAGGGTTAATGACACTTCAACTTATGAGGGACACCTGCATCAAAATGGTTTGTTAGTATCAATCACTACATAAAAGCTAATGTTACTTCCGGTTAACAATGCGTGTGTGAAAAGCGATCAGGACCCAGTTGTTCAAAGCATCGTTAGCTTAACGAGCTTGTTAGTGGTCAAAATGTTCTCTGTTCTAGTATGTACAATATCTAATTCACAGGTATTTTTGCTGAAAAATGTGAGTAGCTTTTGCAAATGCAAAAGCTACTCACATTTTTTCAGCAAAAATATTAGCATATATGCCATATTTAATGATTTAAGTTTTAACGATATGTTAACAACATCGTTAGTTTTGAACAACTGGGCCCAGACAGCTGCACAGATGTACATCATAGCTCCAGATAAGAGGGTTATCCAAAAAATATTTTCTTATTTCTCCATGAAAACATATGTTGTGAGTACACATTAGAAATCCCTCCCTGATCCACAAAATATTTTTTTATTATTTCTCCACTAAAACATATGTTGAAGGTACTCATTAGAAGTGTCTCTGGGAGGTGCTTCTGAGTAACCGCAACATATGTTTTCAAGGAGAAATAAGAAAATATTTACCCGATACTCGCTCTTATCTAGTGGAATAATACTGTATGCTGATTGTGAAGGCACATGACCAAGCCAGAGTCTCCAATATTCATTGACTCATTGTGCCTAATGGGTTCTTCCATCTTGGAAGCTGAAATTATTTAGAATTTACCCCTTTCATCCCTGCATTTCTTATGTGGATTCTTCCATCTTTTGATTTGTATATGCCCGTTGCTGCAAACTGGCATGTTAGTCAAAAATCAAAAACAGAATGGAGATCGTAACAAGTCACTGATATTTACTCAATTTATTGCCCTGAAACAAAAATATCCATAGATGGACATACGACAGACAAATATATGAACAATGCAAAACTATAATATCCACTATTATCAAGTGGCAGGGTATAAAAAAGTTTAGACACACAAACACAAACATGGAAAAGGCAAAAACTATATACTCCATAGGCATTCTATGTAAGCTAGGGGTATAATTACCTGTAAGCCTCTAATCTTTTATTGAAAGGTCTTGCAAACATGCTCTTCAATGACATAGCTGCTCCTGAAGATATTAAACATGCCCATATTACTACATTTACCCTAACTACAGTAGAACTTCAATCATAGCTCCAGATAATTGGAGGTATCCACATATTTTTCTTATTTCTCCACAGAAACATATGTTGTGGTACTCATTAGAAGTGCCTCCCTGCAGCCCTTCTAATGATATCCACAACATGTGTTTTTATGGAGAAATAAGATATCAGCATTTTTAAGTTGAAAAAAGTGCCTTATCTGGAGCTATGTTCAGTGGCTGGAACATCTTTGGGACCAATGGGGGTCAAGTCCAGCACAATCAGTTTACCTAACCACACGTGTACTGGACAAGCTTAGTCCTCTATGCAGTTAACCAGTATTGTGCACATTCTTTCACCAGAAACAGACAACTACCCTTCTTGAATCAAAGGAATGGAGAGAATGACTGTAGAAAATATTTCATAATCTGTCTCCACAAAAGAATGTTGCCGAACACACGACCTCCTGATCACCAGTCGGATGCGCATCCAACTGAGCCACCGAGGCTGGCTAGAGTTAGTGTTTTACATCCCTTTCAACATTATTTAAGTCATACTGAGATAATGGAAAGGAGATAATGAAAGGTTCTGCTCAATAAAGAGTCACGCAGTTAAGGTCTGAATTCTGCCTTCAGAAGAATATGTACCTGGGACCTCGTGATCTGAATTCAGAAGCGCTAACCATTCTGCCACCCAGACGCTTCACACTGACAGGATACTACCACCACACATAATACTGACACTGGTGGACCAGCATCAAACAAAAGAGCAGCTAGTACCAATTCTAGAAAATCTTAGATACAAACAGGCTATGGCTCAAGCCAACAACTTCTCAATACGTGACATTCTACCAACGCCAAATGGACCAGTCCTAAATACCTGAACTCAAACATATAGCATATAGAGAGGAATATGCAGAGCCTGCAGGCAAGATAGAAAAAGTGGTTATTTTTTTTTTTTTTAACTTCTGCACAAAACATTTATATATATCATGGATACGTTAAATGTCCTAAAATTCTGCATACCCTTTCTGTAAAATGGCATATGCAAACAGACTAGACCCAGGTGACACTGCTCCTGAAGGATGTATACACTGTTTACACTCCACTGAGTATTTTTAGAAACAACCATACAAATAGCAAACTTTAGTCCAAAAGTTTGGAATGAAATGTTCAATGCTTTTGGACAACTACCGTAACAATTAAAATGGCCTCAGTAAGGCAAACCTCATAAGCAGGGCATCCAAAATGTGTGTTTAAATGGCAAAATAATAATAATAATAAAAAAAAATAATATTCTATCTTGAGTGCTGAAAATGTTCTTACCAATAATGAGGCATTCCTCCAACAATCCAAACACATGACCAAGAAGAATGAGCTTTCCAATCTTGATGTCAATTGGGAGAGCGGCTAAGACACGGCCAACAAATGTTAGCTCACCATCATGGCGGTTACCTACATGAGCAGCAATTGTTGATAAGGCACCAGCCTAAAACACACAAAACAAAAATGATTTTTCAGCAAGATGACATGATACATAAGGCAAAAAAAAAAATAAATGTCTTATTTCAGGAATCCTCTAAAATTTATAAAGTTTGATAGGTAGGGAAACTTTTTTTGTTTGAAACTTTGTAAGAGAATGACAAAGTTAACAAAGTGGAAAAAGTTACAAACATAAATTTAAAAATTATATCCATACCACATGCACATCTGCAGACCCTGGAGAAAACATGTGCAAAATTTCAAAAAGACTGGTGTAAAATTGTATGAGGAGATGCAATCATGGGTGGACGAATGGATGGATGAACAGACCAAATCTTGCACGCCAAAGTTGCTTGTGCTAAAGCAGGTGCGACAAAAAGAATGGATTCTTATCAAATAGAGACAACTAATAGAGACTTCTAAGCAGAAGGTTATTACTTCTCTTCCCAAAGGGTGACCATTCTAGCAGAAATTGATTTTACCCCCTGGTCCACTCATTCCTTCTCAATAAAGGGAAGAATTTGCAGCCCCTTGGAGAAATATTTTTCCTTTAAGAGTAGCCCCACTTTGTCATAGATCCAAATAAAAGGTGGTGTCCATAAAATATTTTTCTTATTTCTCCACAAAAAAATATGTAGTGGGTACTCATTAAAAGCACTGCTAATTACTTCCCTAAAGCTATATCTTCATGGAGAAGTAAGAAAAATATCAGTATTTTTCAGCTGAAAAATGCACCTAATCTAAACCTATGCTTTCTATTCACCAGCCTACCCAAGAACAAGTTGAAAATCTCAACCCCTTTTCTATGTCACAACACAAGCCCCTCCCACCCATTTACATGTACTTATTCCTACCCAAAACACAAAGGTATGCCATATGCACATCATCTCCACGTGGTGTCTGAAGGGAAGAAACTTTTGGGATACAGATTTACATAATTTTATAAGATTTTCTTCTGAATCAGAACTGTATACTGATTTGTTTTTGTATGAACATCTTATTTCTTTACAGTTATACAAATAGAATATGATTAAACCAAGAAACTTTAGAATAGATTTTGTTTGAAACATAAGGGAGTTAAATTTAAATATTGTATTACCTCTTTTAACAAGAGAACATTTCTCTCAATGTCATCAAGATTAGGTGGTGAGAGAGCAAGAGCAAGAATGGCTTTAGGTTCACCAAGATCCAGAACCTTCACTTGTAGGATCAGCTTGTCCAATGGACATCTCTGAAAATAAGGCAAATTTTAAATTACTGTATTCTACCTAATTACAGCCTTGTCGAGGTGCTTCCAATGAGTACCCGCAACATACGTTTTCATGGAGATATTTTTTTCTAATGTCTCCATGAAAACAAATGTTGAGGTACTCATTAGAAGTGCCTCATTGAGGCACTTCTAATGAGTACTCACAATATATGTTTTCATGGAGAAATACGAAAAGCAAGGCGCTTCTAATGAGTACCTCAACATATGTTTTCATGGAGAAATAAGGAAAAATATTAACCTGATACCCACTCTTATTTAGGCTTATGAGACACCTGTTTGCAAGGTATAGCTCATACATCCATGCATTCTGATCAGTCTTCCCTGTCTGTATGTAGAGGCTTGGATCACTGGCTATTCGCAGACATAGCTCCACATAAGAGGGGTTATCCATACAATATTTTTTTTCTTATTTCTTTATAAAAACATAAGGTGTGGGTACTCATTCGAGTAATAAGTACACATAACTTATGTTTTCACAGCGAAAAAACACCAATACACCACAAGCTCTTTGTAACACTATTGTTGGGGTCCACTGCATAAACTGTGTAAGTTAAACAACCCTGTTATATCCTAACAAAAATGTATAGATTATATTGAAAAAAAAATGACCATTTATGGTCATTTTTCAATATAATCTATTACATTTTTGGGATTCATCTTTGAACCATGTTATATCCAAAACCGTGTTATAATGAACAGTGTTATAAAGAGGTTGTTGTGTACTTTTTGCATGAAATCCACAGATATAGCTTCAGATATGAGGGGGCTACCACAAAATATCTTTCTTATTTCTCCAGAAAAACATATGTTGTGGGTACTCATTAGACATCTGAGGTGCTTCTAATGAGTACCAACAACTTATGTTTTCAAGGAGAAATAAGATCAATATTTTTGGGTTGAAACGAAGCACCTATTTGGAGGACCTAGTGGGGACTGCTCAGATGGAGTATTTAGTCAATAATGTACATAGCTCCAGATCAGAGAGGGTATCCACATAATACCACATAATACATTTCTTATTTCTCCACAAAAACATGTTCTTGTACTCATTTAGAAGCGCCTGTGGGAGATGCTGCTAATGAGTACCCATAACACGTTTTCATGGAGAAATAAGAAAAATATCAGCAGAGGCGCTAAAAATGAGTACCCATAAAATGTTTTCATGGAGAAATAAGAAAAATACCTTATTCGACCTAAATACCGCATCATGTGCTTAGGTTTTTCAAAATTACTGGGAAAACTTGTGGTAAAATACAACATTCTTTCGTGGAGACTGATCATGAAATATTTTCTACGGTCATTCTCTCCCTTCCGCTGATTCAAGAAGGGCAGTTGTCAGTTTCTGGCGAAAGAATGTGCACAATACTGGTTAACCGCTTCGAGGACTAAGCCTGCCCAGTAAATGTGTGGTTAGGTAAACTGACCGCATGACCCCATTGGGTTGACTGGGCCGTAAAACCCCAACACAAACAAACAAATGTATCCACCTATATTAAGGGTACACTCAAAAACTATCAGTGAAGGACTTATCTGATGATGCTTATGCGATGTTTTTGTGGATTTTTTTCTGATTGCCTTTATAAAAGCATATGTTATGGGTACTCATTTAAATTGCATCGACAAGTCGAAGCAATTCAAATGGGTACCCACAACATATGCCTTTTTAAACAAGTAGACAAAATGTATCAAGGCTGTAATCTGAAAACTATGGAATTGCTTGACTGTGCGCTTATAAGGGTATGTGCAGTAATTAGATAGAATACAGTATGTCCTTTTCAGTGAAAACAGTGCATTGATCTGGAGCTACGAATGTAACACTGTAACACATGTACCTGCATTTCTGGTAGTCCATACTCAGATATGGTGTTTTCATAGAAAGTTCTCGTAACAAGCCTGTAGACTCGACCATTTGAAACTCGGCCAGCTCGACCTGTCAGAAAACATACATCATCATTAGATTTAAATCTGAACTTTAGTAATAGCCACTAAGAACAATTTTGCAAATACATATATAATGTTTTGTTAAGCTTAGCCTGCTGGGTAAAATTTTCAGATGAAAAATTTTTTTTTTCTTTAGAAAATAAGCTTTGACAATTCATGCAAACTTTATATGAAATGTCAAATCCTATTTTCTGGGAAAAATATCATCAATTTGTAATTTGATGAATTTGCTTATAGAGTGGTAAAGATTAAATTTAACCAAAGAAAGAAGCAAACTAAACCAAAAGAAGACACAAACCGCAGGTCTATCATATGCAGTCCAAAGATTAATTGAAGTACAAAAGTAATGTGAGCTATATTGATTTGGTTTCTATCACCCCCTAACCACCACACTTACACACATGAACAGAACTCAAAGGAATATACAGAGGATGTATTTGTAGCGACTGTAAATAAATGATGTCACAAATGAGAAACAGGATCTATTCTTGGCCAGTTTAGGGCAAAAAATACTACTACTAATAATAATACAGTCAAACCTGCCCTAATGACCACCTGAAATAAGCAACCACCTGCATTAAGCAACCAGTATAAAATCCTCCTAACGAATTTTACTATTATTTGTAACTGTATTAAATGACGCCACATCTTAAGCAACCAGCGACTGCACATTTTCCGAAAATGTTTTACCTATAATGACCACAAATAACAGCGCAAAATTTTTGCTCCAGTAATTTTCTGTTAAGACATACAAATTTTTGTAATTGGTACGTCTTGTTTGATTGATTCTACATTTAAATGCCTGTGGCAGTTATGTGACTGTATCAGTCCATAGCATTGCTATTGTTCTCTAATCAGTGTTCTGTACCCCCATTCTAAACAATTCCTATTCTTACAGTTTTTACTCATAAACTGACGATTTTAAATTCCATTTTAGCGAGAGTTTTGCATTTTTAATTAAAATGTCGCCATCTAAAAGAAAAGTTTTAAATTTGGAGGATAAAGCGCAAGTGATTGAACTTTCATCTAAAAAAGCTACCGAAAAATCGCTGACGAAACTGGCATTGGGAAGACCCAAATTCAGTGCATTGTAAAGAGAAAGGCTGATTTTTTAGCAGATTTCTAGGACAATGTGGCACTGGAGAGAAAAAGAAGACAATACAATGGTGCAAACGCTGACATTAACGATCTTATGTGCACTTTGTTCCAATATGTGTCTAGTAGGAAAATTCTGATTACCCGACCATTACTACAGGAAACGGCTAGGTTAATGGCAAAAAAGTGCAATAACAATACATTCACAGCATCTAATGGCTGGCTCGAGTCTTTTATTAAAAGGCACAACATCGTATTTGGGTCCATGACGAGCGAACATTGTGATGTGGATTTGACAAAAGTGACCGATTGGAAGATCACTGAAGGCTTATGCCATGGCTTCGGAAAGGACAATGTGTTCAACATGGACGAAACTGGGCTATTTTCCCTAGACACAAAGAAGAAGTCATTCCATGTTAAAGGTAAGGGCAGGCATTTTTATTTTCATTTGTTCTGTTCGAACCAGCTGTTGAATTTTTAAGTTCCCTCTTACGGAACGTGCGCTATAATTTCAAAGGGAAATAACTGTTCCGGATTATCAAAATTAAAAATAGAACACAATAATCAAGCTTCTAAATGATCCAAGGATTCAGAATCGCCATCGAAATTGAAAGCTGATGCATTTCAGACATTCTGAAACATTTTCATGGCCAGCTATGTTAAATGGTAAGTTGTCTTGTCAATTCTTTAATTCCAAGTCCAGATTGTGCCGGTGAGAAACAATCGAAGGAGCACATCACCGTGGCTTTAGCTGCCAGTGCAACCAGAGAGAAACTGAAACCACTAGTAATTGGCAAGTCCAAGAGGTTGCGATGCTTCAGTAACATTAACTTCTGTTTCAATTAGTGATTTTGAGGATGAAGATGATTTGCCTCTCTCTGTGTTCACAAAACTTTCCAAAGCTGTGCTTGACTGTGAGGTTAAAGACCTGGGCCCAGTTGTTCAAAGCTAACGACGTCGTTAGTTAACGATTCGTTAAAATTTACATCGAGTGATACGCAAATATGCTGAAATTTTTTGCTGAAAAAATGTGAGTAGCTTTTGCAGAGCAAAAGCTACACACATTTTTTCAGCAAAAAATTTCAGAAAATTGTATATTGAATCTGCTAAAATAGTTAACGAAATGGCCCTTAACGAGCTCGTTAAGCTAACCACGCTTTGAACAACTGGGCCCAGGGCTCAATAGATTCTGAGCTGCCCACATGCAACACAACTCAAATTGACTGGGAATTCCCTATGTCTGATTTAACTGACTGCATAAACTGTGTAAGAAATGATGATGGTGTTGATAATGATGATGACAACCAGGTTAATGATAACAGTGTATCAAATGCGTGTTCGAAATCAGAAATTCTAGAATCTCTGTCAAAAAGTAAAAAAAATTGCCCTTCACCATGGTCATACCCCAAAGTTTAATTCTGATGGAACTGAAGATATTTCCATGAAAACCTTTTTAATTTCCTCCAAACAGTCTCAAATCACAGATTTTTTTAAGGCTTGATTATTTTAATGAACTGAGCTTTTAATTACTGATTCTTGAACTTTACTATCAATTTTAACCAACTTCCACTTATATGATATTTTATCATATTTCTGTAAACACTGATTTTAATGTGCATGTATTCAATTGGTCATAAACTCAAATTCTGGTCATATTTGCTAGTAGCAGACCATAGTGGTGTTGGCGGCAGTCAATACAGGTCAATACTGGTGAGTGTTCTAAACTCTGACGTCTAAACTGTATTAAGAGACCGCTTTTCATACTTCCCCAGGTTGGTCTTTTAATACAGGTTTGACTGTAAAAATAAATGAAAATCCTCAATGAAAATGTGATATTTCATCAAAAATATATTTTTTTTTAACAAACATAAAATTGAGACAAATTAAGAAAAGCTGCATGAAGTGGCCACAAATAGTTTTGAAATTGTGGGACCACATTTCTGTACTGTGAGATTCACAGAATCACCCTCTGATCATGGCTTTGGGTATTTGGGGAAAGCAAACTGCACATTCATGCAGTCGAAGACCTTTATTGTCTGCTTACATACTCCATGGATTCTGAAGAAGATACATACCTCCAAATAAGGAGTTTTTTTTTTTCAGGTGAAAAGTATCTATAGTTTTCTTAATCTTCTTCAAAACATATGTTGTTGGTACTCATTAGAAGTGCCTCAGTGAGGCACTTCTAATGAGTACTCACAACATATGTTTGTTGAGAAATAAGAAAAATATTATGCGGATACCTCCCCTTATCTGTAGCTATGTCCTAGAAACACACAGCAATGGCCCTGATAAGGCTGTGGATCCTTTTAATAATCTAAATATGTTCACTCAGCATATGTTCAAGAATGCCTTTTTTCCTGTAATATACACATAATTATACTTTACCTTTCCTTTGGGTACAGTTAGCTTTTGAGGCCCAGTGTAGTTGAAGACTAGTGTAGTTTGTCTCAAAATCACACACCAAGTTCTTTGTCAAGCAGAAGTCAATCACTGTAACAGACATGAAACAAACCCTCTCTACTTCACACACTTACAACTATCACTAATGGTGAATTGATACATGTTCATGGGAGGGGAGGCAATCCTGTCAAAATTGTTTTTGCCTCCTTTCTGGAAAGGGTTCAACACCAAAGAGGAGCACATTCTTTCCTTTTCTGTAGACCCCTTTCAAAAGGGGCCTGAAGTGCAGGAGAGTAAAGAGAAAGTCACAAAAGTTGTCTCCCTTGTAAAACATGATGGAAAATCTACCAAATGTATATACATGTAGCTAAGTATATTATACAGGTAGTCCCCTTTATTCCCTAGCTTTATAATATAAGAAAGGCAGGTAAGCAATTTTGTAAAGAGAGGTGATTAACAATGAATGTGGTGATGGGAAAAAAAGCTATTCTGCAAAGCTAGGCAATATATTTCCCCTTAGTAGAAATGGCTTCTCCCCATCCCTCTATTAGCAATTAATAAATAGCCACCATTTATAACACTGATTACACTGGTACTCCTTAATGCTTAGCATTCTGGGCAAAACTTTCAGTAGTAGACATTTTGAAATATTTTTCTTATTTTTCCTGGAAATTGGATTTGACATTTTATGCAACATGATTTGCAGGTTGTAGATCAAACTACTTTTGTAAAAGTAAATTTGAGTTACAATGTCAGTAAATGTACCTTTGGACATGTGCAGTCTGATTTGAATCTTCCCTGGCCACATTTTGGATAACCAAGGATGCAAGTTTCTTCATGTGGACAACAAAGACTGATTGACTACACAAATGTGCAGGATGATTTGAGTTTTTGTGGAGTGCACATGTCAGAAAGTATGCTTTCTCGCGTTTTGGCCCATTTACCGATAATGGATGCAATATGAACAATGTTTGCAGCATAGAAGAAGCTTTTGGTTTTTACTGCAAAGAATTATTTCACTTTTAACTGCCTGGAGGGCCGTGAATAACCACTGCACCAAAGGCAATGAATATCTCCAGCTGGTGCCATTTCTTAATTATAAAAATAATTTGTCTATGACAATGATATAAGGCAAAATCAATGGACCATGAAATATAGGCCACTGACCCACATATAGTTTACATGGTTGATCTTTGAGTGACACTGATCCATTATCCAAAGTACAGCATTTTTCCATCAAATGATCTTGAGCAAAATCCCTGGACCATAAAATACAGGTCACTAACCTACATATACTTAATAAGGTCAATCTGATGTGTCACACTGATCCATTATACCAACTAAGATGTTAATCCATCAAATAATCTAGAAGATATTAAGCAAAATCACTAGGTCATGTTCACATACTGAATTTGAGGTCAAAGTTTGGGTCACATTGTCTCATTTTCTTAAAATATGACAATCATGCATCAAATAGTGTTGGAGATATAACACAAAATCACTGGTCCATAAATATAGGTCTCAAAGACCTACATTTATTTTTAGGTCAAATGTCTTGTCATAGTGACCCATTATCCCAAAGTATAATGTTCATACATCAAGTTGTCTTCAAGATGTAACGCAAAATTACTGGATCATCAAATATAGGTCACAGTGACCTACATTTACTTTGAGGTCAAACGTTGGATCATACTGATTCATAATCCCAAATAAGGCTGTTCATACATCAAATAACATTCAAGATATAAGACCAAATTACTGGACCATGAAATATAGGTCAGTGACCTACATTTACTTTGGTCAAACCGTGAGTAATACAGATTCATAATCCTGAAGTGTAACGTACATACACGAAATAGACTTCAAGATATGACAAAGTCACTGGACCATGAAATATAGGTCATGCTGACCTCACTTCATGACCCACAAGTCCATGTAAAAGGTTGAACCATGTCTTACCAGCTAACTGCATATGTTGTTTCCAAGTTGAATTTAAAATAGATTCTCAAACAAAACTCTTAAGCTTGCTAAAATTGCCTAAAGTGCGAAGTCTGTGACCTTGACCTTGAGGTCATGGAGAGTGGTGGGGATACTGGTGAATAAAACTTTGGACCAGTATCAATCATCATACTAAATATAAACCAAATCCATTGTATGGCTTAGAAAATATAAGGTCTTAAAACCTTTAAAGCAAAACTTTGACATAGCTGTTAACTTAGATGGACAAACATATATACAGAACAGAGGAATGAACTGCAAGATGAAAACCATATACGAGGGTGAGTCAATAAGTAACCAGCCTATCCCATTTCCGGTGGACTGAGATGGCCACGATTCTCATGCTTTGTTTCAATGTATGTTTTATACATGGGCACAAAATTGCACACTTATCGAGTCATTCTTTAATAAGATATTGAATGTCAAACATGGCTAGTGATGCAAAGGCACGCTTTTCATCTAAGTTGAGTACCGTGTTGTAATTCAGTACTTGTATTTAAAAAGTAAAACCGGCAAGGAAATAAACGGCGAGTTAGCCGATGTTTATAAGTCTTCTGCACCATCTTATGCTCAGGTTAAATTCTGGGTAGGGGAATTCAAACGCGGCAGAATGTCTTTAGAAGATGAAGCCAGGTCTGGACGCCCACTGGATGCCACCGAGGACGAAATGTGTAAGAAAGTTCGGGATCTGGTATACTTTGACAGGCGAATTCAGGTGGAAGAAACAGGGAAGGCATTAGGCATTTCACATAGTAGCATTTCAACAATCTTACATGATCGTTTAGGTATGCGCAAGCTAACAGCCCGTTGGGTCCCCAAATCCCTTAGCGATGAGCAAATGGCAACTAGAGCATCAGTATGCAGCGCCTTGTTGAAGCGTTTTAGGTCAAAAGATGATTTTCTTTTGCATCTGGTGACTGTAGAGAGACTTGGGTTCATTATTATGAGCCAGAGAATAAACTCAGTCGTCAGTGGGTAATGCCTGGGTCCCAGAAGCTGCAGAAGTTCAAGACGCAACCATCTGCTGGCAAGGTGATGACCACAGTATTTTGGGACGCAAAAGGCATTATTATGTTGGACTTTTTACCCAAGAGAAGTACAATAACTGGAGTGTACTATGCAAAACTGTTAGACCAGCTGAGAACCGCCATCCGTGAAAAACGCTGAGTTTACGACTTGCAAAGTTGCAATGGATGCTGTAGAGCGAAACAGGTATGAATTAATACCACATCCTGCCTATTCGCCTGACTTAGCTCCTAGCGACTTCTTCCTATTCCCAAACTTGAAAAAGAATATCCATGGACTTCATTTCCGGTCTGATTGATTGTGTTGGGGTTTAACGACACGTCAACCCTTGAGGGTCATTTTGTGTCGTCTCCCAGAGAAAGGGAGAAAAGAGATAGAAGAGAGAGTAGAGGAGATGAAAGAGAGGGACAGGGAAGAAAGAGGAACAGGAATGAAAGTGAAGAAACAGAAGAAATAAAAACATTCCCCCTCCACCCTTACCCACTACAAGGATAGCAGGTCTTGCCCAACTGTAAGCCAATATCAGTTGGACGCCCCAGTGATGTAAGATACACAGCACCTTCGCACCACCCGACCACCCCCATTTCCGGTCTGATGAAGAAGTCGTGACGGCAGTTGAGGAGTGCGTCAATGGAAAGGACCCTGACTTTTTCAGTTCTGGGCTGATGGCACTTGAACACCATTGGTCTAAGTGCATCACACTAGAGGGCAATTACATTGAAAAAGAAGAGGTGGATCTCAACCGGAAATAAGTTAGGCTGGTTACTTGGTGACTCGCCCTTGTACCCTCCACATACTTCATGTGCTGGGGGTATAATAAGGCTTCAAACAGCATGTGGACTGTATCCACCTAATTTACCCCAAAAAAAAAAAAATAAATAAATCTTTAAAATATTATCTGTCAATATTTAAATTTGGCACTTTAAGGATTATGAACTTACCATATTTAATATCTGGTACAGTGATAGAGCTTTCTGCAATGTTTGTAGATAAGATAACTTTTCTCCAGCCAGTCTCTGCCATATTGAACACCTGTGCCTGTTCTTCCATTGTTACTTTTGAGTGCAGTGGCATTACCCTCAACCTGAGTCAATATAGGGCTCAATTTTCAATAAAATCAGGACAACTCACTCATAGTTTAAGAGGTTATTAAGTCACTGTTTTTTTTTTTATTTCTCCACAAAATATACGGGTACTCATCAGAAATGCCTTGGTGCGGTGCTTCTAATAAGTAGCAATAACAAGTTTTTGTGGAGAAATAAGAAAACTCAGCACTGTTTGGTAGAAAAAAGTGCCTTATCTTGTGATATGGATAGATGGAGGGATGGACAGTGGATCATAGATAGCCAGCTGGATAAGCATACAGGCAGTATGATATTGCTATGAAGCATTAGTTGTATGGCTCACACTTTAGTCATGTCTTATAAGCCTGCAATAACATTGGGGCAATAGCTATTCACTTACTTGGACTTGATACATAACAGCTTGTTCTGTCAGTGATAGAATTTATCATTACCACTTGATTTCATTTTATACTTAACTTTTGCTGTTGAGGATGCTGACCTACATGTATCAGTATAAGAACAGTGTTTTCAGAGAAAACAGATGTCCGCTCTCCCCACCCCTTCACCAAATTTTCAGTTTTTCTATTGATGTGACCTTGAGAATTAGGTCAAGGTCACCAAAATCTAATTTGTTCTTTGTTACATCCCAATTATAAATATCAATGAAAATTTGGTAAGAATCCAACCACTGGTTCACAAGATATTGTGCAGACAATAAAATGTCACGCTGACCCCTACGCAAATAATTTCTGTACCAAACACACTGATTGTGTTGTGTTGGGGTTTAATGACACGTCAACCCGTCATTTTGTGTCCTCTCCCAGAGAAAGGGAGAAGAGAGATAGAAGAGATAGTAGAGGAGATGAATGAGAGGGACAGGGGAGAAAGGAAAATGAATGACACTGAAGAAACAGAAGAAATAAAAATATTCCCCCTCTACCCTTACCTGCTGCAAGGAAAGCAGGCCTTGCCCAACTACAAGTCAATATCAGTTGGACGCCCCTGTGACATAAGATACACGACACCTTTGCCTCATCTAACCACCCCATGTGCCAAAAAACAATATGTCCCCCTCCCCTTCGGTGGGGTGACATAAATATAGGGTGAGGTTACGATCTGAAATTATTAAAGGTGATGGCAAACAAATGTGTTTTTAAATAGACTGATACTTTCTATACGATATTAAATCCCAAGGCCAGGAAGTAGCCAAGGAATTGAATTTCTTCAAACCCAAACTATCCACATTAATAAAGGACATTTATTAATAAATGACAATGTCTCTATATGCAAAATATAAATTTCTTACCAAACAGGAAACAGTGTACATGTACTGTGTTTACAACTAGAGGCATAAGTGGGCCAGAAATCACTCACCTGGAATAAGCTGATTATGATATGTTACATAGTGCCATGGTGGCCATCTTGCCTTTAGCAATCCAGAATCTGATTCTGTTTGAAGAGTTTCAAGATTGCCACCGTTGGAACTGAACGATTTATCTATCCTGAATCTCCATAGCACCCCGATGCCTCCCATCAAGTTTCGGCTAAATCCAACTTACGGTTTGGGAGGAGATGCGGTATGAAGAATTTCAAGATGGGGTTGCCCCAATGCCTTCCACAAAGTTTCGGCTCCATCCGACTTACGGTTTGGGAGCAGATAAAAATTAAAGACTTTCAAGATGGCCGCCTTGGCATCCATCATGGAGATGTCGCAAATGTGAAAGTTACTGACAGACATACGGATGATGGATGGACCATGGTCAACAGACTACCGCATAAGCTGATGTTTAGGAAAGGCTGCAGGTGAGCTAACAACTGAAGATCTTCAAGATGGCTGCTGTGGCTGCCATGTTGGATATCGTAACAGATTGGTTTTAGCAATTCTGACTCTCCATGTTGCCCAAATGCCTGACATCAATTTTCGGCTCAATCCCACTTACCATTCCGGAGCAGATGAGGTGTGAAGATTTTCAAGATGGCTACCTTGACGGCCATCTTAGATATTGGAACAGAACAATTTTAGCAATTCTTAATCTCTATGTCGCTCCAATTCCTCCCATCAAGTTTTGGCTCAATCTGCATTACCGTGTTGGAGGAGATGTCATTTGAAGAATTTCAAGATGGCCATCTCTGACCACGGCTGCCATCTCAGATATGGGAATGAAACTAATTAAGCTGTTCTGAATCTGTCTCCCCAATGCCTCCCACCAAGTTTCAGCTTAATTATACTTACCATTCAGGAGCAGATGTCATTTCAAGATTTTCAAGACATTGGAACAGAATGAAATTAGCAATTTTAAATCTCCATGTCACCCCAATGCCTCCCACCAAGTTTGGGCTCAATCTGACTTACCATTCAGAAGCAGACATAGTTTGAAGATTTTCAAGATGGACACTGTGGCAGTTATCAGAACAGAATGATTTTAGCAATTCTGAACCTTGCTCCAATGCCTTCCATCAAGTTCGGCTCAATCAGACTTACAGGTTTGGAAGATTTTTAAAATGGCCAACATGGCGGCCATCTTGGATATCAGAACAGAATTTTAGCAATTCTTTATCTCCATGTGGCCCCAATGCCTCTCACCAAGTTCTGGATCAATTTGACAGGGTTCCAGAGCAAATGTGGTTTCAAGATTTCAAGATTCTGAATGGCTGCCAAGGTGGCCACCTTGGATACCAGAACAGAACAACTGTAGCAATTCTGAATCTCTATGTCACTCCTATGCCTCCATCAAGTCTCAGCTCATTCAGACTTACGGTTTGCAAGATGTCATTGAAGAATTTCAAGATGGCCGCCATGGCTGCTATCTTGGATTTCAGAACGGAACCATTTTAGCAATTCTGAATCTCTATGCCGCTCCCATGCCTCCCATCAAGTTTCAGCTCAATCTGACTTACGGTTTCGGAGGAGATGTGGTTTGAAGAATTTCAAGTTGGCTGCTGTGGTGGTCATCTTGGATGTCAGAATGGAACAATGTTAGCAATTCTGAATCTCCATGTCACTCCCATACCTCCTATCAAGTTTCGACTCAATCCGACTTACAGTTTGGGAGAAGTCTTTTGAAGAATTTCAAGATGCAGAAATAAGATAAATATCAACAATTTTTGATTGAAAAAAAAAAAAAAAAAAAATCACCTCATCTGCAGCTATGATTTAAACCTAGATGACCCATGAGCATTTTAGCTGCACAGCAACAGGAAAGTGAGCAATGCATTATTTGGGAATTCCTACAACTGGAATTGGCCAAACTTACTGGTGTTGTGGAGACAACTTCTTTAGTTCTATATTCAGATCTGTTATTTCCCCTTCACCTGAAATATCACAGCAATGACAATAGGTGAAACATGTTAAACACTTAGCACTCTGGGTAAAATTTTCAGCAGAAAACAAATTGGTGATATTTTTTCTTGTTTTCCCAGAAAACAGGATTTGACATTTCATGCAAATTGTTTCTATTACAGACAATTTGTATTAATATCATATCCTGTTTTCTGGAAAAAAAAAAAAAAAGAGAAAAATATCACAAATTTGTTTTCTGCTGAATTAGCCCAAACGAGGGGAAAGGTTAAGAGTTATGACTAGCAATTTACTGTTTACAGCTTAACCAAGCATTCTAGTAACTTAATAAAAGGGGTTGAATAAATACACACTATAATGGAAGTGATCCGTAATAATTCTACTGACCTATAATACATCTGGTAACTATTTATAGATCAGATCTACCTTTTAACACTTTGAACACCGAGTAAAAATTTCAGCAGAGATATTTTGAAATATTTTTCTTAGAAAATAGGATTTGTCGCCTCATGCAAATAGTCTCCTAAGGAGACAATTAGCATGAAGAGTCGGATCCAATTTTCTAGGAAAAATATCAGTTTGCCCATAGATGGTATTAAAGTATTAAGTACTCAGTTTTCAATTTAAAACAACAAAATACTCCCTTACGTCATATAGTAGAAAGACCAAAACTAAAAATTTTGATCTTTGCTGTATTTCTGTATGACAAATTTTCAGAAATTCCATTGAAATTTTTATCTTTCAGACTTCCCGACGAGAATGGTCCATTGGAACCATTGCACTAAATCATATAAGTTGACATCCCAGTCTAAAAGAAATTCTGAAGCTAAAATAAATGATTTTCTCATGAGACAATTTTCATGAAATGTCAAAAGTTTTTTTAGGGCGAGAAATAAGAAAAGAAATTCAAAATGTCACCTACTGAAATTTTTATGCAGCACACTAGGCATTAAAATAAAATTACCTGGCAGGAAAACCAGAACTGTTCCTCTGATTGGAGCAAACCCATCTGTACCAAGCCTGTTAAAGATAATCATAGATGAAACAAAGATACATAAAATACAATATATTCTATGAATGCATCCACCAATCTGATGATAGTGATGATTTGGTATTTGTTTGTTTGTGTTGAGGTTTTACGGCCCAGTCAACCCAATGGGGTCATGTCAAGCAAGGTCAGTTTACCTAACCATACTTTTACTGGGCAGTCTTAGTCCTCTAAGTATTGTGCACATCCTTTTGTCAGAAACTGACAACTGCCCTTCTTGAATCAGAGGAAGAAACTGACTGAAGAAAGTATTTTATGATCAAATTTCCACGAAAGAATGTTGCTGACCCGGCGGGCGTCTAACCTGCAACCTCCTGATCACCAGTCGGATATGCATCCAACTGAGCCACTGCGGCCAGGAAGATGATTTTGTGTTCAACATCTCTTGTAACATTATTAAAATATATCAAGGGAGATAATAAAAGACACTGCCCAATGAAGTACCCTGGATACAGTCATCATCTAGCAGGATTTGAACCTGGGACCTCAAGACCCCAAGTCAGCAGCAATAAACGCAGCCAGGTGGATGACTATCCATCAATATGAACACTGTCTAAATGGCTTTTTATAACCTACTACATGTATATATACTTTCTTGAAAGAAAAATAAGGTAAAATGTTGTTCCTGATGTTGTCAAATAGGGGTGTAACGATACATCAGTACAGTGCTCTAGAAATTTTGAAATCTGAATCGGTCCAGCCGATGACAATGACGTCATCAACAAGCCATTTTCCAAAGTGTTATTATAATATCACCTGTCAAGAAAACTAATGACAATTGGCAAAGTCCAATAAATCCTTTTTAATAATACACCTCAACCCCATTATAACATGGAAGTCCGAGTCCAAGCATCAGACCGTGTTAGTTAATCGAACCATGCTATAACCATGATGATCAAATCTGACCTCTGCTCAGGGTAAATTTGTTTGTTCATGCATGAAATAAGTAATTTCATGCTTTATTCACATACCTATGTTTAATGCTGCTTTGTTATGTGTGTACAGTTAGTCAGTAAAGTTTCTACACTATGGTGTCATCAATAAATATGTAAAAAGAAAGAAAAACAAAAACAAACAACTTTGTTGTTATTCCACCTCCATAATGAAGTGACCGTAGGGTTTTCCTAGATAACTATTTATAGACAACTGGTTCCCATCTTGTGTGTATGGGCGAAGAGATCTGACCAGACTGCTTAAATTTTTAGCACTGACCAATCTTTGTCTAGCGGCGCAAGTGGTTCATTACTTATTTTTTCTGTGAAATCTACCTTTAATTATACTCGCATGTTATGGCCGTCAAAAAAAACAAAAAAACAATAAGACCCAGATCAGATACTGTTGTATGTGACATCTGATCAGGACCTACACGGTTAGGGAATTTATTTATCAACTCTGGGACCAACAAAACACAAACCGTGTTGAACCAAAAAAAAAAAAAAAAAGAAAACAGGTGCGTTCAAGCGGTGTATTCTTTAATCACTCTCAGTTGGGATTAAAGCGACTTTTGATCTTTTGAACACGCCGACTGGTGTTTTGCAGTCACAGTGTATTCACAGTGTCACACAAACAGATTAATTATCAGACTGCCATCACTGATGATTAGTGTTAATCCCTTGTTTACCACAAAAAGGAGAGTGAAGTGTTGATTTTCTGACAATGTTTGGATAATGACATAATTAATTTGTGTTGCGGTAAGTTGCCGTTATTCATCTGACCTCTCCAATATACATGTCAAATGACCGGTTAGAGCCGTTTAACTACCACAATATCGCATTTAAAAAGTGTGCGGACGGTATCAGTTTGTGTAGATTTGACCATTTGTGATTTTTCAGACATCATTGATTTGTGAAAATTGGTTGGTTGAGGAAAAATGGGGTCCAAGGCATGACCCTGTTGGACCGAATTATTAGCGTTTTTTGGTGTTTAAAACCGGTCCGGGATTCTTATTTTCAGTTCAGACCGGCTATTTTCCGGTTTTCTAGAGCCTTGCATCAGTATATCAATGTATCATGATAGTGACTGCCATGATAGTGCTATCATGATAGTGTTTTGAACTACCAATAACTATCACTGATTGTCTCTTCAACTATCTAGAGGTTTGACTTTTTGTTCCTGTACATTTTCTCCTGTAATACCATTCTAAAGCTTAACAGAGTATGAGAACAGAAAGAACTTCTGCTTTGCAAAAATATTTGTTAAAATGGGGGCAAAGCTGACATTTGAGAGAGCAGTAATATTAGGTATGTTTACAGGTGGTCCAGTCTTTATAACATCAAATAAATTCATTTGATTTGGAAATGCTGATAGTATCATGATGCATCATGATACTAGATCCATGATACTAACAGTATCATGATAGGGGTTTCTCTGATAGTGATAGTATCATGACATTCATAATTGGCATGATAGTCAGACCTATTGTCAGCACACTGAAGACAAACTAGAGACTAAGCAGCTGATGGTGCATCATCATAACATAGTTACAGATAAGAGGGGGTATCCACATAATATTTTTCTTATTTTTGGATGAAAACATATGTTGTGGGTGGGTACTCATTAGAAGCGCCTCGGAGAGGCGCTTCTAATGAGTACCCACAACATATGTTTTCGTCAAGAAATAAGAAAGATATCAGCAGTTTTTGGATGAAAAAAGTGCCGTATCTGTTGCTATGTCATAAGTTGCTTTATGCCTGCCCCTCACTCCCAGGTTTGATGTAAAGGTAAAACAAGGAAGTAACCACTTTCACAAGGCAATTAAATTTAATTTCCTACTTTTGCAAAATTAGTTTCTTTTCAAATTGCATAGCTATAGATAAAGCCCTTTTTTTCATCTGAAAAATATTTTTCATATTTCTCCATCAAAACATACATTGTGTCAGAGAGGCAATTCTAACAAATATCAAAAACATATGTTTCTTGAAGTATTAAATACTATATTCTTGCATAATGTCTATTTAACTATCACATCTTGAGTGAAGATCTGGTGCCAGTCAAATTATTATTATAATGAATTATGTCATTGTATATCTCGTATCCGATTAAAAAAAGTTGACTGCACTCTGCTTATCTGGACAGGTGGTAGTTATTACCCTTGTTCTTTCTCCTCAATCTTGTCAAACTGTTTAATCAGCTGTATGCACAGATGCCGTGACTCCTCCGAGATTTCTGGACTACATTCCTCTAGTGGAGGTATCTATAAATAGAAACATTGCCAGTTATTGAAATACTAACATTTTCCTGTATGTGAACAAAGAAAATTCAGATTTCTCAGGCTGATGGTTGTCCAGGAATTTCTCTTTAGGTGAACTGAAAGATTTCAGTTATTCTGCCAAGGGAGACACTTTGTCCAAACAGGAAGTTGCCTCCCTCATGCTTGAAACCTTTCAAAAATGTCCACTACTCTTTAAAAAAAGAAATTGCTCCCAAGTGATGCAAATTCTTTTCTTTAAGTTTAGTTCCCGACGAGTCTGCTGGCAAACATTTCTATGTCAGTCCCCTTAAAATAGCAGCTTAAGATAACACAGAATATATAGGTCCACAGAAAGGGAATACATATATTCATAAGATAAGCAAATACAAGGTAGTTGTGTTTCTGGTTCCCTGATTCTGAATTTCAACTGCGGGTACGAAATGTTTTGAGGATTTGGCTGGAAAAGTGCCCTACCAGGAGCTACATCTTTATTTTCCAAACCAGCAATCCTTTCTAAGTTCAGCTTATCTCAAACAAATAGGGTGTACATCAGAAATACGTGATTATTCATCATATAACAGCTACTGAAAATTCTACTGTATTAAAATAAAGTCTACAATCCAAGTGAAGAATAATACGACTAAGATTTTTTGAAAAAAAAAAATAAAAAAATGTTTTTGACTGAACTGAAATTTTTGCTAACTGTTTGTTTCAGTTAGAGTTTTATTTGTGTTGAGGTTTTACGGCCCAGTCAAGCCAATGGGGTCATGTCGAGCGCGGTCAGTTTACCTAACCACGTTTACTGGGCAGGCTTAGTCCTCTAAGTGGTTAACCAGTATTGTGCACATTCTTTTGCCAGAAACTGACAACTGCCCTTCTTGAATCAGCGGAAGGGAGAGAATGACCGTAGAAAATATTTCATGATCAGTCTCCGCGAAAGAATGTTGCCAACCTCGGCTGGGGTTGAACCCGTGACCTCCTGGTCTCCAGTCGGATGGTACATCCAACTGAGTCACCGATGCCGGCCACAGTTAGAGTTTTACAACCCTGTCAACACCTTTAAGGTCATGTTGAGCTATTCACACTTTTCCTGTGCAGACTTAGTCCTCTAAGCAGTTCACCTGTACTTGTGAAAATACTTTCTTGAAGCAGCAGAAGGGAGTGAATTATGATGATGATGATGCTTTGTTGTTTTACATCCTTTTCAACATTATTTAAGTTATATCCAGATGATGGAAGGGTGATAACAAAAGGCTCTGTGCAATGAAGTGCCATAGAGTTATCAGCTGCATTCCATCTCCAGTGGGATTCAAACCCGGGGCTTAATGACCAGGACCCAGTTGTTCAAAGCATTGTTAGCTTAACAAACTCGTTAGTGGTCAAAATGTTAACTTTCTAGTAAGTATAATATCTAATTCACAGGTATTTTTGCTGAAAAAATGTGAGTAGCTTTTGCAAATGCAAAAGCTACTCACATTTTTTCAGCAAAAATACTAGCATTAATGCCATATTTAATGATCAAAGTTTTAACAATACGTTAACTAATGACAGCTTTAGTTTTGAACAACTGGGCCCAGAAGTTGGAAACGTTAACCACAAGGCCATCTCGACACTTCATGGGGAGAATGACCATAGAAATGATTTCTTGATCAATCTTTACAAAAGTTATGTGGCTGAGCTGCGATTCGAACTTGAAAACCCTGGATCTGCAAGCAGAGATGCTACTAATTGCGCTATGGAGCTCAGAGAAATTCTAGCTACAATATTGTATCTGATTTTAGTATGGAAACTGTAATAAGAAGAATTTAAACTGCAGAGATAGTTTAAACACTTTCCAATGTCAAAACCAAAGAACTTAATGTCAAAACCGAAGAAACTTACATCCAGAGGAACAACCTGCTGTAGCGTAGTGTATCAAGTTATTAAACTTGACCAAGAGAGGAGGAGTGTCCAGGTAAATAGTTTCATTAAGGACTTAAAGAGGGGTATTTGATGAATATTACTGGGGTAATTTTATTATTTCTCCATAAAAATGTATGTTGTAGGCACTCATTAGAATCTCCTCATTAGAAGTGCCTCAGTGAGGCACTTCTAATGAGTATCCACAATGTATGTTTTTATATAGGAGAAAATTATCCTAGAATTATCACCAAACAGTCCTCCCTTAACAAGTCCTCTGAGTTTTCTAACTTTTCCATAAAAAATGTTGTGAATCATTTGACAAACTGTGTCAGTGACATACTTCTAAAAGTCACAATGTCGTGTTTTCTTGGATAAAAACATCAACTTTCGGGATGAAAAAAAGAAATATATTTCCAGTAAATCTTGTTTTTCTTTTACCTCTCCAAGCTGTTGTAAATCTTCAGCATAGTATTCTGTCACTTTGAATGGTTTTCCTTCCACACTCACAATGGGAGCTGGCTCCAGCTGGTCTCGGACTGGCAGGGCAAAGTATTGCGCAAACATGTCCGAGTCAAAAGTGGCTGACATAAGAATGACACGGGTGTGACGGGAATTGGTCCGCAACAGTTTTCTCACAACCAGAAGGGAGAAATCTGTGTCCTGATCTCTTTCATGGACCTAGAAAATAAGAGGTTTTGAGTGGAATATGGTCTTCTGACCTTGTAACCAGCATGGATATACAGTATTCGATCTAATTATCACAAATACCCCTATGAGAGCACAGTGAAGCAAATCTATAGGCTTAAGATTACAGCCCATGTATTTTTGTGTCTACTTCTTTGTAAAGGCATATGTTGTGGGTACCCATTTGAATTGCATTGAGAGAGAAATGAAAATATTTGTTGTTTTTTTTAAACCAATGAATAGAATACAACTTTTTGTGCATTGGTAGTTACAACAAAAGGTTTTGCATTAAATCATGACAAAAGTTTGCAAATTCACTTCTTGTGTGTAAAGCGCAGCAAAAAATAACTTCCTGAAAGCTGTCGAAAGCACACTAGATGGGTAGTAATGTACAGTTTCTCAACATGTGGTAGCATATGAATACCTAACTTTTTTCTTTTCATTTCAGTGTGTTTTGTTTTTCATTTCAGGGTCTACACCATTTGCCACTCATCAAATTTCAGCCAGCAAGTGAGAAAAGGGTACTTATCACATAGGCAACCAGCAAAAGCTCAGATGAGCCTGCGCATAAGCGCAGTCTCTGCAGAGTCTTTGCTGTTCACAGACATGCAATAGAGACCTCGAGGAAGCTTCCAGCAAAAAAGCATGTCTGTACCCCAAATAAGGGTGTGCATATGCATTCGAAAAACCACAAATCGGAAAACAATAAGGTGCCTTTTCTCATGTGCCAGCTGATTTTAAGACATGTTAGGTAAGGAGTTAAGGTGTTCCAAGATTTAGTGTAAATAAGTTACCTTACTTCTCAATGTAGCTATGACATTAGTTTCCACTCCCTAGGCTTAGAGTAGACCCTTCTACAGAAGGGACTTGATGTGCAGGAAAGCAAACAGAATGCCATAAAATTGTAGCCCTTGTAAAAGTTGGCTGAAAATGTATTGTGTTCAGTCCTTTTAAGTTCCCAAGAACTGATAATATTAGACTCTACATGTCTGTATACTTAATAATTGCTTATTATATATTTTAAGACTGATAACCCATTAGAATGGACCTGTATTGATGATAATCAGAATGTACATGAAAATATACTTAAATCTGACCAAATTCAGCAGACAACAAATTGATGGTACTTTTTTCATTTTTCTTAGAAAATAAGCTTTGACATTTTATGCAAATTGTCTGCTTAGGAGACCATTTGCATGAAATGTGAAAATCTATTTTCTGGAAAAAATTATTTCAAAATATCATCTGAAAATTTAACCCAGCACACTAAGCATAAATCAACTACATAAAATGTACATGAAAGTATACTTTAATCAGTTACTAACCTCATCAAGTATCACATGAGTGTAGGCATGCATGTTCTTCTCATTAATGAGTTTATTCAGCAGTATACCTGTGGTACAGTAGAGAATCCTCGTATCCTCATTGGCTACCCTATCTAAAGCAACCTATAACCAAATAAAAATATTAGCATTACATTACAGTACTAGAAATCTCCACTGACAGTCCCATAGCTCAGATAAAAGGGGGTATTCGCATTTTTTTTTTTTTTTTCTTATTTTTCCACAAAACCCGATATTAAGAGTGCTCATTAGAGGCATCTTGAAAAGTACATGGATTAATAATTTTCTTGTTCTCCACAAAAACATTTGTTGTGGTACTCATTAGAAGTGCCTCACAACATATGTTTTCATGGAGAAATAAAAACAAGAGGACCATAGTGGTCCTTAATGCTCAACTGTGCTGAAAAGTAGATCAATGTCACTCAGTGTCTGCAACACTCATTTAATAATCTGGAGGACATAACACCAAAATATCAATGTCCTCCAAATCTGCATGTTTAAGGAAGATCCAATTAAAACCGACGGAGCTATGCAGCACACAAGTTATAGATAAACCATGGTTATTGTCTCGGTTTTGGGTATACTGTAAATTATACCATATTTTGGTGACCTTTCACTGTCTGACCCCAAACGAGGCGGAGCCGAGTTTGGGTCAGACAGTGAAAGGTCACCAAATTATGATATAATTTACAGTATTCCCAAAACCGAGACAATAACATGGTTTATCTATTTTAACCAATGTATTGGACTGTTTTTGTTTTTTTCTTACAAAAACTATACTTTCATTTATTTAGTATATCTTTTTCTACTTTTTTACTTTTATTTCTCTTTTTTTATATTTTTATGGTAAAGTGGTAACAGGCAGTCTGATGAAATGCTGTACCAATTGACCTTGTGTACTAAAAAGGATGAAACACCCCACCTTTTTTGAATTAAACTAACTGAGGCACTACTGCTAAAATCTGATTGGTTGCAATCTTGTCAATCACAAGAAATTACATCAGCATCTTAATTTGGTCAAACTTTGTTGCAATCTGGTTGGTCAGCAGTAGCTTTAGTCATTATAATATACTCCAGACAGACTGTCTGGTTTCATGTGTTTTATTCAACAAAAAATGTCAATTTTAAATAGAAAGTTGCTCGACAGTGCTGAAGTAAATTTGAAGTTCCTCTAACCTTTATCACTCTCTGGATAATATCAGCAGACAATATATTTGATGATACTTTCTTAGTTTTTCCAGCCAACAGAATTTGACATTTCATGCAAACTGTCTCTAGTTGAGACCCTGTACATGAAATGTCAAATCCAGTTACTTGAGAAAAAAATAAGAAAACTATTTAAAAAATGTCATCTGCTGAAAATTGATGGTTAGCACCCTGGACATTTTGAGCAGACAACATATTGGTGGTAGTTCATTTTTTTCCAATAAACATTTGACATTTGGAGACAATTTGCATGAAATGTCAAATTCTGTTTTCTAGGAAAAAATACGAAAATGTTCAAATTGTCTGCTGAAAAAAAATTCAACATACAACATTTTGAAATATTTTTCTTATTTTTCCCAGAAAACAAAAACCTGTTTTTTTAGAGACAATATCAACTTGTCATCGCCTGCGGAATTAGCCCAGAGAGTGAAAAAGGTTAAGGTGCACTGATGAGTTGACAGTCATTCTTAAGTACACCTGTGAGATCTATAAATAAAACCATGGGTTAATTTTCAAATCTGAAAATTATCCCATGGTCCAGCTATGGTATAATTTTCGGTTATTGAGATTTAACCTTAGTTTTATTTACATAGAGACAATGGAACATCCATTTATTAAGGTTAATTATATGTATCTTTAGCAATTAAGGGACATAACTCTATCAGATTGTGTAGGTTTCCAAACTTTTTTGAAAATTTATCCGAGACTTCATCCATGTCCACCTTATCTGCAAGTTTCAGGATGATCCAATTAAAACTGAATGA
Organism: Anodontia alba; assembly: GCA_964016985.1. Taxonomy (NCBI): domain Eukaryota; kingdom Metazoa; phylum Mollusca; class Bivalvia; order Lucinida; family Lucinidae; genus Anodontia; species Anodontia alba. The sequence goes on along the minus strand of OZ024823.1, from coordinate 7,592,666 downwards.
GTTATGCTGATGAAAACGTCAACTATAGGCTCGACAACTTCAAACAGAAGCTCATTTTTTAAGCAATCATGGGGATGTAGCTCCGAGCTGGCCAGTTTTCGAACTCGTTCGAGAGTTCATCCATGTCCACCTTATATGCAAGTTTTCAGGAACATCCGATTAAAACTGAAGGAGTTATGCTGATGACAAGCATTTTCCCATTGTAAGTCTATGGGACCTTGTGGTTGCCATAGCAACCAAAGTTTTCACTGGATTTTCATGAAAAGCTTATGTCATCGATGGCTCACCAGATGAGATGAGAACTGATTGAGATCAGCCTGCAGACTGTGGAGATATAACTCGTCAAATGTGTGGACCTACAACGGACGAACAAAGGATGGCCTACCACTCAATAAGTTCCCCTGGAGCCTTCAGCCAAGGTGAGCTAAAAAATATCAATACTTTTCAAGCTGCTGCTAAGGAGCACGTTGAACATACGTTTTTGAAATTAGAAAACATTATGTTGATATCCTCTCTTATCTGAGATAAGGCACTTTTTTTCATCCATTACACAATTCCTAGCTGAACATAGCTACCCAAGGCCATTTTATCTGGAGAAAAAATTCAGTAGCTAAGTTCAATATAAAAAAAATAAATAAATAAAAATAAAAAAAAAAATGCCATAGCTCCAGATAAGTTGTTTTTTTAACCAAAAAATACTGACATTTTTTCTTATTTCCCATAAAAAACGTGGTTGGTACTCATTAGAAATGCCTTGCCTATTTCGAAGTGCCTCGTTTGTGTGGATAAATAAGAAAATTATTTTATGGATAATCCCTCTTATCTGGAGAAATGACAGTATTGTAGAGTTAGCATTTGCTGGACCAACAAGATGGCTCACTGGAACAACAAGTAATATCTGTAGAAACTGTAAAGTTTTACAGTTTGTAGACTTCATTTAGGGTGGACCTATGGTAGATGCTAGCGTGGACAAGTACACGGACAAATGAAAACTTGCATGCCTAAGTTATCCATGCATTGCAACAAAAAGAGTTTTCAAACACAACTCAAACCTCTTGCATTTGTTCATCCATGACTTAACAGACTTCTGGTTCCAAACACTTGAAAGAAATAATGGTATATCCAGCTACTCCAGCATATGTCTATTTATATAATCCCAATATAGTATACTTAGGTATTTTTAATGTGTACCAACAAGATATGTTTTTAAAAAAAACTGAAGAAAACCACCAAAGAATGATGATGATATGGTGTTTTATGTCCCTTTCAACAACAATCATACATCACAAAAACATGCCTATATAATTCTGACCCCCTTAAAACCCACTTTTATATAGTAAAACTGGAATTTACAGGGGTATACATTACTTTTCTTATTTCTGCTCAAAAACATAGATTGTGGGTACTCGTTAGAACTGCCTCATTGAGGCAGTTCTAATGAGTACCCACAATCTATGTTTTGAGCAGTAGTATGAAAAATATCAGAATTCTTCATCTGAAAATTTTCATTTTTTTTGCTGGTAAAATATATAGTATATTTGAATAAGCATATTTTCTTAATGTCAAGATAATGGAAGGGTGATCATGAAAGGCTCTGTGCAACAGTGCACCTTACAGTCATAAGTTGAATACCGCCTCTAACAGGATTCACAAACTCGAGAGCTCATGAAATGAAGTTGGAAGAGCTAACCACAAGCCTACTCATGCATTTCTATTATAATTGTAATCAAATATTCCTCCTTAATAAGTCATCTGTAATAAACTCCTATCTCACAGTACCAAATTAGGCACTTTTTCCAACTGCAAAGTATTGAAGTTTTCATATTTCTCCACAAAAACATATGTTGTGGTACTCATCAGAAGCACTTTGCCAAGGCACTTCTAATGTGTAAACCTATATATGTTTTTGTGGAGAACTAAGAAAAGCATCTGTGTGTTCTGATTGAAAAAAGCAATAAATTATTCTTACTTATTAAGCCATCTGAAGTAATTCTTACCTGTGGAAACTATACGTACCTGGTAGCCACATACAGTTCCAATCTGCCAGCCTCTCTCTGAACATACTCTTCTGGCAATGCTGATAGCAGCAATCCTTCTCGGCTGTGTGACTATGACATTACAGTACTTGTGCATACTGGCATAGTGGTCCAGGATATACTGTGCCACCTGGGTGGTCTTACCACTTCCTGTTGCTCCCTGGATCACCGTGACCTGATTACTCTCAATTGTTGATATGATCTATGTAACAATACAAGACTGCTTTAACCTACTGACTATAAATATACATATCTGGAGAAAATAAAAGTGGTATCAATCACAAATGAAATGATATTGTATCATTTCACTAGTGACTGATATGATTTATATTTTCACTCCTCCCTTTGGATGACTTCCGGTTTTTTCATTGTTTCAAAAGCTGATGTTACCTCCACTTCAGATTTTTGAACACCTCTAACTTCTTTGTTTCTGAACTAAACTACCAAGTTGGGTATGCATTTTCTTTGTTAGAAAGTATGGAACATTCTGGTATCAAAATTATTTTGATCAGCCAAAATATTTTTCTCTCCCTTTGTTGCACTCAATGTCGACTTCATGTTTTTGTTTTGTTTGGCGACGTCCGTTATGTCATCATATGCGCTAAAGCATGAAAACGGAAAAAAAAAGAGAAGGAAATTTGCTTTTTTCCGTGATTTCATCTCATGTAACGAAAACATTCAAATTTTCACTAGTGCTTTTATTACACTCGATTAAAATATTTATGGTATTCACTCCAAAAGAGCAAATATCCTCTATGCAGCTCTAGATAAGAAGGCATATCATGAAAATAGTTTTCTTATTTCTCCATGACACATATGTTGAGGAGAGTAATGCTAATTTTTAACCCTTAAACTGCCAATCACAACAATTGTCATCTGCTTTGTCATCTGCTAGTGAGTTTAAAAGTCATTTTGCAAACAGTGAGGACCAGATCAGACTGCTCCTCTAGGAGCAGTCTGATCAGGGTCCACACTGTTTGCCTGTATGCAAAAATAGTTTTGAAAAGTTAGTAAGAATATTCAGCAGACGACATAAACAGACAACATTTTCGGTTTTCTTGGCATTTTAAGGGTTAACTAGTTTTCTTCCTCTCCATATAGTATACTTCTGTCCTGAGTGTAAAACATTTGGGCAGACGATGTCTCGGCTTGATACATCAGGTGATTATCAAAATATCATGAGATAACCTCTTATTATACAGACAAGTACCAAAGGGTCTGAGCAGACAAGGGGAGATGCAGGCTGATGAGTTTGCATATGCCCTGAAGAAACTGTTTCAAAAACACTGGCACAATAGCTCATATAGACACAGCACCTGTCAGAGTTGTTGATAAAACGTGAAACGATAATACTCCGCCATAATCATGTTACGGGAAAATAACTCTTGTCAAACATTGACGAAATTTGCCCATTAACAATCCCAAACCTTATCTCTAAAATATCAACGCACACACCAAGTTTGGTGAAAATCCATTAACACTTACTCATGTTATCATCCTGAAATGAAAATATGGATGGACAGATGTACAACAGACGGACGGACACACTGAAAGCCAATGTGATACCATAATGTCCCCCAACTACCATGTGGCAGGATATAAAAAGGAATATCTGGTGATAATTCTATAATATTTTTTCTTATTTCTCATAAAAACATGTGGGGATTCATTACAATTGCCTCACAGAGATGCTTCTAAGTAGTACCCACAACATATGCTTTTATGGAGAACTCGAGCAAATTATTCGCGAACTATCATGAAATGATACTGCTTAACAAGGCCTCTGACCTATCGTATTCGATCTAATTACCGAAATGTGTGCTTAGGTTTTTCAAAATTACTGGAAAAACCTGTAGTAAAAATATCCACCTCATCAGGGCACACTTTAAACAAAGATCAGCAGAGGACTTCATAAGGAGAGTATTTAATACTGCCTATGCGATGTTATTTTCTGATTTTCTTTACAAAAGCATATGTTGTAAGTACTCGTTTGAATTGCCTCGACTTGATAATTCAAAAACAAAAAATGCAAGAGTTGTCTTCCTTGTTCATGACACATTGTCTCAATGTGATGCATGCACCCATAAATTTTCATGAACATATTCCATATAGTTTAGGAGTTATGGCCCGGACACGGTTTACTATATGGAACTAAGTAAAGGGGAAATAATTTAAAAACCAAAAATGCAAGAGTTGTCTTCCTTGTTCATGATACATTGTCTCAGTGTGATGCAGGCACTGGTAAAGTTTCATGAATATATTTCATACGGTTTAGGAGTTATGGCCCGGACACAGTTAACTATATGGAACTAAGTCAAGCGGAAATAATTCAAAAACCAAAAATGCAAGAGTTGTCTTCCTTGTTCATGACACATCGTCTCAATGTGATGTATGCACCTGTGAAGTTTCATGAATATATTCCATACTGTTTAGGAGTTATGGCCCGGACACGGTTTACTATATGGAACTAAGTCAAGGGAAGATAATTCAAAAACAAAAAATGCAAGAGTTGTCTTCCTTGTTCATGACACATCGTCTCAATGTGATGCATGCACCCATAAATTATCATGAATATATTCCATATGGTTTAGGAGTTATGGCCCGGACACGGTTTACTATATGGAACTAAGTCAAGGGGAAATAATTCAAAAACCAAAAATGCAAGAGTTTTCTTCCTTGCTCATGTCACATCTTCTCAGTGTGATGCATGCACTTGTAAAAGTTCATGAATTTATTTCATATGGTTTAGGAGTTATGGCCCGGACACAGTTAACTGTATGGAACTAAGTCAAGCGGAAATAATTCAAAAACCAAAAATGCAAGAGTTGTCTTCCTTGTTCATGACACATCGTCTCAGTGTGATGCAGGCACTGGTAAAGTTTCATGAATATATTTCATATGGTTTAGGAGTTATGGCCCGGACACAGTTAACTATATGGAACTAAGTCAAGCGGAAATAATTCAAAAACCAAAAATGCAAGAGTTGTCTTCCTTGTTCATGACCCATTGTCTCAATGTGATGTATGCACCTGTGAAGTTTCATGAATATATTCCATACGGTTTAGGAGTTATGGCCCGGACACAGTTTACTATATGGAACTAAGTCAAGGGAAGATAATTCAAAAACCAAAAATGCAAGAGTTGTCTTCCTTGTTCATGACACATTGTCTCAATGTGATGTATGCACCTGTGAAGTTTCATGAATATATTCCATATGGTTTGGGAGTTATGGCCCGGACACGAAGTGGGACGGACGGACGGACGTACAGGACGGACAGGGGTAATGCTTAATGCCCATCCGCTTTTCTTCGAATAGGCGGGGGCATAACAATTTTCATAAAAAAGTCAAAGTTTTTTGGCCATGACCTCGACCCCAAGGTCACCCCACGGGGCGGGGATGATGCTGATAAAAACTTTAGACCTATATCTACCATCATGCCAAATATGAATGAAATTCAAAGGGTCTTCAAAATATGAGGTCGTATAAACTTTAACGTAAAAACTTTTACCCTAAGGCAAAAATAAAGTATAAACGAATAATGCTTCAACGGATGGACGGACAGACGAACAGATTCCTTCCTGATAGCTATATCCGCTCGACCTTTCAATTAGGGGATAATGAAATTTAACAAAAGATCTTGATGATATGGCTATATAAACTTAAACGCAAAATTTTTTACTTTTATATGAAAATTCTAAGTTCGTGACCTTGACCTCGGTCACACCCTGGGTGGGGATCATGCAGAGTAAGACTCTAGGCCGATATCTAGTAACATGTCAAATATAAATGAAATACCTCAAGGGTCTTGATGATATAGCTATATAAACTTAAACACAAAAAACTTTGACTTTTTTATTAACCTTTTGTGTTGGGGTTTAACGACGTCAACCCTTGTGGGTCATTTTGTGTCGTCTCCCAGAGAAAGGGAGAAAAGAGATAGAAGAGATAGTAGAAGAGATGAAAGAGAGGAACAGGGAAGAAAGAGGAACAGGAATGAAAGAGTAGAAACAGAAGAAATAAAAACATTCCCCCTCTACCTTTACCTACTACAAGGATAGCAGGTCTTGCCCAACTGTAAACCAATATCAGTTGGACGCCCCGGTGACACAAGATACATGACACCTTCGCACCACCCAACCACCCCCGACTTTTTTTTATTAAATTCTAAGTCTGTGACCTTGACCCCAAGGTCACCCTGGGGGTGGGGATGGTGCTGATAAAAACTTTAGACCTATATCTACCATCATGCCAAATATGAATGAAATCCATCAAAGGGTCTTCAAAATATGAGGTCTTATAAACTTTAACGCAAAAACTTTGACCCTGTGACGAACCAACGTAGAACATACAAACGAACAGACGAACGGAAAAGCGAAAACTATATACCCCCACATACTTCGTATGTCGAGGGTATAATAAATTGCTTGACTGTGTGCTAATAGGAGCATGTGAGGTAATTGGGTTGATTACGGTATAATGCTTTTAAAACGAGACCCTAATTACCTGTTCTTTGTAGCTGATAATAGGAAGTTTTGCGTCATGTTTGTGTGTGAAGTCATACTGGTTGTAGATCTCTGTGGCATTGGCAGGTGCCAAATCTGTAGGTAAAGCAGAAGCACCTATAGAACTGTCCAACTCAAGAGCTTCCAGATGGCTGCTAACTTCAGACTGGATGTCATTAGCAGCAAACTGCAGAAAAAAAAAAAACAAACAAAAACAAAACAACATAACAGCCAACTCCCATTATCTCAAACACTAGTAACTCAAACTGCTGCTTAAGTCAAATATAATAATATAGGGTTATTGCACTAATATTAGTGAATATTCTCCCAAGTTGGGATATCAAGCACAAGCTTACGAGTGTATGCAGATATCCCAACAAGGGACAATATTCACATATATCGGTGCAACAACCCTTTTATTGTATAGCTATAAATAGTTTTGCTCAATTAAATGCTTTAAAGACAAATTTCTGTGAAAAAACCTTGTCTGAAGGCAATTCTAACAACAGTGCAAAATTGATATTACAAAAGCAATATCATGTTTGCACTAATGAGACATCATATGTCATATAACTGTCACCTTTGAAAGCATTTGGATAAGCATGCAATATCCAGTAAGCGTGCAGATATCGTGTGATATCAGCACGCTTCTTCTCGCATTTTATTGCATATTTTTAATCATTCAATATTTATAGCTACATGTATATAATAAAGTGCAATATTTGTTAAGACAGCTTTATGTTTCTTACATTTCAGCTCCTTTCATCTCCAACAGCTGTTCTCTCAAAGTAAATACAGTGAACCCTCGTTACAACGACAGCATTTGTTCCCAAAGATGTTGCCATTAAAATGAGTTTGCTGTTGTAAAGGATCCTTAATGGCCAGAATGATATGTAAGATAGACCTTGTTTAATTGTTAGTTCCTAAAAGAACATATGTTTTGGATATTTGTTAGAATTGCCTCACTGAGGCAATTCTAACAAATCTCCAAAACATATATTGCTTGAAGTTTTCATGCAGTAATCATGCATACTTTCTCATTAACTGTCACCTCTTGAGCAGAGGTTTTGTGATATTCAAATTGTCATTATGATGAATTTTGTCATTGTATCGAGTGTCGGTATAAAGAGGGTTGACTGTACACAAATTCTAGTCCCTTTGAGTTTGAGATTTAAGTTTGAGATAATGAGTCAGCTGTACCGTTTAATAGCATCAGCCCTCTTTACACCAACACTCACTACAATGACAAATTTCGTTTTTAATGATACCGTACTTACATTATTATTCGGAAAGACAGTCCTGAGCAAACAGTGTAAATCCTGATGAGATGCCACATTCTGTGGCATCTCATCAGGATTTACACTGTTTGCCAATCATCCAGCAATTTTTAGACACAACATAAGGTAGTAAATTGTACTTGTTCAAATTTTAGAATTACAGTAAGGAGTTGAGGTGTCCGAATACTTAGGGTAAATATGGTAATTCAAAAGTATATGTATTCAGACTCCTTATGACATTTGTCCTTAAATTCAAACAAGCCCATTTGACTACCTTTCGATAGTCTAAACCCTGCTGGATGAATGAATAATCCTGACTATGCTGCCTAAGAGGGCCTTCGCTGTTTGTCTTATTTCTTTAAATATTTAATGAGTACTCATGAGAAAACAGAATTGGCCCAGAGAAGCCATTCTTATTAATGAAAAAATATTAAGTGTTTCCAGAGAAAACGTCATTTGGGGGAACATGTCGGATATCCAATTTCTGTAGATGTGAATGGTGAATCTGATAATGATTTTTGTTTCTTCATGAAAACTAGAAGTGCGTTGGTGAGTACTGATAACAACTGTTTTTGTCCCGGAGGTTATAAAACTTTTTTCATGCTCAATTTAGCTGAGCATGAAATTTGTCCTGCTAATAAATCTCATATTACTAACATTTGCTAATTCTTTCTTGCTAAACATAGTTGAGCATGAAAATTTCTCTGCTAATAGATATGAAAATGCCAACTATTGTTGGCATTTTCATATTTATTAGCAGTGAAAATTTCATGCTCCACTGAGTTGAGCATGAAAAAAGTCTTAAAACCTCGGGCTTGGATATGGACTTGAAATAAGAGGTGAGGAGTCAGTGTGATTATACAGATAATAGTAAAGCTATCCTATAGCTCAGTGGCTGTATGGGTAGTGGGAGTTAGAGCCCACTCTGTCTTGGGCAACAGTATATGAAAAGTGGGCCAGTCCTCTTTCTTTACTGCCTTTTACATTCCCCAAGGGTACCCATTCACTACTGAGTGAACAGAGAATTTTTATTTGATAGTCTGAGCTGGGCTCTAACCTTCAAGCTTCAAAACTGCAGTCAAACACTGTAACCACTCTGCTACAATTTAAATAAGGAAATCAAAACAGACTGGTGTTGGTTGCTTGTTCTTGTTTATTCTGTATTCTTTTACTTTATTTACTGTACAAGTAATTATAATTTATGAGCTATTCAACTTGTCAATTTGACTTTAACCCTTCCAAATATGGCAGAATTTACCACAGTTCCAGGTAAGAGGGATATCCGGATATTTACTTTGCTTCTTTCTCTTGGAAAACATACATTGTGGGTACTCATTAGAAATGTCTTGGCAAGATGCTTCTAATGAGTAACGACAACCTACTGTATTAACAGCAAAGCCTGAGTGAACAGTGTTGGCCCAGAGTGGTGGCAATGGATCAGGGTCTACTCTGCTTGACATTCATCCAGCAGTTTTTACACACTTCACTGGGCAGTCCAATGGACTTGTTTAAAAATTTAGGGCAAGTATGTTAGGGTGTCCCAATGTTTAGGATTAATATGGAACATTTTTTGGAAAAAGAAGAAAAATATCCTCTTTGACTGAGAAAAAGAAAAAAATCTGCATCTTGATCAGAGCTATGCAGATTATGACAACTAACCCATTTATGCTGAGTGGACTCTTCTACCACAACTCATTAGACTGATCCATTTCCAATAGAAGGGGTGTCTGGTTATTTTTTTATTATAACCATATTTTACATTGGTTCCTGTTTTTAGTGAAACAGTGTAGACCCTGATCAGACACCACATTCTGTGGCTCCTGATCTGGGTATACACTCAATGTCCCTTTGATTGGACTCTAGGCATACAGGGGATAAGGCAGACCCAGGAGACATGATAAAACATGGTTAATCCTTCTCTTGCTAAACACAACATGCCCTGTCATAGCACACAGTGTGGATCCAGATCAGTTGGCTTCTGCACTGTTTGTCATTAAATATGTGAATTTCTATCAAAAACCCAGATCAAGTAATCTGACTGACTGGAAATTAGAAGTGGGTGTGGCATCTTCATTTATTCAACATGACAAGGGTTAATTTTCCTACTTTTTCTACAAGAGGAAGAGACCACTTTTGTGACTTCCTGTTTGTTTTACAGCACACCAACCCCCCTTTGACATAGGATCTATTCTAAATGGAAAGAATGTGCTCCAAAGATCCTCTTGGATGCACTTTCTTCCTTTTTTAGAGTAGACCCTATTCAGAAGGGAGGTAAAACAATTTGAAAGAGTTGCCTCCTCTAAAAAAGCGTATTCATTCCCCATTGAACTTACAAAAGCACTCCTACTAATCAATGTCTCTTCTTCCTTCTCTTGATACTCTAGAGCATATTCATGGCCACCATGAAATTTGGGTTGCCTGGAAAAGCAATATATTTATGTTAACCTACATTGTACATAGATCTAGATAAGAATGGGTACCAGGTAAATAGTTTTCTTATTTCTCTATGAAAACATATGTTGTGGGTACTCATAAGAAGCACCTCAACAAGGTGCTTCTAATGAGTGCCCACAATATATGTTTAAGTGGAGAAATAAGAAAAAAAATCAATGCTTCTGGATTGAAAAAAGCCACATCAAGAGATATATGCTTAATCACATATCTCAAATAACTGCTATGTGTACGTTCCAGATAAGCTGCTTTGTCAACCAAAAGTACTGACATTTTTCTTATTTCTCCATGACAGCATATATTGTGGGTACTCATTAGAAGTGTCTCACTGAGGTACTTCTACTTATACCACAATATGTTTTCGGGTACTCATTAGAAACTTCACTGAGGCATTACCAATAAGTTCCCACAACATATATTTTTGTGGAGAAATAAGGTGAGGCACTTCTAGTGGGTCATGTTTTCCTGGAGAAATAAGGTGAGGCGTTTCTAACAAGCCATGTTTGCGTGGGGAACAAAGAAAAATATTATGTGGATAACCTTTTTATCTGGAGCTTATATAACTGTAAAATATAAAATAAAATGCCCACTTTCTTTCTTTCTTTATATTTTTTTCTTTCTATATATAGGTATACTGAATGACTCCTTGTGGGCATAATGTGCGAGTGGATTGTATCTTAATTTATTGTGCTGGCAGTTAATAATTTAACCTTTAGGACTTTTGGACAAATTTAGCAGACAATAAAAACTTGTGACATGCTTTTCCTAACTATTTTCTATTTTTTCCCAGAATAACTGTTGTGTAACCTAATGAAGTCAATACATATGTAAGATTTTAGTTTACTCTAAACTGGAGTTAGTACATCAAAAGGATTTATTTTCAAAGTACAGCACAAACACAGTGGACCATCGTACAGTTTTCACAAATTGGAAGCTGCTGTCACTGTTAGACCAAAATCCATGAGCTGCTGCAGCATACAGCTAAATTAAAATATGCTATTTTATGGATCTATTTGTCAACACAGTTTGTAAAAAAACATTATCTTTCTGTAGGTATGCAATATTTTTTATACCTGCTTTGCTTTGGAACCATAGGCCACTGATTTCCAGACAGAAAAACAATTCATCGGTTGCATGACAGATTTTTCACTGATTTGTTGTCGAGTTTGAGCAGTTTTTTTTACTTTTTGACTTTAATGTGGCCCTTTCATATGTTTTCTGATTCAGCACAATGATAAAGCAATTATTTACAATCCTTTATCAATACCTATCTGAGGGTTCAATGCTTTTCTTATAGAAACTGAATGCTTTTTCTTCAGTATCTATCAGTATGGTTACTGTATGAATAGCTGCGAATGTACACATTCATTAGCTACAGTGACTGTACAATTAGCTGCGCCTCTACACAATCATTAGCTGCAGAGCAACATTTTGAAATAATTTTCTTATTTTTCCCAGAAAACAGGCTTTACATTTCATGCAAATTGTCTAGATACATGTAATTTGCATTAAAATGTCAAATCCTGTTTTCTGGGGAATAAAATGAAAAATACAAAAAAACTATCTGCACTGCCATATAATTTAATTAGTACTTGTATGCATCGACTTCACTTTACAGTGGCATTCATACTGAAACAAAACCTTATCAATGGTGCGTAAATTCACTGGATCAGACGTAATCACCGAATCGGACCCGATTTTTACAGTTTTTTACTGGAATACAATAATTTCTTTGAGTGGTAATGTTTTATTTTGCAATAGACAGGCTGTCTAACAAATAAATTGCAGTATCCAGTTTTTAAATGTCTGCATGAAGAAGCAATGCTAGGCTTAACTATAAATAGAATGCACATAGCAAAGGTTCAGTATGACCAGACTGTGTGGATGCAAAGGCGAAGCCAAGTCTTCACTGGCTGCACATATAAATTATACAGTGTAGAAATCGCTGTGTCCCAGCTTGTGTGTTTCTGTGAAATATATTGTTTATTATATGTGTGTTTGTGAAAATTATAATAACTGCTTTTACTTTGGACTTTGTGTTCAGACTCTTTTAAATCATTTTGTTTACAAGACTGACAGGAGTGCTTATAAGCATGTAAACTTCTTGTCTGATCCTGTCTTCAGAACAGGATTTTTTTCTAATTCATAACAGTTCTATTGTTACTAGGGCTGCAACGATACACTTGCCTCACGATAGGATATGTATCACGATACTTGCTTCATGATATGATATGTATCACGATACGCTTTTCAGATGAGACAATCAGTAACTGCATGTTGATTATACTATGGTGATCAACTAAGGTGCTCACTCTACTTCAAAGTTTGTTTGAAATGGTTCACAGTCATATTCATAACAGTTTCATAATGTGAAAATTTTATTCCTTTTTTTTCTTCAGTGAAAAGAACCTAATATATGCAATCAAGTTAAGGCACTAAAGCTTCCGAGATATATAATGTTCGAAAAGAGGTAAAATAGGTTCTGTCATAAATAAGGCTGGCTAATCGGAGCTGAAAAAATAATCCATTATCAGTCCTGCCATTGTAATCGATAATCAATTAGTAATCTCTGAAGATTTGGTCGTAATTTTACATGTCTGAGCATGACTCTTACCATTTGTTATACTTTATTGTATGTATTTGGTCAGACAGGCCTGAGCAAACAGTGTAGACCCTGATGAGATGCCACAAATACAGCATCTCATCAGGGTCTACACTGTTTGCCAGTCATTCAGCTATTTTAGACACAACATTGGGTAGTAAATTCTACTTTTTCCATTTTTTTGGTAAATATGGTAAGGAGTTGAGGTGTCTGAATGCTAAGAGTAAATATGGTAATGTAACAGACACAAAAATCAAATGATCGATTATCAGCAAATGTGTAACGATAAACATTTTTGTGGAATTTATCGATCAATTAATCGATTATCTGATTAATTGTGCCAGCATTAGTCATAAATATTGTTCCTTTCATTCAGTATGAGACAGACATGATTTTAAAGAAAATTGCTTTTGAAAAATGGCATGAAATATTGAAAATTCTATGAAAGAGTGTTTGACAACATTTCCAGAGTGTTTGAATGCTTTTAATATTCATAACAGTGTTTACTGAATGAAGACTTTAACGTTTTTCGGGAAATTCAGAAGTCATGAAAACTTCTGACACGTAGATTTTACGGCACTAAGTACATTGTTTTTGTTGTCTAAATTAGTTATGCAGCTATACAACTATCCTAAATTAAGAATCGTGAACCAAATCGTGATGCACCGTAAATTTGGTGAATCATTTCACCTCTAATTGTTACTGTAATATCTCCTGGATATATGTGTTTTTCAGAGAACTGTCAGAAATTACAATGAACAGGCTTTACAATATCATCCTGACCTGGCTGCTCAGATCCGATCCTGTCTACTTTTCATGGTATTTCTCAAGCTACAGTTTCCTCAGACCATTAATTTCAAATATTACTGCAATGTATCTGTTAGACAGACTACCTATTGCAAAATAAAACAATTACACTTAAAGAAATTATCATAACCAGGCTAAAATATGGTAAAATTCGGGGCCTAACCGAGTTTACGTGCCTCCTTATCATGATAAGTGCATGGGAAAATCAATTAATTTGTATTTCATAGTGTACATAAATGTCCTTTTAAGCAAAATTATACTTTTTTTTTTTAATGTATAAAATATATAAATAAAGGTGTCCTAGACTGTCCTGGGGGGCGTCCGACCCCATTCATTTCCTTAACCGGAGACCTTCCTTTGAAAACTGCAGTCCACAGCTCTAATGCATTATAACCAACAGGCATTACAGAATCATGATGTAATGACTTGGTCTTTAAAAGGGAAATCAAAAAGTACGTCATATCAACATTATGATAGGGAAAACTATCAGTAATCACCTTTTGTAATGGGGCACCTGTTCTACTTTCGAAACAGCAGGCTTCAATGTATCAGGATCAATAAACCGTCCCCCGGTAGAACTTCGTGCAATACTCTGCACTTTAACAGTTTTCTTCCCGATTCTAAACCAGTCATCAATCTGTTCTGGTGTTATCTCTGCTGTTAAGCGACTCATATTTACTTTTTATTCTGAAAATCATAAACCCATATTGCTGATGAGATGTGGGTCAATTATTCATTGTTTGATTGGTCCAGATGTAACACACTCGGTGAGAATGACGGTGCCATACCGGGGAGACCATAAAAGCCGGGCGTAAAGTCCGGAAGCCGGGAGTAAATTCCGAAAGTAGACTTTGACAAGCAGAATATAGACTCTTGTTTCAAAATACATATAAAGTTTTATCCGTAAATTCGTTTTTTTTTCTTTAAATTTTGAGCTACATGGACGACCACGTTGTGTAAAAATGTGACCAGGAGTAAATTATGCGGGGTCCTACTAATCACACCATGGCACCCCACGGCACTAAATCATGTCATAGTATTTATTAATTAAATGCTGAAATCACACCAGGATTTTAGTTTTATGTATCAAAAATTGTTTTTGTCATAATTTAATACATTAACCTTACTACAAGCACTTATCTCGGGATGCCTAAACACGAAGATTAAAAATGTCTACAATATAGCAAAGAGACCATTCAGTGGTATAAGTTGATAGTCTATTACATATTTTATGGCAAATATACTTATATTTTGATGCCGTGGGGTGCAAAAAATTACGAAACATAATAACAATTTTAAATCAAACACGTGTCACTAATAAAAATTCTAGAACTTTATTAAGATGAAAACAAGTATTACAAAACTATTATTGTCCCGATGATCGAAAAACATATTTTACGTCAATTTACATATATTTTGATTCCGTGGGATGCAAAAAAATTACGAGAGGTTAAACATAATAACAATTTTAAACATAATAAATTGTTTTAATTAAAAACAAAACTTTTTTTGTCCATCTCAAAGGGGGAGGGGTGGGGTGGAGGGGAGGGGTAAGAGAAAAGTCCAGGGAGTGCCACAATCACAAACCGCAGCCCTTCCCAGAAGAGGAAACCAACAAAACTAAACAAGCACAAATCAAACAAACATACGCAAAGCACTAAGATTAGCTCTCTCTTCCCCAAGCGAGGTAATCGCAATGCTAAAAGGACTGAAAAACACAAGAACAAAATAACACAAGGTAAGACATAAAACAGATAGCCTCGTAGAATAAACCACGAAGCAACAAAGAGTAAGAACAACACCGGGGCCACCGCCTTAGAACGGTCGGTAGAGTAAACCACCGGAGGTGGGGAGGGGGCGGGGGAGTTAAAGCACATTTACAGCTAGCCAACTTCACCCTGGGTCCCGATGCTACTCTTAATACTGAAATACATAAAAATTCGGTTCGCATAAAGGCTCCCACTTCAGTCAATGCATCAAAGCTAAAACATAAAAAAAAAACAACAAATTAATCACTACAATAAACATAGACGAGTACTCATGGCTAATTCTACTTTATGCCAGAGTAAATGAAAACCAATAGTTGAACCACGGCGGGCCAAGCCAAAGACAAATCGTAAAGCCCCAATCCACTGGTTGAAGTTTTACGAAGAGGCCGTCAATGAGTCCGAGACCCGAACCGCCGTCGTGCAATTAAAGAGTGAAGCATAGCCATCAACCATGATTGGGTTGACAACAAGACATGCAGTATGCCGCATAATATCCAGGCTATAGCCAATTTTTTTTATAACGGTTAATAAGTTTTCTGAACTGCACCGAAAAGTTAGATTTTCCTACAATTTTTCTAAATCTATACGCTTACTCACCATAAAATTCTGGTTCCTATATACTTTGTTGCAGAAGTGTTTTCGGACTGACGCTATATTTTTCTACCAAAGCACCGTGTCTGTGATAAAATTTCGAAAACGCCTTACGAAGTTTGGCAGTAAGGGCTTTATTACGGCAGTTAAAGTCATTAAGATTTGAAGAAACTCTGGCGAATCTAATAACTTGAGACATGTATACCCCATATGAGGTACGCCGGGGGACATCGCCATCCAGAAAAGGGAAATTGACTATATCAAAATCAAAATCGTCCCGTTTATCATAAAGTTTGGTGGAAACTGTACTATTAGATATACATAGATTCAAATCCAAAAAAGAAGCCTCGGTATCGGAAGAATTTGCTCTATTTAATTGGAGTTCTGTAGGGTATATGCGGTCCACCATTTGGTCAAAGTTATTATTTCAATATTTAATAAATCATCAAGGTAGCTTGAAGTTGAATTAAAAGCCTCAATAACGTCAGCCTGATTTTCACGTGAGAGAGACTTCATGAAATCTCTCTCATAACAAAAAAGAAACAAATCTGCACCAAGAGGAGCACACAGAGAGTACAGTGTTGAGGAATCTTTTGGCGAGAAGTGAAAACTCTGACCAGTTTGCACAGATTCACAGACTGGATAGGACTTCCACTCTTTGGTAGCATACTTTAGGCACCATTCACCTTAATGTGCTTCTGCTGTGATTTACTATTTTTGTCATTGTAAATCTTTGCATGTATATCCTGGTGATTTTTTTTATTTTGGATATCCGTTTGGCCAATTTTTTGGGAAAGAAACTGCCCTTTTGGCTGTCTGCCTGTAGTATTTTGATTGTGGTGCTGTTGCTTTAAGCGCGTCCTTCTTTCCATTCGGTGTCTTTGACAATTTGTGTTCAATGCATACAGTAACGTTTATTTATTACTGTAGGAATAAACTGTTAGATAATTGTATCGATTCCTGGCCATTGCCTTCTGTTTTGTTTAATAGTAAACAGTGAAGACCAAAGTCAGCTGCCACACAACGTGGCAATCCAGCCGTTATAGACACATCATCTCGTAGCAAAATGGACTAGTTCAATTTTTAGGCCAAGCATCACGAAAACATGCCTATATAATTTTGACCCCCTTAAACCCCACTTTTATATAGTAAAACTAGGGTTTACAGGGGTATACATTATTTTTCTTATTCTGCTCAAAAACATAGATTGTGGGTACTCGTTAGAACCGCCTCACAGAGGCGGTTCTAACGAGTACCCACAATCTATGTTTTGAGCAGATATATGAAAAATATTAGAATTTTTTATCTGAAAATTTTCATTTTTTTGGTGGTGAAATTGTCAATATATTTGAATAGGCGTGTTTACGTAATGTATCTAAAATAGTGAGGGTGTTCCAATGCTAGGGTAAATACGTACTTATACAGGTCATTATTACATTAATACGTTGTTATATCGACCTCAGACTCATTGTTATATAAATGTCGTCACATCAAAAGGATGAAATTCACTGTTATAACTGATGAATATTTACTGATCATTACGTATCCCGGGATTCCCATTTTCAACATTGAAATTTCAGAATTCCCCGTGCGACGTAATGAACGATAAGCATTCATCTACTAAAAGTGCTTGTTCAACTCAGTTTTAGGCTAAGTATGGTAAGGGATTAAGGTTTCCGTATACTTAGACTATATATGATAAGTTAATTGTTCAGGTTTTACGGCCCAGTCAACCCAATGGGGTCATGTCGAGCGCGGTCAGTTTACCTAACCACATGTTTACTGGGCAGGCTTAGTCCTCCAAGCGGTTAACCAGTATTGTGCACATTCTTTCGCCAGAAACTGACAACTGCCCTTCTTGAATCAGCGGAAGGGAGAGAATGACCATAGAAAATATTTCATGATCAATCTTCACGAAAGAATGTTGCCGACCTCGGCGGAGGTTGAACCCGCGACCGCCTGTCAGTGTGATGATCACACTGATGCATTATTCCAACTATGATGTTAATCCATTAAATAATCTAAAAAATATTAAGCAAAATCACTAGACCATGAAATATAGGTCATACTGATTTATATTTACTTTGAGGTGAAAAATTGGGTCACACTGTGTCATTATATGTACATATGACAATTAGGTATCAAATAGTGGCAGATATAAGACAAAATCACAGAGCTATGGAATAGGTCACATAATCCAAAATTGTGATAGGCATACATCAAATTGGCTTCAAGATGTAACATAAAATCACTGGACTATGAAATATTTGTTTGTTTGTGTTGAGGTTTTACGGCCCAGTTAACCCAATGGGGTCATGTCGAGCGGGGTCAGTTTTACCTAACCATACGTTTACTGGGCAGGCTTAGTCCTCTAAGCGGTTAACCAGTATTGTGCACATTCTTTCGCCAGAAACTGAAATCTGCCCTTCTTGAATCTGCGGAAAGGAGAGAATGACCGTAGAAAATATTTCATGATCAATCTCCACGAAAGAATGTTGCTGACCTCAGCGGGGGTTGAGCCCGCGACCTCCTGGTCTCCAGTTGGACGGTGCATCCAACTGAGCCACCGAGGCCGGGACTATGAAATATAGGTCACAGTGACCTACATTTACTTTTAGGTCAGCTGTTGGATCATACGAATTCATAATCCCAAATAATGATGTTCATGCATAAAATTACATTCAAGGTTTGCGGCAAAATTACTGGACCATGAAATATAGGTCAAGGTGACCTACATTTGTTATGCTGTCAATTGTGGTGTCACACAGAACCAATATTCAAAGTATCACATTAATCCATGAAATAGGCTTCAAAATATGTCAAAATCACTGAAGCATGAAAATAAGGTCACAATGACCTTGACTATTGATGTGATAAACATGTCTGATGCCCATCCTACTTTAATAAGAGCTTGTTTGTATAAACAAACTGCAATATACTACTTTATTGGGGTGTCCTAGATTTTGACCTCTAGCCCTGCCCTATGGCATGACCCAGGGGACCATAGATGTATAATGGAAGAGAACCCTCCCAGGTACCCCCATATCAAATATAAAACGTTTTTGATCAGTGGCTACAGAGTTATAAGTAATCAAAAAACTTCGAAGTAAAACTTGGTTATAGAAAAGGTTAACGGACGAAATCACACACGGACAGACGGAAGGACGGACAGACGAACGGACTAACGGAACGGACGAAAACTATATACCACTTCGGCATACTTTGTATGCCAGGGGTATAATTACTCTACATCAAGGACGTAAATAATACAATAATTTTATACGTCTTTGTCTACATCAAACAAAACAGGGAACTCATTTCTTTATCCGCAAGCTGCTGAAATGATTCTTCCATTTTTGAAATTAGACACACACATCTTTCTTCACTGTTTGCAATGCAGTCTTTTTTTTCAGTTGGAGAGGTAGGACGGATGCGTGGTTGAGAGTGTTAAAACATAAGACCAGTGTGCAGGTCCAGATCAGCCTGCACTTTCACATGGTCTAATAAAGTGAAAATTTGCCCAACTGACTACTGGAACATTCTAACATTTACAGGTGAAAAGCAATACAGAATCTGATAAGTTGGCATGGATGATCTGACCAGTTTGAACCTTGTTGTTTGCATATAATGCACAACACAGGAGAAGAAAACGACCCTTACGCCATATGCTAAAAGGAAGGGCTCGGGTCAGCCTGTGTATTCATGCAGTTTAATCTGGGTCTTCCTTGTTGAGTCTAAAGTATCCGTTGTTACTTAAGCAGATGATCAGTCTGTGTGAATGCACATGCTGATCTGGACATTTAAAGAAGTTTTAACTTCAAGTTTTCTTCGATTACACAGGCGGATCGGCGAACAAGACGCAGACGCATTCCTGAAGGAGCGGGTATTGGAGTTTCATATTCGAGTAACTTAAAACCACCGACCATATGGCATAATACCTGTATTGCACTTCAATAGCTGTTTTGTCTGTCTTTGGATTTCTTGCTCACATGGGCCTCCAGTTGTGTGGTAATGCTAGCATTCTGGTCACCTTCAACAGCTGCTCATTTTGATTTCTGTTTTACAAGTTGTGATCAAGAGTGCATCGGGACTCAGGGTGAAGTTAGTCGGCTGTAAAAGTGCTTTAAACCCCTCAGTGGTTTATTCTACTGACCGTTCTAAGGCGTAGGTCCCAGTGTTAGTCTTTCTCTTTGTTGCTTTGTGGTTTATTCTACGAGACGATTTGTTAAGTCTTGCCTTGTGTTATTTTGTTCTCATATTTTTCAGTCCTTTTGGTATTGTGATTACCCCGCATCGGGAAGAGAGAGCTAATCTTAATGCTTTTCGAACGTTTGTTCGATTTGCGCTTGTTTGGTTTTGTCTGTTTCCTCTTCCTCTTGGTATCTGGGAAGGGCTGCGGCTTGTGATTGTGGCACTCCCTGAACTCTTCTATTATCTTTTTTACATTATAGTAGGTGATTTTAAGTTTGTTTGATATTGATTCAGTAATAATAATTCATCGGCTTTGATTTTATTAGTTCATATAATTAGATTACAATGACCTAACTTACAGAATCCACTAGTTCATAATATTACGCTAGTGACCAGTTTAACCGTTTATCATATTGTATATCATTCGTTATTTGGATTCTTGACCGGGGGCACATGCCTATATTCCCTGCCTGAGAATTCTCTTCACCTAACCGCATCTGGTGACGGTGAATGTCATTCTCAGACAAGGATTATAGCACTTGTCCGTTGTCAAGAACCCAAATAAAGAATTTGTTATACTGTAATGTCTCTACTTAGTTTTACAAATCATTTTTCGAAATGTTAACACTTGACCACGGATAATGACATTAACCAGCTTCCAACATCGCTGAAAAATCGTGAAGGAGATGTCCAAGACGAGCCTACTAAAGGCACCAAAAAACAAACTACACTGACCTGACAGCACACGCGGTACAAACCAAAGAAATGCAAAACAAGCAGCGCCCTCTTCCCCAACGAGGTGATCACAAAACGAGGACAATGATGACTGACCTGTAATAGTGTTGCCACTGATGATCGATTATAATCGATCATCAATCACTTTTGCCTCCTGTGACTGATGATCGGAAAGATATTTTATAGTCGACTAATCGGAAAATTCTATTTTCAGAAAACTATTTTTCTCACTTTTTATTTTTATAGGCAAGTTGTAAAGAAATGCAATTCAAAGCTGTTTATATGGGTCATTCTAGATTTGTGGTCAATAAAGGTGAAGAAATTTGATAACATAGTCTTAAATAAGTCACTTGTTTCAACTGAAAAGTAGTTTTCTTATTTCTCCATGAAAACATATGTTATGGGTACTCATTAGTAGCGCTTCGCTAAGGCGCTTCTAATGAGTATCCAGAACATTTGATTTCATATATTCATATCATAATCGGATGTTTTATTAACGTGCAGGTACAGGGGCAACATCCACATCAGTGGGCCCCCCTTCCATATAGGTGGCTTGCTGCACGCATGGCAGATCTCACACCAGATCTCCAGGTATGTCTATCATGAGGGTTGATAGCCCGAGAGCTTCCACTCTCTGCAATCCCTCTCTGTCAGCTGCTTCCATGTCATCTTGGGCCTCCCAGGCTCAAGCTTTCCATCAACCTGTATGTCAAAGGCTGTCTTGAATGCACCATTAGAGCGTTCTACATGTCCATACCATCAGAGTCTTCTCTCCTTCAGAATGAGGTCCAGATCCTCAATGCCAATCCGCACAAGTAGCTCATTGAACCTGGTGGTGACAATGTCTTGCGGCCTGACATTGCAGATCTGTCTGATCATTGCCCTGTCTTTTCGCTGCAGACGCTGGAGGTTTGGCTTTGTCAATGGCCATCACACTGGCACGGACCATTGTGCTCCGCACACAAGAGCTTACACACAGCCACGTGTTTTGAAAGAGAGGTAGCTTGAAGGAACTGGTAGCAGATCCTTGAACCTCTTCCAGGCGGTTTTCACATGTGTTGTGGTTGAAAGTTCACAGCCACCTGCTGCTGAGAGCATGTCTCCTAGGTAGCAAAAGGAAGCTATCACCTCCAGCTTGTCAGGTCCGACCTGGACGTACTTCTGTGGTCTACCATCCAAGGGGTGTGCAGTTCCCTGGCACCGTGTACATCTGTAGTCAGTGTCCTTTGTCAAACGCTTGAGCCCACTGCATTTATTTGTGCACCCAGTGCTTGCACCCGTTGCAGATGATGCTGTTGCTGCCCACTCCAGTGCGACAGACGGCGCATGGAAACTTGCCTGAACTCTGCAGGAGGTCCAGGCCCGTACCACAGATCATGATCTTTGTCTTTCCTGCATTTACTCTCAGTCCTTTCTACTCCATTGCTTCTTTCCAAGTCAAGAGCCTCCTGACATATTCCTCAAGCGATTCAGCGATGATAACAAGGTCATCGACATAAAGGTCCTCCCAGGGGACCCAGAGCGGAACTCTCGTGATAAGGCTTCAAGCACAATGATGAAGAGCAGTGGGCTGAGTACTGAGCCTTGGTGAACACCGACCGTCACTTCAAACTCTTCACTTTACCCCTTACCAACACGGACACGGCTCCGCGCATTTGCATACATCCCCTGCACCAGTCGCACAATCCACTCCTCCACACCAAGTTTTCTCAGCGCCCACCAGATGACCTTCAGAGGTACTCGAGCAAACGCCTTCTCCAGGTCTACGACAGCCATGTAGAGTCTCTTGCTGGCAGCTAGATACTTCTCTTGCAACTGCTTGACAACAAAGATTGTGTCTGTTGTGCCGCTGCCTGGGACGAAGCCAAACTGGGAATCGTCGATTGGCACCAACTGTCTGATGAGGCCGTCCACAATCCTCTCCAGGACTTTCATGACCTGCTCTGTCAGCTTGAGACCGCGGTAGTTGCCCCTTTCCAATGCGTTCCCCTTTCCCTTGTAGAAGCAGACAATGAAACTCTGCTCCCAGTCAGAGGATACCTTGCCATCACGAATGATTGTAGCTGCGAGGTCACGGATCATGGAGGCGCCCAAGTCACCTGCTGCTCGTATCATCTCT
This sequence comes from Anodontia alba, assembly GCA_964016985.1. Classification (NCBI taxonomy): domain Eukaryota; kingdom Metazoa; phylum Mollusca; class Bivalvia; order Lucinida; family Lucinidae; genus Anodontia; species Anodontia alba. The sequence goes on along the minus strand of OZ024823.1, from coordinate 7,569,585 downwards.
ACCACTATGCCTGATAGGCACGGTGCTTTGCCAGCCTTCATCTGTGTGAGATAGCCTTTTTAACCATATCGATGCTGATTGGGATGGGCGGGCCTTTCACTGGTGGTTGATAAGACAGGTGGTCTGGGTCCCAGTCAAACTCAACGTTGAGAAGTCTTTTTCATGGAGAAATAAGAAAACTATTATCTGGACACCTCTCTTATCGAACTGTAGCTATGAATTAGTATCTGAAACAGGGCTAAATTAAGAATGACTATTCTACAAGTCGATTATTAGTCGAAAATCAGTCGGATCTACAAAACCGATGATCGATTATGAAATTCTGGCCGATTCTCAACACAAACCTGTATGGAGATTGAATTGGCATTAGTATGGACGGCGCTGCTGGATAAAAAGACTCCAAGACTCCGATTTTCGTTATTGTACATTGAATTTATCCAAGGACAACTCGTGGAGCGCTGTGGTTCAAGATCGAGCCTTACGAGTTCGACCCCAGCGAGCACCAAGTGTTGTGTCCTTGAGCAAGATACTTTATCCACATTGCTTAGTACTGATTTCTACCTTGGAGCACCTCCGCGTAATACTCAGAAAATGAGGATGTTGCAGTATAGATAGATGAGGGTGTGGATGCGGTTTATTGATTAGAGAATAATGGCCATGCTTTATACTGATTAGAGATAAAATAGTGCCAAAAATACTGATTAGAGAAAATGATGCTTAAAGTATAAAGAATAATCAGAAAATTTTAAAGTATAGCAGACAAACTACAAAAAAAAAACAACAAACAAACAAAAAAAAAAAACAACAACTGATTAATGTAAAATAATTATATAAAGAATAAGCCTAAACAAAGATAAAAAATTGAGTTAGATAGCTTCCTGCATTCTAGAAATTAAAACAAAAAAATTGGGGGAGAATCCCCGGATCCCCTTGACTCTGACAAGAGCATACATGACACGAATCCTCACCTGGAAGCCACCTTCCTTGAAAAAAGCATATATGAAGTTTACATGAAAGTTTTCCCCCCAGTTCATTAAAAAAAAAAAAAAAAAAAAAAAAAAAAGAAAGAAAAAACGTTCTTCCGACCACCAGCCGGGGGCTCTAAAAATTGAACTGTCAAAAATGCATAAAATGGCTTCTAGGCAGGGGTTTGGTGTGAATGTAAAGCCCCACAGACTCGCCCCAACGAGCATCACTTAAAACAGTCTTTAAGGTTTTCATCTTTATTTTAAAGACAGTCTGAAAAAAAAAGTTAGAAAGTGGTGGGGTGGGGGTGGGGGAGATCGTTTTTCTGCGACTCATATATAACTGGACGTTGTTAAATTTTACTTCTACAAAAAACAACAAACACGTCTTGCCACCTCTGACAGCAATATTGCCTGTCAGCTGTGATCACCAAATTAAATTCCATGTAACGATTGTGTAAAATAGAAAATCTGTGACATTCTGCTATCTGTGATAAACATACAGAAAAGCTCCGTTTTAACCAGAATTCCATTCTAAAAGCACTAGGATAGTGTCTTTTTGTTTTGAATTATACAGAAGTTGACTTTAAGAGTTTAAGATTATGTAAAATTTTGTTAGATGGCTTCTTCGGCATTCATATCATATATATCATATATCATAATCGGATTTTTGATTAACGTGCAGGTACAGGGGCAACATCCACATCAGTGGCCCCCTTCCAAATAGGTGGCTTGCTGCACGCATGGCAGATCTCACACCAGATCTCCAGGTATGTCTATCATGAGAGTTGATAGCCCGAGAGCTTCCACTCTCTGCAATCCCTCTCTGTCAGCTGCTTCTATGTCATCTTGGGCCTCCCAGGCCCAAGCTTTCCATCAACCTGTATGTCAAAGGCTGTCGACTGCACCATTGGAGTGCTCCACATGTCCATATCATCGGAGTCTTCTCTCCTTCAGAATGAGGTCCAGATCCTCAATGCCAAGCCGCACAAGTAGCTCATTGGACCTAGTGGTGACAATGTCTTGCGGCCTGACATTGCAGATCAGTCTGATCATTGCCCTGTCATTTCGCTGCAGACGCTGGAGGTTTGGCTTTGTCAATGGCCAAGTCTCGCTGACATGGAGGATTGCGCTCCGCACACAAGAGCTGTACATACGACCACGTGTTTTGAAAGAGAGGTGGCGTGAAGAGAGAACTTCTTCCGGGCGGTTTTCACACGTGTTGTGGTTGAAAGTTCACAGCCACCTGCTGCTGAGAGCATGTCTCCTAGGTAGCATAAGGACGCTACCAACTCAAGCTGGACTTCCTTCTGTGGACAGGGTCTTTTGCCAAGCGCTTGAGCCCACTGCATTTCTTGTGCACCCAGTGCTTGCAGCCATTGCAGAAGATGTTGTTGCTGCCCACTCCAGTGCGACAGACGGAGCATGGAAACTCGCCTGAACTCTGCAGGAGGTCCAGTCCCGTACTGCAGATCATGATCTTTGTCTTTCCTGCATTTACTCTCAGTCCTTTCTCCTTCGTTGCTTCTTTCCAAGTCAAGAGCCTCCTGATACATTCCTCAAGCAATTCAACGATGATAACAAGGTCATCGGTATTAAGGTCCTCCCAGGGGACCCCAGAGCGGAACTCTCGTAATAAGGCTTCAAGCACAATGATGAAGAGCAGCGGGCTGAGTACTGATCCTTGGTGAACACCAACCTTCACTTCAAACTCTTCACTGTACAAAAACAATTAGGTATAAATTAGTTTTCCGGGGGAGACCCGGATTACCCTTGACAATGACATGCATGCCATGAATTAATCCCCAATTTCCAAAACTTAACAGCCCATCATCACCGGCACCACCCATCACCCGCATCCAACTCCACACAGACAAATAAATTATAAGCTAGACTGATGCATTGATAAAGAAAAAACATGCATACATATATTTAATGATCTGTACATTATTAAAGCCGTCAAAATTTTTAAGAATAATTGAATGTCTTTTTGTTGTTGTTTCTTTTTAAGTATAAGCCAAATTTTTTAAGGAAGAGAATAATGGTCTGATTTTTTTTACTGATTAAAGAAGTCTCGATCCTCATAGATAGATAGATAGTATATATTGTATCGGTCTTATAAATAGACATATAACACTTGTGTCAGGTGAATTAAACTGTTAAAGTAAAAAAAGCAAACGTGTTTTTTTTTCTTCTTCTTTTTTTTTTTTTTTTTTTTTTTTTTTTTTTTTGTTGTGACGGCTCATTACTGTGAGGATAAAATAAAAATGGAAGCCATAGCAGTTTTGGTTTTTGGTGCGGAGACATGTACATACTCATAGGATAGGTCTGTGGTTTATTATCCAATGGTAAAAATTGTTTGCAATATAACAAACTGGTATTGTACGCTTTAGCCCATAAAAAATCATTCCCAAATCTTCATATTACAGTCGACTCTCGTTATCTCGACTTCGCTTATCTCGAATAACCGCTTGTCTCGAAGTGAAAATCTGGTCCCTATTCTAACATGGAAATCTAACAATAGGTAAAAAAATATTGCGGAAAAGAGGAGGACCTTAGGAGCAATTTCTCCTCTTTTACACAATACTTTTAATATACGTACCTTTAACTATAGGAGTCAAGTTACATATTTATTTGTTTGTTAAATGTGGTTGTTCGATTTTTTTTCTCACTTCTGCAATCTGATATATCCGAAGTAGGGATACCTCTCTTGGACTTCGAGATAATGAGAGTCGACTGTACTTTCAGACTACCCTATTTACTCTTAATATTAGGACACATTACCTTTAAACATACTTGCTCTAAAATTAGAAAAAAAAGTACATTTTTCTACCCGTGCTGTGTCTAAAATAATGCTGGATGAGCGGCAAACAGTGCATACCTGAACAGACGCCGCATTGCGGCGTTTGATCTGATTCTACACTAATTGCTCAGGTCTGTCCCAATATTTAAAGCTAATGTCAATACTTAGTGTCCCAATACTTGGTGTTGTGTCTATCCCAATACTTAGTGTGTCCCAATACTTAGTATTATGTCTGTCCCAATACTAAGTATTATGTAAATATCCCATTCTTCAACATATTGTATATTAGTAGATTACACAGTTAGGCAGCTGATTTAGAGTTTGCCCCTATTTCGTCCTATAGGATTCAAATTATTGTTTGTGTAAAACCTTGGCTCATTTCCTGCTATATCTTGATGTATCACTATCCTTTTAGAACATAATATTTGCTGTAAACTCAACAGGTTTGGAATGTGACTCGGGACGGAGAGGGCTGAAGCAGGATGGCTTCACTATGTGTTATTCATAGATAAAACTGACATTGTATCCTTTCAACTTCTCAGCAATGATCTTGTCAAATAGTTCACTCTCTGCTACTGTAAACCAAGTCTTCCAATCACCAGTCTCACCTGGAAGTAGAATGTCCATGTCTCAGGTGATAAAACTGAGATGTTTATATAACCTTTACCACTCTATGGGCGAATTCAGCAGACAACAAATGATATTTTTCTGATTTACCCCAGAAAATAGGTTTTGACATTTCATGCAAACTGTCTCCATTAGAGACAATTTGCATAAAATGTCAAAACTTGTTGTCTGGGAAAAATGAAAAATATTTCTACATGTCATCTGCTGATAATTTTACCTAGAGTGCAAAGCGTTAAGATAATTTTCAAATAATTTTTGGGTACTGGGATGTTTATTTCTGCCACATCAAGCGAAAAAGTGCCTTTGAGCATTGGCAAAACGCGCAGATTGACCATCCTGCACATGCACACTGTATCGTTCATTCCTTTGTTCACCATTCATAGATTCTGTAGAATTCATCGATTCTGTCTGCGGACAGTGAAGGTCCTGATCAGACTGCGCGGATGCGCAGGTTGACCTGGGCCTTCGCTGTCTGCATATGCTCGAAGATACGTTTTCGCATGGCGCGACCCATTTAGGATAATTATCAAAACATATCTTGTGGGTACCATATATACACGAAACATTCTGAAAAACATGCCTGAACAGAATGTGACGTCTGATCAAGGTCTACACTGTTTGCCACTCATCAAGAAATTTGCTGATACACCAACATGGAGTGAAATGAAATTAGAACAAATATGTAAACTGTTACTACTCTCTGGGCAAATTCAGCAGACGATAAATTGAATATGTTTTTCCAAGGAAACAAGCTGACATTTCATGCAAAGTGTCTCCTAAAAAAATAATGTTGTATATATTCTAAGATGTTGAGGATCCAATATTGATTAAGCAAAGCGCACATAATTAGACAAGACATATGTACTCTCAAATGTTGAAGATCCAATATTGATTAAGCAAAGCGCACATAATTAGACAAGACATGTGTACTCTCAAATGTTGAAGATCCAATATTGATTAAGCAAAGCGCACATAAGTAGACAAGACATATGTACTCTCAAATGTTGAAGATCCAATATTGATTAAGCAAAGCGCACATAATTAGACAAGACATACGAGGGATGTTCGAAATGAATTGCTTATTGTCCTCTAACTCGATATCCAGGTGGGGCACGATAAAAACCAATACATAACTGTATAGGGCTATTCAGTATCTACACAATGGTGTATAAATGTACATGTTAGACTAAGTGTAAGACATAAAATTTGCCATTTGAATACACGCAGTCATTGACCACTGCAGTAAAAATGGTTGGTAGAAGCGTCGACAAAAAAGATGAAATACGGGCTTACATCAAAGCTCGCTCAAAACTTGGCTGTTCTTTGAAGAAGCTGATGACTGAAATTTCTACTGCTTTTGGACCTTCTTGTGTGTCTTATGACACAGTTCGGCGGTGGAAAAAGAAATTTGAGTCTGGTGTAGAGTCCATCAAAAATGCACCGAAATCAGGTAGGCCAAAATCTGCATCTCGTAAAGAAATCCTTTCCAAAATAAAGGAAATCATTGAAGGAGATGCCAGATTTACAGTTCGTGATATTGCACGAAAGGTAGGCATATCACTATCAACGGTTCACCTTGTTTTGAAGAAGCATTTGAAAGTCAGAAAGATTTCTGCTAGATGGGTGCCACATCTGTTGACTGACGAGCAAAAGAGGCAACGGGTTAAAGTGGCCAAAAAGCTGCTTCAAATGTTTCCAAAATATGACAAAAAGCAGTTTGCCAATGTCGTCACAGGTGATGAAACCTGGGTCCATTATTTTGAGCCCGTCAGAAAGGTTAGCAATAAGATCTGGGCCACTAAACACAGCAAACGCCCAATAATTGCCAAACGTTCTTTGAGTACAAAGAAGGTTTTGTATGCAATATTCTTCTCTGGTGAAGGAGTCGCAATAAAAGTTCCAGTGAAAAAGGGCAAAAGCATCACCGGAAAGTACTACAAAGACGTAGTACTGAAGAAACTGAAAAAGTATTATCAGAAACGACGCCCTGCCACTGGTTTTATAAACATGTCCGTCTTCTACATGACAATGCCCCTGCTCATACCTCCGCAATAGTTACGGCGTTTTTGAAGAAAGAAAAAGTAACTGTTTTGCCTCAACCCCCGTATTCCCCAGACCTTGCCCCATGTGATTTCTTTTTGTTTCCGAAATTGAAAGCATTTCTTGCTGGGCGGAAATACCAGTCCCGACAGGCACTTGGATCTGCCATTCATCAGTACCTTATTACTGTGCCCAAATCAGCGTACCGTGACGCCTTCAAGAAGTGGATACATCGGCTGAAACTTTGCATTTCTAGCCACGGGGAGTACTTCGAGGGCATGAAATGAGTACTTTTGGGCTAACTTGAAATTTGAAGTCTCCAGATAGAAATAAGCAATTCATTTCGAACATCCCTCGTATGTACTCTAAAATGCTAAAGATCCAATATTGATTAAGCAAGTGCATAGACTAGACAAGATATGTATACTCTTAGTGTTTCGACAGACTTCAAGGCATAAATAAAGAAGAGGGCCAAGATGGCCCTGTACTGCTCACCTGAGTACCAGACAAATGTCCCCTTGGGCGGGACCATACTTTTACCAGTACTGTTATTTGAACATCAGCTTGATACTTCCGATGAAGGTTTGGGTAAACTGGCCTTTCAGTTCAGGAGAAGAGGTTCGAAATATATGTTCAAGATGGCAACCACGGCGGCAATTTTGGAATTTCAATCAGCATCAGATGGTTTTACGGATTTGGTCTAGGTCGCCACGCTTTCAATTTCAAGGTTGGTAGCACAAAGTATCGGGTAGTGGTCAGATGTATTGGAGTGGAGGTTATCAAACAGATGAATAGCAATTATCCTATCCGCAACACTGAACTGAACATCACGTAGTCGATGGTGCTCACCTCAGTTCCATCAAGGCTTACATAAGTTTTTGGCGTTTTTGTTTTGTTACCAGGTCGTTGTCCTCCATAAACTGTTTTAGACTCCTCAACCTTCTAGTTTCACTGGATGAAATAAGATCCTCATTATAATCACCCCACAAACATACTATGTGATGCTCTGTATTTCTGTATTATCTCTTGTAGTTTGGCCAGGCAGTCATCAAAGGCGTCGGCATTATCCTTCAAGCCCTTACACGGCATATAGACCGATAATACAATGACAGGTTGCTGATTCTGTATCTCTACACACTGGATTCGGTTTGTCCTATCTTGTAGCTTGACGAAGAGGTGGTCAATGAACTTCCTCCACAAAATTACCACTCCTCCATATCCCCTAGGCATTTGCACTGGAAAAATTAGATCCCCTATGTCCACTGCTTTTCCAACTCCAGTTATCGATTCGCACACAGTGGTCCGCTAACTCAAATTATTGGCAGTCAAAATACCAGTGCTCCTGGATCAAGATAATGTCGAGAGACTTGTACTGCTGTTCAGCTGCATAGCGAGAAGTTTTCCATATTCTTACAATTATAAGTACCCAGTTTCCGATTCTTTACAACAGGTTTGGTTTCCGGCTTGCTAACTGTCTGTTGGTATTATCCGGTACTACAGTCTGCCCCTCCTGGGCCTAGCCCCGCGTAAAAAAAAAAGCTGATTGGAACCTGGACCACGACCCATCTGCCTTTGTGATGCCTGCTTGTAATACAAAGGTTTTCCCTCTTCCATATATGGGGATTTAGGATGCCACTGCACTGCTTCCGGGCCCTTCGACTGGCGCCTGCTTTTATCAACCTTGTCCCTAATCGCGTTGTTGTTTCGTTCTTGCTAGTTCCGCAGAGTCTCTGTGACGCGACCCATTCCATATGGCCTTCTGATGCTGACGACAGAGTCGCACTCATTACAGGAGTTCGCTCCCTTGCTAGATGTATATTCCTTGGATCCCTGTCTATCGACCCATTCTGCAGACCTTCCATTCTTCCAGCTGCTGTTGGGAAAAAGTAGGTATTTGCTATGTGGGTGTTACTAAACTGATCAGGTGTGTTTATTTGTGGATCTAAGCTTGATATACCAGGCGTATTGTCAGTAGTTCTGTGCAAGTCTAAATTATTGTTGACATGAAGTGGTACGTCTGGCCTCAGATTCTGTGTTGACGTATGGGTTTGCTGGGGTAAATGACTGGTTCTAAATATGTTGAAAATGTTGGCACTTCCAGCATTTTGGCTGAAATGCTGGGTATACAGATTATTACTGTTCTTTGTCAGCTGGAGAGGCTGTTCATTCATATAATCACTGTGTCCAACCTCTTCAGGTCGGTAAGCTGTCTTTCTACTTTCTGTAGAATAAATTGAGACGCTTGTTGGTATATCCCGCTAATCAGGTATGTATCGGCCGGGAATCAAACTACAACCAAAGGACGCAAAGCGGACGCTTTAATATGAGACACCGAGTCGGTATGTTCAAAGGTATTCGGCCTTTGGACTTTGGATAGTTTTACCATATGAGCCACGACAAACCAGCAAAATGACTGGGAACCCAGGGATTAGTCTGATCAGCATGTGTATCCGCCTAGCCTGATCATTCTTTGTTGTGCGCTCCGTGGGTTGCTAAGAACCCCGGGTTTCTATGTGCGGACAGTGACTTTGAACTCGTGACTGGGCAGGTGCCGAGGCTAATCTGCGCTGGGCGCACAGGTCATTTGTTGATTTTGTCACATGGCGATTCATATATGCAGTGTTTACTTTGCTTATAGGACCAAAGTGATGGGGCCATTTTTCAGCTATTTTTAAGGGATTCTATTTAATATTAGCAACACTTATTAATTTTGAGAGTCATCATGGCCCCTTGTCCGCTCTTCAGAGGGCCATTCATGATTTATGTGGAGAAATGGCCCCTTGGCCCCCTCTAGATACAACTGGATACATGGGCATTGCGGATATCTTGATGACATGACCTAGATAATTTTAACAAATATTTGTTTCCCAATTCCTTTGAGGCTTTATACGAAATTTAGTTTGGATGGACCAGCGGTTTCTGAGATGTTCGAAAAGTGTGGATGACGGAGCCTGTCTTTACCGTAAGTTCACCTATTTGCCTAAAGACTGTAGGTTGCAGAAAAAAAAAAGAAATAAAAAAACCGAAGTTTTAAGTTTTAGACCGATTTTTGCAGCAGCCCAGAAAAATACTTTTAGAAAGAAGTGTTCACCTTGAGAAATATGTCAATTTCGGGGGACATGTTTGTTTGCCTCTCAAAGAGGCTAAATTTCGCTGTGGGAAGCCAAGGAAAATCCTGAACAAGGATGGATATTAGCAGGGCCCCGGAGCCCATCGATTTTGGGCCGTACCCACCAAGTTTTGAGAGAAAATGTCTTTTCTCCCATGTAAAATTCGCAAAAGACAATCTGGACTCCTGGGTTAGGCATAGACACTTAGGGTCAGTAGAGCGTTATGGTCCGAATTTGATCTCTTGCATTTTTTATCCTCATAGTTTGCATTCTTAAAAAACTGGATAGCAAACGAAGACTGCCTTCGTTTTTTTGTCTAAAAATACTTTTGAACAAAAAAAAAAAAAAAAACAAACTACTATTTGCTGGAAAATTAATGTATCTGTACAAACATAAGCAACTCCGTCCAGATGAAATCTTATCCCGCCTTAATTGTTCGTACGGCGATATGCTTTCCAGTTTAAGACAACCAAGCAAATTACTTATCTCACTAGGTTTACACTTTTGCGACGATATGCATAATGTTCTTGAGTAATATTCAGTTCTTGCAAATTTTGATGAAAGCCCTCTGAGTTTTCTTCTAACAGAAACTTTTTCACCAATAAAACGATCGCGTGCAGTGGCTCCCGGTTTAGCTCAGCACTGCCCGGAAAATCCCGGAAACTAAAATTTCAGTCCGTAAAGCTTCGGAAAACGCTTGTTTCCGGGATGTCACGGCGGTGCATAGCTAAGCTGGGAGCCATTGTTAGTGTCTTTTGTTATGTGACTTGTCAGGGCGTGTCTGCTACTTTGGAAGAATTTCAATAAAGAAATTGTCTTTAAATGAAAAAAAAAAAAACAAATCAGAAAATGCAAACAAAATTTCACAAACCTCAAATCAGAATTATCACAGGCGCTTGAAGTTTGGTCCATATATATACATATATATAAATTCTGGAGCAATTTTTAAAGAAATGGCTTACCGTCACTTTTGATTTTGGACATTATGAATTATTTATGGACAGAACTTCAAGCTCCTGTGGAATTATCAAGACGGGCAATATGCTGACGAATTAGTGTTAAAACCCCGTTGGTTATCTTCACCAAATCGGCCAATCTATTTATTTAATAATATACGAGTAGATGCAACAACTATTTACCTTTTCTTAATATACTAAGAGAGCTCGACTTATAGAAGTTCCAAAAGTATTTTTCGTGCAGTCATACAAATACATGAAGTTAAATGCCAGAAAAGGGGCCTAATGCAATATATGGGCAACGAAGGCAAAGCAGCCTAGTCTGATCAGGGCCTTCGTCGCCTCATTACGAAAATACGCTTATTCAAAGACACTGAAAATTTTACAACCATAAAAGGAAAATTTTTAGATAAAAAAAAATCTGATATTTTACATATTCCTACTCAAAACACAGATCGCAGGTACTCATTAGAACCGCCTCGGCGAGGCGGTTCTAACGAGTACCCACAATCTATGTTTTTTCACAAAATAAGAAAAATAATGTATACCCCTGTAAACCCCAGTTTTACTATTTACTATATAAAAGTGGGGTTTAAGGGGGTCAAAATTATATAGGCGTGTTTTCGTGATGTGCTTTCAGATCCAGCAGAGTTAAATGACAAACAGAAAATACCTAGATCAGATTGTATGGATGTACAAGTTTAAGCTGGACCTCCATAATGTGTTGTGTGCGTATGTTTTTGTTTTTCTCATGTTACATATCTCGAGTTCAAAAACAAATTTGTATATAGTAGATAATTGTTGGATCCTCCAACAGTTCATTTTTCACTATTTGTGTAAGGTGTGTACGGTTGGATGGTACAATCATTCTAGTTTACATTGTTTACACATACAGTCTAAACAGAATCTTTGCTGTATTCTTTGATACATTATATATTATCCAATATTCAGTAAGCGGACAGACCAGACCCTAACGAAACTGTGGATATGCAGGTTAAGTTGGGCCAATCTATACTGTGAAGACGCATTTGCTTGATGTAACGCTTGTAAATTTACTCTCAATATTCAGAATATCGCCTTCTTATAGTTAGCATAAAATCTGGTCCATTACAACCTGCTGATGTGCCTAAAACTCCGGATGACTGACGACCAGCATAGGCCCCATCTGATCTCCAAATGCACCGTTTGTTCAGGCCTGTATGTTTGAATATTTACGGTGAATACAATTATGATATTCCTTCCCATAAGTAGACTAGTGTTACCTTTTCTGAATGCAAAGGCATTTGGGTCCAGGTCTTTCTCTTCATGAATCCCCTTTTTGAGGTTTTTGTAAGAGTCTTTGAGTTTGTTAAAACTGCATCTGTCACATACTTCTTGGATAAATTGAGAATCTGATTTGGCACCTAGAAACTCCGCTAGCTTCTGTACTTGATTCACTGAATCCTGTATGGAACAATCAAAATACAGTCGATTCGTTATCTCGACCTCTCTTATCTCGAGTAACCGGTTATCTCGGACTGAAAATCTGGTCCCTCTTTTAACATGGAAATCTAACAACAGGTAACAAAATAGTGTGGAAAAGAGGAGCAGCAATTGCTCCTAAGGAGCAGTTCTCCTCTTTTCCACAATATTTTCAATGTATCTCTAACTTCAGGAGTCAAACTGTATATTCATTTTTGAAATGAGGCTGTTCAATTTATTTATGCTCAGTTCTGCAAATCCGATATGTCGAGGTACGGATATCCCAAATTGTTCCAGACTGTCCCTTGAAGTTCGAGATAACGAGAGTCGACTGTATATATGTATATAAACATATTTATTCATATCTTTAACCATTCAACATAATGTAGACCAATAGGGATACATTTGCAAACAATATAGATCCAGATGAGATGGCTCATAACGAGCCATCTCATCTGGATTTACACTATTAGCCATTCTGTTAGTAAATTTGGATGTATATCCCTGTTTGCAACAACCAATGTGTCCAAATTCAAAGATGAAAGTCCACTTCAGAAACCAAGGTGTGAAAGAGTTACATTTGAAGTTATTAGCAAATACAAACAAATTCTACATTGCCTTAAAAGGACATGTAGCAAATCTAAATAAAAAAAAATGTATTATCATTTATTTATGTATCGTATAAGACATCATTTGAATTTTAATTACCTATATACAGTTTTTTATTAAAATCACATAATTTAGTTATAAGAAAATATACAAGAAATATACATCACTCCAACAAAAAAAAACCGTACTAAAAATTTGGGCTGAACAAAATTGACATTTTTCTTCAACGTCATGAATAATTAAGGGGAATAGATATGCTTTGTAGTTTTCAGCCATTTTTACAAGGGAGACACTTTTTGCGACTTCCTGTTTGAGTTCCTGCGCATTAGCCCCTTCTGAAAATGGATTTACCCTAAAGGAAAGAATTAGCTGCCTGTGTGACACCACTGTGATGAAACAAAGGTGTGGGCTCGACGACAAACGGAATTATCAGCTTTCAACATTACGAAAACACGGCTATTCAAATGTATTGAAAATTTCACCATCAAAAACTGAAAGTTTTCAGACAAAAATTCTAATATTTTTCATATTTCTGCTCAAAACATAAGGCAAAAAAATAATGTATTCCCCTGTAAACCCCTTACTATATAAAAGTGGGGTTTCAGGGGGTCAAAATTATATAGGCATGTTTTTGACACAATAATTGTTGCACTGTCTACTGTAGACTAAAGACGAATCATATGATGTCTTATCTGCTGTTTTCATTTGCAATACCATACCTCAAGATCAGAAGTGGTATTAGGTAGCTAACTTCCTTATTTCTTTACGAAAACATTTGTTTTGTATACTTATTAGAAACCCCTCGGCGAGGCGCTTCTAACGAGAACTATAACAGATATTTACCATAACGAGTACCATAACATATGTTTTCGTGCAGAAATAAGCATGATTAACATGTCTGGTGTTTGTTAGAAGCGCCTCGCCAAGGCGTTTCTAATGAGTACCCAAAACATGTTTTCGTGCATAAATAAGTAAAATATCAATACGTTTGGTCGAAAAAAGTACTTAATCTGAATACATACTCGTTTCAACTCCTCATAGCAGATCTGGTGTATCGGGTAATCTCGGTTGTCCAAAACAGCCTGTTCCCAGTCCACTATATGGCCAAACCAAGAACCAAAGGCAACTGATGAATTTAATAAATATGCCAGTGTAATTATAACATTCCAAACCACGTGTTCAGAACAGTTGCAAAACTTAAGACAGAGCAAAATGAGCAGCAATGAGAGTAAACGTACCTTCTTGCATAAAATCCTATGAACATAGCTGTTTGAAACTATTCTTGGCTGGACCAGAAGCCGTATTCAAACAACAAAACCCATGTTCAAATCATGAGATTCGCGTGCTGTTTGAAAATGGATTTTAAACTTTTGATATCACAAGCTGGGCCTTGCTTTGTTTACATTACGTTGAGCGACGTAACGTTATCGCCCTGAACATAGCATTTTAGAATTTTATGATGACGTCAGAGGCAACTGGCGTCATTGTAAACAACATTCTAAACTAACCGCCATGTTGGTTTGCTGTCGCTTTTGAAGTGTTTATATGGAGTTTATATGGAGCTTTGGGACGTTTTCGTTACCATTTGCCGTTGGAATCGTAAGCTATGCAAGGACAACGATCATTCATGGTTATTTCATTGCAATAACATTTGCCGGGTCCCTCGGAAGATATTTGAACACTCGGCTTAGCGGCCTCGTTCGCAAACAGCTTGCTCGGAACCCGGCAAATGTTAATGCATGAAAACCCACGGGTGATCCCTATATTCTTGCATAAAATCCTATGAACACAGCTGTTTGAAGCTATTCTTGAATGGACCAGAAGCCGTGTCAAACAACAAAACCCATGTTCAAATCATGACTTTTATGTGCTGTTTGAACATGGATTTTGAACGTTTGATATCACAAGATGGGCCTTGCTTTGTTTACGTGTCAGAGGGTCATTGCGCAACTGGCGTCATTGTAAACAACATTCTGAACTAGCCGCCATATTGGTTTGCCGTCGCATTTGAAGATTTTATATGGAGCTTTGGGGTGTTTTCGTCGCAATTTGCCGTTGGAATCGTAAGTTATGCAACTTATGCAAGAACAACGATCATCCATGGTTATTTCATTGCAATAACATGAGCGTTGGGGCATTTTCGTCACAATTTGCCGTTGGAATCGTAAGTTATGCAAGGACAACGATCATTCATGGTTATTTCATTTCATTTCAAATAGCATTTGCCGGGTCCCTCGGCAGATATTTGAACACTCGGCTTAGCGGCCTCGTGTTCAAACAGCTTCCTCGGGACCCGGCAAATGTTAATGCATGAAAAACCATGCTCAACGTAACGTGAACAAAGCACGGCCTATCTTGTGATATCAAAAGTTCAAAATCCATGTTCAAGCAGCACGTGAATTTCATGATTTGAACAAGGGTTTTGTTGTTTGATCACGGTTTCTGATCCATTCAAGAATAGCTTCAAACAGGTATGTTTATAGGATTTTATGCAAGAACGATAAAGCCTTTACTACTACAATGTATTGCTTCAAGAGGTACTGGGCATGGAGCAAAAGAAGTAGACTAGAGACTGCAGCCAGTGACTAAACATTTTTTCTTATAATCCTGTTTGATAATCCACTAAAATACAACCAAAATAAGATCACTAGTGACCAGCCTTTATAGTCATGATTATTTAGGTGTTATTTTAGTGGATTATCAAACAGGATTATAAGAAACAAATATTTAGTCACTGGAGACTGGAGCAAGTCTACAAAAGAAGTAGTACATTTATTTATTTTCGGTTGCTTACTTGACATCAGTTGCTTTGAAGGGATAACACTTGTACTAAATATAAACATTTTTTTTTTTTTTTTTTTTTTTTTTTTTTGTAAAACCTCTGAACAAAAATAACAATTTGATCTACCTTTCTTTTAACTAGTGTTATCTTTAAATAAAAAAGTTCACTGATCAGAATTATCATAATTAGTTCTAAATGCGCCCGGAGCAGCTAAATGATAAACACATATTCATTTGAGGTTCATTATATTCACGAATCTCTGAGCCGCAAAGTCAGAAAACGTACCTTCGGATATGTGTGCCCAGTGAAAATTTAGATCAGCCTGTGCATTCGCGCAGTCTGTTCAAGCTCTTCCCGTGGCATTGTGGATAGCCAAGGACGCAAATTTTCATCATGCCACAACGAAGACTCTAATTTGGCTGATTTGAGTCTTCTTTTGACGAACATGTCAGAGGGTACGTTTTCTCACGTTGCGGCTCATTTCCAGCTTAACTCTTTAAGCGCCAAATTTCAGACATTTGTCGTCTGCTTTTTTTAAACAAACTATCGCTTGGAAAGAAGTTTATATGCCTGTGGCAGTGAAAGAGTTAAATTATCGAAGAAAGATCGCCAGTCTGGAATCATACGATGTTAGCCGAATAGCATAGTCTTAGTATAGCGAACCTTACCTTTGCCATCCAGATATAATGGCAGATAATCTGAAAACGTTCCTTTATAACCAACATTTCCTTTTACATTGTGCATATATCTAGACACGGCCATGTCCTTTGGGTTTCTGGTGACATATATCATCTTACAACTTCTTGAAATCATGTCCTTGGGTAGATGTCGGAATCTAAGGTGTGTATTGAAGACTCGTGGAGAAGAAAGGTTCTCTGAGCTTTTGGGATCTGCGAGTTCGAGCATCTGTGCTTCCTTCATGTCTTGATGGTACTCGACGGACCCTCTCATTAACATATTGGTAAGCTCCCAGAGCCAGTGGGTTCCTTGAGAAACAAGAATAACATGATAATATAGCTCCAGATAACATGCTTTTTTTTCAATCAAATATTATTGATATTTTTTTTTATTCCTCCATGAAAAAATAAGTTATGGGTACTCATTAGAAGCGCCACGCCGAGACGCTTCTAATGAGTACCCACAACATATATTTTCGTGGAGAAATAAGAAAACATTTTATGTGGATACCCATTCTTATCTAGAGCTAAGAATAACCTTACGCATTGGGACAGACGGTCCTCAGCAGACAGTGCAAACCGAGATCAGACTAAGAAGGAAACCAGCGTCTGACCAGGAGCTACACTGTTCGCAACTCACTCAGCAGTTTTATAATCATCAACCAGCAGTAAGACAGCGTTGTTCAAGCTGGTACCTCTGGGAATAAATTCGTTCCTTATACAGTGGAACCCTTTTCAGAAGGGGACAAAAACCATATGATAGAGTTGTCTCCCTGAAAGTGTATCAATTCCCCTTAATTCCCAGATATCTGAAGTGACCTCTTTCATCGTGCAAGTCAGAAGATTCCATTAGCTACAGAAATATGTGTTATACTCTTTACTGCTTCTGTTCTTGTAAATTGCTATTGCCATAACAAACAATACATACCCAGTTGCGGCATTCTATGGCGCTCTGTTTTTGCCATATTCCATTTTTGACGCTCAACATTATAGTTTAACATTACTTGACGCGAATGCGTGTCGTCCGAACGAAAGTACCTGCTTTGGAGTCGGCCCAACTAAACTATCTGCCTTAAGGTCCACCCATCCAAAGTCCCAGCTTTGGATCGACCCAACAACACTCCTTGCCTTGGAGACTGCCCAAAAAATTACCTGCTTTGGGGTATGCGACAATTATGACGTCATCATCTCTGCCTTTCATTTCTTTTATATCCTTCAGTCTTTGTTCAGGGTCGTCTGTAAAATACTTTGGGAAAGATATACCGTCAATCTCAAGAAGCTTAAAGGAATTCCCCTTCGCATCTTCTACATGTAGCTCATTTGCCATAATGAATAACGGCTCTCCTGGTAATCTCTCAGAATTACACTGAAAATACAGTAAAACTTCAATGACTCGAACACCGATGGCTCCTTTACCATGGCTGATTCGAACTCGTTTTTCCTAAGAAAGTCTCATGATAGCTCAAGAATAATATCTAGGATATTTTAGAGAAAAGTTCTTATTTACTGAGGCGATTCGAATGAGTACACTCAACAAACCATTATTTTATATATTGAAAGTGGCGTCCCGTAAATTATCCCCATTTGTCTCCTGACCTAGCGCTATGATTAACTCTCAGTGGCTCGAACTATCCATGTCTAGAACAATTTTCCACGGTCCCAGAGATGTTCCAGCCATTGACATTCGACTGTATATGAGAGTCATAGTAGGCACACAGAGGTGATAGGACTTTGTTTCAGTGTTGTGTGCCTGCTCTTTATGATCATACCATATTAACCCCATGGGCCCGGGCATAATATTTCTACAGGTTTGCACCTGCGCCCAGCGAAGACTCTGATCAGCCTGCGCAGCCGTGCAGGCTGATCAGAGTCTTGGCTATCCGCCTGAAGACGCTTTGGGTCATTGGCTACCCACAGGGTATCCTGCGAAGTCTGATCAGACTGCTCAGATGTGCAAGGTGATCTAAGTCTTCGCTGGGAGCATATGTAATCTTGTAGGAAATGCTGTGTCCTATGTATTCAAACACTTTAGACCCTTACTATACTTCTCATAAACTTTGAACAATTTCTTCATGTTACTGTCTTTACACTTGCTGGATGATTGGTAAACAGTGAGGACTCTGATTAGACGCTGCGTCATGCTTCTACACAGCTTGTTCAGGACTGTCTGCCCCAATACTCAGAGTAAATATGCCATTTTTACAAGGTATACAACATTTGTAATCTCGTGTTTCCTTTCCTATGCACCAAGCCCCTTCTGAAAAGGGAGTAATATCTTTTCTTTTAGAATCGATCCCTTTTTAGAAGGGAGACAAAGCAATTTTGCAAGAGCTGCCTCCTCAAAAAGTGTAACCCATTACGAAAACACGCCTATTCAAATATATTGAAAATTTCACCTCCAAAAAATGAAAGTTTTCAGATAAAAAAAATTCTGATATTTTTCATATTTCTGCTCAAAACATAGATTGTGGGCACTCGTTAGAACCGCCTCGTCGAGGCGGTTCTAACGAGTACCCAAAATCTATGTTTTTCAGCAGAAATAAGAAAAACAATGTATACCCCTGTAAACCCCAGTTTTCTTATATAAAAGTGGGGTTTAAGGGGGTCAATATTATATAGGTATGTTTTCGTGATGGTTTACCTTAACTCCTTACTAAACTTTAAACAAGATCATTTTGGTACTGTGTCTAAAACACAGGAGCTTGAAATTCGGCCAGAAATGTATGTTAAAATGGCCCAAACCGACTAAGCTCCTGTGGCCTGAAAATGCTAGATGATTGGCAAACAGTATAGACCCTGATCGGACACCGCCTCCTGTGCCGTCTAATCTGAGTCTACACTTCTTGCTTAGGTCTGTTTGATCTAATACTTAGATATAATATACAATCAGTAAAGGTTAGGGAAAAGGGTAGTCAGTGATATTTTACACTGGGATTTGGATCTACTGAAGGAGCATGAAGCGAGCTGAGACGTGGAGTTTAAGAGGAATGAATAGACTTTCATGGGAGGCAACTCTAAAACAACTGGCAAAAAAAAAAAAAAAAAAAAAAAAACTCTCTGTCTAAGGGCGATCGGGGAAGAAGTCACCTTTACACTGGGATTTGGATCTACCGAAGGAGCAGTAAGAGACCTTTAAAGCATGGCATTTGGAGGGGTAAAGGTGGCTGTATTGACATGGCAAGTTTTCTGCCATTTTTTTTCACAAAGGAGAGTCGCTTGCCTGCAAATACATGTACTTTCATTTTAGAGTAGACCCATTTTCAGAACAAGCAAGCAATTTTGATAGAATATCCCTCTCATGAAAGTCTATTCATTCCTCTTCAACTCCACGTCTCAGCTCTCTTCCTGCTCCTTTAGTAGATCCAAATCCCAGTGTAAACTATCACTGACTATCTTGTTCCCTAATCTTTACCACTCAATTTTGGGTTAATTCAGTGGACGACAATTTCGTAATATTTTTTTTCTAATTTTACTCAGGAAACAGGCTTTGACATTTCAAGCAGATTGTCTTCAAAGGAGATAATTTGCATGAAATGTCAATGCCTGTTGTCTTGAAAAAAAAAAACAAAACAAAAAAAAACAAGAAAAATATTTCAAAATATTTCTCTAACGATTATCACTCTCAAGGGCAGCAGCCCGGGGCAGCAGGCGACAAATTGATGATATTTTTCTTATTTTCTACAGACAATAGGCTTCGAATTTCATGCAAATTGTCAACAATATGCATAAAATACCAAAGCCTATTTTCTGGCAAAAATAAGAAAATATTTCACAATTTCGTCTGCTGCAATAATTACCCGGCATATCAATTTGACGACAGTGTCGCATCGGTGGAATTATTTTTGGGGTAGGTCTTTAACGCTTAGCATGCTTGGTAAAAAACTTAGCAGACATTTTTAAATATTTTTTTCTTATTTCTCTCAGAAAACATGTGTTGACATTTCATGCAAACTGTCTCTCAAGGAGACAATTTGCATTAAATTTCAAAGCTTATTTTCTAAAAAAAATAATAATAATAATAATAATGAAATAAAATAAAAAGAAAAAACAGCATCAGTTTGTCGTCTGATGAATTTGCCCAGAGGGTGATAAAGATTAATATAGTCAAGAGAGCCCCATGGGAATCCCGAGACTGGGAGTGGGCCAGATTCTTCGCCAACAATGACCACCTTCTGATGGCGGTTACATACGTAGCTATTAATTGTGAGAAAACTCGTTATGTGATTTTCTATATTATATCGCCGGTTAGGAAAGCTCGCCTGATATAGCCTTTGTCCCTCATAATTATGAAAACTTAGTCTGTGACCTGACATAAAAGTCACTGCAACGAGCGGGGTTATTGTGAACAAATCTCTGGACTAGTATAAAACAGTCCAAATATCAATTACATCTACACAAGCACTCAGGAGACATATTCTTTAGCATAAAACTTAAACGTAAAAATTTAGCATGAAAATTCTAAGCTGTGACCTTGACCTCAAGCTTACTAATTAAGACAGGCCTAACACTAAATGAAACCTTGAACCAGTATCGAACATCAGTCCAAATGTCAATTAAATCCATCAAAGTTTCAGACCTGGATCTTTACAAACTTAGGCATAAGACTATGAATAACAAAATCTAAACTTAAAATCTAACTTATGACCTTTACTTGAAATTCATTGAAGGGTGGGGATATCGGTCATTCAAAACTTTAACGTAAATGTTAATTAACCTCAACAGAATGCATCAATGTATAATACCACATTGGAACAACGTTATTTCGACAGTTAACTGAGTTACAATTTAAAGGTAAGGCATCCCCTAATTCCAGAATGTTTCAAACTAAAGATATTTTTGTGACGAAAATAATGTTGAAACCGCATTTAAAAATTCCTATGGTATTTGGATATTTGGACCAAAAGTTACATGCATGCAAAGTCGTAGTAACTTGTGTTGTTATTTATAGTTTAGTAAAAAGCTATCGCACAATGTTAAATACATTTATTACATTTTCAGCAGTGATTTACTGAGATTTAATTATTTCATTTCGAACGTTTTGACGTCATAATTGCTAGGCGACGTTGCTGACGTAGTTGGTAACAACAATAACAATAGTTGACGTTTCGCGGAAAATTTGATAAAATCATGGAAATCAGACTGCAATTTTCACGTCCAGTTGGCGTTTTTGAGATAAGACCTGCAAAATAAATATAAAGTATGAATTTCTGGATAATCCAGTTTACCTTTCGTGACATTTTTGTGTCTGCATTTCAAGCACAGGATGATTTTTGCATTAAAGTGAAAACAAGATGGCGACTGATTTTAAAACTAAACCACGCGTCTTGAAATTCGTGCACTGACTGGAACTATTTTGGTAGGAAATCATGACGGCTGAATGCAAAAATTCAAAGGTAAAACATGGATGAAATGTAATAAACAGTTTATTTGATTGTTTTGATCGATTACGGAGAAATAATTCACTCGTGTTCTAAGGTTTGCTTGTAAAAAACTCATTCGCTTCGCTCACTCGATTTTTACGCGCAAGCCTTAGAACACTAGTGAATTATTTCTCCGTAATCGATCAAAACAACCAAATAAATAGAGGATATTCAAATGTTTAGAGTGAATATGACTTTTATTTCATCGAGTGAAGGTGAAAAAATGTATATTTCATGAGTGCCGAAGGTACGAATGAAATATACATTTTTTCACTTTACGAGATGAAATAAAAGTGATATTCACGACAAACATTTGAATTTTCTTTTTAATATATACATCACTTTCGATAGAAGAGATGCAAATCTTGCATTTGCAAGGGGAAGTCTGACACGCAGTTTTGTCCCTTGGCGGTGACATATAAGAACCGTATAACATTAGTTAGAATGTAAGGAACATGTTGGTATCAAAATTATTTTGATTTGCCGAAACTTTTTGTTTTTTGTTTTCTCCAGCGTTTTACATGTTAAGCACTGAGCGTCGACGCCATGACGTTCATGTTTTGTTTGGTGACGTTAGTTATGACGTCTGAAACGCGCATTGGCGTGTAAACAATAAAATAAAAAGACAATTTACTCTTTTTAAGTGAAAACCATAAAATTTTTTATCTCGTGTGATGAAAACATTCAAATTTTCACTCGTGCACAATGACCATTAATGTAAATAAGAAAAAAAGTAGTTCCAGATCTTATATTTTTCACTGCTCAGAGGAGTGAAAATATAAGTTTTATATTTTCACTAGTGAAAATATAACTTTTTCGAAATATACATTTTATTTCATTAATAATTCTCTATATTTCATTACTTTGTATATAATAAACTCTATTTATTACATTTTCAGCAGTGATTTACTGAGATTTATCAGTGAATTATAATCTATAATTCACCGAGTGAATTATTTCATTTTGAACGTTTTGACGTCATAATTGCTAGGCGACGTTGCTGATGTTGTTGGTAACAACAATAACAATACTTGACATTTCGCGAAAAATTTGATAAAATCATGGAACACAGACTGCAATTTTCACGTTCAGTTGGTGTTTTTGAGGAAAGACCTGCAGCACAAATATAAAGTATGATTTTCTTGCTAACCCAGTTCTACTTTCGTGACATTGTTGTGTCTGTATTTCAAGCACAGGATGATTTTTGCATTAAAGTGAAAACAAGATGGCGACTGATTTTCAAGCTAAATCACGCCTCTTGAAATTCATGCACTGACTGGAACTATTTTGGTAGGATTGATTGTGTTAGGGTTTAACGACACGTCAACCCTTGTGGGTCATTTTGTGTCGTCTCCCAGAGAAAGGGAGAAAAGAGACAGAAGAGATTGTAGAAGAGATGAAAGAGAGGGACAGGTAAGAAAGACGAACAAGAATGAAAGTAAAGAAACAGAAGAAATAAAACATTCCCCCTCTACCCTTACCTGCTACAAGGGTAACAGGCCTTGCCCAATTGTAAGCCAATATCAGTTGGACGTCCCGGTGACGTAAGATACATGACACCTTCGCACCACCCGACCACCCCCTATTTTGGTAGGAAATCATAACGGCTGAATGTGAAAATTCAAAGGTAAAACATGGATGAAAATTGTAATAAACAGTTTATTTGATTGTTTTGATCGCTTACGGAGAAATAATTCACTCGTGTTCTAAGGTTTGCTTGTAAAAAAACTCATTCGCTTCGCTCACTCTTTTTTACGCGCAAGCTTAGAACACTAGTGAATTATTTCTCCGTAATCGATCAAAACAACCGTAATCGATCAAAACATCCAAATAAACTCTTTTTAACCCAGCAGGCACACGACGTTTATACGATGTCGAAACAACCGATATAACGTACGTCATGACGATGCATAAGTTAATGCAACTTTGTATAAACGTCATATGCCCGTAGAGAAATATCAGCAGACGACGTTTTGAAATGTTCCAACACAATACGGTCTTGATAATCCATGCGATCTCTCTTCTAAGGAGAAAACATCACCAGTTTGTCATGTGCTGGACACAAGTGGTCCAGAAGGGCTAAAGGTTAAACTTATTCGCTCTCGGTCAGGTGTTAAATTACATGAAATTGAAATTAATTCTTATAACGGCGCTTCATACATATACACCATACCGTTTTTCACCGTAAAATCTTGAACAAGTCCATTTGCGTACCTGCTGATGTGTATAAAAGTGCTGACGGAATGACATTATTTGCTCAGCCGTTCAGTTAGTTATTCTCAATATATACCAGGAGCAAAGTGATCGCGAATAGTTTGTACTAGATGGTGAGCGCGAACAGGAGCAGTGATCCAGGGAAAAGGGTTCTCGCGAATAACGCAGCCCAGCTGACCAGATTTCAAAATGTATAGTGTTTTTGTCTAAGAAGCACTTACCTGTAAATTAATGAAAACTGCTCTCACACGTTTCGTCTATCCAACTAAGTTTCGGGTGATGTGTATATATAAAAGATAAATCAAAGGTAATCCGAGGTCCCGAGCGATAATACGTGTACGCTTAATGCAGGAATTTATATACATATAGGTCATTTATGTATGAAACGCCATACCTGTCTTAAAGGTTCCATATTCCTCAAAAAATAGACATTTTATTATCCAAGAAAGTTTTAATAAATTGATATATGGTATTACTACAATCATAAAATGTGGCACCTGACAGCCTGTTAAATTTCAGCAAGTCTCTCGTTCTTGAAATGAAATGAGTTTTTATTGTATCTCTGAATTCATTAATTCAGAGATACGATGAGAAATCATTTCATTTTTGATCCAGTTCAAAAATGAGAGACTACTGAAATTTACAAACTGTCAGATGCGACATTTTATGATGTATTAATACTATATATCAATTTATTAAATTTTTCTTGGTATATAGAGCCTCTGACCTATAAATTGTGTTGTTGTATCTTGAAATACTATTTAAATAATATTTACGTTATTAAATATAGATGATTTTAGTTTAAAACAAATTGATGCGTAGGACTCGTTGTTAATTATTATTGGACACAATATTATTATTAGTTATTACTGGACAACATTATCTATATACATCGAGTTTAACAATTATGATACATAGCCAAGTTAGGTCAAAGAGAAACTGAAAACATACGAGCATATTTCTTCGATAATTTAACTCTTTCACTGCCACAGGCGATATTAATAGGTTTTTGCAAAAAGGCCTAGATCCAGATTAGACGAGCCGTCTCATGTGGATCTATGCTGTTTCACATTCAGTCTTTCACCTTAACATATAAACTTCTTTCCAAGCGATAGTTTGTTTGAAGAAAGCAGACGACAAATGTCGTCTGAAATTTGGCGCTTAAAGAGTTAAGCTGGAAATGAGCCGCAACGTGAGAAAACGTACCCTCTGACATGTTCGCCAAAAGAAGACTCAAATCAGCCTAATCAGAGTCTTCGTTGTGGCATGATGAAAATTTGCGTCCTTGGCTATCCCGGCACAATGCCACAGGAAGAGTATGAACACTGCACGAATGCGCAGGCTGATCTGAATCTTCGCTGGGCGCACATATCCGAAGGTACGTTTTCTGACTTTGAGGCTCAGCGATTCAGCGATTCGTAAAAGATGACCAAATGACTGTCCAAAATAAAAACAAATCACCAAGACATACAATGACAGATATAGTAAACCAAGCAGAAGCACCGCCTTGGAACGGTTAGTAAAATATTACTAGAGGGGGAGGGGAGGGGTGGGGTGGGGGGGGGGGCTTAAAGGGGAACACAACCTTAAAAGGCATTATGCTTTAAGGTAAAGAACTTTACAAACAATGAATTTTGACACAAATTTGATCAAAATCGGTGGAAAAATAAGTAAGTTATAGACAATTAAATATTTTAACATTGGTGGAATGGGCGCCGCCATTTTGAATGTTTAATGAGGTTTAATTAAAATTAAAAATCGTTTCATAAAGGTGGTCATTCTCATGAAGTTGGTTTATTTTTCGAGGAAATGATTGCATGTCACTAGAATTAAAAGATTATAAAAAAAATCTGTCGCAAAATTATTCTTGAAAACCCTTTATAATTTGGTTTTGCATATTTAATTTTGGCTGTGTGACGTCACAAAGCCTACAATATGGCGGCATCCATTTTAAATATATTCAAACCACTATTATTTCCTAATTTCTAGGCCGATTTTGAAAACTCTTGCATCAAAACAAATGGATTGTTAAGTACTTTACTCCAAGATATACTTATAACTTATATTTCGTTCTCTTTTAAATCGAATTTACGTGGCCACAACGACTCGACAGCAAGAAAATAACTGAAATGCTGAAACAAAGGAAACCAAAGTAGGACTCCGGTGGGCCCGACCAGAGCCAGAGCATCAGGCACCAACCGACTTACTTAAAAGTCTTCAGGCCGGAGCCGTCATACCTGCGTGCAACCAAAGAGGGAAGCAAAGTTATTAACCGTGAATGGGTTAACTACCATATGCATGCAGTCTGTCGTATTACATTTATGTTGTACCCAATCTTTATATATCGAAGAATGAGTTTACGAAATTGAGTGCTAAAATCATTGCAAGCATGTATTTTTCTGAATTTATATACGAAGTTACCATAAAATTCCGGTTCCGATAGGCCTTGATGCAGAAGCGATTTAAGTCCAACATTGAATTTTGAAACTAAATCGAACTGACATCTATGAAATTTAGAAAAGAAAATTTAGAAAAACAAAACAAAAAAAAAAAAAACTATAACATCAGGCATGTCACAGTGTTTTAGGTGCCATTTCATTACGAAAACACACCTATTCAAATATATAGAAAGTTTCACCTCCAAAAACTGAAAATTTTTCAGATAAAAATCTCTGATATTTTTCATATTCCCGCTCAAAACATAGATTGTGGGTACTCGTTAGAACCACCTCGGCGAGGCGGTTCTAACGAGTTCCCACAATATATGTTTTTGAGCAGAAATAAGAAAAATAATGTATATCCCTATAAACCGCAGTTTTACTATATAAAAGTGGGGTTTAAGGGATCAAAATCATATAGGCATGTTTTCGTGATGATTCGTCGTCTATATCATTGACCTAACGTAAGTGATACAATGCTGTTTAAAACGATTGAACAAAGCTGTTAATTAAAGCTCAGACATTTGTGAAATGTTTTTTAACCTGGCTAGATGACATCATCTTCAAATCAAATTGGTCAGTCATACACCATGCAATCAAAACAGGGGACTTTAGCATTAGAAAAGGTCGACTCGGAGAAGGATCTCGGTGTTATCATCGATAAATCTTTGTCGTTTAGGAAGCATATCAGCAACCCAGGTAGCATGACAACGTTGGGCCAACGTAGTATTTTGATTAGTCACTCCGTTGGGCCAACGTTGTAAAATAACATTGGCCCAACGTTAACTTGCTCGTTGGGCCTCCGTAGGGCCAACGTATTGGCGCAATGTTGGGCCAACGTAGGACATATTTGACGGGTAACATTGAAACAACGTTATGCCAACGTACATTGTATACTTTGGCCCAACGTATACTGACATATCAGTTGTCAACTTGGACGCAAAATAATGTTTAGTCGTATCAAACATGAAAATTTTGTCCGCATCAAACACTGTAACGCATATTTTCAACTTTGACCAATAAAGCCATAAAATTTTAAGTCGATAAAAAGTTAATTACAAACCAACCTCTTTATAAAAGGGTTGTTTGAGTTTTAAACAAAAACTGTGTTAGTTAAACATATGTGCTATATCCAGTCAAAAATGTATAGGCTGTATATAAGAAAAAAATGACATGTTATTTTTTCTATATAATCTATACATTTTTGAACCGTGTTATATCCAAATGTGTGTTATAAATGTCATTTTTCTATATAATCTATACATTTTTGAACCGTGTTATATCCGAAGTTGTATTATAATGCACTATGGTATGAAGAAGTTACTGTTTCCATCTATCTTTATCGATCGAAGTTGAATAATACTGTATGCGAAAAGAATCCTACATCCAAGTTGTCAAGCGATATATCGATCAACATCTGTTTCAAAGAAATATCTTAGAGTAGCTAAATATCTTTTGTCGTTGAGCCAATCTGAAAATAAAAAAGAAATTAAAAGTAATATTCTCCTCCGGTATTATTTGTTTATTACTTGTCGGTTTATATAATTATCTTTATGAATAAATGAGGTGAATGTTGTTCTTTTTTTTTTTTTTTTTTTTTTTTTTTTTTTTGTTTTTATCATTTACAAAAAAAGTAATTTTCATTCACTTTTAAAAACATCATTGTTTAACTTACACATGAAGTTTAGCAACATAAACAAGATGTTGTCTAACAGCCAGCTATAAAGGCACTAAAAAGCAGATTCTGGTGTTTGGTATTAATTATACTTTGATAATGGCTAACACAAACATAACTCTCTAGGGTATTATGTTTCATTATAATTGATGTTATAATCAGTAGGTGGTGAATAGTCAAAGACAGTATCATAATTAGATTTATTGATGAAGCATTTCTTATCATATTTTGTATGCGGAATTAAACTAATAAAAGAGGAAATCTCAACTGTCATTATTTTTACACTGCAAGAAAAAAAATATGTTTTATCAATATCAAACCTGTATTTTTTGTATTCAGAATGTAGGATTCCCAACAAGACAAGATGGCTCTATTTTCATCCCTTTTGAAAAAAAATAAAGTAAAAACTACAAATATTGTAACATTTTCATTTATTTATCCATTCAAAAATTTAGTCATGATGTATTTTCATTATTAAATGAATCCGCGGCTTGTGTATCTTTTAAAAAGTGTGCATCACATATCAACGTTGGGCCAACGTAGATCCAACGTTACCATATAAACTAAAAGCATTCGGAAAATATGCATATGTTGGGCCAACTGTGGCCCAATGTTCGTGCATAAGACATATTTTTCTCTGGAATTTGTCAAATTTGTATGACGTCGGCCCAACGTTGGCGCAATGTTGCACATATGATGCCAACGGTTAGCCAACTGTCCGACCATATTTCAATCATATTTCAACGTTGGGCCAACGTTGTCATGCTATCTGGGAACAAGATCCAAACCACAACCACTGATGCGACTGTCT
This sequence comes from Anodontia alba, assembly GCA_964016985.1. Classification (NCBI taxonomy): domain Eukaryota; kingdom Metazoa; phylum Mollusca; class Bivalvia; order Lucinida; family Lucinidae; genus Anodontia; species Anodontia alba. The sequence continues at coordinate 7,540,997 of OZ024823.1, read as the reverse complement.
TTAACCTCCATAAACAGTCATTCTTCCTGTTTTTTTTTTTTTTTTTTTTTTTTCTCTCTACTGTACATAGAGGACTTTTACTGTTTTAAACTGCTTTTACTGGAAGAGGACTCCTAACAGGTCCTTTTCCCAGGAAGAAGGGAGAAGAAGAAAAGATTTATGCTAATTACTAACAGTCAAGGAAACTACTTCAGCAACAGAATTATTGATACGTGGAATTAACTCCAAGAAAATGTGGTTATGGCACCCAGTCCCAGCCCAGTCCAAACAGTTTTAGAGCAAACCGAAGGATTGTTGGTATGGGCATCCCCATGTTTGATCCCTGGTGCTATATTCCCGATTAGAGTTAGAGGTCAAGACTACGGTCGGTGGGTCGAAATACGTTTACAGAAGCAAGAAAGCTAACCAGACATTACTTATGTGATGAACGTCTTGAAAACTAACGCTAAAAATGGTATTTGTGGTGCACACTAATGTCCGGGATGTTCGGAATGTAATGTCCGGGATGTATGGGGTAGTGGTGCGTTGCACTCAATATCTCTGCTGGTAGTGGTCAGAATTTAATAAACTTGGTATCATTGTAAAATTTAAGCTCCATTCTCAATGATAAATAAAAAATACTTTCCAAGTTTTATCTTTTAAAAGCAGATTTTGGACTTTGAAATGTCTGGGATGTTCTGGATGCAATGTCCGGGATGTATGGGTAGTGGTGCATTATCTATGATATCTCAATTAATAATTAACAGAATTTAATGAAATATGTATCATTTCAATTTTAAAGCTCTAATCTAAAAGAAAATTAAAAAACATTATTTATTTTTTACCCTTTTGCAGTCCGTTTTTTGACGTCGAAATGTCCGGGATGATCCGCGAGCGCTGGTGGGATGTTCCAGATGCAATGTACGGGATGTATGGGGAGTGGTGTATTGCCTTTAATATCTCAACTAATAATAACTAGAATGTAATGAAATATGTATCATTTCAATTTTAAAGCTCTAATATATAAAAAAAAAGTTATAAAACATTTTTTTTTTATTTTTTACCCTCTTGCAGTCCGTTGCTGAAGTCGAAATGTCCGGGATGATCCGAGAGCGCTGGTGGGATGTATTGGAACGGTAATATTGTATCTTTAACATCTTGACTTTCGCCTGTCGTAATTCATATAAATGGTACCAATTACTACTTTTTAATAAACGCAAACTGGTTTTAAAGTAAAAAAAAAATGTTACTTTATGGGGTTTCAAATTAAAATACGAGATATTTAAGACATCCAGACGGGTTCAGTTACTGTAGTCTACAGGTTAGAGTATAATACTTAGCGTTTTATATATATATATAAATAAAAAATCAAACTAAAAAAAACAAATATTAAAATCAGCAAATAAAACTTGTACATATGTTGCGAAAATATAACAGAAACAATCTGAAATAGATGCTGCTACTTGTACATGTATTACACATGCTGCTGTTCACAAGAGGGACATCGCCACTCGTTTGTTGTGGAACCTAAACCTACACATTTTCTATGAAACCATATCTTGCACTTACGATTATCACAGTAAATCATGTCATCAATACATTCGGGCATTCTGCAAAAGCACCAGACTGGAATTTTTATGCTTTTGCAAGTGAATGAATTAAGTTTACCTCTGCTCTTTTCTTTTTCTTTGGGAAACGCTGACATTTTTTCCATTTTCCAAACATTCAATCAAATGCTGTCTCATTTTCGATACGTCGTATATTATTCTGGGATTAAAATAATCAGGAGAAAAACAAAACTCTACCACATTCGCTATTGCAAAAAACCCGCAATCATAAGAATTCGGCTGTTGTTGAACGCGCGGAATTTTGACCTGCAATGCCTTACGTCACGAAAACATGTCTATATAATTTTAACCTCCTTAAACCCCATTTTTATATAGTAAAACTGGGGTTTACAGGGGTATACATTAGTTTTCATATTTCTGCTCAAAACATAGATTGTGGGTTCTCGTTAGAACCGCCTCGCCGAGGCGATCCTAACGAGTACTCATAATCTATGTTTTGAGCAGAAATATGAAAAAAATATCAGAAATTTTATCTGAAAATTTTCATCTTTTTGGTGGTAAAATTTTCAATATATTTGAATAGGCGTGTTTTCGTAATGGATGCGTCATTTTTATAAATTTGCGACAACTGGATTAACCCCTTCAGTTGCAGAATCATTCAACGGTTGTTGTAAAATAGAAATTTAATGTTCCAGAGTGTTTTTTGTTGGATTTGGATTTTATACATATATAAATCAATGACTGCTTACTGGATATTACGTAGCTTGGAATTCCCATGAGAGAGAGAGAGAGAGAGAGAGAGAGAGAGAGAGAGAGAGAGAGAGAGAGAGAGAGATCCACTAGTTGCAACACTGTCAATGTTGTTATTTGCACAAAAGGATGGACGGAATGACGTATGGACGGACTACGGAAACGGTGAAAAATCGGAAAAATCGACATAATAATAAAAAAGTTGCCACGGATAAAACTGATCAGCGGCAATTTGTTCCCATACACGTTTTTACTTGGTGCTTAATGACTGCATTTATTGATCTATGTATAGAAGGGATTTAACTCGACTACCTGTTGAATTATTTATCTTCACGTATGCCTGGCCTTGTATCAAGACCACATTTTAGAAGAAAATCGAACATTGTAAATATATTTATCATGTTTATCGATAAGATCATTTGGAATGAGCATCAGTTAAACGCATCAATCAACACATAACTCGATTGCGGCACGCGTCCAATTAATTAAGAGTTAATGCAATTAGCAAACAAGTCGTTAAAGCTTCACAAGTCGTTAAACACCGTCATTAAGTTAATGACCCGTAAAATTACTCAGCCTAACCTGTATAAACAAAAAAAATACAACATCTATGCTCTAAAACCAAGATTTTGGGTAAAATATCCACGATCTATGCTTTGAGCAGAAATTAGAAAAAAAAAAAAAAAAAAAAAAAAAAAAAAAACAATTCTGAAAACTTTTGGGTGCAGTTTTTGAGACTGTCCGCACACTCAAGAAAAAAGAAAAAAACTACTCGTACCCACAATCTATGTTTTAGAGAATGAATAAATAAATAAATAAATATCCAATTTTTCTAATTGAACATACCATATAGCATTTTATATCACTTTTTTTGTTTTACTTCTGCAACATGATGGTGATCCTGAATGATCCCGGACATATACCAAACGCGCTTGAAATCATCATATATGCTCAAATTTTTGTTTTACAAATTTAACATTTTTATCAGTCTGTAGTTACAAGTTAATGTTGATACATAAAAGACTACATTTACGAATGTTATTAAAGAAAAATGTCAATCCCACTTAACACCTGGGATCATTCCGTACATTTTAAAGTCCGAAATAGACATCCCGGACATTTTAAAGTCAAAAAACGGACTGCAAGAGGGTATAAAATAAAAATGTTTTTTTTTTTTTTTTATTTTCTTTTAGAATAGAGCTTTAACATTCAAATAATACATATTTCATTAAATTCTGTTTATTATTAGTTGAGATATTAAGGACAATGCACCACTACCCATACATCCCGGACATTGCATCTGGAACATCCCGGACATTTCAAAGTCCAAAATCGGCTTTAAGGGGATTAAAATTGAAAAAATATTTTAACTATCATTTAGAATGGAGCTTAAATTTTCCAATGATACCAACTTTATTAAATTCTGACCACTACCAGCAGAGATATTGAGTGCAACACACCACCACCCCATACATCCCGGACATTACATCCCGAACATCCCGGACATTAGTGTGAGCCGGTATTTGTAAAGCTATTACTTGTCAACGTTCGGCGGTATTAAGGAACTAATCGAACTACCCGCCAAATGTCAGTCTACATCAGATGAATGATTGCACACAAGAAATCAAGCATTTATTGTAACCTGCGAGTTTTGCTGAGTAACACAGTTTGTGAATACGTCAAAGTTCTTCAATTTTAGGAAGAAATCTACAAATGTACGACTATATATTTCTTTCATTTTTCATCCCTCCTACAACACGCTGGCGGAGGCACTGAAGATGTCACATCTCCGAATACAAGCTAACAGACCATTAAACGACATCTATTTTCGACTGACACCAGTTCGCGGACTATGCAACCTGAGTAGGGTTTAGCAAGGTTTTCCCTCAGATTTTGAAACTGATGTGGAGTAAAGGGTCCTTGAATTTTAGAAAACAGTGCATGTAAGTCATTTCCGGTCTTTCCGATCCCCTCGGTTATTCCGCTTAGCGGCTGTCTTGCAACCATAACCACAGATACTTGGGGTCAGTAGCACCTAGAGAAAACTTATAAACAAGATCATTTTAGGGGCCTGCACTGCTCTACTGACCCTTGCTCTACTGACCCTAAGTATCTGTGACCATAACAGGGTGGCAACAAACAGCGTAGCCCATGTCAGACATAGAAACTGCATACATAATCCAGTGCAGCTATTCCTGAAATCTGTTGTTTAACATTCATATTTAGCCAACTGATGTGTTAAGATCTCTCTATTACGATACCTTTCAGACTGAGTCTGGGCTAATCCAGGCCTTTCAGGCGTGGATAAAGCGGAAGCTGGAATTAATTAATATAAATGGGTATCTGTACAAACTCCCAGCGGAATGTTGGGACAAAAATGATCCTACTAAGTGACCAAAGGTAAAATGGTGGAGATTTATACAACTTTAGTCAGGGATCAAAAGCAATTCCAACACGTCAGAAATCCCATAGACTTCAATGCATTTTCATGTTTCAGAATTCCCATTTACCCTCTGCAGAGAGTTTTTTACCCCCAAAATTTGTCTTGTACCCCTAAAATTGAAGAGAGTCTCTGTTTGCTACTATACATAAGGGGTACAAAAATAAGAAAACAGAGCAGATTTACACCCAATTTCAAAATGCAGTGGGAACCCTGATGTTTACAAAAAAAAAATAAATAAATAAAAGAAAGTAATAATAATAAAGTAATTGTTTATATCTTTATAACGTTCACATCATTTGAAAGCTGGACGATTTATGTAATATACATTGTGATTCTCATTGGATTTTCTCTATGCAAACTTAGAGACAAAGAATTAAATTTTGTGTAAGACATTTTGGGCAGATTTTGAGCAATGTCAACATTGACATCGATGGAAATCTGCCATTTTTAAAATTTCCTCTGAATTTAAATTGTTGTATCTGAGATGACAGACATCCAATATTTATCAAAGTCATATATTTTGGGCATGCATCATTTACCTTTCCAATCATTACAGAACATCAGTATTTGCTTTAAGATGTTACACAATATTAAGTGTCTTGTAAACATGAAAATGCATTAAAGTCTATGAGAAAATTTTTTTTGTGGAATTACTCTTGGCCTCTGACTGTACTTAATAGAAACTCTTTTTGTATTATTTTGATGAGATATCAGTTTCAGAACTTTTTGCAAAGATTTTTCAGTCTACTCTGAGCTTATATTAACACTAAGCAATCTGGATAAAATTTTCAGCAGACATATTGAAATATGTTTCCTAGAAAACATTGACATTTTATGCAAATTTTCATGAAATTTCCATAAAATGTCAAATCTTTTTTTCTGAGAAAAATAAGAAAAATACCAACTAGTCGTCTGCTGAATTAGCCCAGAGAACCATAAAGATTAAGTATATATGATCAGTATTTTAGGTTTTACATAATGCTTATGAGTTCATTAGTTTAATAATTCAGAGCCTGTGCTTCAGAAACATGACATATCTGTTCCATTTTAACAGAATGTATTAAGTGAAAGAATTTAGAGACATATTCTATGTTGCTAAACTTGTAGGTGGTGAAATATGGTTAATTTTCCAAAATGAATGTAACTATCCGGCGGTAAAACGCATTTGTAGTTGAATGTTCTCAGAATTGACAAGGTTTCCGAGATCACTTCTGCATGGATAGCTAACTTGAAGTTTGCTACCTTATATGAGCATGTCCTTTGCCTTATAAACATCATGAAAACACGCCTATATAATTTTGACCCGCTTAAACCCCACTTTTGTATAGTAAAACTGGGGTTTACAGGGGTATACATTATTTTTCTTATTTCTGCTCAAAACATAGATTGTGGGTACTCGTTAGAACCGCCTCGATGAGGCGGTTCTAACGAGTACCAACAATCTATGTTTTGAGCAGAAACATGAAAATTATCAGAATTTTTCATCTGAAAATTTTCATTTTTTAGTGATAAAATTTGCAGTATGTTTGAATAGGCATGTTTTCGTAATATAACTAAGAAAGTAATGAAAAACTTCAACATACTGTTTTGAATCAAGTAATTTATCCAGTTTTTATAGTCACTTGCAATATTTAGGTCACGTGACTATAACATAGATTACCCGCCTTGTTATATAAATATTAGAGTTTAAAGTAAATTGAACCTTAGGTTTCCTTAAGACATAGTATTTATTAGCTCACCTGAGCCGAAGGCTCAGGATGAGCTATTGTGATCACTCACCGTCCGTCGTCCGTCTGTCCATCCATCCATTCACACCTTTGAACGACTTCTCCTCTGAAACCTCTGGGCCAAATTTCTTCAAACTTCATGTGGAGCCTTATGTTAAAATGTTAAAGGGGGATTGAATATATACAAATGGTCATGGTCCGTTAATCAAGATGGTCGCCATGTCCATATATAGCTCCCATAGACTTATAATGGGGAAAACTTCTTCCGTGAAGCCATGAGGCCCATGGCTTATATATTTAGTATGTAGCAATGTTTAGTGGTCCCCTACATAAATCCTGCCAATCAAGCCCCTGGGCTCCAAACTGGCCACACCCCAGTGGGTCATATTTTTATATAGAGCTATATAGCTAAAGAACCTTCAAAAATCTTCTTCTTTGAAACCATGAAGCCGAGAGCTAACAGATTAAGTATGTAGCTATGTTTAGTGGTCTCCTACTTAACTCCTGCCACTCAAGCCCCTGGGGTCCGAACTGGCCATGCCCCTAGGGTCATTAGCTCCCATAGACTTATAATGGGAAAAACTTAAAAAATCTTCTCTGACATCATGAGGCCCACAGCTTATATATTTAGTATGCAGCAATGTTTGGTGGTCCCCTACATAAATCCTGCCAATCAAGCCCCTGGGGTCCAAACTGGCCATGCCCCGGGGGTCATTAGCTCCCATAGACTTACAATGGGAAAAAAATTCTTCTTCTCTGAAACCACAAAGCCCACAGCTTATATATTTAGTATGTAGCAATGTTTAGTGGTCCCCTACATAAATCCTGCCAATCAAGCCCCTGGGCTCCAAACTGGCCACACCTCAGGGGGTCATATATATATAGAGTTATATAGCTAAAGAACCTTCAAAAATCGTCTTCTCTGAAACCATGAGACCGAGAGCTAACAGATTAAGTATGTAGCTATGTTTAGTGGACTCCTACATAAATCCTGCCAACCACGCCCCTGGCCAAGCCCCTGGGCTCATTAGCTCCCATAGACTTATAATGGAAAAAGCTTAAAAAATCTTCTTCTCTGAAGCCATGAAGCCCACAGCTTACATATTTAGTATGTAGCAATGTGTAGTGGTCCCCTACTTAAATCCTGCCAGTCAAGCCCCTGGAATCCAAACTGGCCACATCCCTGGGGGTCATTTATTTATATAGAACTGTATAGCTAAAGAACCTTCAAAACTCTTCTTCTCTGAAATCAAGAGCTAACAGATTTAGTATGTAGCAATGTTTGGTGGTCTCCTACATAAATCCTGCCAACCATGTCCCTGGCATCCATATTGTTCATGTCCCATGTCCCGGGGGGGTCATTAGCTCCCATGGACATAAAAAATAAAAATCTTCTTCTCTGAAACCATGTCAGAGGCCCACCGCTTATATTTTTAGTATGTAGCAATGTTACGTGGTCTCCTACATAAATCCTGACAATCAAGTCCCTGGGATCTAAATTGGCCATGCCCCAGGGGTCATTAGCTTCCATAGACTTATAATGGGAAAACCTTAAAAAAATCTTCTTCTCTGAAACCATGAGGCCCACAGCTTATATATTTAGTATGTAGCAATGTTTAATGGTTCCCTACATAAATCCTGCAAATCATGCCCCTGGGGTCCGAATAGGCCATACCCTAGGGGTCATTAACTCCCACAGACTTATAATGGAAAAAAACTAAAAAAATCTTCTTCTCTGAAACCATGAAGCCCACAGCTTATATATATATAGTATGTAGCAATGTTTAATGGTCCCCTACATAAATCAGGCCAATTATGCCCTTGGAGTCCAAACTGGCCATGCCCCAGGGTTAATTAGCTCCCATAGACTTATAATGGAAAAAACTTAAAAAATCTTCTCTGAAACCATGAGGCCCACAGCTTACATATTTAGTACATAGCAATGTTTAGTGGTCCCCTACATAAATCCTGCCAATCAAGCCCCTAGGGCCCAAACTGGCCATGCCTCAGGGGGTCATTTATTTATATAGAACTATATAGCTAAAGAACCCTAAAAAATCTTCTTCTGTGAAGCCATGAGGCCCCGAGCTAACATATTTAGTATGTACATGTAGCAATGTTTAGTGGTCTCCTACATATAAATCCTGCCAACCATGCCCCTGGGGTCCAAATTGGTCACTCCCTTGCGGTCATAAGCTCCCATAGACTTATAATGGGAAAAACTTAAAAAAATCTTCTTCTCTGAAACCATGAGAGCCCCAGATTATATCTTATATTTTGTATGTAGCAATGTTTAGTGGTCTCCTACATAAATCCTACCAACCATGTCCCTGAAGTCCAAATTGGCCATGCCCTGGGAGTCATTTATTAATATAGAGCTATATAGCTAAATTTTAAAGAAAAAACTTCTCTGAAACCAAAGGGCCCTAAGCAGGTGCGATCATCATGAATCTTGCTCAAAATGTTTGTCTTGATGATTTCTAGGTCAAGTTTGGACCTGGGTTACATATGACCTATATTTCACGGTCCAGTGACTTTCTTAAGTTTTTCCATTTAGGTCAGTTTCTCAGTAACTGTTAGTCTTACAGCACTTGCATGGATTCTTGAATGCAGTCATCTATATTTGACCTTGACCACGGTCCACTGACTTTGTTAAGTTTTTGCATTTAGGTCAGTTTCTCAGTAATCATTGGTCCTACAGCTAGTGATACTTAGAGCATGGCCTCTTGAGTGCTGTCATTCATATTTGATCATGGTCTATATTTCATGGTCCATTAGGCATGCTACATTGTCTTACTTGTTTATATAATTATCATGAATCTTGGTCAGAATGTTTGTCTTGAATATTTATAGGGCAGGTTCTCTAAGTGCTGTGATACTCAGGTGAGCTTTACAGGGCCATCATGGCCCTCTTGTTTATTTATTATACTATTTATTTATTTCCTTATTTATATCTGAGTCAGTTATTTTTATCACTATTTTTAATCAAACTCCACTGACAAAAAAGATCTAAGGTGTGAATGATTAGAAATCTTGAATTTTACCAGTGACCTATAAGCTGTATCCTATAGGTCACTGCTTGAACTCATTTTAATTACTCATTTTAATTAGTCTTTTAAAATAGCCTAATTAATTTTATTTTCAAAAGTAATGGAATCGTCTTCGACAAGTGCCTTTGGTCAGCCAGCGGTACATTAATTCATTATTTATTTAATAAGCTAATCACATTGTCCCAGGACCAGGCCCTGCTCTGTAACTGGAATAACCTTTGGAAAATTTCGATGGTACTTGGCAGAAACGTAGAACAGGACCAGACGACGTGTCGCGTACAAGAATGACATCTCTGCATTTCTTACTTTTGGCGTTATCTCCCTTTGTTATTATTGACAGTGATAATCCATCGATTTTGTTTCCGCTCTGTAAGTCAAAGACCCTTTGGAATATTTTAATGATACTTGGTAGAAATATAGACCAGGACCAGACGACATGTTGCGTACAAAATGACAACTCTGCCTTTCTTACTTTTGGCGTTGTCTCCCTTTCTTATATCTGACAGTGATTATCCATTGATTTTGTGTCCGCTCTGTAAGCCAAAGACCCTTTGGAATATTTTTATGATACTTGGTAGAAATGTAGAACAGGACCAGACGATGTGTTGCGTACAAGAATGACAACTCTGGCTTTCTTACTTTTGGAGGTCTCCCTTTGTTTTGTTTGAAATAGATGTCTTGTCTGCTCTGTAACTGGAATACCCTTCAGAATATTTGGATGGTACCTTGTAGAACTGTAGAATAGGACAAGACGATGTGTTCCTTACAAGAATGACAACTCTGCCTTCCTTACTTTTGCTATTATCTCCCTTTGTTATATTTGACACTGATTATGCATTGATTTAGTGTCCGCTATGTAAGTCGAACACTCTTTGAAATATTTTGAATATACTTGGTAGTAATGAAGAACAGGACCAGACGACATGTCACATACAAGAAAGACAACTTCGGCTTTTTGTTACTTTTGGAGTTAATCTCCCCTTCTTGTCTTTGAATTTGCTTTCTTGTCTCTGCTCTGTAACACGAATACCCTACGGAATATTTTGATGATGCTTGGTACAAATGTAGAACAGGACGAGATGACATGCTGCGTACAAGAATGACAACTCTGGCAGGATTGGTGGGGGAGGGGGATGGTGGGTCGGGGTGGGGGTTGGGGGAGACATTTGTTTTTAGCTCACCTGAGCTCTGCTCAGGATGAGCTATTGTGATCACTTTTCGTCCGTCGTCCGTCCGTGCGTCCGTCCGTGCGTCCGTCCGTCCGTGCGTCCGTCCGTTAACATTTTCAAACGACTTCTCCTCTGAAACCGCTGAGCCAATTTTGCTCAAATTTCATATGGAGCCTCCTTAGGGTGAGGGAACGAAAAATTGCTAAAATGGTCGCGGTCAGTTGACCAAGATGGCCGCCACGCCCATATATAGTAAAAACCTTTAAAAATCTTCTCCTCCAGAACCGAGAATGCCTTGGGGCTGAACCTTTGCAGGAATCATCGGGGATGGGAGATCTACCAAAATTGCTAAAAGAATTGTCGTAAGTTGACGTTTGACCTTTTTACGGCAAGGTCAAGTTTGCTTCCCTATGCATTTGTATGGGAAAAACCTTTAAAAATCTTCTTCTCCAAAACCGAGCATGCCTTATGGCTGAATCTTTGCATATATCTTCGGGAACAGGAGAGCTACCAGAATTGCTAAAATAATGGTCGTACATTGACATTTGACCTTTTTACGGTAAGGTCAATTTTGCTTCCTTATGCATTTGTATAGGAAAAATGTTCAGAATTTCAAACAACTTCTCCTCTGGAGCCTCTGGGCCAATTTTGCTCAAATTTCATATGGAGCCTCCTTAGGGTGGGGGAACGAAAAATTGCTAAAATGGTCACGGTCTGTTGACCAAGATGGCCGCCACACCCATATATGGTAAAAACCTTTAAAAATCTTCTCCTCCAGAACCGAGAATGCATTGGGGCTGAACCTTTGCAGGAATCATCGGGGACGGGAGGTCTACCAAAATTGCTAAAAGAATTGTCGTACGTTGACGTTTGACCTTTTTACGGCAAGGTCTACCAAAATTGCTAAAAGAATTGTCGTACGTTGACGTTTGACCTTTTTACGGCAAGGTCAAGTTTGCTTCCCTATGCATTTGTATGGGAAAAACCTTTAAAAATCTTCTTCTCCAAAACCGAGCATGCCTTTTGGCTGAATCTTTGCATATATCTTCGGGAACAGGAGGGCTACCAGAATTGCTAAAATAATGGTCGTACATTGACATTTGACCTTTTTACGTTAAGGTCAGTTTTGCTTCCTTATGCATTTGTATAGGAAAAATGTTAAGAATTTCAAACAACTTCTCCTCTGGAGCCTTTGGGCCAATTTTGCTCAAATTTGATATGGAGCCTCCTTAGGTAGGGGGAACAAAAGAATGCTAAAATGGTCACGGTTCGTTGACCAAGATGGGCGCCATGCCCATATATGGTAAAAACCTTTATAAATCTTCTTCTCTAGAACCGAGGATGCTTTGGGGCTGAATGTTTGCATAAATCATCGGGGACAGGGGGTCTACCAAAATTGCTAAAATAATGGTCATACATTGACATTTGACCTTTTTATGGCAAGGTCAAGTTTGCTTCCTTATGCATCTGCATGGGAAAAAACATTTAAAAATCTTATTCTCTAAAACTGAGGACGGCTTGTGGCTGAATCTTTGCATATATCATCTGGAACTGGCGGTCTACCAAAGTTGCTAAAATGATTCTCATTCATTGACATTTAACCTTTTTACGGCGAGGTCAAGTTTGCTTCTGTATGCATTTGTATGGGCCCCATACATTTGTATGGAAAAAATGTTGATAATTTCAAATGGCTTTTCCTCTGAAGCCTCCGGGCCAGTGTTGCTCAAATTTCATGCGGAGCCTCCGTGGGCAGGAGAATGAAAGATTGCTAAAATGGGTATGGTCCATTGATCAAAATGGCTGCCATGCCCATATATGGTAAAAACCTTTAAAAATCTTCTTCTCCATAACCAAATAAGCCCTGGGTCCTAATCTTTGCACAAATTACGGGGGACAGGACATCTACCAAAATTGCTCAAATGATGGTTCTATGTTGACATTTGACCTTTTTGCCTCCAAGGTCAAATTTGCTTCCCTATTTGTGTGGGCCATATACATTTATATTGAAAGTATCGAAGTGACTTGTAGATCAACAGTACTTAAAATTGTTCTGATTGGAAATCTAAGATGGCCATCATCTGGTTTATATTTATAATATTTCCCTGCCACTGTGCTGTTTACATGTATAAAAATATCATGATTCTTCAGAAACCACTTAGCCAATTTCCACCAAATTTCACATTGATCCTTCTGTTGAAATGTGATTGATAGTTTATTCAAATGATCATGCTCCATTGACTGTCAGGCCCATATATTCTTCTTCAAAACTAAGAACTGCTCAAATGATGATATTTTCATTAGTTGCGATGATAGGATTGGAAAAATGTTGCATAACATCTGCATGTCTGCAGTGGCTATGTCAATCAGGTGAGCGAACCGTGGCCCGTGGGCCTCTTGTTTTAAAAAAACCTTTTCTAGTCTGTCTATTGATATTATCAAGATCTGGTTTAGGATTGTTATCTGTCCCTTTCCAGACATTTTTGCAATGATAACTTTAATACATAAACAAATAGTGGCTGTGGCGGGGTATTATGCTTGTGGTGCTTTTATTTTTGTCTTGATATTCTGTTTGAGAAATCCATAAGTTTTGTTTGCATTGCTGCTGATCCTTTTTATGTGGGAGTTCCAGGTGAGACCACCAGGAGACCAGCCTTGGTCGCTCAGTCTGATGGGCACTTAACTGGTGATCAGGAGGAGGTTGCAGGTTCCTCTCCCGCCGATCGGCAATATTCTTTTGTGATTAATCATGAAACATTTTTGTCGCACCTGCTTGTAGCAGGGTGCGATATAGGCGTCTGTCAACATTTATGTCGAAATTCGACATTTATGTCAAAGTTAGTATTCTAATCAACTACAAAACTAAACAACCATCAAACCTTGCATGAAACATCTCCCTGACCTCCTGACTTTGCGACATAGGCGTCCGCTTTTCCGTTCTTCTGTCCGTTCGTCCGTCCGTCTGTCAACATTTATGTCGAAGTTCGACATTTATGTCAAATTTAGTATTCTAATCAACTACAAGACTAAACATACATCAGGCCTTGCATGAAACATCTCCCTGACCTCCTGACTTTGCGACATAGGTGCCTGCTTTTCGGTTCGTCTGTCTGTTCATCTGTCCGTCTGTTAACAGTTCTGTTATGTCCAAGTTCGACATTTATGTCAGTTAGTATTCTAATCAACTACAAGACTAAACATCCATCAAACCTTGCATGAAACATCTCCCTGACCTCCTGACTTTGCGACATAGGCATCCCCTTTTCCATTCATCCGTCTGTTTGTCTGTCTGTCCGTCTCAACATTTATCTCGAAGTTCGACATTTACGTCAAAGTTAGTATTCTAATCAACTACAATTCTACAACAACTATCATACCTTGCATGACACATCTCCCTGACCTCCTGACTTGGCAGGTACATTGACCCAGTGACCTTGACCTATATTTTGTGCTCCAGTGACTTTGACACAATTAACGTTGACGTTCCAGATCTTCTTAACTATAAGGCGTACAACTACCAAACCTTGCATAGTGCTTCTCCTACATGTACTGACTCGCCAGGTACCTTGACCCGGTGACCTTGACCTATATTTTGCGCTGCAGTGACTTTGACGACTTTGACACAGTTTGCGTCGATGTTCGATATCTCTTCAACTATAAGGCCTACAGCCATCAAACCTTGCAAAGTGCTTCTTCTCAATGTACTGACTTAGCAGATACCTCGACCTGGTGACCTTGACCTATATTTTGGCTGCAGTGATTTTAACATAATTTATGTCAACATTCCAGATCTGCTCAAGTGTAAGACCTCTAGCCACCAAACCTTGCATAGTGCTTCTCCTACATGTACTGACTCGGCAGGTATCTTGACACGGTGACCTTGACCTATATTTTGCGCTCCAGTGCCTTTTACACATTTTACGTCGACGTTCAATATCTCCTCAACTATAAGGCCTACAACCACCAAACCTTGCATAGTGCTTCTCCTCAATGAACAGACGCCACAGGTACCTTTAACTGGGTGACCTTGACCTATATTTCGCACTCCATTGACTTTTACACCTTTTACATCGTCCTTCCATATGTCCTCAACTGTAAGGCCTTCAGCCACCAAACCTTATACAGTGCTTCTTCTCGATGTACTGACTCGGCAGGTACCTATATTTTACACTCCAGTGACTTTGACACATTTTACGTTGATGTTCGGTATCTCCTCAAATATAAGACCTACAACCACTAAACCTTGCATAGTGCTTCACCTCATTGCACTGGCTTGGCAGGTACCTTGACCCGGTGACCTTTGACCTATATTTGACACATTTTACATAGATGTTTGATAACTCCTCAACTATTAGGCCTACAACCACCATATCTTGCATAGTGCTTCTCCTTGATGTACTGAATTAGCAGATACCTTGATCCATGACCTTGACCTATATTTCACGCTCCAGTGACTTTTACACATTTTACGTCGACATTCCATTATCATTGGGCTGTATAATACGAAAAGTCAGTGCTGAAGATATAGCCATTAGAAGGAATGGCACTGGCCTGGAATATATGTGCTCCACTAGGCACTTTGTCTACATTTTTTTCAAACCAGTTTTCCAACTAAGCACTGCTAAGAATGAAATAAACTTATTTAATAACCACATTCTGATTGTGGCTCCTGTGACTTTTGCCCCAGCAGGTGCGATGACGCCTTCCACGGAATTCTTGTCTATAGTCATTCTCTCCCTTCCGCTGATTCAAGAAGGGCAGTTGTCAGTTTCTGGCAAAAGAATGTGTACTATACTTGTTAACTGCTTAGAGGACAAAGCCTGTCCAGTCATAGTGTGGTTAGGTAAACTGACCGGCTCAATATGACTTTAATGGGTTGACATGGCCGTAAAACCTCAACTCGCCATCAACAACAAGACGGCCAGGTACTAAGCAATGGTGACCATCTCGAGAACATGACCATGTAATCTATAGGTACATTAGCTCGGCTTCCTCAATCAATCAAACCTGTACCACAAGTCCTGACATCTGGAAGGATTCCATGTCCCACCTGGTCAGTTTGTCAAGGTCCTTTTATGCAGCTAGGCCATCATCTGCATTCCTCAGGGCACTTTGTCTAGTTTGAGCGAGTCCATCTGGCAATCCTGCACCTTTTCAATTTGGTGTCTCATTTCTTTTGTATGGGGGTACTCCAGCTGTGGTCTCATTAGGGTGTTCAAAGCTATTCCCCATATCCTTGACATTTTTGTCTTGTTATTCCATTTGAGAAATCCTAAAGTTTTGTTTGCATTGCTGCTGATCTTGTTTATGTGGGAGTTCCAGGTGAGACCACCAGGTATTTGGCACTGGTGACTGTCTCGAGAACATGACCATTTAGCATATAGCTGCATTTGATCTGCTTTCTCAATCCAGTCACCTATACCACCTGACATTTGGAAGGATTGAATTCCATGTCTCACCTAGCTTCCCACAAAGCCAGCTTGTCAATGTCTTTTTGTACAGCTAGACCGTCATCTGCAGCCTCGATGGTGAGGTAAAGAGCCGTATCATCAGCAAACAAGATGAAATGTCATCAGCCAGGGTCCAGTTGTTCAAAGCTAACGACATCGTTAGTTAACTATTCGTTAAAATTTACATCGAGTGATAGGCAAATATTCTTCAAAAGCTACTCACATTTTTTCAGCAAAAAATTTCAGAAAATTGTATATTGAATCTGCTAAAATAGTTAACGAAATGGCCCTTAACGAACTCGTTAAGCTAACGATGCTTTGAACAACTGGGCCCAGGTGGTTGATATATATGAGGAACAGGATCGGTCCCAGGACCAGGCCCTGTTTGAGGCCGGATATTACAGGGACTAATCCTGACACCACACCTTCAACAACCACCTTTTGGGAATGATCCCAAAGGAAGGCACGGCTCCAGCCAGCACATTGCCTTGGATTCCATAATCATATAGTTTCTTGACTGACTTTGTCCGAATGCCTTCAAAACGTCTAATAGGATTAAATCAGTTTGTTAACCCAACATATGCAGGGTATGGTCGGGTGGTGTGAAGGTGTTGTGTATCTTACATCACCGGGGCATCCAACTGATATTGGCTTACATTTGGGCAAGGCCTGCTATCCTTGCAGCAGATAAGGGTAGAAGGGGAATGTTTCTATTCTTCTGCTACTTCACTTTCATTCCTGTTTCTCTTTCTTCCCTGTCCCTCTCTTTCATCTCCTCTGCTGTCTCTTCTATCTCTTTTCTCCCTTTCTCTGGGAGATGACACAAAATGACCCACAAGGGTTGATGTGTCATTAAACCCCAAAACAATTACCCAACATATGCAACACATACTATATTTACGATGTAGTATCATTTACCCTAAATATTTGGACTCCCTAACTTGTTACCATACTTGTCCTAGCTAAAATTTGAACAAACCCATTTTACTATCAGTTGATGCATCTTAACCCTTAAATTGCCAATCACAACAATTGTGTTCTGCTTTGTCTTCTGCTTACAATTTTAAATGTCATTTTTGCAAACAGTGTGGACCCAGATCAGACTGCTCCTCTAGAAGCAGTCTGATCAGGGTCCACATGTTTGCCTGTATGCAAAAATAGGTTTGAAATGTTTGCAAGAATATTCAGCAGACAACATAAACAGACAACATTGTCAGATGCAGGTTTTCTTGGCATTTTAAGGGTTAAAACTGCTGCATGAGTGGCAAATAGTGTTCACCATGATCAAAAGGCAACTTTTGCAGCAAATGATCTGGGTCTCCTCTGTCTGCTCAGGTGTGTCTGTCCAAATACTGAATGTAAATACAGTAACTATTACTAATAAATATATTTTCTCAAAAGTCACCAAACCCTTGAGGGTACTCTTATTAGTAACTATACGTGCTTGATCATGAAATATTTTCTACGGTCATTCTCTCCCTTCCGCTGATTCAAGAAGGGCAGTTGTCAGTTTCTGGTGAAAGAATGTGCACAAAACTGGTTAACGGCTTAGAGGACTAAAGCCTGTCCAGTAAAGGTGTGGTTAGGTAAACTGACCTCACTCGACATGACCCCATTGGGTTGACTGGGCCATAAAACCTCAACACAAACAAACTATATCAGTGCATGTAGTATCTTGACTTTTAAAGCTCCAAGCAAATTTGCAACAGAGCAGTCTCATTTGTTTTTCTTAGAGAAAATAAATCTTGACATTTCATGTTAATTGTTGGCCTAGCAGAGGATTCACATGAAATGCCATCTTATTTTCTCTGAAGAAATACAAAAAAAAAAAAAAAAAAAAAAAAAAAAAATTCAGAATGTTGTCTCCAGCAGTTGTGATTTGCACTTTAAGGGTTAATATCAACCCTGGTTCTGCTGAACTCTGGTTAATCCTACCTTTGCAAACATTGTAGATCCAGATCAGTTGGCTTCTGAAGAAGCCAGCTGATCTTTATCTGCACTGTTTGTCATTATGTATGTGAATTTTAACAACTATCTGGATCAAGTAATCTGATTGGCTGAAAATTAGAAGTAGGCATTGCATCTTAACCCTTCTCATACTAAACACGACATGGCCTGTCTTACATGTAGCAAACAGTGTAGATCCAGATCAGTTGGCTTCTGAAGAAGCCAACTGATCTGGATCTGCACTGTTTGTCATTAAATATGTGAATTTCTATCAAAAAAACCCAGATCAAGTAATCTGATTGGCTGGAAATTAGAAGTGGGCGTGGCATCTTAATTTATTCAGCATGACAAGGGTTAATTGATTCAGCATGGCAAGGGTTACACCTGTGGACACAAATCCGTTCAAACTTTCACTAAGAGCGCTTCGTCATAAAGCGAATCATCGATCAATATAAAAATAGGATGTTCATTCATTGTAGGCGCAGTTTGTATCAGAAGGCGTGGCTTTCATGTGACA
This sequence comes from Anodontia alba, assembly GCA_964016985.1. Lineage (NCBI taxonomy): Eukaryota > Metazoa > Mollusca > Bivalvia > Lucinida > Lucinidae > Anodontia > Anodontia alba. The sequence continues at coordinate 7,522,400 of OZ024823.1, read as the reverse complement.
TCTACCTGTCATGCATCAGTCAATATTGGCGGGGTATCAAACGAGCCGCAGTGCTAACAAATAGATATGGGCGCTCTTTTCAGTGGGGCAAATCATTGTCGAAAGACTTCAAAAGACTTATTTTGGATGAACTGACAGACTGTTATGGTGGCAATAAGGATACATTGTTCATTAAATACGGGGTCTTCAGTAAAACGGCTGAAAAATTCAAAGTAAGTGTGAACACGGTTTCGAACATATGGAAGGAACATTGTTGAGGGATCTCTACACGGTCTGCTGGCGGCCATCGAGGCAGTTCCAAGAAATTTCATTAATGTAAAACTGACGAACTTTTTCCCTATAGTTCACTTGTATTTGAAACATGATCGATAAAAAGTATTCCCCGTTGTAATCAACACTGATGACAATTGTGTCCCGCTTCACACAGGTAAAATATGGCTCCGCCCACTATGAAGCTGGCTAATCTGAGCAAAGTGTACACGAGCGTGTCAATTGTTTTTGACAATCGAGAAAATTGTAAACAATGTCAACCAAGTTTGAATGGATTAGTGTTCACGGGTGTAGTTTTAAAGGGTTTTCAAGATTGCTCAATATCTTGTTTATAGTGAGCGTTTACATCATAGCTCCAGATAAGGCACTTTTACTATCCAAAATGTATTAATATTTTTCATCTTTCTCTATTAAAAGATAATTGTAGGTACCTATTAGAAGCATCTCAGTGACACATTTCTAATGAGAACAGGCACTTATAATGTTATAATGAGTACCCATGACATACGTTTTCAGCAGTGTGCTTCTAATGTGTACACACAACATCTTTCGGTGGACAAATAAGAAAAAATATTTATCAGATATCTCCTTTTATCTAGAGCTAAGTGCAGATTGAAAATCGTGTTTATGACTATCTATGACACAAACACACACACATGCACATACACACACACAGACACACACACACACACACACACACACACACACACACACACACACACACACACAAGCACAAGCAGAGAGTAATCACAGGGTCAAGCTACAGTTCCATATCAAAATGCTTGTTCTTTCTCCACCTCTCACTCTTTTATATTAATTTGTTTACAGAGACAGAATGGAAGGCGACAACATTGTAATTAAAAGAAAATCTGAAGATAATATAGAAGAAATAGCAGAAAATAGCTGTAAAAAGATTAAAGATTCAAGTATCTCTGATGGTGGGGCAGTGGTTCAGGCTCAGAATGATCTTGGTGGAACTGAGGAGTATGATATTGATGATTGTAATGGAATTATTTTGGAAGGTTCTGCTGATCTTTCGGATGAAACTGATGATTACTCACAAGAGAATCAAAATTCAAACCCTGATTTGCTTGTATTAAACAGTCACACAAGTGAAAATGCTAACATGAAAGGTGAAAATACAGATAACTCCATTTTGGAGCAAAATATATCAGTAGAAGAAGAATTGAAGACAAAGATGATCAAATATGAATCTGTTCAAAGAGATGCTGAAGTCATAGCAGAAGTTATAGACAGTGTTGATCTTGATACTTTGTATGATAAAGTTCTGAAGGTGAGAAAAGAGAACAATAGAGTAGATATTGTAACAAATGAAATGCTTGAAAAAATGGATGTTCAAAGCACAGCTGTGTCTGTTACTGATGTTACTGAGAGTCCTAGTGATGAGATTTTCAAAGATGTTGCTGAAGTTCTGGTGAAATGTCCAAATGCAGATCCAAACACAGTTTATGACATGCTTGAAAAATGTAAAGATACTGCTACAAGAGTTGAAAATGTAATTAGTCAGCTGCCTAATAGTGCTTATGATTCTAGTGCATCCAAAAGCTCTTCTAATGAATCAACCTCTGTGAAAGTGACAAGCAGTGAAAAGAGCACAGATTTGCTAACTGATCCAGATTTCAAATCAAATCCATTGTATAATGATGTCAAAACATTACATAAAGTTTTGCCAGAAAAGGATCCAAATGAATTGTATGCTTATTTAGAAGCCCATTTTGACAAACCAAATAGAGTACAAGTTGTTATAGATGAATTAACTAAATCAGACAGTCAAGAATCAGTACCAACTGTATCTAAATCAAACTCATTTGAACATGAAACGGTCAAAGGTAAAGCACCATTAACTACTGAAGACAAATTACAGATAGATTTGAAAGAGCTGAGAGTAATATTTCCAGATTGTGATCCTAATTTCTTATATGAAAAACTTGAAGAGAAATCCAATGACCCTGAAAGAGTAGGGAAAATTGCGTATGCATTGTTTGAATCAAACAAATATCCAAAACTCTCAGAGGTTTTGGAAAAAGAGAAAAAAGAACAAGTAAAAAGGAAGTACAAGAGAATGGAATTTATTCTCAAGGAATTTCTAGCAAAGTTCCCAGATCCCTTTGAATTTTTTGCTGATGAAGAGCGAAATGTAAGTGATAATTACAAAGCTCATGTGTTAACCTACCTGAAAAACACTTATCCTTATGTGAAGGATGGTTTCATCAAGAAAGTTCTTGGGGAGCACAAACATCATCTAAATCCTTCTGTTCTGCAGATTGAAGCAGAAATGTTGACTATCACAGGTAATGCTTTCAGTCATACTATGGTATATGCCACAAATATAGAGACACATTAACCCTTCTCTTGCTGAACACAACATGCCTTGTCTTAGCAAACAGTGTAGATCCAGATCAGTTGGCTTCTGAAGAAGCCAACTGATCTGGATCTGCACTGTTTGTCATTAAATATGTGAATTTCTAGCAAAAACCCGGATCAAGTAATCTGATTGGCTGGAAATTAGAAGTGGGAGTGGCATCTTAATTTACTCAACATACTTTCTATACTTTTCATAGAATTTGAACAAGTCCATTTCTGTTCTGACTGCTTTAGCAGGCATAGGGATCACTCTTTTGGGGACTTTGGTGTTGAGCATTGACATTAGTGTTAGCATCAACAATGTTACTTTGTCTGTGCATTTAGCTCCATTTCTCAAACACCAAAGCTTTTAGGCTTATGGAACTTCGTATACACATCTGCCATGATGCACCCTGCCCACTGCCATCAACCATTACTTACATTGACCTACTTTTCACGCTTGGCAGAACAGTGTTAAGTCATGCATTTAGCTCCATTTCTTGAATACCACCAACAGAACATATTGAAATATTTTTCTTATTTTCCTAGAAAATAGGATTTGACGTTTCATGCAAGTTGTCTCCTTAGGAGATAATTTGTATGAAGTATCAGATCCTGTTTTCTAGGAAAAATAAGAAAAATATCATCAGTTTGTCGTCTGCTGAATTAGCCTAAGATAGCATGGTAAGTTTTAATTTGTTAAAAGATGGTGTTAATCCATATCCCGCTGCATTTTCCTCTGATCCGGGACTATGGAAGGATACTTTTTCCTGGGCACCCGATATTTCCCTCAGCCACTATCACATGACCATCATGTGAAAGCAAGTCATGTGACAAAGCAGTGTTTAAGATATCTTAAAAAATCCATAGCTCCAGATAAGAGGGGATATAAGGAAAATATTAAGAACTTTTGGTTAAAAAAAGAGTGCCTTATCTGGAGCTATGGTTTAGATGGAGACTGAGATAGGGTGTGAGCAAAAACTGGAAATCAGAAAATGGTGAAATCTTACTGTGATGCTGGAGAATTATTTCATTGATTGGCTTTAACCCTTGTCATGCTGGGTAAATTAAGATGCCAAGCCCACTTCTAATTTCCAGCCAGTCAGATTACTTGATCCAGGTTTTTGATAGAAATTCACATATTTAATGACAAACAGTGCAGATCCAGATCAGTTGGCTTCAGAAGCCAACTGATCAGGATCTACACTGTTTGCTAAGACAGGGCATGTCGTGTTCAGCAAGAGAAGGGTTAAAGGCAGACAAAACATAGTTTGCACAACATTTGTTGCAACTGAACTCCTCTGTAAAATCAAAGCCCATGTATGAAAATCCTGGATCCAGCCCTGGTTTTCATAGATATGTTTCATCTCCGCACCATATAGAATATAATAAGTTGTTTGCAGCTTTCACTAATATGATTAAAAGAAAGAAATGTAAAGTACTTCTAACGAGTACCACAACATATGTTTTTGTGGAGGAATAAAAAAAAAAAAAATAGCATGTGTATGTGGATATCCCGTCTTATCTTGAGCTGTGCCTATGCAACTGTTCTTGGCAGAATACTTATTGTTTGCTTGCTGCTATTCTTTGTGCTCTAAAATGTGAAAACATGTAGGTACACTGCCTGATAGAAATCTTTGGTCAAGTAAGTCAGATAAGCTGATCTTGGCCTTTGCCTATCATAAGAGACACTGTTTTCCTTAAACCTTGTCATGCTGAATAAATTAAGATGCCACACTCACTTCTACAATTTTAACTGTCAGCCAATTGGATTGCTTGATCCAGGTTGTTGATGGAAGTTCACATTCTGAATGACAAACAGTGCAGTTCCAGCTCAGTTGGCTTCTTCATAAGCTGACTGATGTGGGTCTATGCTCTTTGCAAAGAAGGGAAATATCCAGGTTCAGCAGGACCAGGGTTGACTCCATTGATTTGTATTGGGGTAATGTAACCACGCATATTGCAGGTCGGACCTCAAAGAAACTTCGAAGTACACCAAGGACTGAGGAACTTGAATATCCAGAGGAACCTGATGAGCTCTTCTTTCAAGAAGTCTTGTTTAATCAGCATTGTCAGGAAATTAGAGGTATGGTTTATATCACAGCTCCAGATAAGGTGATTTAAGTCATAATGTAAGGGGAATTGGTGCACCTTGAAGGGAAATAACTGTCATGGCATTAGTTGCCAGGCAGCTTGAGGCTACTTTTGAAGGAAAGAAATTTCTCACTCTGGGAGCAATTTCTTTCCTTTAAAAGTAGCCCCCATTTTTGAAGGTTTGTAAATACTAAATAGACAACATCAGGCCTGCAAAAGTTGTCTTTTGCAAAATGGTGGCAAAACCTTTCTGCTGTATGCATTCACTGCAGCAAAATTACTATTTTTAGCACTGATTTTTTAGCTCACCTGAGCAAGGCTCAGGATGAGCTATTGTGATCACTTGCCATCTGGCGTCCATCTATCTGTTGACACCTTTGAACAACTTCTCTGTAACCCCGGGTCCAATTTTCTTCAAACTTTATGTGGAGCCTTCTGTTAAAGGGGGATTGAAAATTTTTACAAATGGTCACGAATCGTTGATAAGATGGCCCCATGCCCATATATGGTAAAAACACTTAAAAATCTTCTTTTCTAGAACCAAGAAAGCTTCAAGGCTGAATCAATATATATAACATCATGGACTCAAGGTCTACGAAATTTGTTCAAATGATGACCCTAGGTTGACCTTTGACCTTTTTACGGCAAAGTCAAATTTGCATCCCCATGCATTTGTATGGGGAAAATGTTGGAAGATTCATTTTCACAAAATGTATTAAAGACTAATGGCTGAAACTTACAATGAGTGATTAAAGTAGTAAAACATTTTAGTTATAATTAAAATTTTGTCCCCAGAGTGTTATCTGCCCTTGCCCCTGGGCTATATACATGTATAAAATTGTGTAATTTTTAAATGTCTTCTTTTCTGAAACTGCTTGAGTTATTCTCACCAGATTTCACATGGGGCCTTCTGTCAAAAGGGTATTGCCAATTTGTTCAAAAGGATCTGCGCCATCAAACAAGATGGCCCCCGTGCCCATATATGATAAAAACACTTGAAAACATTCTTCTCCAGCACCAAGAAAGCTTTGGGGCTGAATCTTGGTATATAGCATTGAGGACTCAAGGTCTACCAAATTTCTTCAAATGGTGACTGTAGGTTGACTTTTGACTTTTTTACGGCAAAGTCAAATTTGCATCCCTATACATATATATGGGGAAAATGTTGAAAAGTCATTTTCTCAGAATGTATTAAAGACTAATGGCTGAAACTTACAATGTATTATTAAAGTAGTAAAACATTTTAGTTATAATCAAAATTTTGTCCCCAGAGGGTTATCTGCCCTTGCCACTGGGCTATATACATGTATAAAATTATGTAAAATTTTTAAATGTGTTCTTCTCTGAAACCGCTTGAGCAATTTTCACGAGATTTCACATGAGGCCTTCTGTCAAAAAGGTATTGCCAATTTGTTCAAATGGTTCCACGAAATTGAACAAGATGGCCGCCATGCCCATATATGGTAGAAATACATAAAAATCTTCTCAAATACCAAGAAAGCTTTGGGGCTGAATCTTGGCATATAGCATCAAGGACTCAAGGTCTACCAAATTTGTTCAAATGATGACTGTAAGTGGACCTTTGACCATTTTACGGCAAGGTCAAATTTGCATCTCCATGCATTTGTATGGGTAAAATATTGAAAAGTCATTTTCTCAGAATGTATTATAGACTAATGGCTGAAACTTACGATCTGTGATTAAAGTAGTAAAACTTTTTAATGAAAATTTTGTCCCTTGAGGGTTAACTGCCCTTGCCACTGGGCTATATACATGTATAAAATTGTGTATCTTTTAAATGTCTTCTTCTCTCACCGGGGGTGACCTCGGGGTGGAGTTGAAAAACCTTTTTTTTTTTTCATTTTTTTTAAATTTTTTCAATATGTATTTAAGACTAATGTCTGAAACTTACAATGTATAATTAAAGTAGTAAATGTTATAGTTAGGACCAAAGTTTTGCCCTCTGGGGATTATCTGCCCTTGCCCCTGTCCTGTATACAGGTATAAAACCATGAACTCTTTAAACCTCTTCTTCTCTAAAACCACATGACCAATTTTCACCAGATTTCACATGGGGCCTTCTGTCGAAGGGATGTTGACACTTTCTTCAAATGATTCTGCATCATTGAACAAGATGGCTGGCATGCCCATATATGGTAAAAACACTTAAAAATCTTCTTCTCCAGTACTAAGAAAGCTTTGAGGCTGAATCTTGGTACATAGCATATGGGACTCAAGGTCTACCAAACTTGTTACAATGATGAGACTAGGATGACCTTTGACCTTTTTATGGTATGATCAAATTTGTGTCCCAGTTACTTTGGCAATACTGGAAGACTGTTGCAGGTGAGCGAATTGTGGCCCATGGGCCTCTTGTTTTTTTATTATTGGAATCACCTTCAAAGAAATTCTTATCTGTACCCTCAAGATATTTTTTATGCAAAAATAAAGAGTTACTATTTAATTACAGGAATTTCTGGAGCTTGAGTACACATCAAATACTAAGGCACAAGATTAGTGATCAGTTTTCATAGGTCTAGATAAGAGAGGGTATCAGGCAAATAGTTTCCTTATTTCTGAACAAAAACATATGTTGTGGGTACTCTTTAGAAGCGCCTCAGTGAGGCGCTTCTAATGAGTACCCAAGGCACTTCTAATGAGTACCCACAACATATGTTTTTGTTGAGAAATAAGAAAAATATAGATATTTTTTGGTTGAAAAAAGTGCCTTATCAAGAGCTATGAGTTTTGAAACCAAGGCTTTGATTTTCAGTCTTTTATGTATTCTTTGTTTCTGAGGGCAACCTTTATAAATTTTATTTTGAAAAAAAAAAAAATATATATTCGTGTTAATATTCATATTTCATTTAATAAAAAAAAAAAAATCAAAAAAAAAAAAAAAAAAATCATATTTCTCCAGTGGAAATGGAGATGCATTGGAGCATCCTGAGCCTGAGGTGCTTGTTGACAGGACAATTAAACCACATCTCAAAAAAAGAAAAAAGAAATGAAGACATAATGTGTTATTTCACAGGACTCCTAATTTGAGAAAATTTTACATAAACCATGAGACGCGCTGCAAGAAAAAGGCATTTGAGACGCACTGGAAGAAAAAGGAGAGATTTTCTGTCAAATCAGTCTTCCAGTGGGCATGCAAGGCCCCTTAGCTGGGCCACGGCTAGTTCTTAGGCTGAAGTTGCCCTGTGTGTATGCACAGTTAAAGCCGGCCTCGGTGGCTCAGTCAGATGCGCATCCAACTGGTGATCAGAAGGATGCGAGATTGATTCCTGCCAGGTCGGGCAACATTCTTTTGTGGAAATTGATCATGAAATAGTTTCTGTGGTCATTCTCTCCCTTCCACTGATTCAAGAAGGGCAGTTGTCAGTTTCTGGTGAAAGAATATGCACAAAATTAGTTGACCCCTTAGAGGACTAAGCCTGCTTAGGAAAAGTGTGGTTAGGTAAACTGACGGCTTGACATGACCCTCCACATGACGGATAAAGCCTCAGCTGAGCTGAATCAATCAGTGTGCAATTAACCCTTAAAGCACCAATCACAACAATTGTCATCTGCTTTGTCTTCTGCTTGTGATTTTAAAAGTCATTTCTGCAAACAGTGTGGACCCAGATCAGACTGCTCCTTTTGTTTGATCTGGGTCCACACTGTTTGCCGATGCAAAAAATAGCTTTGAGAAGTTAGCAAGAATATTCAGCAGGTGACATAAACAGACAACATTTTCAGATACAGTTTTTCTTGGGGCTTTAAGGGTTAAAGGCTCACCTGAACCTTTGCTGTTTTGATATGCTTCATGTACAACGGCTCTTTTCCCATGATGTGGCTATATATCGTATCGTATCATATTGCACTACTTTTTCTGAATTTTTTGCATATTGTATCATGGAGCTAGTATCGTGATACCAGATGATATGCCCAGAAGTACAATTTCCAAAGACAATGATAGCTTTACCATATTTCAAGACCATTTTTATAACAAATTACAAAGGTCTAAAATGGATGAAAATAGTATGGAGATACGTATCTTATCCTGAGGCAAGTATCGTGATATGTATTGTATCATGATGTGACTGTATCGTTACAGCCCTAATATACTGGCAGATAAACGAAAATTAGCATACAAAAATCGGTCATGCTGGGACAGGCAATCAAACCATGGACCTCCTGGCTACCGAGCAGACGCAAATTCGTACGCTAATTTCCATTTATTTATGTCATTTCCTGCAACTTAATCTATTTCTCATATACATAATATATCATGTTAGATACTGGTCAAAAGTTTTTATCAGCACCATCAGCACTCATGACCGTGATCTTGAGGTCTAGGTCACAGACTTGGAATTTGAATTTTAAAGTTTTCGTTAAAGTTTTTAAGACCTCATTATTTTCTAACCTTAATCACCTATTTGATTCAGCTTGGTATGATGATACATATTGGTCCAAAAATACCATCCCCAGCACCCTAGGTCATGTCAAGGTCAAGGTCACAGACTTAGAATTTTCATGTCAAAATTTTACATCAAAGTTTTTAGGATCTCGTTACTTCTAAACTACACGATGGATTTAGTTCCTGTTTTGGTATCATGATAGATACTGGTCAAAAGTTTTTATCAGCACCATCAGTACCCATGACCGTGGCCTTGATGTCAAGGTCACAGACTTAGAATTTAAATGTTAAATTTTTGTTAAAGTTTTTAAGACCTCATTATTTCCTAATTTTATCACCGATTTGATTCATCTTTGGTATGATGATACATATCGGTTCAAAATTTTGCCCAGTTCCATCTCCCTGCCTTCCCAGTTCATGTTATGGTCAAGGTCACAGTAATGTCAAAATTTTCATGTTAACATTTATGTCAAAGTTTTTAGGACCTCATTACTTCTAAACCAAATGATGGATTTAATTTATATTTGGTATCATGATATATACTGGTCCAACATTTTTATCAGCTCCATCAGCATTCATGTCCGTGACCTTGGGGTCAAGGTCACAGACATAGAAGTTTTAAAAATGTTAAAGTTTTTGTTTAAGTTTTTAAGACCATTATTTCCTAACCTTACCACCGATTTGATTCATCTTTGGTTTGTTGAAAATTTTGCACAGTGCAGTCCACCCCCCACACAAACACCCAGGTCAAAATCAAGGTCATGGACTTAGAATTTTCCAGAATCAAAATGTGTAATATCGGGCGATCTATCCTGTCATGGCGACAGGTCTTGTTAACACCTCATTATTTCCTAACCTTATCACAGATTTGAGTCATCTTTGGTATGATGATACATATTGGTCCAAAGTTTTGCTCAGTTCCATCCCTACCCACCCTAGTTCATGTTAAGGTCAAGGTCACAGTCATGTCAAAATTTTCATGTTAAAATTTTACATCAAACTTTTTAGAACCTCATTACTTCTAAACCAAACGATGGCTTTACTTTATACATTGTATTTGGTATCATGATATATACTGATCCAAAGTTTATCAGCACCATCAGCACTCATAACCGTGACCCATGACTTTGAGGTCGAGGCCACATACTTAGAATTTTATAAATGTTAAAGTTTTCATTTAAGTTTTTAAGACCTCATTATTTCCTAACCTTATCACCGATTTGATTCATCTTTGGTATGACGAAAATCTTGCACAGTGCAATCCCCCCCCTTCCCCACCACCACCCAGGTCATGTCAAAATCAAGGTCACAGACTTAGAATTTTCCAGAAACAAAATGTGCAAATGTGCAATATCACGCAAGCTATCCTATCTGGCGACAGGTCTTGTTTTATGGAGAAGTAAGAAAAATATTTATCTAGACAGCCTTCTTATTTCAGGTTTAACACTCTGCATAAAATTTTCAGCAGACATCTTTTTGAATGTTTTTTTTTATTTTTCCAAGAAAACAGAGTTTGACATTTCATGCAAGTTGTCTTTATTCAAATATATTTCTTATTTTTCTTAGAAAACAGGATTTGACATTTCATGCAAATGGTCTCCAGTGAAGACAACTTGCATGAAATCCTCTTTTCTTGGAAAAATAAGAAAACTGTTTGGATATGCCATTTGCTGAAAATTGTACCCAGAGTGCTAAGCATTAAAAGCTGAGAACTATTTGAATATTCTGAAGCTCTGAGTTCTCTGTTTTCAGACCACCTGGATGATGTAAAAAGAACAAGAGAATTGAAATTAGAAGCAGCTCGGAAGAATGGTGAACTTCATGAGTGTGGTTGTTGTTTTGATGATGAGTGTTTGTTTGAAGATATGCAGGCTTGTGCAGATGGGCACATTTTCTGCAAGGAGTGTATTCGGCGATCGTGTGAGGCAGCTGTAGGACAGGGAAAATCTGAATTTCTCTGTTTAACTGGTACTAATTCTTACCCTTAAAGCTCGAGTGAAATTTGTAGCAGTCAAGATCCTAAATTTGTGTTATTTTTCAGAGAAAATAAGACTTGACATTTCATGTGAAATCATCTGCTAGACAGAAAATACTTCTTTTAATATTCATTCAGCAAAATAAAATTGGATCTCACTCTGAATAAATCAAATATCATCTACATTGTGTGTCTTTAAAGAAAGTTTGGTCAGGGTTAGCCCTCTTTGCTATTCAGCCATCAAATTTTAGGCACATCACCAAGTTCTCAAATGGACTACCCAGGATTTGTTAGGAGAAATATTTGATAATGAATATGAGATAATTTTCTCCTCATCTTAAAAAAAGTCCACAAAAAAAAACAAAAAAAGAACGTAAATACTTCTTATGAACATAAAACAAATGTTTTTATTGAGAAGTGTGAAGCATTATCCAAAATATCATTAAATTAAAAGGAAAATGTCATTGAATAATCTCTAAATGACAAAACAGAGATTGACAGTTATCATTTTGTATCAATTTTAAGTAATATTTCAAAGGTTTTTGAAAGATTTGGATGTAAGAAACTTACTATACCAATTCCAGTCCGGATTCAGAACACGCTTTTCTACAGACACTTGTTTACTTCACTGAACAGATTTTATAAAATTTCTAATGGATAAGGGTAATTGTGTCATATAGGGTCTGCTTGACCTACAAAAGACATTTGATCTGGTAGACTACTCTACTTTACTGATGAAATTAGAAACCCGCTGTCTTAGTCAAGATGTACTGAGATCGTTCCAATCATGCTTTCCAGCAACAACTTGTTGACATTTTCTTCATATGCAGAGGTTAGATGTGGTGTTCCTCAAGGGTCAATACTTGGACCCCTTCTTTTCTTAATATATGTCAATGACATGTCTCGTGCTGTTAGCAATGAGCTTCATTTATAAGCAGGTAAAGATGCATCAGATATTGAAATGTCACTTCAAAGAGAACTTGGAAGTTTTAAGTGATTGGCTGGTTGATACTAAGCTGTCATTGCACTTGGACAAAACTGAATCAATATTATTTGGTTCCAGACAAAGACTAAGATCAAGGTCAGATCTACATATTGAATGTAAGGGAACTGCTGTTGAACCAAAAGATTATGTTATATACTTTGGAGTTGGCCTCCATGGCTCAGTCTGATGACTGGAGATCAGGAGGTCATGGGTTCGCTCCCAGGCGGGTCTGGCAAAATTCTTTCGTGGAAATTGATTATGAAATATCTTCTTCGATCATTGTCTCCCTTCTGCTGATTCAAGAAGGACAGTTGTCAGTTTTTGGCAAAAGAATGTGCACAAGTACTGGTTAACAGCTTAGAAGACTAAGCCTGCCCAGGAAACTGTGTGGTTAGGTGAACTGATCAAGCTTGACGTGACCCAAGTGTGTTTACTGGGCCATAAAACCTCAACACAAAACAAACCAATAAATACTTTAGAGCAATCTTAGAACAGCAGCTGACAGGTGAGAGCATGGCTAATTCAGTTTTGCAACAAGCTAGTGCTAAACTGAAGTGTTTATATAGGAAATAGACATTTTTGAATCTACTTACAAAACATCTTTTAGATATAGCACTTACACAATTTCATTTTGACTACGCCTGTTCTTTTTCTGGTACCCTGGATTATTCAAAACTTTGAAAACCAGATATCAGATCATACAAAACAAAATTACCAGGTTTGTTCCAAAACTTCAGTTAAGGTCATAGACTGATCTTATTCATGTGCAGTATGGTTTGGGTCTTATCTTTTCACTTTACCATGTCATAAAACACCTTGTCTTATAATGTAGCTTATGTATATTTTTTCTAGGTTCCTGCAAGCATCAGTTTCCATTATCAGTGTTACAAGACATCTTACCAGCTACATTGTTCTCTCTGGCTCTACGTAAACTGCAGGAAGAGGAGATACAACAAGCAAACATTCCTGATCTTGTGACTTGTCCATTCTGTTCCTTCGCTACCATCATGCCTAACCCAGATGACAAGGTGTTCAACTGCTTAAACCCAGAGTGTTTGAAGGCCTCTTGCAGGTAATAGAAGATTGATTAGGTTCTGCATCAAGAAATTTGCAATCTGCTTTATTTACTCTAAATTTTGGACACTTAAATCCTTTGCCATACTCATAGCTTCCAATAAGGCGCTTTTTTTTTTCAACCAGAAGCTGATGATAGTTTTTTATTTCTCCATCAGTCAGGTTTTCCATCCACCTCTCTGCCAACATTTGCCTTAACTGTAGCATTAAAGTCCATTCTCTGAATAACTATTACTACTGAATTACTAATCACCCTGACGAGGTGCTTCTAATGTGTACCCACTACACAGCCACTTCTAATGAGTATCCACAACATGCAGAAATAAGAAAAATGATATGTGGATAACTCCTCTTATCTGGTGCTATACTCTTCTCAGTAAGATAATTCTGTTGAGATTCCAAAGTTTATTTTCAAGAAGAATAAACGTGATTCCAATATATCAGATAAAAATGATAAGTTTTAGGGTTTTAGAATAGTTACAGAATTATCATCATGGATCCAGACAGACATGGTGTTATTGCTCTAAAATAAAAAGTATCTGGATAAATATTCTAAATATTTTATTACTCCATGAAAAGATATGTTGTTGGTACTCATTAGAAGTGCCTCATTGAGGCACTTCTAATGAGTACCCACAACATATCTGAGGCACTTCTAATGAGTACCCACAACATATCTTTTCATGGAGTAATAAGAAAATAATCAGTGGTTTTAGGTTGAAAATGTGTCTTGTCTAGAGCTACGGGTAATTAGAAGAAGAATGACCAAACATGTTTATTTTTGCAGGGACAAAATTATGTCTTAGTTATACCATGGTTTGTGCGCATGTACGATGCGATAATGCAAGAGCGTGAGCGAGTTCATTATCACACGTACATGCGCAGAACCATGGTATAACTGATTTATCACATTTTCATGCATGTAGGTCATCTACATTGTGAGATACAGTAGAACCTCGTTATCTCCAACTCGCTTATTTCGAATTACCGCTTATCTCGAAGTGAAAATCTGGTCCCTGTTTTAACATGAAACTATGACAACAGGTAACAAAATAATGTGGAAAAGAGGAGAAATTGCTCCTAAGGAGCAATTTCACCTCTTTTCCACATTATTTTATATATATATTTCTAACTTCAGGAGTCAAATTACATATCCATTTGTTAAATATGGTTGTTCAATTTATTGTTTTCCTCACTCTCTCAACTCTGATATGTCAAGGTACGGATATCTCGAAGTGTTTCAGTCAGTCCCTTGGAATTCGAGATAATAAGAGTCGATTGTATTTCATGTTGAATGTTTGGAATTTAGGCTACTATTTGATAAGCTTTTGATATATTCATGTTCTGCACAGTTCATTGAGGTGTTTCTGTGGGAATATTTGTGGTAGATATGGTACATTTACGTTTTAGGCTTTGTAAGGAACCAAACCATGTGCCTTTGAGATGTGATGAGATAGAGAAACAAGGAGAGACAAGCATGAGGGCTTATATTGAAAACAAGATGTCTGAGGCAATGCTTAGAAATTGTCCAAGATGTAAGAAGAGGTAAGTAGTGGATTTTTGTAATGTAGAGCATGATTGTGGAATTATCATATTTTATTACCTCCATGGACAAACAAGTACATGGTCAAAATCCTCTTTGCCAACCAAGATTTACTTGCCCAAAAATTAACATTTTTATGGTATTATATTCTACTGTCCAAAATTTTGAGTGTCTGTTCATCTATCTGTCCATCCATCCATCCATCAGTCTGTCCGGGCCCTGAAGTGGGCATATATTGCATACAGTACAGCCAGCGAGACATTCCTATTTGTCTCATTTCGCGGTGACAATCTGTCCCGGTGACTGTACCCGCTGTCTCGCTCAACAGTTTCCCTGTCCCGGTGACGAATATTAAGACAGCGAGACAGGTAGAATTGTCCCGATGACTCGGCGATACCCAGCGCGACGCAGCGTGACATTTTATTGCATGATTATGTAATCAATAGTGTGGATTTCCATTCACCTGGACAAAAATACTTTGCTCATGCCAGTTTTATTAAAATAAAAATCCGGGTCTTCCCAGTATCTTTAAAACGTTAAGAAAATAAAGAAATAATAAAGAAAAATGTTTTTGTCCTGTTATAATTTCCTTGAATATGTTGCATAATACAAATCGTTGTTCTTATTCATATATGATACAATGTATAAGAACAAGGGTACAAAATATACGTGTACTTGAAAACGGGATTTGTTTTGCGAAGAAAATTTGGTTGTACATGTATACATGTATTTGTACGCATGTGGTAGAATGTCTAAAGATGTCTTTTGCCCAGTGAAAAAGCACCTTGTTCGTGACTGGTCTAAAGAAAACCCCGGTAGCCCCATTCACTGTTCGAGCACGTAACATGGGTCTGAACAAAGTCCCATATAAAAAAGTACCGGATTCTTTGGCTTAGTCTAGTCCGGCCACACAAGTGGGTCCGGCATGGTCATTTTTACTTAATGTGCCGTAGAAAACAAAACAAACACACAAAAATCACAAAGAGAATCAAACTTTTGCCCCCAATCGACGAATTACGTATTTATATTTGGTATTCCTGTAACGACTTTTTCGCCTGCAACAACTGCACGCGCTCAATATAAATGACGTAATGTGGTAAAAGACCGGGAAATTCTCACTCGCGTGCAGCAACCGCACGTGTCAATATAAATTTACTTAAAGGGGCGCTTCTGCTTTCAAAGAGGCATTGAATCAATAAGACAGCACATGTGTAAAGGGTGCCTGTCACACACACACACACACACACACACACACACACACACACAAAAAAAACAACAACAAAAAAACAAAAAAACTACGCACAGAAGGGGCAATAGAGGCTAATGACAATTCAAATGAGTGAGTGATTTTTATTACGTCCCACTAACAGCTAGGTCCTACGGAGATGTGGACCTTGGTGCAAAGCCCCATATGAAATGCTTGAGAAGCTTGGAATCGAACTCATGACCCCTGGGTGACAAAACGAGCAGCTTTACCACTACACAACCGAGGCGTCATTTCCCAATATTTCATACTGTTAAATATCTAATAAAAGGACTGCAGACATTTCACCATTCCCCGCCTCTGCACTTACATCAAGCAAGTGCCATAGCTCTGTTAATAAATTAATAAAATTTCAAGAATATATCTCAAATAGTTTTCAAGTTACAGAGCCGACAGAAATATATTACAGAAATCACTAAAATATTTTCGGTGATCAAAGGGCCGTAACTCCAAAAGCAGGCTCTATCGTCAAAGTATATGAAAGAAGAGAAGGGCAGTTATCAGTTCCTGCTGAAATGATTAATAGCTTATGAATAAGCCCATCCCGGAAAAGTGTGCAGGCTCGACAAGAGCGAAATAGTGTTGACTTGGCCGTTTAACTCCAGTTCAAACCAAAATTACGTCGGTACAAAGTTCTCATGTCTGAAGTAAGATTTACAATGTGCGTTCACTGAACAGGACAAAACGTACACTACTACAATGTACGTGCGACCAGCAAAGACTCGGGCCAGTCTCTGCATCGACCCTCTATATGAAGCGAGCTTCTTGGATAGCCCGGAGTCCAAAGAAGGTGCATACTGTACGATCAACGAATGATCTGGTCAGAATGTGCTGTTGCAGTCGCACATTTTATCTCGCTTTGGACAGCCCGACTATCGAAGTTAAATACGATCAGCGAATTCTTTATCAAAATTTTCAGTTGCGCAGACTGACCCGAGTCTTCGCTCGTCGCACAAGACGTTTTGTTAAACCTAGAGATTGTAGGAGGCACATACGATTAGCGAAGGCTCTGATCAGACTACTGATGTGCAGGATCAGAGTGCATGTGCAGGCTGATCCGTCTCTTCGTACAAGTTTTATCGTAGGTTTTGCCATGCACAGACTCATGCGTGATTTGTTTGTACAAACCATAACACTTAGCACTGGGTAAAATTTTCAACAGGCGACATTTTGAAATATTTTTCTCATTCTTCCAAGAAAACAGGATTTGCGTTTCATGCAAATTGTCTCCATTGCATGAAATGTCAAATCCTGTTTTCTTGGTAATAAAAAAAAAAATAACGAATTTGTCGTCTGCTGAATTTATAGCCCAGATAATGGTAAGTTCGATACCCGCGAGCACCAAGTGTTGTGTCCTTACGCAAGGCACTTTATCCTCGTAACTTAGTATTGGTTTCTACCCAGCTCGCTACCCAGGAAGACTCTGCCTAGAATGTCCGCGAGGACATATGGCTGATCATTTTGAAGACGCTTTTCCTCCGATGCTAGGTGTATACACGTGTCTCTTTTACTCGTTAATTTAATTTCGGCCTTAGTTTTGCATATCGAATGTTGAAGACACCAAAAAACAGAACGCTTTACATGGAAACGAAAGTTTTGAAGATTGCTCTATAAGCCAATAAATGTCTTATTACTGTACATATTTTAAGAGAATAACATAACATAATATTCATTTTGTACCCAGATGAATGCGGGGTAACGTACTCACACTGCAGGTGTTTATTCTTTTAAGGGAGCTAACTGCAACTGACTATCAGAAGGGAGTTAACTGCAATTGCTTTATGTTGGAAAAACATTTTTTATGAATCGCGCCAAAAGAGGGGACATGCTTATACAATAAGATTAAACACCCTTCCGCCAGAAACTTGTAACTGCCACTCTTGAAGCAGTGGAAGGAGCGAATGACCGTTACAGTAGCAAATACATGTGTTTCATGATAAATCGCTACAATCTGTGGGGATCGACTCCGCGATCAGGTCTCGCGTTCGATTCCCGCCCGTGCGATATCATTTTTTTCCAATAAAGTCAGTGCAAACAATTTCTAGCTCGAAAGGAGACATGTCATATTTGCATGAGGGTAAAAAGAAAGAGCATTCCAGAGAGCGAGAGAGAGAGAAAGCGAGAGAGAGAGCGAGAGAGAGAGTATGCAAAACTTGTAAGATTCTGGCTCGGCCATTTTAGGCACATACGGCTATGAGATTTAGATATTCCTACAGACAAATGGCTAAACTGTTTTTGCAAACAGTGAATACCCTGATCAGACGACGTGTTCTATCATCTCGATATATGACTTAAGTATTTTTTTTTTTTTTTTTGTTTAAAGTGACATAAGACACCAAGTCACCATCGTCAAGTGTTGTTTTAAATGGACAGTCCTAACACTGGTCCAATCATCAACCGTCCAGCCCCCGATCCGAGCAGTGTAGATACATTTCAGCCTGTCCAGTTCTGTCTCCCTTGTCAAATGAAATGTATCCATACTTTAACCCTTGAAGCAAGCGCTTAGCATATTCAGCAGACGGCATTTTCATTTTTTTTTCTTATTTTCCAGTGTAAATCAAGCTTGTCATTACATGTGAATCGTCTGCTGGGCAGACGATTCACATGAAATGTTCAGCCTTATTTTACTGTAAAATACTAAAACAGATCGGCATCTCTACAATTTTCAGCAGTGCTTCGGGATCAAACTACTTTCTTGGCCGCAGCAGCAGCACGTGCAAAGTGACACGAGAAAAATGGGCCAGACTGGATAAAAGTGATTGTCACATGAAAATGAGTATAGGAAGACTCAGGCGGCCACCACCCCTAATCCAAAACTTAAACGGGGCGATTAGAAATCATCGGAGGCTTTGGTCCAAATACGTCGCCGGCCTTGCGCACTGGGGCTATCAGCTGTTGTTCGGATATGCCTTTTGATACTCGCGGCTGAAATATTTAAAAAAAAAAAAAAAAAAAAACAGTCGCAGAGTTGGTCCTCGGAAGCAGAACTATTTAAGTGTGTAGATTTTGCAGTCTGTTCCTGCTGCTGCCAACACTAGTTTAGAGGGTATTTATTGTATTCGCAGTTGTAACAATTTTTGTTTGGTTACTCCAAACCACTCGACGGAAAATTGCGGATTGTAAAATTGGTTCGCGGATTGAAAATAATAATAATAATCGCGGATTGAAAATAATAATAATAATAATAATAATGTTTTTTTTTTTTTTTTTTTTTTTTTTTTTTGTTACCTGAGCCCTACTGGAGGTACAGTAAAATGGTCAATACTGGTAAAAACTTCTTATCTTACGGTCATAAATGTCGCGCTGTGACTCGCTGTGTCTCTATGAAAGGCAATAAAATTCTCGGCCGGATTAGTGTCTCGCTCAGCGTATCGCTACCATGTCTCGCTGAGAATACCTGTGCGTCTCGCCAGCTGTCTCGCTCGTCTCGGTGACAAGACGAAGCAACACCGTGACGGAAAAATTGGTCATGGTGACGACCGAGATCTATAGGAATGTCTCGCTGGCTGTACTGTAGGTATATTTTGGGTACTTTACATCGAGTTTTCTTTATTCCATCCATAACTAAGATAAAAATATTTGGGGTCTTATTGGGTATTTTTTCTACTGTTGGGTACTTTTACATTTTTTGTCTATGGAAATTTAACATTAAGTACCCAATAAGTGTCCATTTGTGAGGACGTCTGTCCATCTGTCTTCAGCACTTTATCATTCGTGTCATCTCCATAACTCTAAATACCATTTGAGATATTTTCACGAAACTTTACATAAATGTAAAGCACTTTGAGACAATTTGCAGAACACTGTAACTCTGGTTTGCCTACTTTTGGAGTTGTTGCCCTTTGAACATTGAGCATAGCCATTTCAAACATGTACTTGTGTCCCCTCTGTAAGTTGAAAACCGTTAGAGATATTATTATGCAATTTCTCACAAATGTAAAGCACCATGAGACGACATGAAGAACACAAAAAAACATAACTCTGATTAACCTACTTTTGGAGTTGCGGCCCTTTGAACATTGTAGATATTAAAAATAGCCATTTCTACTATGTACTCCTGTCCACTCTGTAAGTTGAAAACAGTTCCAGGTATTTTGAAATATAAAGCTTCATGAGATGAGGTGCAGAAAATATCACCAATTTTTCATCTGCTGAATTAGACCGAGAGTGGTAAAGGTTAAAGACGTGTATCACCTGAGTGATTGATTGGTGTACTTGATATTTGGACTTCTGTTTGATACTGGTTCAAAGATTTTTTCAATGCAAGACTTTTCTATTTGAGTATTCAGGATGGATACTAACTGTTCATTTCAGAATTACCATAGTTACACTAAGTATTGGTACATGTAGGCCTGAGCAAACAGTGCATACATAAATCAGATGCTGCAAATCCGCCATCTGATCTGAATCTACACTGTTTGACACTTATCCAGGGTCTGAATATCACCAGTAACTGGAACCTTTTTCAGCTATGTAGTAATGTTGCAAGAGGGTAAATATGGTGTAATGAGTTGATACAACCTGAGAAAATGTACCATTGACCCTTTCATCCCTGAGTTTCCTGTCCTGTCCTTGAATTTGGACATGTCCACTGTCAGATGCAAATAGGGATTTCAGTCTAAAATCAAGAACAGAACAGCAAACAATGTATATCCTGATTGGACAACCTCCATGAGACACTTTTAACCCATTGTATACTGAATGGACTCTCCCACACAGTATATTGGAAGAGTCCAATTTCAATTTTAGGTACATCTGGCTATTAGATTTACATATTCCTAGAGAAAAATGGCTCAATTTTTAGCAAACAGTGGAGACCCTGATCAGACGCCACACTATTGCGGGGTCTGATCTGGGTCTGCACTGTTTGCCAATTACCCTTTTACGGGTCTCCCATCTACAATGGATTAATGAGTACTCACATGTTTTTTAGAAAAAATAAGAAAAAAATATCACCAACTTTTGGTTAAAAAAATAGTGCCTTATCTGGAGCTAAGCCTTGTGTTTATTCAGGTTTTACAAAGTTGAAGGTTGCAACAAAATGACCTGTACATGTGGAATGACTATGTGCTATGTATGCAGGGAGGCTGGTATTGATTATAGCCATTTCAACGGAGGGGGGTAAGTATTCTTTCTTTTTCTTTTGAAATAAGGGGAATGGATACACTTTCAGAGAGGCAAATCTTCCCAAGTAGTTTTGTCTCCCTTCTGAAAAGGGGTCTACTCTGAAAGGAAAGAATTTGCTACAAGGAGGAGATCACATCAGTTACAAATACACAGACAGATGTATGGATGTACATGTTGTAAGCTTTAAAGATAAATGAACACTTAAGAAGAAATGTGCAGAAAACAGAAGAAGTTAGAAATAATTTGGTGAAAATATCAATTGCAATATCAATCAGTTGGACAAGAATTGCAAAAGTTATATAGGATAGAAAAACATAAAACCAGATATGAGTAAATAGATAAATTCTGGGAAAAATGGATCCTTTCAAAGCAACAAACAAAAATACAGTTGAACCTCAATAACTCTAACATCTTTGGAACCTTGTAAATTTGTTCTAGACATGGATAGTTTGAGCCACTGAGGGTTAATCATAACGCCAGGTCAGGAGGCAAATGAATATAATGTAGGGATGTCTTTTAGATCTATATAATAATGGTATGTTGTGTGTACTCATTAGAATCATCTTGATGAGTTAATTTTAATGAGTACACACAAGATACATGTACATTTCATTATAAAATAAGAAAGTTTCCCTAAAATATCCATAAATATTTGCTTTCTTGGACTATCAAGAGAATTTCCTAGGGACTCAAAAATGAGGTAGAATTAGCCATGGTAAATGAGCTGTCCGTGTTTTAGTAATTGAGGTTTTACTGTAGCTTTGACTCTGTTAAACCTTATCCTGCTGAATAAATTAATTTAGCCACACCCATTTCTGACTATCGACTAATCAGGTTACTTGATATAATTTATTCATCCAGTTCACAAAATGGATGACAAACAGTGTAGATCCTGATCAGATGGCTTCTTCAGAAGCCATCTGATCTGGATCTACACTGTTTGCAAAGGTAGGGGTTGTCATGTTCAGCAGGATAAGGGTTTAACTAAGTCTGTGCAGGGACAGCAATGCGTTTAGCAATTATACTGTTCAGCCTCCTAGCATTGGCTTGAGGGATATTCTATTTTCAAATTACATGTATTTCAAATGGGCTCATTGATTGCAAAGGGTGATACTGTATAAACTACACTATGATGAAGTATAGGGAGACAGTTTATAGCTGCTACATGTCACTTAATACCAGTTAAGGAATGTAAATAAATTTTGTGAAAATCATATCCTTTGAAAGCAACAAACTTAATGCTTTATAGCACTCTGGGTCAAAATTTCAGCAGAAGCATTTTGAAATCGTTTTCTTAATTTTCCCAGAAAACATGTTTTGACATTTAATGCAAATTGTCTTTAATGGAGACTGTTTGCATGAAATGTCAAATCCTGGTTTTTGGGAAAATAAGAAAATAAATCATGAATTTGTCTGCTGAATTAGCCCAGAGAGTGGTAAAAGTTAAAGAAGTGGAAGTAGCAGACTATGGTTTTAATGTGTCTGTTCATGAACAATAATATATTTTGCAACATTCATAAATTGGTATACTGGTAATGGCAGACATTGACAATTTGAATCATGAGGGGTTAAGATACCCAAAATATTATGGGTAATTAAGGTAAGTATGTTGACTGAATTTTTGGGATAAATATGCATTACGAAAACACGCCTATTCAAATATACTGAAAATTTTACCACCAAAAAATGAAAATTTTCAGATAAAAATTCGGATTTTTTTTTCTTATTACTGCTCAATACATAGATTGTGGGTACTTATTAGAACCGCCTCGGCGAGGCAGTTCTAACGAGTACCCACAATCAATGTTCTAAGCAGAAATAAGAAAAATAATGTATACCCCTGTAAACCCCAGTTTTACTATATAAAAGTGGGGTTTAAGGGGGTCAAAATTATATAGGTATGTTTTCGTGATGGTATGTTAATTTCAGCTGCAATGAAGGTGATGTAATAAAACTTCATGAGCAAGAAATGAAAAAAGCTGCAGAAGAAGCCAAGCAGCAATACCTCAAGGACCATCCAGAGGTACAAGATATTGATTTGAAGTATGATCCACTGAAGCTGATAGAAAATTGTAAGTCCACTGTCAGAAAATGGAAATCCACTGTCAGAAAATTGTAAAGTCCATTGTCAGAAAATTGTAAGTCCACTGTCAGAACATTGTAAGTCCATTGTCAGAAAATTTTAAAGTTATTGTCAGAACATTGTAAGTCCACTGCCAGAAAATTGTAAGTCAACTGTCAGAAAATTGTAAGTCCACTGTCAGAAAATTGTAAATCCACTCTGAAATATGTGAGTCTACTGTCAGAAAATTGCAAGTCCATTGTCAGAACATTGTAAGTCTTTGTAACACTCTTTATCTTATCCGAATTATCTCCCATTTTATAGTTAATTCCCTTTTAATAAAACAATATTGAAATCTTGTTAGCAAGATATCTCACAAAGTATTTGAGCTAGAGTCTTGGTATTTGGTATACTGATTGAATAAGTTTAGAACCATGTATGCTAATGTTTTGAAATTTCATATATGGATTCCTCATGAAAAAATAGGTGGCCCATGTTTTTTTTTCTTATCCAAATTATCTCCCATTTCAGAGTTATTTCCCTTTTAATAAAATAAGATTGAAATCTTGTATATTTGTACTGTTGTTACCATCATGGGCAAGCAGTGTAGTCAAGCAGTGTTAGAGTCAGGCAGTTGGGGCATACCCTTTTACAAACACCAACTCTAGTTACGAGGGATGTTCGAAATGAATTGCTTATTTCTATCTGGAGACTTCAAATTTCATGTTAGCCCAAAACTACTCATTTTATGCCCTCGAAGTACTCCCCGTGGCTAGAAATGCAAAGTTTCAGCCGATGTATCCACTTCTTGAAGGCGTCACGGTACGCTGATTTGGGCACAGTAATAAGCAGATCCAAGTGCTTGTCGGGACTGGTATTTCCGCCCAGCAAGGAATGCTTTCAGTTTCGGAAACAAAAAGAAATCACATGGGGCAAGGTCTGGGGAATACGGGCGGTGAGGCAAAACAGTTACTTTTTCTTTCTTCAAAAACGCCGTAACTATTGCGGAGGTATGAGCTGGGGCATTGACATGTGGAAGACGGACATGTTTAAAACCAATGGCAGGGTGTCATTTCTGATAATACTTTTTCAGTTTCTTCAGTACTACGTCTTTGTAGTACTTTCCAGTGATGCTTTTGCCCTTTTTCACTGGCACTTTTATTGCGACTCCTTCACCAGAGAAGAAGATTGCATACAAAACCTTCTTTGTACTCAAAGAATGTTTGGCAATTATCAGGCGTTTGCTGTGTTTAGTGGCCCAGATCTTATTGCTAACCTTTCTGACGGGCTCAAAATAATGAACCCAGGTTTCATCACCTGTGACGACATTGGCAAACTGCTTTTTGTTATATTTTGGAAACATTTGAAGCAGCTTTTTGGCCACTTTAACCCGTTGCCTCTTTTGCTCGTCAGTCAACAGATGTGGCACCCATCTAGCAGAAATCTTTCTGACTTTCAAATGCTTCTTCAAAATAAGGTAAACCATTGATAGTGATATGCCTACCTTTCGTGCAATATCATGAACTGTAAATCTGGCATCTCCTTCAATGATTTCCTTTATTTTGGAAACGATTTCTTTACGATATGCAGATTTTGGCCTACCTGATTTCGGTGCATTTTTGATGGACTCTACACCAGATTCAAATTTCTTTTTCCACCGCCGAACTTTGTCATAAGACACACAAGAAGGTCTAAAAGCAGTAGAAATTTCAGTCATCAGCTTCTTCAAAGAACAACCAAGTTTTGAGCGAGCTTTGATGTAAGCCCGTATTTCATCTTTTTTTGTCAACGCTTCTACCAACCATTTTTACTGCAGTGGTCAATGACTGCGTGTATTCAAATGGCAAATTTTATGGTTTACACTTAGTCTAACATGTACATTTATACACCATTGTGTAGATATTGAATAGCCCTATACAGGTATGTATTGGTTTTTATCGTGCCCCACGTGGATATCGAGCTAGAGGACAATAAGCAATTCATTTCGAACATCCCTCGTATGTATTGATTTAGTGTCCGCTCTGTAAGTTAGTTACCCTTTGGAATACTTTTATGATACTTGGTAGAAATGAAGAATTGGACGAGACAACGTGTTACATACAAGAATGACAATTCTGGCTTTCTTACTTTTTTATTTATCTCCCTTTGTTTTGTTTGAAATAGAGTTCGTGTCCGCTCTGTAACTGGAAAACCCTTTGGAATATTTTGATGGTACTTGGTAGAAATGTAGAACAGGACTAGATGACATGTCGCGTACAAAAATGACAACTCTATCTTTCTTGCTTTTGGGGTTATCTTCTTTTGTTATATTTGATAGTGATTATGCATTGATTTTGTGTCTGCTCTGTAAGTTGAATACCCTTTGGAATATTTTTATGATACTTGGTAGAAATATAGAACAGGATGAGACGACATGTCGCGTACAAGAATGACAATTCTGTCTTTCTTACTTTTGGAGTTATCTATCTTTGTTTTATTTTCCGCTCTGTAACTGAAAAACCCTTTGGAATATTTTGATGGTACTTGGTAGAATCTTAGAACAGGACCAGAAGACATGTCGCATACAAGAATGACAACTCTGCCTTCCTTTTGGGGTTATCTCCCTCTTTTATATTTGACAGTGATTATGCATTGATTTCATGTCAGCTCTGTAAGTTGAATACCCTTTGTAATATTTTGAAGATACTTGATAGAAATGTAGAACATGACGAGAAGACATGTTGCTTACATGAATGGCAACTCTGGCCTTCTTACTTTTGGAGTTATCTCCCTTTGTTTTGTTTGAAATTGATTTCGTGTCCCCTCTGTAACTCAAATACCCTTTGGAATATTTTAGTGGTATTTGGTAGAAATGTAGACTAGGATGAGACGACAT
The DNA here is from genome assembly GCA_964016985.1 of Anodontia alba. NCBI lineage: Eukaryota > Metazoa > Mollusca > Bivalvia > Lucinida > Lucinidae > Anodontia > Anodontia alba. The sequence goes on along the minus strand of OZ024823.1, from coordinate 7,496,365 downwards.
GTCACATACAGGAATGATAACTCTGCCTTTGTTACTTTTGGCATTATCTCCCTTTGTTATATTTGACAGTGGTTATGCAAGTCTTATACCCTTTGGAATATTTTTATAATATTTGGTAGAAATGTATAACAGGATGAGACAATGTGTCACATACAAGAATGACAACTTTGGCTTTCTTACTTTTGTAGTTATCTCCCCTTCTTGTTTGAATTTGAAGCTCTGCAACACAAATACCCTTTGGAATATTTTGATGATACTTGGTAGACATGTAGAACAGGATGAGATGATGTGTTGGGTACAAGAATGACAACTCTGGCTTTCTTGCTTTTGGACTTACCTCCCCTTCTTGTGTTTAAATTTGATTTTGTGTCTGCTTTGCAACTCAAATACCCTTCACAATATTTTGATGATACTTGGTAGAAATGTAGAACAGGACAATATGACGTGTCGCCTACAAGAATGACTTGTGAGGGACATTTGTTTTTTTTTTTTTCTGAAAAAAAAAAGCCTTTTCTAGTTTATTTTATATTTGGCATGATTATAGATATTTGTCTAAAATTTTATTTAGCACTATCCCCACCCTATGACCTAGAGGTCAAGGTCACAGAAATTTTATATTAAGTTTTACCTCAAAGTTCATAAGATCTTGTATTTTCTCAACTAGTTTTCAAATCATACTATTCATTTAGTTTATATTTGATACACAGATGGAAGATGTTCTTCATCTAAAATCGGTTATAACCTGTATAATCCCACTACCCTCCCTCATCCCCCCACCCCCACAATGATCTGGATTTTAAGGTCATAATCTTATTTTTTTATTAGCTCACCTGAGCAAAAGCTCAGGATGAGCTATTGTCATCACCCTATGTCCGTCGTCCGTCGTCCTCCGTCGTCCGTCGTTCGTCGTCAACAATTAGTTTGTTAACACTCTAGAGGTCACAGTTTTGACCCAATCTTGATGGAACTTGGTCAGAATGTTTGCCTCTATGAAATCTAGGTCAAGTTCGATACTGGGTTACTTGGGGTCAAAAACTAGGTCACCAGGTCAAATCAAAGGAAAAACTTGTTAACACTCTACAGGTCATAGTTTTGACCCAATCTTGATGAAACTTGCTCAAAATGTTTGCCTCTATTAAATCTAGGTCAAGTTCGAAACTGGGTCACCTGGGGTCAAAAACTAGGTCACCGGGCCAGATCAGCAGAAAACCTTGTTAACACTCTAGCAGTCACATTTTTGAAGCAATCATCATGAATCTTGCTCAATATATTTGTCTTGATGATTTCTAGGTCAAGTTCGAAACTGGGTCACCTGGGGTCAAAAACTAGGTCACCTGGCCAGATCAGCAGAAAACCTTGTTAACACTCTAGCAGTCACATTTTGAAGCAATCATCATAAATCTTGCTCAATATGTTTGTCTTGATGATTTCTAGGTCAAGTTCGAAACTGGGGCACTTGGGGTCAAAAACTAGGTCACTGGGCCAGATCAGCAGAAAACCTTGTTAACACTCTAGCGGTCACATTTTTGAAGCAATCATCATGAATCTTGCTCATTATGTTTGTCTTGATGAATTCTAGGTCATGTTCGAAACTGGGTCACCTAGGGTCAAAAACTAGGTCACCTGGCCAGATCAGCAGAAACCCTTGTTAACACTCTAGCGGTCACATTTTTGAAGCAATCATCATGAATCTTGCTCAATATGTTTGTCTTGATGATTTCTAGGTCAAGTTCGAAACTGGGTCACTTGGGGTCAAAAACTAGGTCACCGGGCCAGATCAGCAGAAAACCTTGTTAACACTCTAGAGGTCACATTTTTGAAGCAATCATCATGAATCTTGCTCATTATGTTTGTCTTGATGAATTCTAGGTCAAGTTCAAAACTGGGTCACCTAGGGTCAAAAACTAGGTCACCTGGCCAGATCAGCAGAAACCCTTGTTAACACTCTAGCAGTCACATTTTTGAAGCAATCATCATGAATCTTGCTCAATATGTTTGTCTTGATGATTTATAGGTCAAGTTCGAAACTGGGTCACTTGGAGTCAAAAACTAGGTCACCGGGCCAAATCAGCAGAAGACCTTGTTAACACTCTAGAGGTCACATTTTTGAAGCAATAATCATGAATCTTGCTCAAAATGTTTGTCTTGATGATTTCTAGGTCAGGATCGAAACTGGGTCATGTGGTATTAAAAACTAGGTCACCAGGCCAAACCAGCAGAAAACCTTGTTAACACTAGCAGTCACATTTTTGAAGCAATTATCATGAATCTTGCTCAAAATGTTTGTCTTGATGAGTTCTAGGATATGTTTGAAACTGGGTCACTTGGGGTCAAAAACTAGGTCACCGGGCCAAATCTTGCTCAAAATGTTTGTCTTGATGAGTTATAGGATATGTTCGAAACTGGGTCACTTGGTATCAAAAACTAGGTCACCGGGCCAAATCAGCAGAAAACTATGTTATAATCATTTTGAACTTTGATCAGGATGTTTGCCTTGATCAGTTCTAGATAAGGCTCTCAAAGTGCTATGTTGCTCAGGTGAGCGTTACAGGGCCATCATGGCCCTCTTGTTTGATTGACAAGCGTGAGTTCAGGCGCGCTGTCCTGTCTAGAGACAGGTCTTGTTAGGATGTTGTCCTAGTTTCTATGATTTTTCCATACCATTATATTAAGTATTTTTAGGAAGATACATATTCTACAAAGAAGAAGAAGTAGCTATATTGTTAAGATTTGGCTTACAAAAGCCATGTTATTTAATTTGGAGGGAAGGGTAAACCTTTTAGAAAAATTAAATTGCTGCAGATTTGGATTGTTTTCATGCAGGTGAATATGCATATCTTTTTATAAAAGATACAGTGATATTTGTTTATAAAGCCAATTATTTGTCTGAAATTGATGAAATTTATAATTTGCACCAGGCATTTGACATACCGTATGGCAGTGCTATCATTTAAAGTGATCTGGTTGTTGCACCTGCATTAGCATGGGCAACTTAGGCATGCAAGTTTATGTTTGTTCATTTCTCTGTGTACTTACGATCACCCTAGCATTCACCCTAGCGTCCACCTTAGCGACCACTCTAAGTGGACTCTATGAACTGTAAAACTTTATAGTAATGTCACTTCTCTGATTGTTTTATCAGGATGACAATTTTCACTCTTCTGGTGCTTGTTTGCGCATCTTCTAACATATATGCAATACACTACAACCTCTTTATAACACGGTTCATTAAAACACAGTTTTTGATATAAAATGGTTCAAAGATGGATCCCAAAAATGTATAGATTATATTGAAAAATGACCATAAAGGGTCATTTTTCAATATAATCTATACATTTTTAGCTCACCTGTACGAAGTACAAGGAGAGCTATTGTAGTCACCTCGGTCGTCCACGTTTGCGTTTGTGTTTGCGTTTGCGTTTGCGTTCCCTTTCCCGTCACACTGCGTTAAAGTTTTTCAAATGCTTATATCTCAACAGTCACTCCTCACAGAGGCATCAAATTTGGAACTTAGGTACCTTGGAGGGTCTTCTGAGATAGCAAGAGAATAAACCCCTGGGTTCATGCCCCTGGGTGGGGCTAGGGGTCAGAATCTAGGACACCTTTGTAATACTGTGTTAAAGTTTTTCAAATTCTTATATCTTGACTTTCACTCCTCATAGAGCATTCATATTTAGAATTTGGGTACCTGGAGGAGTCTTCTGAGATTCCAAAAGAACATACCCCTGGGTTCATACCTCAGGGTGGGCCTTGGAGTGGGGTTAGGGGTCAAAATCTAGGACACATTTGTAAAATTTTATATGCCTACAGGTTATAGACACAACTGGTTATACATCAGCTAACTATGTGACATCGGTTTAAGTGTAAGAGAGTGAAGGTCATGGTGACCTACATTTTACGGTCCAGGTCACCTAGATTTCACGGTCCAGTGATTTTGCCTTATATCTTGAATACTATTTGTTGGATAAATGTCACACCTGGGATATTACTTCCATGTGACCCAATGAATGACCACTTACTATATCTAGGTCATTGTGACCTATATTTCATGGTTCAGTGATTTTGCCTTATATCTTGAATACTATTTGTTGGATAAATGTCACACCTGGGATATTAGTTCCTTGTGACCCGATTATTGATGTCAAAATATATCTCTGTTGGTGTGACCTATATTTCATGGTTCAGTGATTTTGCCTTATATCTTGAATACTATTTGTTGGATAAATGTCACACCTGGGATATTACTTCTGGGATATTAGTTCCTTGTGACCCGATTATTGACGTCAAAATATATCTCTGTTGGTGTGACCTATATTTCATGGTTCAGTGATTTTGCCTTATATCTTGAATACTATTTGTTGGATAAATGTCACACCTGGGATATTAGTTCCTTGTGACCCGATTATTGATGTCAAAATATATCTCTGTTGATGTGACCTATATTTCATGGTTCAGTGATTTTGCCTTATATCTTGAATACTATTTGTTGGATAAATGTCACACCTGGGATATTACTTCTGGGATATCGGTTCCTTGTGACCCGATTATTGACGTCAAAATATATCTCTGTTGGTGTGACCTATATTTCATGGTTCAGTGATTTTGCCTTATATCTTGAATACTATTTGTTGGGTAAATGTCACACCTGGGATATTACTTCCATGTGACCCAATGAATGACCACTTACTATATCTAGGTCATTGTGACCTATATTTCATGCTTCAGTGATTTTGCCTTATATCTTGAATACTATTTGTTGGATAAATGTCACACCTGGGATATTACTTCCATGTGACCCAATAAATGACCACTTACTATATCTAGGTCATTGTGACCTATATTTCATGGTTCAGTGATTTTGCCTTATATCTTGAATACTATTTGTTGGATAAATGTCACACCTGGGATATTACTTCCATGTGACCCAATGAATGACCACTTACTATAGCTAGGTCATTGTGACCTATATTTCATGGTTCAGTGATTTTGCCTTATATCTTGAATACTTTATTTGTTGGATAAATGTCACACCTGGGATATTACTTCCATGTGACCCAATGAATGACCACTTACTATATCTAGGTCATTGTGACCTATATTTCATGGTTCAGTGATTTTGCCTTATATCTTGAATACTATTTGTTGGATAAATGTCACACCTGGGATATTAGTTCCTTGTGACCCGATTATTGACGTCAAAATATATCTCTGTTGGTGTGACCTATATTTCATGGTTCAGTGATTTTGCCTTATATCTTGAATACTATTTGTTGGATAAATGTCACACCTGGGATATTACTTCCATGTGACCCAATGAATGACCACTTACTATATCTAGGTCATTGTGACCTATATTTCATGCTTCAGTGATTTTGCCTTTTATTTTTATTACTATTTCATGGAGAAATGTCATACCTGGATTATTATATCTGTGTGACAAAATGATTTACATACAAATACATCTAGGTCAGTGTGACCTATATTATATGGCTTAATGATAAAAATGTTACAATATAAAATGTACCCAGCAGGAGAGCTACGCTGTCCTACGACAGCTCTTGTTTGTTTGGCTATAATACATTGTTTAACTAACATGGTTTATGCAATGGACCCCAACAATAGTGTTATAAAGAGGTTGTGGTGTACAAAACTTCAACAAAATTCTTTCTATTTTTGTCACATTAGTGACTTAGGTGTGTAAATTTCCGTCTGTCCATCAGTACGTTTTTGTACTTACATCCACCCTAGTGTCCACCCTAGCATCCACCCTAGCGACCACCCTGAATAAAGTCTTCAAACTGTGAAACTTTACAGTTAATTTCACTTCTTTGATTGCTTTGTCTCACTGAGCTAAACAAGGACAGTTCTGACTCTTCTGGGTTTGTTTTCACATTGTAGTAGGCAAGTGCATCATAAACTTTAACAAAGTTCTTTCTAATTTTATGCCCCCAGCATGAAGTGGAGGAGGGCATAGTTTTACCCTTTATCATATATGCGTCCATCCATCCATCACACTTTATAGTGTGATTATCTCCACGCTTTTTTAAGAAAGCAATGGGGATATGTTAATGTCTCCATCCGTCCATCTGTCTGCCCATTTGTCTGTCCGGGCAGACACCAGTGACATTTCAAGGTTAGCGTTTCTGTAGTTTTTCACATTATGAGGTTGATATCTGTTTATTCCGTCATTGTGAGGTTAAATTTGCTTTGTGGGGTTAAAGAATTGGTGTTTGGGGGGCAAAAAAAGATCAAAGAAAGATCAAAGGGATAAACTTATAATGTCCACCTCATAAGTATGTCAATTCATCAGTCCTTCTGTACATACACCAGATACATTGGGAGGCTAGCGTTTGGATTGGTTTATTCCGTCATTATGGGGTTAAAAATTGTATTTTGGAGTTCACAAATAGATAAAAATGGTAGTTGTGAGGTTAAAGAAGATCAATGAAAGATCAAAGGAATAACTTCATAATGTACCTCTTGTAAGAATGTCTGTCCGTCTGTCCATCACACTATCTCCTCCTAAACTACTGGGTGGAATTCTACCAAACTTGCTACATCACTTCCCCTCATGGTAAGGGTGTGCAAGAGCAACATAATTTTTCTGCATCTGTGCATCCATCATCCGTCCATTTGTATGTCACACTATTGCCTCCTAAATCACTGGGCAGAATTCAACCAAACTTACTACATCACTTCCCCTCGTGGTTGGGGTGTGTTAGAGCAACATTATTTTTCTGCATCTGTGCATCCATCATCCGTCCATTTGTATGTCACACTATTGCCTCCTAAATCACTGGGCAGAATTCAACCAAACTTACTACATCACTTCCCCTCATGGTTGGGGTGTGTGAGAGCAACATTATTTTTCTGTGTCTGTCCATCCATGTGTTCCGCATCCGTCCATCAGTCTGTCACACTATCTCCTCCTAAACTACCAAGTTGAATTTAACCAAACTTGCTACATCACCTCCCCTCATGGTAAGAGTGTGTGAGAGCAACATTTCTTCTGTGCATCTGTCATCTGTCCATCTGTCTGTCACGCTATCTCCTAAACCACTGGGTGGAATTCAACCAAACTTGCTACATCACTTCCCTTCATGGTAAGGGTGTGCAAGAGCAACATTATTTTTCTGTTTGTCTGTCATATGTCCATCTGTCCATCACGCTATCTCCTCCTAAACCTCTGGGCGGAATTCAACCAAACCTGGCTACATCACTTCCCTTCATGGTAACAATGTGGGAGAGCAACATTATTTTTCCGTTCGTTCTTTTGGCATTTGTCCATCTGTTGGTAACGCTATCTCCTCCTAATCCACTGGATGAAATTTAACCAAACTTGCTACATGACCTCCCCTCATGGTAAGGGTGTGGGAGAGCGTCCATCAGTCCGTCATGCTATTAGCAGCATAAGCAATGAGCTTGGGGATTTGCGATGGTGCACCATCGACTGCGCATTCCAGTTTCTATTATTATTGGTAAAGTTACATACCTTTGATTTACTTAGAAAATTTGTCTTTTACACAGGGCACAGTAGGGTTCATGTCTTCGCAACCTCCTAAGTTTTCAAGATAATGATTTGAAACTTGCAGCACAGTAAAAATATGGGCTGGGCATAGGCTTAAAGGTCACAAAACTCTGATCAAATTTTTATTGCTATAGTTACATACCCTTGATTTACTTAGAAATATGGCCTTATACACATGGCATAGTAGGGTTTGTGTCTCTGCAACTTCTCCCACAGTTTTCAAGATAATGAAACTTGCAGCAAAGAAAGAATATAGGCTGGGCATGTGCATAAAGGTCACAAAATTCTTATTAAATTTTTATTGCTAGAGTTACATACCCTGGATTTACTGAGAAATTTTGTCTTATACACATGGCATAATAGGGTTTCTGTCTCAGCAATGTCTACAGTTTTCAAGATCATGATTTGAAACTTGTAGCAAAGTAACAATATAGGCAGGGCATGTGCATAAAGGTCACAGAACTGATCAAATTTTGATTGTTAGAGTTACATACCCTAGATTTACTTAGAAATTTTGCCACGTTCACATTGCATAATGGAGAATCACTTTTCTGCTTTTTGTTCAGAATAAATCTACAAAGCCAAACTGGCAGTAGCAGGGGCATTCATGCCCATAAAGTTTGTTATCATATAGATAAATATAATATACCAATAGACAAGCTTTCTACCAGCAGATCAGTCAAGATCATGTGACTTTCACATAATAGCAATTTTACATGACAAACTAATGTTAAGATATTTAAAAAAAAAAAAAAAAAAAAAAGGACCTTCAAGGGATTAGTGCCAAATGTGGGTATTGCAGGAAGGAATTGATTACCTGCAGTGATTCATCTACCTGTTATGTTTTTGTATCACTGTAGTTGTTTAGGCAGAGTCTACATGGTTGGCACAGTATCCTATTTGATCAGATCTGGGTAAGAGTGAAAAATTAAGTCAGAAAATGGTGAACTCTGTGATTTTTGAGAATTATTTCACTGATTGGCCTTGAATGTGTACAAAAGGTTTGTATTAAAGCACATTTCCTCCCCAGTAGGAAAACCTAGAACTCTTTCTTGTTTCTGGAAGGCCTACAATGCCCTCAAGTAGGCATATCCTTTGAAATATTTTTTTTAAATATATTTTTAAATAGTTACCAACAGCAAGATAAGATGAGATTTTTTTTTTTTTCTTTTTTTTTTTTTTTTTTTTGTGAGCGCAGACCTGATTTTTTTTTTAAAAGCCGGAATAAAAATAAAATTGAGTTCAAACCATTTTATTTATATTTTTCCGTGGACTGCATTTTCCCAAAATGAAACGAAATAAAAAAGCTGGTTGATTTTTGGTAGAGATATACTATAATAATCATCGGTGCACAGATAGCATTGACACTGATCTTGGATCACAATAACACTTGATGTCTGTCTTGCACATCGATGAGGTATTTTTGAGTGCATTTAAATGAGTCAGATTGAACAATCAACATGGCTGCTTCAAAATTTCAGTCAAAAGTCTCCACTATTGGAGAGTTTCTGTCAACATTCATACAGAATTACACGGAGAATCTGCAACTCCTAAGCCTAAATTCAACTGTTGGTGTAATTATTAGAATTATATTGTTAAGGCAATTTAAATGAATAACCTGTATATTTTAAGAGTTAAATAAAAATATTGATCAGATATCATCTAATACTCACTTCAGTGGTTTCTCTGCATGAACCAGAAAAATAAAAAATAAATAAAAAAAATCTGGCCTAAAGGTTCAACAGGACCTGTTTTTCTTGGTGAGCTGTAGTTTGGTCTATAAAATGTTAGGTATGTCAACAATTTTAGAAGAAAATACTTTCACAACAACAAAAATTATTTTATTTTCTTTTTTTTAGATAAATATAATCAGGCTGATTATGATGGTGATGATGATGAGGAGGAGGATGAGTATGATGATGATGATTACTGACAAAGGTATTGGACTGATATCACATCATGTCATGTCTTGACAGACATCAGGGATAGATGAATACTCTGGAAATTCTAACTACCGGTGATAAACTTTAGCTGACCTGAGCACATCATGCTCAAGGTGAGCTGTTTTGATAGGCCAGCTGTCTGGTGTTGTTAAACTTTTAACATTCATCATTGCCTTCTAATCCACTGGGGCCTTTTTTTTTACCAAATTACAGGAATGATCCTTGGATTGTTCAGACAGAAAGTTGTTCAAAGATGTAGTGTCCAGCAGAAGTCTGGCTGTCATGACAGAAAAGCCTAAAAATCTTCTTGTCAAAATTCCTTGGACAGGTTTTAAAATAATTTAACAGCAAGATTTCTAGGGTAATTCTCTGCAAAAGCTATTGAAGCCATGAAATACACAAAAAACATCCCCAGGAGCGTGGGGTGCCAATTTTCTTTTTATTTAGATATAGGAACTCCATATAAGAAGCTTTTTTTTTTCAGCAGAAAAGTGCTGATACAGTCAAACTTCAATGGCTCGAACATCTTCGGGACTATGAAAACTTGTTCGAGACATGGGTAGTTCGTGCCACTGAGGGTTATATCATGGTGCCAGGTCAGAAAGCAAATGGTGATAATTTAGGGAAGTCTTTTTGATATTCTATACGATAATGGTATGTTGAGTGTACTCATTAGAATTGCCTCATTGCAGTGATTCTAAAGGCTACACACAACATACAATTTCATGATAAGATAAGAAAATTTGCCTGAATTTTTGTTTTCTTGTGCTCTTAGAAGAATTTCGTAGGGATTAAAAAACGAGTTTGAATCATCCAAGGTAAACGAGCCATCGGTGTTCGAGTCATGGAGGTTTTACTGTATTTTTCTTAATTCTCCATGAACCATAAGTTGTGGGTACTGCAAGGCACTTCTAATGAGTACCCACATGTTTTTATGGAGAAATAAGAAAAATATTTGGTATATACCTCCTCTTAGCTAGAGCTATTATATTAATTTGTTGAAAAGTATGGCCACAAGAGAGCAGGGTTGAATTTCTCTATATGACTTCATAATGAAAACTAACAAAAAAGGAATGCAGTTCTAATGAGTACCCACAGCATTTTTTTTCATGGAGAAATAAGAAAAAATATTGACTTTTTTTTAAAACAAAATGCCTTATCTCGAGCTGTGCTTCTCTTTATGTTGCATCTCATTATTAAGATTTTGTACTTTGGACGGGCTTTTTATTAACTGAAGAATAGTAGAAGTCCTGATCAGACTGTACATTCAGACAGACTGAGGCAGGCCGTCACTATTCCTAGTGCTTTTTGTTGTTAGTGAATGTGTCGTAGCTAAATTTAGTGTCAGGAATGTGCTAATTTTATTTTTTTGTAAATGAGCACTTTTACATTCCGTTTTGCTCTAGATTTTTGTTTAAAAAACCTTTACTCCATACCTTTCGTGTCATAATACCATATTTTAAAAGTCCAGTTTACTGTCTGTTGATGTGTCTAAAGCTGCAGGGTGAGTGGCAGACAATATAGTCCCTTAATTGGACTCCGGTCTGTCGTATCTGATCTGGGGCTACACTGTTTGCTGTTGCCTGTCTGTATCCATACTTCGGGTAATTACAGTATTGCAGAAACCTGTTATGTTTGCTACTTTCATAATACATGTACTTTGTATGTATGGGCCCTTCTGAGCGGAAAGGTATTTTCAAGCATATGTAGACAGACAAGGCCAAGGTCTGCCAGCACATTCTTTATATTGTGATCAGTGCCTTTGCTGTAAACTTAGGGTTTCAGTGGATACTGAAGAATGTATCAGTGGAGGAAAAATCACTGGAGGACACTTTGCTGGGCTCATTTGTTCAAAGCATCGTTAGCTTAACAAGATTGTTAGTATCGATAATTAAAATGTTAACTGTTCTAGTAAGTACATTATCTAATTCACAGGTATTTTTGCTGAAAAAATGTGAGTAGCTTTTGCAAATGCAAAAGCTACTCACATTTTTTCAGCAAAAATATTAGGGTATATGCAATATCAAATGATCGAAGTTTTAACGATACGTTACCTAATGACATCGTTAGTTTTGAACAACTGGGTCCTGATATACAGGATGATACGAATCTATGCCTTTTGCATATGGGCCACGTCAAGCAAAAAAGTGCCTTTGAACATGTGCAGACTGCACAGGTTCGTATCGTCCTGCACATGTGCAAAGTATCATTCAGGCCTTTGTTCTTCATTCTGCAGTAGCCAATGATTCTGATAGCTGACAGTGTTGACCCAGATCAGATTGCACAGACGGGCAGGCTGATCCAGGCCTTTGCTGTCCGCTTATGCCCGGAGACACTTTTTCACATAGCATGGCCCATATGCTCGAAGATGCATTGTCATTTGACATGGCCAATGTGCGATACATTATGGGAAATCTGGTGTTTGTGGCACAGATGGGGGCCACAAGGACCTGGATCTGGATCAGCTGGTGGATCTGGGTGTGATTAGGTGTGGCAAAGGTGTGGTGCATCTTATGTCACTTGGGCATCCACCTGATATTGGCTTACAGTTGGGCAAGGCCTGCAATCCTTGTAGCAGGTAAGTGTAGAGTGGGGGGGGGGAGGGGGAGGGGGGATGTTTTTATTTCTTCAGTTTCTTCACTTTCATTCTTGTTCTCTTTCTTCCCTGTCCCTCTCTTTCATCTCCTCTACTATCTCTTCTATCTCTTTTCTCCCTTTCTCTGGGAGATGACACAATCAATCTTTTCTCCCTTTCTCTGGGAGACGACACAATCAATCTTTTCTCCCTTTCTCTGGGAGACGACACAATCAATCAGCTGGTGGATCTGTGCAGTCTGATCATGTCTTATAAGTCAGGTTATGTAATCATTTGATTTGACCCTATGTTGATCTCAGTTATGTTGACCTCAAGTTATATTGGTATTATGGATTTCATGAGGATAACATGCCTATATAATTTTGACCCCCTTAAACCACACTTTTAGACAGTAAAACTGGGGTTTAGAGGGGTAAACATTATTATCGCACCTGCTTGTAGCAGAGTGCGATATAGGCGTCCAATTTTCCGTCCGTCCGTCCGTCCGTCCGTCCGTCCGTCCGTCCGTCCGTCCGTCCGTCCGTCCGTCCGTCCGTCCGTCCATCAGTCCGTCCGTCCGTCCGTCAGTCCGTCCATCCGTCCGTCTGTCAACATTTATGTCGACGTTCGACATTTATGTCAAAGTTAGTATTCTAATCAACTACAAGACTAAACAACCATCAAACCTTGCATGAAACGTCTCCCTGACTTCCTGACTTTACGACATAGGCGTCCGCTTTTCCGTATGTCTGTCCATTCGTCCGTCCATCTGTCAACATTTATGTCGAAGTTGGACATTTATGTCAAAGTTAGTATTTTAATCAACTACAAGACTAAACAACCATCAAACCTTGCATGAAACATCTCCCTGACCTCCCGACTTTGCGACATAGGTGCCCACTTTTCCATTCGTCTGTCTGTTCGTCCGTTCGTCTGTCCGTCTGTTAACAGCTCTGTTATGTCGAAGTTCGACATTTATGTCAAAGTTCGTATTCTAATCAATTACAAAACTAAACAACCATCAAACCTTGTATGAAACATCTCCCTGACCTCCCGACTTTGCAACATAGGTGCCCGCTTTTCCATTCGTCTGTCCGTTCATCCGTCCGTCTGTCTGTTAACAGTTCTGTTATGTCGAAGTTCGACATTTACGTCGAAGTTAGTATTCTAATCAACTACAATTCTACAACAACCATCATACCTTGCATGACACATCTCCCTGACCTCCTGACTTGGCAGGTATGTTGACCCAGTGACCTTGACCTATATTTTGCGCTATATTGACTTTGACACAATTTACGTTGACGTTCCAGATCTTCTCAACTATAAGGCGTACAACTACCAAACCTTGCAAAATGCTTCTCCTAGATGTACTGACTTGGCAGGTACCTTGACCCGGTGACCTTGACCTATATTTTGCGCTCCAGTGACTTTGACATATTTTGCGTCAACGTTCGATATCTCCTCGACTATAAGGCCTACAACCATCAAACCTTGCAAAGTGCTTCTTCTCAATGTACTGACTTAGCAGATACCTTGACCTGGTGACCTTGACCTATATTTTGGCTGCAGTGACTGACATAATTTACGTCAGTGTTCCAGATCTCCTGAAGTGTAAGACCTCTAGCCACCAAACCTTGCATAGTGCTTCTAGATGTACTGACTCGGCAGGTATCTTGACCGAGTGACCTTGACCTATATTTTGCGCTCCAGTGCCTTTTACACATTTTACGTCAACGTTCAATATCTCCTCAACTGTAAGGCCTACAACCATCAAACCTTGCATAGTGCTTCTCCTCAATGTACGGACTCCGCAGGTACCTTCACTGGGTGACCTTGACCTATATTTCGCGCTCCATTGACTTTTACATCTTTTAAGTCACCCTTTCATATGTCCTCAACTGTAAGGCCTTCAACCACCAAACCTTATATAGCACTTCTTCTCGATGTACTGACTCAGCAGGTACCTTGACCTGGTGACCTTGACCTATATTGTGCACTCCAGTGACTTTGACACATTTTATGTTGATGTTCGGTATCTCCTCAAATATAAGGCCTACAACCACTAAACCTTGCATAGTGCTTCACCTCATTGCACTGGCTTGGCAGGTACCTTGACCCGGTGACCTTGACCTATATTTGACACATTTTACGTTGATGTTTGATAACTCCTCAACTATAAGGCCTACAACCACCATACCTTGCATTGTGCTTCTCCTTGATGTACTGAATTAGCAGGTACCTTGACCCGTGACCTTGACCTATATTTCATGCTCCAGTGACTTTTACACATTTTACGTCAACGTTCCATTATCATTGGACTGTATGATACGAAAAGTCAGTGCTGAAGATATAGCCATTAGAGGGAATGGGACTGGCCTGGAATATATGTGCCCCACTAGGCACTTTGTCTACATTTTTTTCAACCCAGTTTTCCAAGTAAGCACTGCTAAGAATGAAATAAACTTATCTAATAACCAGGCTCTGATTGTGGCTCCTGTGACTTTTGCCCCAGCAGGTGCGATGACGCCTTCCGCGGAATTCTTGTTTTTCTTTATTCTGCTCAAAACATAGATTGTGGGTACTCGTTAGAACTGCCTCAACAAGGCAGTTCTAACGAGTACCCACAATCTATGTTTTGAGCAGAAATATGAAAAATATTTGAATTTTTTATCTGAAAATGCTCATTTTTTGGTTGTAAAAGTATATTTGAATAGGCATGTTTTCGTAATGTGATAAACAGTAAAGTACCTGTTCACACATGGCCCAAAGACTCCCCTTTTCTCATAGTGAAGCCCACATTTGGATGTTCCATATTGCATTTAATGAGAATTGATACACTTTTGGCACGGTAACACTGGCAAATTATTTTTGTTCCTTTTGGGAGTGTATTCTTTCAGTTTTGAGTAGACTTCTTTTCAGAAGAGGTTGATGTATGGGAAAGCAAACAGGAAGACACAAAAATTGTGTCTCCCTTGTAAAAAATGCAGAAAGTCTTCCAAGTGTATTCAGCCTCCTCATTGACATTTTTGTTTTATTTCATACATATCAAGTGAAAATTTATTTATCAAGTGAAAACCTGTTACACTTTGCAAATGAATGATTAGAGCTAGGATCTGGAAATTTTATATATAGCATTAGCATGAAAAATAAGCAGACCCATATTTTTAGCTCACCTGAGCCGAAGGTTCAGGATGAGCTATTGTGATCACTCCCCGTCCATCGTCTGTCATCCGTCTGTCCATCCATTTACACCTTTGAACGACCTCCTCTGAAACCCTTGGGCCTAATTTCTTCAAACTTCATGTGGAGCCTCCTGTTAAACGGGGATTGAAAATTTGTAAAAATGTCACAGTCAGTAAATCAAGATGGCTGCCATGCCCATATATATAGCTCCCATAGACTTTATAATGGGAAAAACTTAAAAAATCTTCTTGCATCCCATTGCATTTCTGGGCAATTTGCCCTTGTCAGCAAGATATTTCAAAAAGTATTAAGCTAGGGTATTGGAATTTTAAATGCTAATTGGGGATGATGTGTAGGTCACCTGATTAGATTCTGAGGTAATTCTGTGGAATATTGACAGAATTCTTGCCCTTTGTAGTTCTGGGCATTTTGACCTTGTCAGCAGGATATCTCCAACACTATTAATGCTAGAGAATTGAAATTTAATTTGCTGACTGGGGATGATATGTAGATTTACTGTTAAGATTTTAAGGGAATTCCATGAAAAATGAAAAATTGATGTAGTTATGGCCCTTTGCTGTTCTGGGCATTTTGACCTTATTGGCAAGATATCTCAAAAAGTATTTAAGTTAGGGTCTTGAATTTATATGCTGACTGGGTTTGATTTGTAGATTACCTGACTAGATTTTGAGGGAAATTCCATGAAAAATTGACAGAATTCATCACGAAAACATGCCTATATAATTTTGACCCCCTTAAACCCCACTTTTATATAGTAAAACTGGGGTTTACAGGGGTATACATTATTTTTCTTATTTCTGCTCAAAACATAGATTGTGGGTACTTGTTAGAACCGCCTTGGTAAGGCGGTTCTAACGAGTACCCACAATCTATGTTTTGAGCAGAAATATGAAAAATATCAGAATTTTTTATCTGAAAATTTTTTATTTTTTGGTGGGAAAATTTTCAGTATATTTAAATAGGCCTGTTTTCGTAATGTATTGCCATTTGTAGTTTGGGCATTTTGATCTTGTCAGCAGGATATCTTTAAGAGTATTTAATCCTTGTCATGCTGAATAAATTAAGATGCCACGCCCACTTCTAATTTCCAGCCAATCAGATTACTTGATCCAGGTTTTTGATAGAAATTCACATATTTAATGACAAACAGTGCAGATCCAGATCAGTTGGCTTCTTCAGAAGCCAATTGATCTGGAACTACACTGTTTGCTAAGACAGGGCATGTCATGCTCAGCAAGAGAAGGGTTAAGCTAGTGTCTTGAATTTTTTTAATATGCTGATTGGAGATAATGTATTGATTACCTGATTAGAGTTTTAGGGAATTCCTTGAAAACGACATAGCAATGGCCCTTTGCCATTCAGGGCATTATGACCATAGCAAGATATCACAAAAAAAAGTGTTCCTGCTAGGATCTTGAATTTTAATATGCTGATTAGAGATGATGTGTAGATTACCTGATTAAATTTTGAGGTAAATCCACTTAAAATTGACAGAATTATGGCTCTTTGAAGTCCTGGGAATTTTGACCTTGTCAGCAAGATACCTCAAAAGGTGTCAAAGCTAGGGTCTTGAAATTTAGTATGTGGTCTGGGGATGATGAGTAAATAACTTAAAGTCTGGCTATAAATTTTAGATGGAGTTGGACTTAAAACGAAATAGAACAGAACATAAAGTTTATTATTAACAACCTTGAGATCAAAATGTCTAGAGAACCATTATAGCCTGACTGAATTTATGCCCCTTTTGGACTTAGGCATTAGTGTTATAAACAACCTTGTGAACAATTGTTTAGGTATGGGGGCTTTATATATTTTATCATTACAAAAACATGCCTATTTAAATATATTGAAAATTTCACCACCAAATACTGAAAGTTTTCAGATAGAAATTCTGATATTTTTTATATTTCCGCTCAAAACATAGATTGTGGGTACTCGTTAGAACTGCCTCGCCGAGGCGGTTCTAACAAGTACCCACAATCTATGTTTTGAGCAGAAATAAGAAAAATAATGTATACCCCTGTAAACCCCAGTTTCACTATATAAAAGTGGGGTTTCGGGGGGTAAAAATTATATAGGTATGTTTTTGTGATGGATGATATGAAGGAAGTTTGCAAAGGGTATGGATTGTCATTAGACCAACTTAGTACTGTAATAAGATGCTGTGCAAATTCATACTAGGAAGTGCCCTTTGCCCCACGAAGCGTTATACGTTTGGCTGAGTTGGTATCCCATCTGGTGCACTATGGCCTGACTCACAGTGCCCACAAAGTGCCCAGATAGTAGTATACAAGTCAGCACTGTATTGCTATTTGGGAATATTTCTGACTCCATGTGTAGCTTCTGATGTCAGCTGAATATTAGGTGTTATGTTATGAAAAGAAATGAGCATAAGGATAAGGAGTTGGAATTTCAACACAATATGATAAGATTTGCTTAAGTAGAGGATGCTTGTCACACTTTTAGGGGCACGCATATGATTGGGGGCATAGTATTTTACAAACACACATATCTAGTTGGAAGTGAAATCTATATTTTTGAATAGGCATGTTTTCCTAATGTCATCACGAAAACATACCTATATAATTTAGACCCCCTTAAACCCCACTTTTATACAGTAAAACTGGGGTTTACAGGGGTATACATTATTTTTCTTATTTGTGCTCAAAAGCATAGATTGTGGGTACTCATTAGAACTGCCTCATCTATGTTTTGAGCAGAAATACAAAAAATATCAGAATTTTTATCAGAAAATGTTCATTTTTTGGTGGTAAAATTTTCAGTATATTTGAATAGGCGTGTTTTCTTAATGGAACAGAACCTTTATTGCCCGTTTCCAGAATCAATAGATACTGTAGAATATATTAGATATATTATCAGACTCCATGTATGCACAGCCAGATCTGATCCTGTGCTGTTTATAGCACATGATGCAAGGGCCCTTTTCTCACACTGTGCTTTATATGAAAAACAGCAGATTTCAAATTTTGATGTAAATTACTGTATTTACTCTAAGTATTGGGACACCTTACCTCCTCACCATACTTGTCCTAAAATTTGAACAAGTCCATTTTGCTATCTATTGATGTATGTAAAAACTGCTGAATGGGGGCAAACTGTGTAGACTCTGATCAGACAACATGTTCTGTGGAGACTGATCTGGGTCTGCATTGTTTGCTCAGGCCTGTATGTCCAAATACTTAGGGTTATTATGGTACAGTTTGCAAAGTGGTTTTATTTTTTCTCAGGTATGATTTAATTTTGTCTTAAGGGTACTGGATAAACATGTAGATTTTCTGCCATTTTTATACCCTGCCACACAATAGTTGGGGGTATTATGGTTTCACAGTTGGATGTCCGTGTGTCTGTTAGCCCATCCATCTGTCAGTCATCCGTCTGTCTGTATTTCGTTTCCGGATTATAACTTGAGTAAACATCAATGGATTTTCACCCAACTTGGAATGTGCATTGATATTGTGGAGATCTGGTTTGGGATTGCTAATGGGCAAATTTTGTCAAATTTTGACGGAGTTATGCCTGAGTCATGCCCATATTTTCTTTTTTTTGGACAATCACTTGTGTAAATTTCAAGTAATTTTAACCAAAACTGGTACATGCATTGATATTAAGGTGATCTAGTTTGGGATTGCTATTGGGCAATTTTCATCAATTTTGACAGCCCGGGATAATGGCAGGGTATTTTCGTTTTACGTTTTTATTTACAAGATATATAACTTTTATGACCTCTTGTTTGCTTTCCTGCACACCAAAACCCTTGCGAATTGGGGTCTACTTTAAAAGGAAAGGACAGGGAGCAGATTCTTTCCTTTTAGAGTAGACCCTTTTTCAGAAGGGGGCAAAAGCAGTTTTGACAAGAAATGTCTCCCTTGAAAACATGTCAGTTCCCCTTAAGATACACATAGTCACTTACCTGTACATTAATATGTAAGCAAACTGTGATTGAACATTTTAAATTATTAATAGTGACGTGATAAAATTTTAGGCTCCTGTCCTTTCGACATGTTTTGGAAAGTGGTTTTTGCCTGGCACGTTACACAGAATAAGTAAATTTGCAAACTTTAAGCATAATTTAATGCAAAACCATTTGTCATAACTACCTACGCTGCAAAACATTTTATTCTAGTCATTGGTCCCACATGTTCAAAATACCTGAAATTTTCACAATATTGTTATTGAAGATCAATAATTTAACATCAGTGAAGAAAAGCAAAAAATATTTTTTAGTACAAAAATTCCAAAAATACAGTTGACCTTAGAAATTGCATAGGTCAGACCCAGTTTTGGCCATAAAATCAGTTTTGTGGTAAATATTTGAAAACAAAACACAGGAACAGAAACGGCATTTCTGATAAGATATTGTCAATCACATATCAATTTTTCCATTTAGAATAAAAAACTGAATTTAAAACAAAAAAGAAATCATTCCGAAGGACGTCGAAAGCACAGTAGTGTCTTACTCTGTTACTGGGACAGTAAGTTATATTTTGTTATTAAATGAAATCTTGTTTATTTGAGCTGTGTTATAGTTAAACAGTTGTTTCTTGTCACTTACCACTGCCTAGTTGGCAGAGCCTTCAATAACAGGGACTCATAACACGTACTGTGTTGTCATCTTCTGATCATGACCTATATGTCATGGTCCAATGAATTTTTCGTTTTTTCCACATGAATCATAGTGTTAAACTCTATTTTAAGATTGACAGGTCCAAGCAGTTTGACACCTGTTTATAAAGTGCTTAGTGATACAACAGTGAAAGTAGAACTGATTGGCTGAATAGATCAGGGATGTGAATCAAATTTTGTTATTGTTTTCAGATTTGATTCATAGGTATGTCATACCAATACTAGCACCCCTGACTCTTTCTTTCTGCACTTACTCTCCACTGATATCAATGCCCTTTGTCTAATGATGTTTTAGAGCCAAAAGTTCATTCAGATAGAAATTAGGGAGCTGGTCATACCTTGAAATCTCTTAGTGATAACTAGAAGGCTGTGCTGTCTCCAGTGTGCTAAGTGTTTTTGGCACATTACAACAAAGACCCAACAATTATACTAAGAGAATTGTTACTGGTGACAAACATGATTTCACCACTATGACCCAGAAATCAAAGGACACAGTAAACAGAAGACTGGCTACAGTTCACCTTGTCTCAAAACGTTTAAGACCTAGCCTTCAGCCGGCAGTCATGGCAACAGTCTTTTGAGTGCATCTTGCTTATTGATTTCCAGCCACACAGCAAACACTTGCTGGGGAGTACCACTCTAATGTTTTGGACTGTTTATGGACTGTTGCCATTACTGTTTGCTGCTCCAATATGACAATACCAGAGTGCATACCTTGACCTGCAGTTGACACATTGACTTGTTCTTCAGTCCTTTAAGCATGGCGATTACCTCGCTTGGGGAAGACAGAGCTAATCTTAGTGTTTTTCATATGTTTGTTCAATTTGCGCTTGTTTGGTTTTGTCTGTTTCCTCTTCCTCTCGGTGTTTGGGAAGGACTGCGGCTTGTGATTGTGGCACTCCCTAGACTTTTCTCTTACCTTTTTTATACTAGGTTTAAAACTGCCTCACCAGCCCTTCTCACCAGATCTGGCTCTAGTCCAAAATTTCAAAAAAGTAATGTGTAGCTGAAAGTTTTGGTCTGATGATGCCCTTCAACAGCAGTCAGCATCAGGAAAACATACCTATATAATTTTGACCCCCTTAAACCCCACTTTTATATAGTAAAACTGGGGTTTACAGGGGCATACATTATTTTTCTTATTTCTGCTCAAAAACATAGATTGTGGGTACTTGTTAGAACCGCCTCGGCGAGGCAGTTCTAACGAGTACCCACAATCTATGTTTTGAGCAGAAATATGAAAAATATTAATTTTTTATCTGAAAATTTGCCAGTTTTTGGTCGTAAAATTTTCAATATATTTGAATAGGCGTGTTTTCATAATGAGTTGTGGTTGTATGAACAACCCCCCTGTTTCTATCAGAATGGACTTTTGGTCCGTAAACATCATTTGACAATGCTAATGTCCCAGTCCAGGTTTTTACAGATAACCCTCTTTACATGGCACAGTGACAAGAACAGCATGGCTATAAATAACCATTACCTGGGCTGCGTTCAGGTGCAAGTTGCTCATGAGCGTTTTATCCTGGATCCCAGTTCCTGTTGGTGCTCATCATTTTGTACAGGGATCCAGGGCAAAACATTTGCTGTCAATTTTCAGTTCTGAACGCAGCCCTGGATTTTGTACAAACAGGCCGTTTGATTTCATTGGTCAATAATAATCACGTGGAAAACAACCTTAAGAAAATTTTGGTGTATGTATACTTAGACTTCCAAAAACACAATGAGGAAGTGTGTTGTATTCCTGCTGGGCATTGTGCAGCACTGTCATTGATTAGGATGTGAAAAATGCATTTTTTTTTTTTTTTTGTAAAAAAGACGGGTTTTGGAAAAAAGAAAATCAAAGTTTTACTGTTGTCAAAATTAACAAAGCGCAATTTCTTAGACAACACCAGAAAAAGGGTTATTTCTTGTAACATACTGTTTAGGTTTGTTTCATTAGTCCTTAGTTTGTGCATTGATACCCAGTTGAGAGTCAAATGCCCTTACATTCTGGGTGTAAGGGTTTATCACAGAATGTCTGTAAAGGCAGCTGAAATTTTAGGATTACTGTATTTACCCTAAATATTGGGACACTTTAACTCATACTATATTTGCCTTAACCCTTAAACTGCCAATTACAACAATTGTCGTCTGCTTTGTCATCTGCTTGTGATTTTAAAAGTCATTTCTGTAAACAGTGTGGACCCAGATCAGAGTGCTCCTTTAGGAGCAGTCTGATCTGGGTCCAAACTGTTTGCCTGTATGCAAAAATAGGTTTGAAAAGTTTGCAAGAATATTCAGCAGACATCATAAACATATGACATTTTCAGATATAGGTTTTCTTGGCTTTTTAAGGGTTAAGATTTGAAGATCCATTTTACTGCCTGTTGATATGTCTAAAAAACTAATGGATGAGTGGTGAGCACTGTATACCCTGATCAGAAACTGCAATCTGCAGCATCTGATCTGGGTCTACACTTTGCTCAGTCCAGTCTGTCCTAATAATTAAGGTTATTACAATATCATTTTGTAATGTACTACAATGACCAAATTTCTGTTTATTGTTAAAGTTTTATTTCATACATATTAAATATATAAATGGATAATTTTATTTTCCAGACAGAAGTTTTTGAGTTTATTCTTTCTTTAAGTCGGCATTTTATCTTTTTAAAACTGAATTTTTGTGATAGTCTTTTAAGTACAGGATTTATGAAATATATGCCCCAGATGAAAGTTTTTCAGGAGAATGACCGCGGACTTCTCAAGAAGATTTATTCTTCCTATTATGTCTGAGTTAAGGGGTAATCTGATGCTACTCTTAACCAATTCTAGTTTGCCTGAAAGTATTAGTTTCCGCAAGGGTTTGTGTATAATTTAAGGACCAAGGATCAGGTCCTCAAAGGACCAGTAGGGTATAATCTGAGGACCTGAGGGACTAATTAGTATTCATCATAGAGAATTGTTATGATTGTTGAGTAATGTATTTAAGAATAATTATGCTCAATGCCACAATGCATCAAATTGCTTCTGGTGTGAATAAAGTTTCCCGGTATGTTGGTGACCCTCAAATACAATACAATAAGTGAACACATCACGAAAACATGCCTATATAATTTTGACCCCCACAAACCCCACTTTTATATAGTAAAACTGGGGTTTACAGGGGTATACATTATTTTCTTATTTCTGCTCAAAAACATAGATTGTGGATACTCGTTAGAACCGCCTCGCCGAGGCGATTCTAACGAGTACCCACAATCTATGTTTTGAGCAGAAGTATGAAAAATATCAGGATTTTTTATCTGAAAATTTTCATTTTTTGGTGGTAGAATTTTCAGTATATTTGAATAGGCATGTTTTCGTAATGGAGTACCTCTTTTCAGACTTCATGGTTGCATATGTCTTAAAGCTAATTTCTATTTGGAGGAGCTCATATGTTGTTTTTCAGAAAGAAATAAGAAAAAATGTCAAAGGTCTTATGAGGATTAGCAGAAAAAAAATAGCTCATCTAAACAGTCCATTCCTAATATCTGGCGTATTTGTGTCATGTCCTTTTATCTTTATCACAATTTAGGAATCCGAAAAAGATGCAATTAAATAGAATATATTAATATTTGGACTTGAGTTAGCACTTCGTGTATGAGAGAGAGAGAGAGAGAGAGAGAGAGAGAGAGAGAGAGAGAGAGAGAGATTATTACTTTTAAAGCTGCCTGACTCAAACCTTCAGTATTCTATAGACAATTCAGCAGGTGACAAAAGAATATTTCTCTTTTTTCAGGAAATAGGCTCTGTCATTTCATGCAAATTGGTCATGTACATCTGGTACAAAAAATAATATGATCACTAATACCAACAGGGACTGACCCTGGTTGAAACACACCTTGTCATCATGACTGCCTAAAATATCTAAAATTGAAGCAGAATGCTCAGTCACCCTGGTTGATTCTTCAATAATTTACTTCAAATTAAAAATCCTCAAAACTTCCTGATGGTATCTAAATAGCAGATACTTTGTTTACTGCAAATATTATACAGAAAGGAAGGCAATGATCAGGAATCGATACAATTACCTAACACCTTGCGTCCAAGACACCAAAAGAGAAGGACGCACTTAAAGTATCGGCACCACTATCAAAACACTACAAGCAGAAAGCCAAAAGGCAATTTCTTTCTGAAAAAAAATGGCCAAACAGCTATCCAAAATAAACTTTTCACACTTTCACCAGGACATATATGCGAAGACATACAATGACAGAAATAGTAAACCACAGCGGAAACACGTCCTTGGAACAGTCAGTAAAAACCTTATTGGGTGGAGAGGGGGTGGGGTGGGGTAGGGGAGCTAATATCGATTTTACGTGACCTGTGTCACCCTTAGTTCTGCCGTGGTATACACAAGGTATTATTTTAGTCCACATGAAAAGTTTCTAACTCACCAGTGTAACATCTCCGAGAACATAAAACGCAAACGAATATAGAGATGAAACAACGTTGAGGACTCGACAGCAAGAAATAACTGAAATGCTGAAGCAAAAGAAAATCAACAGTTGGACTCCGGTGGGCCCGACCAGAGCCAGATCAGTCTCCAAAAAATATACCACTCTGAGTCTGTTCTGAGTGAAGATTGTTATAAATGCAGAAAGTGTCATCACAAAAACATGCCTATGTAAATTTGACCCCCTTAAACCCCATTTTTATATAGTAAAACTGGGGTTTACAGGGGTATACATTATTTTTCTTATTTCTGTTCAAAACCATAGATTGTGGGTACTCGTTAGAACCGCCTCGCCGAGGCGGTTCTAACGAGTACCCACAATCTATGTTTTGAGCAGAAATATGAAGAATATCAGAGCTTTTTATCGGAAAATTTTCAGTTTTTGGAGGTGGCATTTTCTATATATTTGAATAGGCGTGTTTTCGTAATGTTTAACGATTTTCCCATTGGACCGTTCAAGGCTGAATGCTGCAGAAAACATAAGCTTGAATTCCGAAATCCAAACAGCATTTATACCACTAAGCTCAAATCTCTTAGTGATTATGGGGGTGTTGTTTAAAGTGTTTGGAGTTTTTTTTTTCACCCAGAAAGAAGACAATTTCCTTATGTCTCCATAAAAACGTTGTGGGTACTCATTAGAAGTGCCTCGGTTAGGCACTTCTAATAAGTACCCACAACATGTTTCTGTGGAGAAATAATAATAATAAAAAAATAGGATACCCCTCTTATCTGGAGTTAAGATTGTTCTAAACAATTCTAGATGGCTGCAACTGTCAAGTCGAGTATAAAAAGCCCAGAATATGAAGGACACCATGAAATGTAAAGGACTGACGAGACGTATATTTTATGACAATGTATTGTGGTTACCTAATTTTGTGTTGGGTCATTTGGAGTGGACTACTGTGGTGCAGTGCATCTGCCGACAAACTTTGACAAACAAAGCTGGTGTTAGTGCCGTGTGGCGGCGGTAGAACGTCTCCCCCTACATCACCATAGTGCAGATTACATTTCATTTCCTTTGGGATCATTTGGCCCATTGGGGTATATTTGAAAATGGAGTTCTGCTCATGTATACGTTAGAGGGCGTAAGCAGTGTTGCAAACTTCATTACTGCGGGCCTCCGTAGCCTAGTGGCTAGGAGAGTTGACTCTTAATCCATTAGGTTTCTCACCGCTGTGGTTGCAGTCTCGCACGGGTCACGTGTGAGAAAGCCAAGTTCTGCTTACGGATGGTCAGGTATTTTCCCCGGGTTCTCTGGCTTCCGTCCACCTTTGATGAACGATCAGCTCGATATAAGTGAAATATTCTTGAAAGGGCCATAAAACCCAAATAAAAAAACAACAAAACTTCATTATTGCTTATGAAGTGTCTCAATAACACGAGACTCCCATTTTCTATTCCGTAGTGTATTCTTTGTTTCCAAAGGCAATCGTTTTGACGTTCGTTCAGTGATTTTGAGTTTTCTCAGTCTTATGGAAGCTGATTTATGAGTAATTTTTTAACCTAAAAAATCTGAACAGCTGGCTAGTTTTCTAGGCAGGTGACCTGGAGCTGTGGTTGCCTATAGTGATGTCTAAGTGGACCAATGTCTACAGAAGACAATGAAGATACTAGTTACTGACTGAAGGTAAATAAAGTGGCAAATCAGTAAAAGTAGATCACAGAACCTACCATAATAACCCTTAATATTGAGGCAGACGGGTCTTTGCAAACAGTGTAGACCCTGATCAGACGCTACAGAATGCGGCGTCTGATCGTGATCAACACTTTGCCATATACAGCGATATTTTAGACATATCAACAGGTCGTATAATGAATTATAGTAGATAGTGAGCAAAGCTCACATACCCACGGCCATAGCTATCGGAGGTATGTTGAACCAGTTTAGTAGATGCAAATTTCCCTTAGTGTTGTATGGGAGAGATTGGCAAAACAAAAACAGCTCTTAGTGTTCTAGTACATAACATATTTTACCATTGTCAGGATCCCAGCGGGCACACAACGTTAAAATGACGTCGTATCAACGTCGATGCGACGTGATCACGTCGCATCGACGTTGATACGACGTCATTTTGATGTGTGCCTGCTGGGGATGTATAAAAAAATTGAAGTCCCTGGCTCTAATAACAGGTGAGAAATTTGTGATGGATTTTTATCAGAAAGAGTGAAAAATGGTCAAATAAAGTGAATGATAAGCAGGAGTGCTCATTCTCTCTTACACAATACAACAAGTCAAATTTAATGTTTGTACAAACTTTCCAAATCCTAGGTCTAATAGTTCCTGAGAAATATTTGACATAAATTTCTCTACGTCTTACATTTGAGTGACAGATGTAAAAAGGAAAAACTCGAAAAAGAAAGCAAAATAAATTACAGTATCTTGCTTTTCTTTTAAACAACAGACCTCAATCGTCAGTATGTGTATGTAAAATTTGAACTCGAGCTCTCATAGGACCTGTTTGTACCAAATTTCAAAATCTTAGGTGCTCGGGGGTTGGGGGGGGGGTGGTAGGGGGTAACTTCCTATATATGGCCAAGTAGCATATAAAACAGATCTGTCTAATAAGCTCTTGATAAGCCATAGTACGGATGTGCGTGCCGAATAGCCCCCTTTTTCAGCGCTGCCAGCTATATGATTGGCCCCCTTTTTTCAACAAAAAGTATACGAATGGCCCGATTTTTCTTGATTCCTATGTGAAAGGCCCCATTTTTCTGACATCCTGGTATATGCACATATTTTTCGCTCAGAGATTTTTCGAGGCTGCTTATCCTCTTGGTATTACATGAATTGACTGTGATATTTGTGTAATAACCAGCAATAATGGGTACAAAAAATCAAAGGGCAGTATATGAATAGGTCAACATTTTGGATGATCAAGTATATGAATGGATCCGTTTTTTCGAAGGCCAGGTATATGAATGGGGTAGGTTTTGAAATACTGGCTCGCACACCCGTACCAAAATTACCCTTAAGTTACCCCACGAGCTTAGGTGCAGTAGTTCCCGAGAAATCTTTGACACAAATTTTCCTATGTATCACACTGGAGTGAGAGATGGGGAAAAAAGCAAAATAAATTTTAGAATCGAGGTTTTCTTTGCACGATATACTTTAACCCTCTGTAGGTGTATACAAAATTTGAAAACTACTCATAGTAGTCGAGAAATCTGACGAAAACAAATATTGGGGAAAAAGAAAAAAAAAGGACAAATAAAGAGATTGATAAGCATGAGGATGCTGATTCTCTCTTATACAATACAAAAGGTCATGCCCAATGTTTATACAAAATCTCAAAATTCTTTGTCTCTTTAATCCCATTTCGCTGTTTTATTACAGATTTTCTTTTCCACTAAGGGACGTAACTGGTTGAATCGTATAAACTGTACTAGACTATACCTTTGTAAAGAAAAAAAATAGGGAACTTTCAAGATAAAATCCTGAGACAGACTAGGGTTTCCTCATGTTCCTACAGTTAGATAGCTAGACGGACGGACC
The DNA here is from genome assembly GCA_964016985.1 of Anodontia alba. Lineage (NCBI taxonomy): Eukaryota > Metazoa > Mollusca > Bivalvia > Lucinida > Lucinidae > Anodontia > Anodontia alba. Next base: position 7,468,498 of record OZ024823.1, on the reverse strand, counting down.
AACAATTTATGATACGTTTACCTTTGCTTAAACATGTTTAAGCATTATCTCTCTTACACCATACGATTGATAGCTTTCATATTCTTGTTTTTCTTAACACTTACCATACTATGGGCAGATTCAGCAGACGACAAATTGATGATATGTTTCCTATTTTTCATAGAAAACAGGTTTTGACGTTTCACGCAAATTGTCTCCTAAGGAGACAATTTGCATGAAATGTTAAAACCTGTGTTCTGAGAAAAATAAGAATATCAGAATCCAGTATGAGTGTCCATGCAGTATAGGGAAATTTCACCCGACGGGTAGGAATTTCATACTGAAATCTCATCCGACGGGAAGGAATTTCAACCAGGAACGAGGCTTGCCGAGAAAAGATAGATTCTTTTTCTCCCAGCTTTAACCCTTAAAGCGCCAAGAAAAACTGCATCTGAAAATGTCGTCTGTTTATGTCGTCTGCTGAATATTCTTGCAAACTTCTAAAAGCTATTTTTTGCATACTGGCAAACAGTGTGGACCCAGATCAGACTGATCCTAAAGGAGCAGTCTGATCTGGGTCCACACTGTTCGCAGAAATGACTTTTAAAATCACAAGCAGAAGACAAAGCAGACGACAATTGTTGTGATAGGCGTTTTAAGGGTTAAGTGGGTTATTCCTAGGACCAGCGTGGTCATGTGAGACAGATGTTTCTCACGTGGACAATCTCATATAGAAAATATTTCAATATGCCGTCTGCTGAATGTTTTACCAGGAGTGCTAAGCGTTAATGATTTGTTTGTGTTGAGATTTTACGGCCCAGTCAACCCAATGGGGTCATGTCGAGCGCGGTCAGTTTACCTAACCACACGTTTACTGGGCAGGCTTAGTCCTCTAAACGGTTAACCAGTATTGTGCACATTCTTTCGCCAGAATCTGACAACTGCCCTTCTTGAATCAGCGGAAGGGAGAGAATGACCGAAGAAAATAGTTCATGATCAATCTCTACGAAAGAATGTTGCCGGGGGTCGAACCCGCGACCTCCTGGTCTCGTCGGACGCGCAACTGAGCCACCGAGGCCGGCTAAGCGTTAATGAATCAAAAAGTCTATAGATACGTACAAGGCACAGATCAACCTACATTTTCAGTCATTTGCGGTCGATTTTTTATTTTGTCTTTATCTTTTTACTGTTTTTTTTTTATTATTAAAATTTCGTTTTCTATTGGTGGACTCAGCTATATACAGTATTTACCCAAAATATTCAGACAACTTATCGTCTCCTTACCATATTTGTCCTAAAATTTGAAAAAAAAATCCATTTTACTACCCGCTGATGTAGCCAAAGACTGCTGGATGTGTGGAAAACAGTTTGTACCCTGGTTGGACGCTGCATTCAGATCTGGGTCTACACTATCTGTCCGAATCATTAGCGTACATACGAACCACAACGTCAGACAACGTACCTTCGGACATGTGCACCCAATAAATGTTCATCATGAAAACGACCCTATATAATTTTGACCCCCTTAAACCCCTTTTTTATATAGTAAAACTGGGTTTACTGGGGTATACATTATTTTTCTTATTTTGTTAAAAACATAGATTGTGGGTACCCGTTAGAACCGCCTCGCCGAGGCGGTTCTAACGGGTACCTACAATCTACGTTTTGAGTAGAAATATGAAGAATGTCAATTTTTTATCTGAAAATTTTCCTTGTGTGGTTGTAAAATTTTCAATATACAGTCGACTTTCGTTATCTCGAATTCCAAGGGGCTCACTGAAACACTTCGAGATATCCGTACCTCGACATATCAGAATTGAGAGAGTGAGGAAAACAATAAATTGAACAACCACATTTAACAAATGAATATGTAATTTGACTCCTGAAGTTAGAAATATATATATATATATAATAATGTGAAAAAAGAGGAGAAATTGCTCCTTATGAGCAATTTCTCCTCTTTTTCACATGATTTTGTTACTTGTTGTCATAGTTTCATGTTAAAACAGGGACCAGATTTTCACTTCGAGATAAGCGGTAATTCGAAATAAGCGAGTTCGAGATAACGAGGTTCGACTGTATTTGAATAGTCGTGTTTTCGTAATGCAACCTGCACACGCGAAGTCTAACCAGAGTTTGACCAGCGCGTTTGCCGCTGTCATGTCATCTGCAGTAAATCCTGGCCACCATATGAGCGCATTGTGAGAAATCGTTTCTTCGGACATATGCGCCCAGCTAGGATTCAGATCAGCCTGCGTATTCGTGCAGTCTGACCAGAATCTTCACTGGGCGCATTTTAGATAGCCACGTGTGCAAAGTTTCTTCATGCGGACAACGAAGAGTCTGATCAGACCGCGGATGTGCAGACTGATTTGAGTCTTCGTTGGGCGCACATGTCAGAAGGTACGTTTCCTCATATTTAGACACCCAAGTCTCAGATCAGCTTGCCATGCACTGAGTCTGATTTGTTCTCCGCTTACAGGGTAGATGGGTAGTGTTAAAATGATGGCAGACAAATGCCCCGATCAGACTACGTAAACTGATCTGGGCATGTGGTGTTCATTAACACCTCTATGGCCAAAAGTAGACGACAAACTGACGATATTTTTCTTATTTTTCCTAGAAAATAGGATTTGACACTTCATGCAAATTGTCTCCTTTTTTCTAGGACAAAAAAAAAAAATTTGAGAAATTGTCTGCTGAATTTTTTACCCAGCATGCAAAGTGTCAAATATGTCCTGAAGACCCATTTTCTCATGGTGAGGATAATTATGTTTCTCATGACAAGTTATTTTCCACAGACCAAAACCAGTACATTTGCCAAGAAGGTAGATCAAAATGAGCCGGCTCGTAATCACAATCTACACTGTTTGCCATTCTGCTAGTGATTTTTGACTGACACCACCCCGACTGTAACACTGAACACATGCAAAGTTACAGGCGGAATGTTGCATTTCATAAATGTATGCTTTTTTTTTTTTTTTTTTTTTTTTTTTTGAATCGCGTCAAGAGAATAGGGTTCTAGAACGAATGACTGCTGAGAGCCATGAATTAACACATCCATGGAGCTAAAAGCAGCGTAATGTCAAGTTTTCTAAGCCAGACTAGCTAGTTTCGGTCAACGAAACCTCATCAGGCGATTCACATGAAATCTCAATCATCATTTTCCCTGAAATAAAACAAATCAGAATGTCGTCTGCTGCTGTTGTGATTAGTGCTTTAAAAAAATAAACCTGTAGCTGTTACAAGGACTGGATATTACCTTGACGAATTGCATGCACTGCGCAAGTACCATATGCTCTAGGCTTGCGCTGTACCCACCATTCTGAGCGTTAACCATGACCGTTCTCTGGGCTAATTTAGCAGACGACAAATGAGTGATATTTTTCTTATTTTTCCCAGAAAACAGGATTTGACATTTCGTGCAATTTGTCTCCGACAAATTGCATGAAATGTCAAACGTTTTCTTGGAAAAATGAGAAAAAATATTTCAATATGTCGTCTGCTGAAAATTTTACGCAGAGTGCTAAGCGTTGAAACAGTGGCTAATAGTTCACTCGAATCGCCCCAGATCTTCATGTACCGTCTGCACCAGGGAAACGATTAATTCAGAAAAAATTAATTGTCTTCTCTGTGCCAGACTTTTCACATATATTTTGATTAAAACTTTCTACCACCATCTGTTAAATAATACCGCAGGAGAGCCTGTTGCCAAAATTCTTCCTGAAATTATAAAAATGATCACTTTTTAATTCAACCTAGTTTGCCAGCATCTTTAATGTAATCCCAAAAATATGGTACGTATTATTTTGGATAAAGTTCATGGGAGACGTTGATATTTGTTTTCTTTTAATGGTGGATTTTATTGTGCTAACACACAGCAAGACGCACCCAGAACGTCTGTAAGAAAATAAAATCTTTAACGCTAAGCATGCTGGGTAAATTTTCAGCATACGTAATCTTGAATCTTTATTATTATTATTATTATTATTATTATTTTCTACAGAAAACAGATTTTAACATTGCATGCAAATTGTCTCCAATAGAGACACTTTGCATAAAATATCAAATCTTGTTTTCTTTGAAAAAAAATATCAATTTGCTGAATTAGCCCAGAGAACGGTGAAGATTAATAACGTGGGCGAATAATGTATTTTCTTACTGCCAGTACAATGGGTACATGACCAGCAGGCACACAATATCAAAATGACGTCGTATCAACGTCGATGCGACGTGGTCACGTCGCATCGACGTTGATACGACGTCATTTTAACGTTGTGTGCCCACTGGGTGCTCTTTGATGTCTACTATAACTTTTTTTCTACAACAAACAACAACGACGCTAATAAGCCTGCGTATCCTGATCCAACAGGGATGCTTGCTCATGCATTACAATACCCATGAGACAAGAAAAAGAAAATAATCCGATTGTCAGCAGACTTCTGTGCTTATCGATATCTCACAGAAGTGTTTCTTTATTTTTTCTTTCTGTCTCTTCTTTCTTTCTTTAAATGCTTACTATTTATGAAACTTTTTTTTCTTTCATTCCTGGATATTACGAGGGTGAGTCAATAAGTAACCAGCCTAACTTATTTCCGGTTGAGATCCACCTCTTCTTTTTCGATGTAATTGTCCTCTAGTGTGATGCACTTAGACCAAGGTGTTCAAGTGCCATCAGCCCAGAACTGAAAAAATCAGGGTCCTTTCCATTGACCCACTCCTCAACTGCCGTCAGGACTTCTTCACCAGACCGGAAATGAAAACCACGGATATCCTTTTTCAAGTTTGGGAATAGGAAGAAGTCGCTGGGAGCTAGGTCAGGCGAATAGGCAGGATGTGGTATTAATTCATACCCGTTTCGCTCTACAGCATCCATTGCAACTTTGCAAGTGTGGACTCTCGCGTTGTTCTGTTGCAACAAAACACCTTTAGAGAGTTTACTTTGACGTTTTCACGGATGGCGGTTCTCAGCTAGTCTAACAAGTTTGCATAGTACACTCCAGTTATTGTACTTCTCTTGGGTAAAAAGTCCAACATAATAACGCCTTTTGCGTCCCAAAATACTGTGGCCATCACCTTGCCAGCAGATGGTTGCGTCTTGAACTTCTTTGGCCTCGGGGACCCAGGCCCTATCCACTGACGACTCTTTTTATTTTCTGGCTCATAATAATGAACCCAAGTCTCATCTACAGTTACCAAACGCAAAAGAAAATCATCTTTTGACCTGAAACGCTTCAACAAGGCGCTGCATACTGATGCTCTGGTTGCCATTTGCTCATCGCTAAGGGATTTGGGGACCCAACGGGCTGTTAGCTTGCGCATACCTAAACGATCATGTAAGATTGTTGAAATGCTACCATGTGAAATGCCTAATGCCTGCGCTATTTCTTCCACCTGAATTCGCCTATCAGAGTATACCAAATCCCGAACTTTCTTACACATTTCTTCGTCGGTGGCATCCAGTGGGCGTCCAGACCTGGCTTCATCTTCTAAAGACGTTCTACCGCGTTTGAATTCCCCTACCCAGAATTTAACCTGAGCATAAGATGGTGCAGAAGACCGTTTGTTTCTAACTCGCCGTTTATTTCCTTGCCTGTTTTACCTTTTAAATACAAATACCGAATTACAGCACGGTACTCAACTTTAGATGAAAACCATGCCTTTGCATCACTAGCCATGTTTGACATTCAATATCATATTAAAGAATGACTCGATACGTGTGCAATTTTGTACCCATGTATAAAACATATATTGAAACAAAGCATGAAAATCGTGACCGTCTCGGTCCATCGGAAATGGAATAGGCTGGTTACTTATTGACTCACCCTCGTATTAAACATAAAATGCATTTAATATGTATCGAGTATATGTTAGGTGTTGAAACTTTGAAACACCCTCTGTGACCCGAGCGGGAATCAAATTCCTGCATCCACAGGAGTCGGAGAATTCCGTGTATATAATGAGTGCATATGCACAACGAACGTAGAAGCCCTGTCTGCCCAGTCTTTAGAGAATCTAGTATAATACTGACCATGAAACTCTTTTTTCGGCAAGCGTAGTGGCTGGGTGATTATAAGGGTAGTCTTTGAAGAACTGGCCGATTGTATGTTAACCATTGTCCTGCTGAATACAGATGCCATGCCCACTTCCAATTTTCAGCCAATCAGATTATTTGATAAAGATTTTTCATTACGAAAACACGCCTATATAAATATACTGAACATTTTACCACCAAAAAATGAAAATTTTCAGATAAAAAATTCTTACATTTTTCACATTTCTGCTCAAAACATAGATTGTGGGTACTCATTAGAACCGCCTCGGCGAGGCGGTTCTAACGAGTACCCACAATCAATGTTTTTAGAAGAAATAAGAAAAATAATGTATACCCCTATAAACCCCAGTTTTACTAAATAAAAGTGGGGTTTAAGGGGTCAGAATTATATAGGTATGTTTTCGTGATGTGATATAAATTCACATAATGAAAAATCTGCAAACAGTGCAGATTCAGAAGCCAACTGATCTGGATCTACACTGTTTGCAAAGGCATGGTATATCCGGGTTCAGCAGGACGAGGGTTAAGACGAACGGCAATGACACTGTCTAAACCGTGGATGCACGGATATGTCTTCCCTATCTGTAATTGAGAGGATGTTGGGGTTCGCATAAATAGTGCCTCAAATAACATCACCCGGTAACGTCGATTTCCCGCAGAGATATTTTGGAATTAGAATGTGCCAGTTTCATCACTAAGAGATTATTTCTGAGCACCTTCAATTTTGCAAAGGCTTTACCGCTTAGTATGTTGATTAAAAAATTCAGCAGACGACAAATTTGAAATATTTATCTTATTTTCCTCTAAGAAAGAGGCTTTGACATTTCATGCAAATCGCCTCCCATGGAGACAATTTGCATGGCATGTCAAAGTCTACTTTCTGGGAAAAATAAGAAAAATGTCATCAGTTTGTCGTCTGCTGATTATGCTCTGAGAGTAGTAAAGGTTAAACAAGATCTAAAATCTAAATAATATGTAGATTTCCACACCTGAACATTACATACTTTATATCATTATTTGGTATTTCTTGTGCCCCATGTGATACACTTTTTGTTTCTAATTTCGCTTTCAAGGATTATGGGATTTTTCAGGGACATGCTGCTTGAGCACTATTTGTATACATATACATAAAACTTCAGCATTTCTGTTTAACTTTGCTTTCAAATTCAAATTCTTTATTCCCACGGGTTAGCGTACTAGACATACATTGCAAACAAATTCAATTATGACGGCTAAATACACGAGGATAACACACAAACAAACGAAAAAAAAAAAAAAAAAAAAAAAAAAAAAAATGAAACTGTGTGTATGGTTTTCCCATGAGCCTCCCCAGCGGCAACACAACGTCGAAGCAACGCCGTCCTCCCAACACCGTGTCCCCTTTTCAGTAACTACCGCATTTACCCTACGTACTCTGACAGACAGGCCAGAGTAAACAGTGTAGACACTGGGCAATCCATTATGAAAATACGCCTATTCAAATATATTAAGAATTCTGCCACCAAAAAAATGAAAACTTTCAGATGAAAACCTCTGGTAGTTTTCATATTTCAGCTCAAAACATAGATTGTGGGTACTTGTTAGAACCGCCTCAGCGAGGCGGTTCTAACGAGTACCTACCATCTATGTTTTTGAGCAGAAGTAAGAAAATTAATGTATACCCCTGTAAACCCCAGTTTTCTGTATAAAAGTGGGGTTTAAAGGGGAACGCAATAGGTTGTAAGTAAATCTTGCAGTAAAGCGCTCAAAAAGCGATTTGTTTTGATGCAAGAGTTTTCAAAATCGGCCTAGAAATAAGAAAGTTATGGTGGTTTGAATATATTTAAAATGGTTGTCATGGATACCGCCATATTGTAGGCTTTGTGACGTCACAAAACCCAAATTAAATATGCAAAACCAAATTATAAAAGGTTTTTAAGAATAATTTTGCTACAGATTGTTTATAATCTTTTAATTCTCGTGACAAGCAATCATTTCCCCCAAAATAAACCAATTTTATGAGAATAACTACGTTTATGAAACGAATTTTAATTTTTATGAAACCTCATTAAATATTCAAAATGGCGGCCCCATTCCACCAATGTTAAAGTATTCAATTGTCTATAACTTAAGTAATTTTCCACCGAATTTGATCAAATTGGTGTCAAAATTCATTGTTAGTTAAGTTCTTTACCTTTAAGCACAATACCTTTTAGGGTTGCGTTCCCTTTAAGGAGGTAAAAATTATATACGCGTGTTTTCGTGATGACAATAGCTTCCTTTGATGTAAAATGCGTCGTTTGACATTTAATGCATAACATGCTAGGTAATAGTTTCAGCAGACGGCATTTTGAAATATTTGTTTCTTACTTTGCCCAGTTAATTGGCTTTGACATTTTCATGCAAATTGTATTTGTCGTCTGCTGAATTAGCCTAGAAAGCAGTAAAAAATAAAGTACACTACCATTAACCCATTTACGCCTACAAATGTAGCGTTCCATAAATGTGACACTGGCAAACAGTGTAGACCCAGATCAGACGCTACAGAGCGCGGCGTCTGATCAGGGTCTACACTGTTTGCATTAAATACAGGAATTTCTGTAAAACATGGTAATAATGAAAACCTACCAGACACCCCTTTTATTAGAATTGGACCTGTCCAAGGAGTTGATGTAGAGGAGTCTACTCGGCGTAAATGGTCAAACTGAAACAAAAGAATTCAGCGAAGCCTGAGATAAACTGCAATCACAGAGCACGAGAAGGTAGAGGCTGGGGAATATATGGGAACAGCCCGAAAAGACAGTGGGATAGTGCTCGCGGTGTGTGTGTGTGTGTTGGGGGGGCGAGGGGGGGGGGGCATAGTACGGATGTGCGTGCCGAATGGCCCCCTTTTTCAGCACTGCCAGGTATATGATTAGCCCCATTTTTTCAACAAAAAGTATATAACTGACCCGGTTTTTCTTGATTGGTGTATGAAAGGCCCCACTTTTTCTGACATCCCGGTATATGCACATATTTTTTTCACTCATAGATTTTTGAGGGTGCTTGTTCTCTTGGTATTCAATGAATTGACTGCAATATTTGTATAACTACCAGCAATGAATGGGTACAAAAATCAACGGGCAGTATATGGAGGGGTCATTATTTTAGATGATCTAGTATATGAATGGGTCCGTTTTTTCAAAAGGCCAGGCATATGAATGGGGTAGGTTTCGAAATACTGGCTCGCACGTCCGTACCAAAATTATCCCCAGGTTACCCCCCCTACCCCCCCCCCCCCCCCCCCCCAACACACACACACCCGAGGGATAGTGGCACCGTCGGAAGCATGTGGCATACAGATCTGCAAACAGTATGTTTCGTTGACCAGGCTCCGTCGTATATGTAGGCTGCCAGTGTCCGAGATACGCACAAAGAAAAACTCAAACAAAGGGTTAAGCGCCCGTGTGATAGCAAGAAAAACTGGTATCAAGCTATAGTCGGGAATAAGTTTTTTTTTTTTTTTTTGTTCATTTCATCACGGCGAACGTTTGCTCCTTTGTAAAACTGATATTGCAAAGATTAACCCAATAAAGACCATCGAGGTCAGCTTAAATGTGTTGATCCGTCTGTGAATGTTCATTATTGACAGAAAACACGAACAGAAAAATAATTCGCTTCGTCTTATAGTTAATTTGTGTGCATTTCCTATATCAAATCAACACAATTTCCGTCCAGAAGGCTTTCATCGGATTCTCTCACGAAATCCCACAGCAGCGAACAGTTTATAATTGCAGCGCTCCAGATATGGTGATTTTCAACCAAAAAGTTCTGTTATTTTTTCTTTTGTCTTCACAAAAACATATGTGAGAGTACCCATAGCATATGTTTTCATGGAGAAATGATAAAAAATATCATGTGGATACCCCATCGTATCTGGAGCCGTATAATCAGTAAAACAGATATACAGTAAAGCCAGCCGTATGCCATGTTCGAACTGGAACGGTCAAGTCCAAACCTGTGCATCCGCGCACTCTGATAATGGCTTTCTCAGTTTCCATAAGCATATATTTTTTGAACCCCGCTGAAATCAAAAATAGACTGGCGACGAGCTTGGCCGGACTTGGCAGTAGGAGAGGAAGATGCGGGCCTTCACTGATAACATGTATGCATTTTCTATGATTGTCTATGATTGTTGCTGCGCTTACTTGTACAAAACAATTTACTACATGTCATACATCTCATTAAAGAATATGTCCAGGAATAACCACAATCACAGATCATAGCCCACCATGATACCAAGAGGAAGAGCAAACAACCCATGACAGACAATACACAAGTCACAAAACAATTAAAGCAAAGAGACAAGCCCCTCCTCACAACCACAATGCTAGATAGAATCCATTAAACACAACAATAAGACAACTTTACAAAACATGAAAAAGTTCCGTAGTAAGCAGCCACAAGGCCACACAATGAACAAACCATCACGAAAACATGCCTTAAACCCCACTTTTATATATTAAAACTGGTCGAGGCGGTTCTAACGAGTAAAATAATGTATACCCATGTAAACCCCAGTTTTACTATATAAAAGTTGGGTTTAAGGGGGTCAATATTATAAAGGCGTGTTTTCGTGATGTGCATTTAACCATTTTGAACATGCAATTACAGTAAAACTTCAATGACTCGAACACCGATGACTGTTTACCGTGACTGATTTGAACTCATGTTTGATTCCCTAGGAAATGCTTACGTTAACTCATGAAAAGAAATATTTAAGATTTTTTAGGGAATTTTTTTCTTAATTTTATCATGAAAATGTATGTTGTGTGTAGTCATTAGAAATAGATACTAATGAGTACACTCAACATACCATTATTTTATAGAAGATCGAAAACACATTCCTAAATTACACCCATGTGCCTCCTGAGCTGGGTATCATTAATCCTCAATGGCTAGAACTACCTACGTCTAGAACAAACTTCCATGGTCCCAAAGATGTTCGAGCCATTTAACGCTTAGCACTCTGGGTAAAATTTTCAGCAGACGACATTTTGAAATATTTTTCTTATTTTTCCCAGAAAACAGGATTTGACATTGCATGCAAATTGTCTCCTCAGGAGACAATTTGCATGAAATGTCAGATCCTGTTTTCTGGGAAAAATAAGAAAAATATCATCAATTTGCCGTCTGCTGAAAATGCCCAGAGAGTGGTAAAGGTTAAGCTCGGCTGTAGTTTGCAAAAAGCCATTTGCACGTGTCCTGCTTTACCGCACGCAGCCCAGATACCCTTTCAGGGAAGCAACTCAGAAAAGGAAGGGGTCTATTCGAAAAGGAAAAAAAAAATGCTTACAAGACGAGTGGCAAACAGTGTAGACTATTCCCATACGCCGCGTTCTGTGAATCTGTGAATTTTAGATACCCATAGATGGTAACATATTTATTCAAATTTTAGGAGGATATGATAAAGGGTTAACGTATATATGCGAAAATTAAGGGTATATACGATATATAATGTCCAAAATTTTCCATGAAATTTTCAGTCAAAGTGGGGTTCAAGTGAAACCCTTGAACCACCTCTGGATCCGTTCCTGGCCTGGCTGTGCAATAAGGTATTAACCCTTAAAGCGCCAATTACAATTGCAACAGACGATGTTTTTTTTTCAGAGAAAACAAGGTCTTGACATTTCATGTAAATCGTCTGCCAAGCAGACGATTCACATGAAATGTCAAGACTTGTTTTCTCTGAAAAATAAAATAATAATAAAAAAAAATAAATAAATAAAAAAATTAGAATGTCGTCTGCTACAAATTTTGCTTGGCGCTTTAAGGGTTAATTTACGAGGTACACACACGTACTTGTACTATAGGTGCATTTTCTTCTGATAATGTTCTTTTGTTTTCTGATTATGTCTTGTTAATACGATATTTGTATCGGTATTGATGGATTTCGAGCACTACTTGAACTGTTTGTATGAGGCCGATTTTTTTTTCATTATTGGAAAAGAATCGCTCAGAGAGATATCACAGAAAGCCTCCCAAAGACCCTTGAAATAGTCTTAAATGGCTAACCAAGTCAAGCTCGGATTTCACGCCATGGGCAAACCTACTCTTTACGACATGAAAGCCGTAACAAATTTATAAAGCATAGCGGAAAAATCCTAGTCATTGGTGGGATTCGAACCCGGGTCACCCGGGTAAAAATCAAATGCTCTAACCCTTGAGCCAAAGAGTCGACTCACTGACGCAGTTGTCAGAGATTGAATATATACATACAAGCTATGCAAAATCTGCCAGTGCAGATAAAGTAGTAGTGATATGCCGTAAGACTCCCCCTCCTCAAAGAAGTCATCATGTATGACGACGTAAAAGCCAAACTGGCATCAAATAAAGTCCAATCCCGGCTTAACACCTATCTTACGACATGAAAGCCGAAACAAATTTATAAAGCGTAGCTGAAAAAATCCCAGCCATTGGTTGGCTTAGAACCCGGGTCGCGTGGGTGAAAATCCAATGCTCTAACCATTGAGCCAAAGAGTCAACTCCCTGACGCAGTTGTCAGGAATTGAATATATACCAACACGCTATTCGAAATCTGTCGGTAGATAATCGAAGGTAGGAGTGATAGGCCGTAACACTACCATATTTTACCAAACTAACAGGAGAGCTGCCGCATTTAATCAAAATGTTTGGAAAGATAGATCCGGGCAAACAATGTAGACATTTGAAGTGGTTTTATTTTTTTTTATTTTTTTTTTTTTTTTGTTATTATTATTATTTATTTATTTATTTATTTATTTATACAATATTTTAAGAGGGAAAGCACATTTAGATATATAGCTAGTCCACCATGTGTCCCTCTCTAAAACTATTGCAGCTTTTAAGATCATTGTCGTAAGACGATATGTAACACTGTTTTGATGCACTGATGGTCAGTTTACACATCGCATAAACAAGCAACAAAAAGAAGAAATGTCTCACCGAGAGCGTGAGGACAAAAGACATGTAGCTGAAACCAATGTCCAAACAGTATGCTCCGCCACTCGAACTCGGCAATGGAAATGCTCAGGGCCCAGTCGAGACAATGCATGAACCAACCAAATCAACGGTCCAACTGAAAGATATTCCTCTTTGGCATATAAAAAGCTAAATTGCATGAGAATTTTAAATCTAAAAACGTGACGCGACTTCTGAAATTCATGTAGGTTAACCATCCTTAGATAAAATGTTCGAGGCTTTTCTAAATTGATTCAAGTAAAGTGTTCCACAATTTTAGAGCCGAGTATGAAAAAGAACGATCAAATAGCGCAAACCTTGATCTTGGAAGAACATGTGTTCTGTTTTCTAAATGACAAGCGACTTTGGTTTCAACCCTTGTCCTGCTGAACCCGGATATACCCTACCTTCGCAAACAGTGTAGATCCAGATCAGTTGGCTTCTGAAGCCAACTGATCTGGATGTGCACTGTTTGTCATTAAGTATGTGAATTTATAGCAATAATCCGGATCAAGTAATCTGATTGGCTGAAAAATTAGAAGTGGGCGTGCATCTTAATTTATTCAGCAGGACAAGGGTTAATAAACTTGAAATGTATGCAGGCGTAAGATTAAGGTTGCTTTGTGCGTTAGAACGGCTTTGTTATAAAGAAGTCGATTTGATACAGATTGCCATCCCTGTTTTTTGGGACATATTTACAGAAGGTGTTGTATAATCTGCTTGCAGAATAATACGTGCAGCACTTTTTTTTATTTACACAGTCTTTCTATATTTCAAAGAATAATATATCAAAGGCAGAATTTATTTATTTATTTTTATTTATACAATGTTTAAAGAGGGTAACACAAATAGCTCTATTAGCTAGTCTACCTTGTGGCCCTCTGTAAAAACTAAAAGTACAAATAATAAGTAAAAAAAAAGTAAACAGTCATCATACCTACACATACATGTATATACAATATATACAATAAGAATTAAGATATTAAATCATTAAGAGATGGAGAAATCTTAAAATTGGGACTGCTGATAAACTATTCCAACTTAAAATTTAAAAATGTCTTAGCGAAGACCGGGTAACCTGTAAATGTAGAATAAGTATGGAATGTGTATCAGCTGTCGGACTGTTAAAATATCTCAAAGAGCACATAAAAGTGTATAACAGGCAATTTTAAAATGCATGATTTAAAAGTCGGACAAGCTATATATAGTTCATAACAGGGAACAAGGCTATCACAGCATTCATCATAGAATATTAAGGCTGGGTTACGCTAACTCTTATGCTCGAGGATGCAGTACGGATAACATGCCACAAATCCTACACACAAATGGAGCACGGTGAATGAACCAGTCATCTATTTCTCCAGGGGAACGGCCTGCGGTTGAAGGGACTCCAAAGTGTGCAGGATCAACTACCGATACCTACATCAACATATATAAAAGGTAATAAAGAACACAGAAATACTTCCATTTTCTAATAATGCCTAACACAAGGGTTTTATACTTTTCTTAAAAGCGTTTAATGACTCTGAGTTTCTGATTGCATAAGGCAGAGAATTCCATAACCTGGGGACCGAGCATGAAAACGCACCGCTATATACAGTCGTGCGAGACAGAGGTACGTATAGTGTGCCATTTTCTCCGGATCTCAGGTTTAAAGAGTGAGTCTGCGATTTTGGGGTTAGTAATTTAGTAATGTATTCAGGAGTCATATTGTTTAATGCTTTATAGGTAAGCACTGCTTTATTGTATTTGATTCTACTCCCCATAGGAAGCCAGTCAAGTTTCTGAAACATGCGAGAGGACGGGGTATCGAATTTGGCGTTAAGTATTATTCGCGCCGCTCGCTTCTGTAGGTTTGTTAGTCGCTCAATGTTTGCCGTAGAGGATGAGTCCCAAATAACGGAACCATAGTCAAGTAAAGGAAGGGTATAACCTTGGTAAAATAACCTCTGAACGTGAGCAGGGACATATTCAGACAGTTGTCGTAACAGAGAAATTTTTGAAGAGACGGTTTTACAAAGGTGGTCTATATGAGAACACCGGTTTAAATTTTCGTTAATATGGAGTCCAAGGAGCTTTTGGTCGGAAACTTGCTTAATTTTTATATTATCCGCATTGATATCTAATTGATTGGAGCCATTTAATCGATGTTTTGTCCCTAGTGTCATACATGATGTTTTTTGATAATTAATATACATTTTGTTACATTTACTCCATTGTTTTGCTTCACCAAGGTCCGATTGTAAATTATTTTCGATATTAAGTTTGTCTTTACCGTTAGTATGAAAAGTTGCATCATGGGCATAGAAGTCTGAGTTACAGTATGTAAGAAACAGTGGTAGGTCATTAATGAACAAGAGAAAAGGATTGGGCCGAGAATAGACCCTTGAGGAACTCCGGAGCGGATCTTGACAAAGTCGGTGAGACCTATATCGCACACTATAGCTTGCTGACGACAACTGACGATATGACTGAAACCATCGTACAGCGTTTGGGCTGAATTTATATAAGTGAAGTTTTTTAATGAGAATAGAATGGTCTACCACATCATAGGCTTTCCGAAAATCCACAAACAGGGTACCTATGATATCTCCTTTATCGATACAGGCCGTCCAATGATCAATAAGTTTTACCAGGGCAGTTTGACAACTGTGCTTTTGCCTAAACCCAGATTGGCTTTCATGTATCAGCTTATACTTATTAAGGTAACCCATTAAATGGTGATTAATATATTTTTCAAATATTTTTGAAATTGTCGGTAGAATAGATATAGGTCTATAATTCGAGGGATCTGATTTTGTTCCCCCTTTATAAATAGGAAAAACTTTAGCAAGCTTCAGCTGACTGGGAAATATTCCAGTTACATAGCACTATAATACATGTCATTTCTGGGCGCTCATGCAAAAACAACAACAACAAAATACCCTTGGTAAACATTTTCTGCTCGTCAGTCGAAACATAATTCGATAATTGCTTGAGGAGTGAATTTGTCATGAAACAATCATAATCTTATAAGCGCTGCTTATTGGCTTTTCTTGTTTTCCTTCTGAAAAGAGGTCCTAAGGAAACAGTTTGTAGGAAATTTCAAAGCTTATTTGCTGTGACAAATAAGTAACGCTATTTCAAATTATCATCTGCTGAAAATATCACTCGGCGTGCTAAACGTTAATGATTACTTCGTTTCGAAAAACAACGGCGCGCGCGCACGCACACATGCACACACGCACAACAATAACAACAATAGCAATAAAAATGCAAAAAAAAAGAAAAAAAATGTTTTTCTGTGCAAAACATATAGCACTATAATACATGTCATTTCTGGGCGCTCGTGCAAAAACAACAACAACAAACAAACAAACTTGGCACGTTTGTTAGTTCGTTTAGCATTTTTACAAACTACTGAATTTGATCGAAAAACGATTTCTTTTTTGTTCTGTCACTGTATTTTGATTAATTTTAAGCCTGCTGCGATGTTTGCTGCATTATTTACAAGATTAAGAAAAATGATACACTTTCAAGGGAGATAACTCTGTTGAAATGTTTTTGCTTCCCTTCTGAAAAGGAGTTTCCTCTAATAGGAAAGAATCGGCTCCCCTAGGAAGCAAACTCTTTCCTTTTAGAGTAGACCTCTTTCAAGAAAGGGCCCAATGTACAGGAGTGCAAACAAGAAGTCATAAAAGTTGTCTATCTTGTAAAATTGGCAGAAAATCTACCAAATGTATTGAGTCTCCTTAAACCATCTCCGAGCATACGTGCCTTCTTACAATCCAAAATTAATCAAACATAACAGAAAGATCGTACTCAGATGATACCATTGGAAGCAGCAAGAGTTTTCAATAACTTAATTAATTGGATTGGGTCTTTGATTTACTTTATAATCCTATTGGGATTGTTGTTGCATGATTAAGGTTATTCACCTTTAACACCTTGTATTTGAATATCAGCGGACGACATTTCAAAATATTGCACTCACCTTTTACAAACATAAGTTTTGCTATATCATACAAATTGGTTCCTTTAGGAAGTTTTGCATGACATGTCAAATCATATTTTTTTGAAAAACAAGAGGAAAATTACTAATTTGTCTTTAGAAGTTTTCGCCTTCAACATATTAATGTTTCAGGGAAATGGATATATTTTCAGAGGAGGCAACTCTGTGAAAATGATTTTTGTCCTTCTGAAAAGTGGTCTACTCTAAAAGGATAGAATTTGTCCCACGTGGAGCAAATTCTTTCCTTTTAGAGCAGACTCCTTTTCAGAAGAGGCTTCATGTATAGGAAAGCAAACCGGAAGTTACAAAAGTTGTCTCCCTTGTGAAAATTTGCGGAAAAAACTACCAAGAGTATCTAGTTACCTTAAGGTTTCGTTGCATTTCCATCTGTTGATGTTACTTAGATGACCTTTTAACTTTACCATTCCGTAGTTATTATATCAGTTATTAGTCAGAACAATGAATAAATTTAAAACGGTTATTTGTCAGAATTACAATATTTTCAGTCAGAATAATAAAAAAAAATATACGAAAGTTTTTAGTTAGAGTAATGATTAAATTTACAACAATTATTAGTCGGAATTATAATATTTTCAGTCAGAATAATAAAAATATACGACAGTTGTTAGTTAGAGTAATGAAGAAATTTACAACAATTACTAATAAGAATTAAAATATTTTCAGTCAGAATAATAAAAAATATACGGCAGCTTTTAGTTAGAGTCATGAATGAATTTACAACAATTATTAGTTAGAATTCACAAGATTTTAGTCAGAATAATGAATAAATACTCGACAGGGTTTGTTGGACGGAAAATTTACAATTAGGAAACGTCATAAGTCTGTGGAGCTGACGTTTTATTACACACACTTTTCCTTATGGTTCGGGAGGGACTTGCCATTCGTCTTTGTTGTGTTTAATTGGTAATCTTGGTAGTTAAATGACCAGTCTATGTTGCTTTTTCCGAGGTGTGTTTCGATGCATGCTTGTCGCTCTGCCTGGTTTCGCATGTTTGACTTGTTAACGGACTGTAGAAGCAACAGTGACAACAACAATTTACTTTATTACTCAGAATAGTAACATTCAGCGCTAAAACTAAAAATAAAATACTCTATGCATATCCTTGAGAACCCTTTGTTTGCTCTATTATATGGTAATTACCAAGTTGAAATGTAAAATTAGGTCACATCGGTAAATATGGAAGACAGCAGGACAAAATATTGGAGGAAAGAAACTCAATAACATTCATGATAATCTTGTTCGCAACCGCCCACCCCGTCCCCCCACGCCCCCACGCCCCCCCCCCCTCCACACACACACATCAGTACTCTCAGTGCTTTGATTAGTAAATTTACAAAAGTTATTAGAAAGATCAACGGATAATTAGAATAATGGAAAAAAATTACAAAAGTTATGAGTCAGAGCGTTTGACTTCGGTACTGAAGATTGCGGGTTCGAGTTAAGCTAGGACCATCGGTACCATGGGTACCCGTCGAAGAAAGGTAAAACAGCGAAAGGAGAGGATCGAGCCCCGCCTTTCATATGCTTTAATTTGCCCAAGACACCGCCCCTATGACCTCAAGGCTATGGGACAACTTTTACAGTTTTAGTAATCAGAACAATAAAAAAGAACTACAAGAGTAGGGGTCTGTGTTGAATGTTGCTCGGCCAATGGTCACAGTTTAGGATCTCCAGTTCGCAAAAGATCAGGATCACATAATCATTATTAAGCCTTACATTGGTGTCAGGTTATAGAATTAGCACTGGAAAAACGAAGCATGGATTCGTATGTTGGTCATTCGTAGGTAATTACAAGAATAAATGCGTCGCAACGTCAGAAAACGTGCCTTCTGACATGTGCAAACGAAGACTCAAATCAGCATGCACTTCCGCGGTTTAATACGACTCGTCGTTGCCCGCATGTAGAAACTTTTCATCCTTGGCTATCCAAAACGCGCCCAGTGAAGATTCTGATTAGCCTGCGCGAATGCGTAGGCTGATCTGTATCTTCGCTGGGCGCAAGTTTACGAAGGTACGTTTTTTAGACGATGCGACTCATATACTGACCCATGTACGACCCTATTATTTACATATATATATACTTACCCCAATTAGTGCTTGAATCAACGCCTATTTGCAGGTTAATAAGAGAAAATGAAAAGAAATCTTTTCTTTGGCTGATACATATTACCAGTAATTGGGCTGTATCGTACAAAAAAGGAACTGATACACATAACAGATTTTCTGCAATTTGGCACAAGGGAGACAAATTTTGTGGCTTTATGTTTCTTTTGCCGTACACCAAGCCGCCTATGAAAATGAGAGTCTACTCTAAAAGCAAAGAATTTGTTCTCAAGCCGTCTGATCATGGTCCACACTGTTGGCGCTCATCGAGCATTTTAAGACACATTAAAATGTATCAAAATGGAATTGTTCCAAAATTTAGGAGTAGTAAGGTAAGAAGTGGTTTTTGAATTTTATCATACCGGTATATACGGTATGGGGCTAGCCATTTACAAACCAAGAAAAATTTTACATGAGTACAGCGGACACCCTGCACAATGTATTGTATTTATTATAAGTACTCGCACAACCAAACTCTTTACCATACTCACCCTATAATTTGAATTAATTAAAAAAAAATAATAGCATTTTACTGCCTGTAGATGTGTCTGATAAGTGTTGGATGAGTGGCAGAGCGCGGCTTCTGATCTGGGTCTACACTGTTTGCTGAGGTCTGTCTGTCCCAATACTTTAAAAGGGTAAATACGGTATGCGAAATGCACAGCCGTACAGTCTTATCAAGACCTTTCTTGGTCCGTAGGTACGTTCTGCAATATTCAATGTTTCTATGAACGCAATTATCTTATACACGGAATTCTCCGGATTCCGGTAGATACCAAAATTTAATCGCAACGTCAGAAAATATACTTTCTGTCGTGTGCGCCCGACGAAGACCCAAATCAGTTCCTTGAAAGCGGAGTGGCTCAGTGGTTATAACTTTGTGTCTCTCTGAGTAGCTAGGTGCTGTAGCCGCAGCCAGTACCGGTTCTAACCTCCGCTCTATTGATTCATTCATTCGAAACGCCTCTCTATCGACTAATCCAATATTTGGGTGGTAGGGTTGAGGTCAGGACCTGTTGTACTTGCAGTAGGTGGGGAGTGGGGCATATTCGCCAATTTATTGCCGAGTGGACACTTCTACCTCACCTCTTCGGACAGGTCCATTTCCTATATAAGGAGTGTCTGGTTAGTTTTCATTAATATTATCTTTTGTAGAAATTCCTGTACTTAATGTAAACAGTATAGACCCTGATCAGACACCGCGTTCTGCGGCGTTTGATCTGGGTCTACACTGTTTACCAGTGTCCATTTTACGGTACACTAGGCATAAATGTGCTAATATTTTTTCTGTTTCTGCACTGTCATTCGCTTTTTCATTCACACTTCTCTATGTCTCTGTTTGATCTCCTATATTAGCTTCCTCTATCCCTTTTCTCCTTGTCTCTGGGAGGCGAAATGACACACAAAGGTTGACGTGTCGTTAAATAAGAACTGAAACAAAGTGAGCCAATATGCAGGTTCACAAACATACACGTGTACTCTTTTTCTGAGACATAATACAGTGCCAATGTCCCTAAAATCCTTTTATTTTACAACTCGGCAAAGCACATCTTCTGCAATACATTACGAAAACACGCCTATTCAAATATATTGAAAATTTTACAACCAAGAAAGGAAACTTTTCAGATAAAAAATAGTGATATTTTTCGTATTCCTGCTCAAAACATAGATTGTGGGTACTCGTTAGAACCGCCTCGGCGAGGCGGTTCTAACGAGTACCCACAATCTATGTTTTAGAGCAGAAATAAGAAAAATAATGTATACCCCTGTAAACCCCAGTTTTACTATATAAAAGTGGGGTTTAAGGGGGTCAATATTATATAGGCGTGTTTTCGTGATGTAAATTTAGATACGTATGTCAGGTTCTGCGTCTGAATATAATTACAGTAAACATGTAAAACTTCAATGACTCAAACACTGATGGCTCGTTTACCGTGGCTGCTTCGAACTCGTTTTGAATCCTTAGGAAAGTCTTCCCATAGATCAAGAAAACAAATATTTAGGGATATTTTAGGGAAATTTTCTTATTTTATCATGAAATTGTATGTTGTGTGTACTCTTTAGAACTAGGCGATTTTAATGTATACACTCAACATACCATTATTTTATAGCATATCGAAACGGCACCCCTAAATCATTACCATTTGCCTCCTAACTTGGCGCTATGACCACGCTCGGTGACTCGACCTACCAATGTCTAGGACAAATTGCCATTGTCCCAAACGTGTTTGAGCCATAGACGTTCGACTGTAATTATATGAAATCGTATGACAAAAAGAACAAAAAAAAACAACAACAAAAAACAAAAAAACAAAAAAAAAAAAAAAAAAAAAACAAAAAAAAAAAAACAGGTTAACAAACTGCCCAGATGCGCTGGCTGGACCGCAATATCTCTGTCCGGATACATGTATAAGTAATGTTTTGTTTGGTGCCTATCATAACAAATATAGACAAAGCCTGAATAAATAGCGAATCGACTAGAAAGAATAAGCTAAGGAACTGGACCTAAGTACGAGAAAAAAAGGTCTTTTGTACATATACGGACAGCAAATGCCCAGATCACCCTGCACCCGCCTAATGTGACCCCTGTCTCCTTTTCTCGAATACTGAGCCGTCCTATTAATTTCGTGCTCATGCATTGTCCCGAAATAAATTCATGTACTAAACACCAAATCATGATATTCAGTTGATCCATAATCAAAGAGAAGATTATTGACAAACCATTTCTAGCGTACCTAAACAATCTATGAAAAGCAAATCATTAAATTGCGTGCACAATTAAACACCTTAGTTGAAATGTTGAAAGGGGGTAACTCTTCATTCCCCACCATCACATTTGTCAGTCTTTTAAAGTTGTGTGTTCTGGTGTGTATAAATACTACAGTATACGCCTGTCACAACTTTCTCTAGTTCCAGGGTAACAACAGCTAATCGAGAAATCGAACGCGCTCTTGTTAACAATTACCTTGTTTAATGCACCAGAGATGTGTTGCAGCAAACTCGCGATAGAATTTATTAGTTACGCTCGTCTCAGTCACATGTAGTTGAAGACTCTTCAAACAAACTGCTTATCCTTTGTTGACCGTCAAGACTTCCGTCTGTGTAATTAAGATGGTACGTATTCACAAATATTATTTAGTCGTGATCTTACTTAGTACTCGCGTCCAATTTGTCTGTTTGTAACGTAATATGGGCAAGTCTAAAACAAGATATATTTCATTGATGTTTTATACAGAATTTAGAATAAAGCATACTTTTCGTAAGGAGTGAAATGCGCCAGTGCCAGTGTGCTCTTCGATAAATTAAACACTTTCGAAAAAATAGTTTTAAACCACTTAAAACATTCAAACAAAATTCAAGCTGATATCTTAATTTGGATAAATTAAAACTCACCTGTCAGCTACACCTGTAAAACCTTTGGTCATATATTTGTAAGTGGTTTACAATTCTTGAATTTGTTTCTGTCGTTAGTGAATTAAATTTACAAATGGCGATTTTAGAAAATGTAAATTAATGATGATTGTATATTTTTATGTGGAGAATCATATATGAGCCGGGGAACTGCATTTCCTGCAAGATTGTAAGTGCACACCGCGAAAATTCAGATAAGCGAGCGTATCCGCACAACTTTTAGCAGGGTACTCTGTGGGTAGCCAGGGAACTAAAGCGTCTTCAGGCAGATAGTCAGACAGCCTGTGCATCCGCCTAGGCTGGTCTAAGTCTTCACTGGGCGCACATGCAATCTTGTAGGAAATGCAGTGCCCCAGCTCATATTATATTTTATTACATATCATGTATTCGAAAATGGTCGGTAGATACGGATACGATTTTTTTTCAAACTATGGTTACAAAATAAGCTTTTTCTCCTACATGAAAATGAGAAATATACATTGCACATCAATATACAGTCGGCCCTCGTTATCTCGAAGTCCAAGGGACTCTCTGAAATATTTCGAGATATCCATATCTCGACATATCTGATTCGCAAAATAGAGGAAAAAATAAATCTAACAACCACATTTAACAAATGACTGTGTTATTTTGACTCATGAAGTTAAAGATACATTGAAAATATTGTTGAAAAGAGGAGACATTGCTACTTACGAGCCATTTATCCTCTTTTCCACAATATTTTGTTACCTGTAACGACAACGAGAGTCGACTGTAATTGATTTAACCTCTACCACTCTCTGGGCTAATTCAAAAGACGACACACTGATGACATTTTTTCTTATTTTTCAATTGGAGAAAATTTGCATGAAATGTCAAAACTCGTTTTCTGGGAAAAACAAGAAAGATATTTCAAATTTTCATGTGCTGATTTTTTTACCCAGAGCGTTAGGGACTGACTGTCACTTTTCACATTCTCTTGTTTGTCAATGAATACAAATCAGTGAATGTTTCCCATCAAAGAATTTTTATTGTAACTTATTGATAAACCAGTTCTGGATTTTCAACAACAAAAGAGACGGAAGTTTGTGACGTAAAATCAATTGCCATCTTGTCTCATGAAACTTTAAACACAGCTTAGTTTGACGTTAATCAGAAAGTTTATGTCTTTAATGACCCCACATCCACCATGAACATGGCAATCAATATGCATATAAATTTTCTTAACAGCGTGGTACATTATATATCGTATTTCATTCCAAATTGAGAGAGATGTACACATTTATGTATACCAGTGACCCCAAGGGAATTATGCTATAAATTAAACAAGGGCTCTTTAATTAATTGGAAACTCTTGCCCTTCAAGTTATACCACATATGAGGGATTGTTCTTTGTATCTTGTACTGAATCGCAGGATCACTGAGGTTATCTGGTGAGACAGAAGAGAAATAAGTGAATAAGTCCTACAAGTTAGATTTTACTGACTGATGATGCCTTTCAGATAAACCTGTTTAAGCCTACTTCTACTAAGATCGCAAATTAGTTCCATAAGTTCAAATTGCAAATAAATTCAATTCGATAAAGGTTTCGAGTGCATCAGTCACGTGATCTTAGAAACCTTGGACACTTTCCATTTGCGGTACGGGTCTGTTGATTGAAAAAGAAATGTCGCACCTGTATACATTTTATCTAGTACGCAAATGTAATGTTAAAATTAGCGCACCTGAATTTATGTAGAAATCATATGAGATAAACATAAGTCTAATTAAAATCATTTCCTCCACAAGAGGATCTAACTAACACATATAGAGGGTCACCATCGAATGACCGTTTGGACTGACCAAATAAAATTGTGCGAATGTATTCGATTCAGTTTTTGCTATTTAACAATAGGCAAGATTCCAACCGATCAAAGAAATCAAAACGGCGACGCCCATGACCACAGAAAGTAAGGTGACGCCACCGCAAAAAGTATACTAGGTTTTGGATAATATTTTCCTCCATTCAGAAGGAAACAAGTATGCCGACACAATCAAACAATCAACATGGTGTTGGTGCTAAAACATATCACACCAACTTTCCCTGACACGCTTTCGGTTGTACTTTCCAACGTTGCCATTTTGTAAATCAAATCGAAACCGGTACGTAAAACATGACCTGATTGATTGTCTTAATATAGTCTTAAAACAGACACATTGGATTTCCCGAGGTTATTCGATGGTGACTTTTAATTTGTCTTCCTCGGAGCTTGTTGATAAGATCTGGTCTTAATCAGATTGGTGTACATACCTAAATATGAGAAAATAACATGTAGTTACCTACTAAATCTTTTATCATTAATGAAATGAATATAAATAAATCTAAATTTTGATCAGTCTAGATATTTACTTATCTTGATGCTTTAGTGTAGGAATGTCCCAACATCAGTGTTTTAGTCAATTTGAGTCAATGCTGAAATGACAGCATAATAAGATCTGCTCTGTGCAAGGAAGTATACTTACCGTCATGGCAAAGAGTTCTCAGCATAGCCGGATTCAAACTGTAGTATCAGTCGGTATCCCTTTTCAGAAGAGAGGCAAAACAAATTTCACGGAGGACCTCGTGTACCAATTTTCCTCAAGCACCGTGAAGGCCTTCACCTAAGTGTAATGCATTAAGAAAACGCCTATTCAAATATATCGAAAATTTCACCTCCAAATATTGAAAATTTTCTGATAAAAACTCTTCTATTTTTTCCTATTTCTGCTCAAAACATAGATTGTGGATACTCGTTAGAATAGCCTCGATGAGGCGGCTCTAATGAGTACCCATAATCTATGTTTTTGAGCAGAAATAAGAAAAATAATGTAAATCCCGGTAAACCCCAGTAGGGTTTAAGGGGTTCAAAATAATACTGGCATGTGTTCGTGATGTATACTTTCTTGTCCTTTGAGATCACCGAGCTCATTTGGATTTATTTTAAAAATAGAATATTGCTCAACTGTGGGCAATGTTGAACGTTACATTACTGTTCATGAATAGACTCATCAAAACCAAGCCCCGAGATTATAAAACTTTTTCCATGCTCAACTCAGCTGAACATGAAATTTGTCCTGCTAATAAATCTCAAATTACTAACAATTGCTAATTCTTTCTTGCTAAACATAGCTGAGCATGAAATTTTTTTTCCTAATAAATATGAAAATGCCAACTAATGTTGGCATTTTCATATTCATTAGCAGAGAAAATTTCATTTTCAGCTGAGTTGAAGAGGAAAACGTTTTGTTACCTCGGGGCCTTATATTTTCGTTTCTTTGATGTTTGTCTTGCTCCCAAAATGACCCTTCTTGTCAGAACTGATTCTATTAGCGCTCTGTGGATAACAATGGATTCAAAGATTCTTCAAGCGAGCGGTGTAGATTTTGGCTTAACATTACAGATGTACAGTCTGATCTGAGCTTTTCCTGGGCGCATGCGTCATAAAGTTCTTTCTCACGTTTCGAGTCTAAGGTTCCGCGCATTATTAAAACAGTGGCATTATCTTTGTTGAATTTGAAGCCGGCTGTTGACTGAAAGCATAGTATGTGAAAGTAGCAACTTTAACACTATTTAAGGACATATGCGGGAAATACTTCCTGCACTGCAAACTGCTTAAGACTTTGCATATATTCAGTTTCATAGTCTGGCTCACTATTTTTAAAATAAAAATGATACGTCATCGTGCTAAGTCTTTTACATTCTGACCTGGAATGACGCAACCTCAACAGTTTTCCCGAAAATATGTGCAAATAATTCTATTTGTTGAGTGTATGACAAAAATAGCATTCGCCTTGCTTTTAATTTTATAATTTTGAGCAGAACCATACAGGAAATGATATTGATACACATCTGCTGCTCATTTGTCAAGATGAGACAGGAATCTGCAATGCCAATTTTCGACACTTCCTAAAAATCCTTAAAATAAATCCATTGTTTCCATATTATGGACCTTACAGAAAATTGCTACACTAGAAAGCTCACAAAATAAGGGTTTTTATTAGAGGGGGTAATATACAACAGAAAATTAAAAGAAAAGTGTGGGTCATCGTGCTAATTTCATTTTTATGAGAAAAAAAATCCCCCTACCCCCGTATAAATTCAGCAACTAAAATATACATAAAATCCCCCAAAAGAGTGCACTATCCTTTGTTGATATGGCGGATTCTGCGTGTATACTGACACAGGGGTTACTGCACGTTGAAATGAATCATTTAAAAAAGGCCGCACCAATTCAGCTTTATCAGATCTTGAATAAAGGCAAAACATTAAAAAATTCCAAACATGTACTTTTCATTATTTTCCTTAAATTTGAAGCCAAATTTGACAAACTCAATGCTAAAAACAGGAAAAATCAATTTCTTATTTACTAAATTTACTCAGTTTTGTACCAAATGTTTTTGCTCATGCTCAACTTTCATTTTTGAGGATTACACAAAAATGACGAATTACCCGCAAATGTCTTTAACATTTTGATTTTGATTTTGATTTTACCCCAAAATAGGCTTTGAGACTGCATGCAAATCGCCTCCTAATGAGACAGTTTGCATCAAATCTCAAAGCCTATTTTCTGGGGAAAATAAGAAAACTAATTCGGAATATCGTTTGCTGAATTTTTACCCAGCATGCTACGCGTTAATAATCAAAATGAAATTATAGCTCTGCATTTTATAAACTATTTTTGATATCAACAAATATAATATTTAGATATTCAAAATTTTATATCCTCAAACAGCTTCATAAGATAC
The DNA here is from genome assembly GCA_964016985.1 of Anodontia alba. Taxonomy (NCBI): domain Eukaryota; kingdom Metazoa; phylum Mollusca; class Bivalvia; order Lucinida; family Lucinidae; genus Anodontia; species Anodontia alba. The sequence continues at coordinate 7,441,237 of OZ024823.1, read as the reverse complement.
ATCATATGGACCGTGCCAAGAGAAACTGCCTTCGAGCATGCGCAAAATATGCGGATTCACATCATCCTGGGCCTTTGCTCACCTCTTCCGGTCCTTTGTTCTCCATCGATACATTCTAAAGTATCCGATGATTCTGGTAGCGGACAGTGAAGGCTCTGATCAGAACGCGCATTCGCGCATTCTGATCTGGGCCTTCGCTATCCGCATATGCCATATAAGATACGTTACTGCATGGCGCCTCTCATACTGCGTACTTAACGCTCTGCATGGTGGATACAATTTTCAGCAGACGACATTTAAAAAATAAAAAAATCCCCGAAAATAGGCTTTGATATTTCGCGCATATTGTATCCTTAGGAGACACTTTGCGTGAAATGTCAAAGCCAATTTTCTTGGAAAATTAAGCAAATTATTACCAATTTGTCGTCTGCTGATTTAGCACATAGAGTGGTGACGGTTAACAAAATTTATAATGTTGTACTAAATTGTATTTTGGCATGCATACTTAAATCTTTATGGCGTGTATTAAATAGATGATACGACTTTAGTGAAGGTTTTTACAATCTCTTTATAATGTTCATTTTAACTGAAAAGGATAATCAGAAAGATTGATTTTACATTATGGCGCTAAAAGCTTTTACAATTTGGAAACGTTATAAATATACTTTGTCTTGTCCAAAACACTATATAATGGATGAAAATAAAGAATAATTAAAGAGAGAGAGAGAGAGAGAGAGAGAGAGAGAGAGAGAGAGAGAGAGAGAGAGAAAAGACAAATAACAGGCAAAATAACTACATCTCTGTGAATTTTGCTAGTGCTTGCCTCAAGTTATCTTTTAGGACAATTTAAGCAGAGAACTCTTTACTCATTTGAACACCTGCAGGAATAATGCATACATGTACGAGCATATATAATTCCAAGACCGCTGGGAGACAAATGAAAATCCTAGATCTCTCGAATGTTGCAATTCGTCTTTAGGGACAAACAGATTTCACATACACAGATAAACTAGCAAGAGGGCCAAGATGGCCCTGTATCGCTCACCTGGGTACCAGAAACGTTTTGAGTCAACTGGCCTTTCAGTTCAGGAGAAGTAGTTCAAGGTATATTTTCAAGATGGCGACTGCAGTGGCCATTGTGGATTTCTGGTCTGAATGGTGTCAGCTACTTTTGACTGATAAGTCACCCAAATACTCCCTACCAAGTTTCCAGCCAATTGGCCTTTTGGTTCAGGAGAATAAGTTCAAAATAGACTTGCAAGATAGCAGTCATCTTCGAGTTCTGATCGAAACGATTTTAGCTTTTTTTTTTAATTTGCAAGTCACCCCGATACTTCCTACCAAGTTTCGGGTCCGTTGGACTTTCCGTCCCGGAGAAGTGGTTCAAAATACATTTTTAAAATGGCCGCCATGGCCAGCATCTTGGATTTCAGATCAGAAAGATTTAGCCATTTTTGATCTACAAGTCACAGCGATACTTCCTACATTTTGAGTTAATTGGTCTGTTGGTTTAAGAGATGACATTCGAAATAGATTTTCAAGACGGTGGCCATGGCGGCCATCTTAGATATGCAATCGGAACGACTTTTAGCAATTTTTTATCTACAAATCACCCCTACTTCCTACAAAGTTTCGAGTCTATTGGCCTTTCGAGTCACGAGATGTCAAAAATAGATTTTCTAAATGATCGGAATGATTTTAGCTATTGTTGATCTACAAATCACCCCTATATTTCTATCAAATTTCGGGTCAATTGGCCTTTCGGTTCAGGAGAAAAAGTTCAAAGTAGATTTCAAGATGGTGGCCATGGCGGCTACTTTTTATCTGCAAGTCGCTCGAATACGTCCTACCAAGTTTCGAGTCAACTGGCCTTTCCGTCCAGGAGAAGTTCAAAATAGATTTTGAAAGACGGAGGCCATGGCGGCCACCTTGGGTTTTTAATCGTAACGATTTTAGCTATTTTAATCTACAGGGAGCCTCGATACTTCCAACCAATTTTCGAGTCAACTGACCTTTCATCCAGAAGAAGAAGTTCAAAATAAAGTTTCAAGATGGCGGTCATCTTGGGTTTCCAATCAGAACAATTTTAGCTATTTTTGATCTACACGTCAACCCGATACTTCCTATCAAGTTTCAAGTGAACTGGCCTATTGGTTCAGGAGAATTTCAAAATAGATTTTTAAGATGGTGACTATGGCTGCCTTGGATTTCAATCGGAACGATATTAGCTATTTTTGATCCACGTCCGCCCCTGTACTGCCTACAAAGTTTCGAGTCTATTGTCTTTTTGGATCAGGAGTAGAAGTTTAAAATAGATTTTCAAGATGGTCGTCGTGGCGGCCATCTTGGATTTCTGATCGGTAGGATTTTAGCTATTTTTCATCTACAAGTCACCCCGATATTTCCTACCAAGTTTCAAGTCAGTTGGCCTTTCAGTTCAGGAGAAGAATGTCAAAATAGATTTTCAAGATGGCGGCTGTAGCGGCCTTCTTCGATTTCCGATCGGAATGATTTTAGCTATATTTGATCAAAAAGTCGCCCCAATACTTTGTTCCAAGTTTCAAGTCAATTGGCTCATGGAGGTTAAGAAGAATTTGTCGTTTTAAAGCAAATTGCTGACGCTGCACGACGGACGACGGACCGATCACATTGATCGATCACAATAGCTCATCTTGAGCACTTAGCGCTCAGGTGAGCTAAAAAACAGTAAACATTAAAACAGATTTTATGTTCCAAGAACACTTGTTTGTTTGTGTTGAGGTTTTACGGTCCAGTCAACCCAATGGGGTCATGTCGAGCGCGGTCAGTTTACCTAACCACACGTTTACTGGGCAAGCTTAGTCCTCTAAGCGGTTAACCAGTATTGTGCACATTCTTTCGCCAGAAACTGACAACTGCCCTTCTTGAATCAGCGGAAGGGAGAGAATGACCGTAGAAAATATTTCATGATCAATCTCCACGAAAGAATGTTGCCGACCTCGGCGGGGGTTGAACCCGCGACCTCCTGGTCTCCAGTCGGACGGCGCATCCAACTGAGCCACCGAGACCGGCCCAGGAACACTTGATGCAATGTTTATACACCAAAAGCTATTGTGAGAATAATGCAGTGTCATATGATTTATTATTTGGTCCGCGTCAAGTGAAAAGATGCCTCGAACATGCGCAATATGCGCATTAAGTTCATCATGTGCATGCTCAAAATACCATCTGGGCCTTTGCACTGCATTCATACATTCTGTAGTAGCCAATGATTCTGATAGCGGATTATGAAGGCCCTGATCAGTCTGCGTCAAAGCGCAGGCGGATTTGGGCCTTTGCTACCTGCATATGCTATCTGTTGCAATTCTTCTTTGTGCGTGCATCTCTGGCTTTATATGTGGCGTTTGTTTAGTCATTGTTTATTCCTCAACTCTCATCATTACGAAAACATGCCTATTCAAATATACTGAAAATTTTACCACCAAAAAAATGAAATTTTTCAGATAAAAAGTTCTGATATTTTTCATATTTCTGCTCAAAACATAGATTGTGGGTACTCGTTAGAACCGCCTCTAACGAGTACCCACAATCTATGTTTTGAGCAGAAATAAGAAAAATAACATATACCCCTGTAAACCCCAGTTTTACTACATAAAAGTGGGGTGTAAGTGGGGTGTAAGGGGGTCAAAATTATACAGACATGTTTTCGTGATGTTCTATTGGTGTCTTTTTCGGCGGGGCTGTGCTTCGTGGTTACGACATTTCCTGAGTATCGTCACTTATATTTTTGCAAAATTCGACATATCTAGGATTTTCGTCATTCTCCAGCGCATTAGGAATACTTTATGGTTCTGTTTGTCCCGAATCCACCAGGGTTCAGCGATGAGGTTAAATTTTAATTACTTCATTTGCAGGTATATATATATTTCCAGGATCTGAGTGTAATCCTTATCTGTAAGTCATCTCCTGCTCCTGCGAAACACATGTAATGTGAAGTAAGTACTAGGTTGAATGTTCTGTGATTGTGGCTCTTCCTGGCCGCCTTCTTTATTCTTTTGACAGCTCTCTCATCTGACAGTGCATCCCATGCTCAGATAGGTTATATCGTAAACACACTAATGTTTTATGCTAATTAATGTTTTCAGAGCGACAAATTCAACAATTGTATATCTGTATTTGGCGTGACTGATGTTTAGATGATCAGGCATAGGTATAATTGAAAAATGTATTTAATTTAACACTATTATCGATGTCGATCTAACTGAGGTGAAATGCAAAAATTTACTAATTATTGTCCTTTTAATGTTCCTTCTTTTATGTGAAAAGGATGCACATTCTGTGCAAGGTAATCTTGCCATTACGAAATTACTATTCAAATATATAGTAAATTTCAGCTCCCAAAACTGAAAATTTTCAGATAAAAGCTTTTATATTTTTCATAGAACCGCCTCGGCGATGCGGTTCTAGCGAGTACCTTATGTTTTTGAACAGAAATAAGAAAAATAATGTATAGCCCTGTAAACCCCAGTATATAAGTGGGGTTTAAGGGGTCAAAATTATATAGGTATGTTTTTGTGATGCCATTATGGTGAGGTATTTATTACGTAAGTTAATTAGTTTCACTTTCTGAAGGCTACAACAATAGCTCCAGATAAGCTCCAGGTAAGGTGCAGCCACATAATTTGTTTCTTTCTCCATGAAAACATATGTTGTGGATACTCGTTAGAAGCGCCTCGATGTGTAATGGGTGCCTAGGGTTCTTATAATTTTGTATAGTAAATCAACACCAACACAAAATAATCTTTAACATGTCATTATGAGAACATACCTATATAATGTTGACCCCCTTAAACCCCACTTTTATTTAGTAAATCTGGGGTTTACAGGAGTATAATTTGTTTACTTATTTCTGCTCAAAAACATAGATTGTGGTACTCGTTAGAACCGCATCGGCGAGGCGGTTCTAACGAGTACCTACAATCTATGTTTTGAGCAGAAATATGAAAAATATCAGAATTTTTATCTGAAAATTTTCATTTTTTGGTGGTAAAAGTTTCAGTATATTTGAATAGGCTTGTTCTCGTAATGATAAACATCAACGTTTCACCATCACGGCTTATTCAGTATATAATGAACAATAGACCTGGATGAAGTCGCACACAAAAACGTAACGTGATGCGGTGCGCTACGCCAGCTCCGTCACACAAAAAATTAGTGGCAATGTACAAGTAAGTTATGGTTCTTAAAGGAATACTTTATAATGATCTAGGAACTTGAAGAAAAACAGGAAGCGAGCAAGTGAAACTGGCAAGGTTAACACTATGCGTTGGTATTGTGCAGTGTATGGTGCTTATTGTCACACGTTAACACTAGGCGTTGCCGTTGCGACGATTAGTGTTCAAGGGTAACAGTAAGTGTTGAAGTAGCAACGCAAAAGGTTAACGGGTAACACTAAGAATGGTTTTAGCAATGCTTAGTGTTAAAGGGTTATACTAAACGTAGGGTTAACACTAAGCGGCCTTACAATGCATGTCCGGAGCCAGTTCTTCCTTTCCAAAGCTTGTTAGTATGCAGAAAAGTAAACAGGAAGTCGCAAAAGTTGTCTCCAATGGGAAAATGGCTGACAATTTCTCTGGTGTACGCAGTCCTCTTAAAAGAAGTAATAGCAATTATAACAATTCACGATGCACTTGTGTTGTAGCCATTACTCTAGATAAGAACTTATTTTCAGCCTAAAAGTACTGATTTTTTTTTTTCATTTCGCCATGAAAACATATGTTGTGGTAATCATTAGAAGCGCCTCGGGGAGGCGCTTCTAATGAGTACCACAAAATATGTTTTCATGGTGAATTAAAACAAATATTATGTGGCTACACCCATTTATCTGGAGCTATTGTTTTGTAGCCTTCAGAAAGAGAAACTAATTAACTTGATAAATACCTCACCATAATGGCAAAGGCTATCTTGCACAGAATATACAACCTTTACATACAAAAGAAGGAAGAAACATCAAAAGGAAGATAATTAGTATTTTGCATTTCACCTTGGTTAGATCGGCATTGATAATGGCGTTAGAGTTAAATAACATTTTCAATTACACCTATGCCTGATCATCTAAACATCAGTCACGCCAAATACAGATATATAATTGTTGTATGTGTCACTCTGAAAGCGTTAATTAGCATAAAGCATTAACATGTGTAAAATGTACCTAGATGTGCATAAACCTTAAGGGGAATGGATTCACTTTCAGGGGAGACAAAATATAGGAGAACCCACAACACGAAGGACAGCCCTTACGAGGCACCAAAAGAAAGAAAGATGAAGAACAGATAATGATAGAACAAACGCCACATATGAAACCTCGGGGTGGGGCGGGGGGTGGGGGGTGGTGGTAACTTCCTATATATGGCATATTACGGATGTCCATGCCGAATGGCCCCCTTTTTCAGCGCTGCCAGGTATATGATTGGCCCCCTTTTTTCAACCAAAAATATATGAATGACCCGATTTTTCTGGAGTCCTATGTGAAAGGCCCCACTTTTCTGACATCCTGGTATATGCACATATTTTTCGCTCAGAGATTTTTCGAGGCTGCTTGTTCTCTTGGTGTTCAATGAATTGACTGCGATATTTGTCTAACTACCTGCAACAAATGGGTACAAAAAAATCAAAGGGCAGTAAATGAATAGGTCAACATTTCGGATGATCAGGTATATGAATGGATCTGTTTTTTCAAGGGCAAGGTATATGAATGGGGTAGGTTTTGAAATACTGGCTCGCACACCCCTACCAAAATTACCCCCAAGTCACCCTTCACCCCCCCCCTCCCCCCGCCTTCGCGAGTATGAAAACACAGACGCACAAAACAAAGACGAACTGCAACAGAAGAACCGACTTGGAACGATCAATAGGAAAACTACTGGGGACTTAAATCAATTTTACTGGGGCGAAACCTCACCCTTAATTCTGATACAGCTGCAAATTACAGGTATATTTTCAATCCGCGTGGTCCTCTACCTCATCTGTGAAACATAACCGTGAAACACATTTAATCAAAAACACTATAATGAAACAAAGGAAATGGCTCTGTCAAAGTAGTATAGAAGATGGCCATCACAGAACATAGCCTACCAATGGTACCATGACAAAGCGTCACCAAACTACGACGGACACATGTTACAGAACGAAAAACAAAGTAACCAGCTCCCTCTTCTCCAACAAGGCACTCACAATGCCAGACAGGACCCATCAAACACAAGAATAAGACAACAACCAGGCCAAAACACGAAAAATCCCCACAGCGAGCAAGCAAAAGGCACCATAAAGGAAGGGCAATACTGGAAGCATGAACCATCGCCTTAGTTGGTATAGTAAAATCTATAGAAAACCATCACGAAAACACGCCTATATAATTTTGACCCCCTTAAACCCCACTTTTATATAGTAAAACGGGTTTACAGGGGTATACATTAATGTTCTTATTAACGAGTACCCACAATCTATGTTTTGTGCAGAAATATGAAAAATATCAGAATTTTTTTATCTCAATTTTTTAATTATTTTAGTAGTAAAATTTTCAGTATATTTGAATAGGCGTGTTTTCGTAATGAAACATTATTAACTTCTCAACACTGTAATGAAACAAAACTGCGAGCTCCATTACAAACCTCAAGTCAAAATAGAAAGACATGTCTGGCTAGACATATCTTACTATTTTGACTTTAGGTTTGTAAAGTAAGGAACATACCTTCTAGAAAAGGTCTAGTATATATAGGCATCATAAAATCTGCAACCTGACCCAACGTCATGCAATTAACGAGGGCGGCAAACTTGTTTTAATAATAAGGACTGTTCTAAGTGAAACTTGTATCACCTAGAACGGTCAGCAGTATAAAACTAGCTGGGTGGGGTAAATCGATTTTACTGTTACCAAGTCTTCACCTAGGTTCAAATGCTGTATAAAACACGAAACGATCTAGAAACAAACAAACAAAGAAATAGAAAGAAAAGAAAGAAAAGAAAAGAAACACACTGGGCTCACAAAGAGGCAATTAAAGCACAAACAAACGGAGCACACGTTCTGATCTCTCTCACTCTCTCTCTATTTCTCTCTCTCTCTCTCTCTCTCTCTCTCTCTCTCTCTCTCTCTCTCTCTGTGTATTTCATGTCCATTCACCCTAGTACTGTACATTATATTTGTCTCGCAGGAGATGACTTACAGATAATGCTAATTACATGTACATTGCTGCATTAGAAGAGACTTATTAAAACCACTTCTCCGATTTTCGTTCTTTTGTGTGTTCTCCGTTTCCCAAGGCAGCCTTTTAGATTTTTATTTTACTGTCGAATGGCCGCTGGCCGGAAAGAGTAAATTATTTCAGAAACTTAAAATAGAAAATATCAGATTTTGAATAACGAATTTCATCCTACTATTTTCTGTTATGTTTTTAGTCTGCAAGGATATCCATTGAATATCTTGCACATGTTGGTGATGTTATAGGACACAAAATTTATGATTTATGAACAGTACAAATGAAAAGCATGAACGCCCTACTTGTTGTGGTAACGGAACTATGGCGTCTATACATACAGGGATGCTCTCTACAGACATGAAAGCATAGGGAAATGGAAAGACGAAACTTATATATTAAGGATTGAGGTTTTCTCAAAGACATTATGTATTCTAAAATCACTCAATTCATTGTTATGAATAAGTATAAACAAAAACATCAAATACGTATATGTGATGCAGTTTTGATTACATTTGCAACGCAGTCACAGTTCCCGCTATACGGCATGCAATAACATTGAACAGTTAAAGTTTATTCAGTATAATTCAGGCCTTCAGCCAGCCCATAATTATTATGCTAGGAGTTCCGTTTTCAATTTTAGAGCAAAATAAATAAGGGTAGCAATATTTCTGACGACAGCCTTTTCACATCTTGATGTAATCAGTATATTAAACTTGTGTCAAATAAAAATCTAAACGGTTGCCTCTGGAACACACAAACGAATGAAAATCGGAGACTCAAGGCTAGCGTTGGCTTAAGCGGTATTAGATTTCCAAAGAAACAAGAATGGGCTCAATGATCCTGGAGGAAATAAAAATATAATCTGCACTCTGGTGAAGTACAGAGGAACATTGTACGGCCGCCACACGGCACTTAACACCAGCTGCAGGGAAGTAAAATCTGTTTTCGAAGGAATTTTTAGGACTATACCGTTTTCTTAATTCGTATAAACTTTCACGTTTTGGTAACAGAGAATGCCTTGATCAACATATATGTAGGTGTAAACAGCTATCTGATGCGGTCTTGTTTTTCGCATATGACATACGGGCCCTGATCTCGTATTGCGCATCATTTCTATAGCTTGTTTACATTTTGTTTGTGTAAAATATTACATTTGAATCATACGATTTATGGTTTGTTATTACGTGTTCCATGCGCAAGAATAAATGCATTTTAGCACAACCATGAATTCGATGTTTTTAAGCCTTAAAGAGCTGAGCAAAATTGTAGCAAACAACATTCTATATTTTTTAAATCATAAAGTCAGACTTGGCATTTCCAGTGAATCGTCCGTTCAGCAGACATTACGAAAACATGCCTATTCAAATATATAGAAAATTTCACCTCCCAAAACTGAAAGTTTTCAGATAAAAAACTCTGATAATTTTCATATTTCTGCTGTGGGTACTCGTTAGAACCGCCTCGGCGAGGCGGTTCTAACAAGTACCCACAATCTATGTTTTGAGCAGAAATAAGGAAAATAATGTATACCCCTGTAAACCCCAGTTTTACTATATAAAAGTGGGGTTTACGGGGGTCAAAATTATATAGGCATGTTTTCGTGATGCGATTCATATGAAATGTCAAACCTCAGTTTGACTTGGCATTTCATGCGAATCGACGACTGACATGAAGCGTCAAGCCAGATTTTCTCTGGAAAATTAAAGCAAATCAAAATGGCGTCAGTCGCAGTTGTGATTAGCGCTTTAATTTAAGGGTAAATAATTTGTTTGCGTTGAGGTTTTACGGCCCAGTCAATCCAATGGAGTCATGTCGAGCGCGGTCAGTTTACCTAACCACACGTTTACTGGGCAGGCTTAGTTCTCTAAGCGGTTAACCAGTATTGTGCACAATCTTTCGCTAGAAACTGACAACTACCCTTCTTGAATCAGCGGAAGGGAGTATTTTGTTTGTGTTGAGGTTTTACGGCCCAGTCAACCCAATGGGGTCATGTCGAGCGCGGTCAGTTTACCTAACCACACATTTACTGGGCAGGCTTAGTCCTCTAACCAGTATTGTGCACATTCCTTCGCCAGAAACTGACAACTACCGGAAGGGAGTAAGGGTTAATAATAATGTAGCGATTATTAATGGCTATATATTCTACAAGATAGTCCTTAAATTCTGTGAATCGTCGGCAATGAAAACATGCTTGGAAAAGTAGATTTGTATAATTTTTTTTTGTAAAGGGAATTATTATACTTTCAGGGGTGACAAAACTGTCATTTTTTTTATTCCTCATTATGAAAAAAAGGTCTAAATTAAAAGAAATAAGAATTTGCACCCGCTTGGCAGCAAATTCTTTTCTTTAAAAGTACTCTTCTTTAAAGAAAGTCCTCGTAGTGCAGAAAATCAAATGGAAAGTCACTAAAGTTGCCTTCCTTGTAAAACAGCGGAAAATCTACGATGTTTACCCAGTCCTCTTAGAAATTATTAATATTACCAAGATAGGGGCGGACATTTAATTACTTCCCGGATATTTACGATAAAAATCGTGTTTCAAACATCCCCTGTGTAGCGTTTATGTTTTGTGTTTTAATTCAGTTGTCACACCTCTCTGAATAACACTAATAATTCAAACAAGTGAATTATTGAAGGATTCGTGAAACCAGGGGAGCCGCGAAGTGAGAAAACGTACCTTCTGACGTGTGCGCAGAGTCTGATCAGAGTCAGTCCGTGCAGTCTGATCAGAATCTTCATTATCGGCATGAAGAAACTTTGCATCCTTGGCTATCCGAAATACGCACAGTGAAGATTCTGATCAGACTGCATGAATGCGTAGGTTGATCTGAATCTTCGCTGGGCGCACATGTCCGAACTTACGTTTTCTGACGGTGAGGCTCAGAGACTTTATTAAGAATATTGTGATATTTAGGCTGTTAAATGCGAGAGGAAACTTAAATTTCAAGCTTTATGGATGTCTTTTAGCAGTTTCAATATATTCGTTTGTATTGAAGTTTACCGTACTCCCGTAAAATGCACTTGACAACGATGGACTAATATTTTATTCATATTCTATAATAACACATTTGTGCATCTGCATTCTTCATGGAACCACAATAAATGAGCTGTGCCATGGGTAAAGGCGTGTTCGGGCAATACGCGGACAGCGTAGGCCCAGATCGGCCTGTGTATAAGCACAGGCTGATCCGGGACTTCGCTGTCCTCTTACAGAAGCAATGGGTGCTACAGACTGCTGTATGGTGATGATGATTTGCAGTTTTACGTCCCTTTACAACATTTTAAGTCATATCGAGACGATGGAGGGTGATAATGAAAAGCTCAATGCAATGAAGCGTCGCAGTCATGAGCTGCATTTTGTTTCCAGTGGGATTCGAACCCGGGACCCCGTGATCTGAAGTCTACACGTAAACATGCCTATATAATTTTGACACCCTTAAACCCCACTTTTATATAGTACGAAGGTCCTGCAAATGTTTTGTCACTGGGTTCGGATTACTTCAGTGCTACGTTTTATCAAACATATTTTTATTACAAAACTTCAAAGTATTCCCCCTTTACTGAAACACATTTTTGTAACCTTTTTACCCAGTCGCGAAAAGCAGATAAATAGTCTTCTTTTGGTATGTGTTGGAGACACTGATAAATAGCGCTGCCAAGAGAACTTCTAGACGTATTCTTATTTCCAGAAAGCATTTTCTTAAGCCTTGGAAATAAAAAGAAGTCACAGGGACTCGGGTCAGGTGAATAAGGTGGATGGTTAAAACTTTCACCTATTTGGAAGCCAAAAAAGACTTCAACCTCACACTTATGAGAGGAGGCGTTGTCATGTAAAAGGTGGACTCCTGACCATCCTTTGCTTGGTCGTTTCTTATTGTAACATGTAAATTGGTCAGTGTATAAGACTGCATCTATTTCAATTTGAAATAACTCGGTCAGTTGGAAAGCAATTTGAACGAAATAGCTATTCAACACACCATTCAAGTGCAGCGAAGCATTTAAAAATATACCTGGGATAAAACTAAGGAAGCCTATTAGTTACAGAACTTTTGCAGGACCCTCGTAAAACTGGGGTTTACAGGGGTATACATTATTTATCTTATTTTGCTAAAAACATATATTGTGGTACTCGTTAGAACGGTTCTAACGAGTACCCACAATCTATGTTTTGAGCAGGAATACAGTCGAACCTCAATGGCTCGAATATCTTTGGGACCTTGGAAATTCGTTCGAGACATGGGTAGTTCGAGCCACTGAATCATGGCACCAGTTCAGGAAGCAAATAGCGATAGTTTAGGGTAATCTTTTCGATTTTTACACAATGATTGTATGTTGAGTGTACTCATTAGAATCGCCTCGATGAGGCGATTCTAATGAGTACACACAACATACAATTCCATGATAAAATAAGAAAAATCCCTAAATATTTGTTTTCTTGAGCTATTGGAAGGATTTTGTAGGGACTGAAAAAAGAGTTCGAATCATCCACGAGCCATCCGTTTTCGAGCCATTGAGGGTTATACTATATATATATATATATATATATATATATATATATATATATATATATATATATATATATATATATATATATATATTATCTGAAAATTTATATAGAATGTACGAATTTAAAACAAAGATCCATGTCAGGCTGTGCGGCTTTGCTGGCTGTTGTGGAGCTTTAGTGTTCATATATGCTCCGAAAACCCCTTTTCACATGGTGCGACCCAAATATAAACATCCTCGTGTGAATTCCTCTACAGGAGGTCCGCTGTGCACAGTGTAGGCGTAGCCCCAATGTGACTGTTGCCCGGCTATATTAAAACAAATCTGACTGATTCGCTGATTCCGTAATACTTCAAAGACTCGAACACCAATAACTCGTTTACCGTGGCTGATTCGAACACGTTTTTGAGTCCCTAGGAAATTCTTCCGATCGCTCAAGAAAACAAATGTTTAGGGATATTTAAGAGATTTTTTTTGATGAAAATATATTTTGTGTGTAATCATTAGAATCGTCTCACCGAGGCGATTCTAATGAGTACACTCAAAATACCATTATTTTATAGAAGATCGAAAAGACAGCCCTATGTTATCCCATATCCCGGCTGCCCTACTCTAAGTGGCGCGAAATAACCATGTCTAGAACAAATTTGCATGGTCCCAAAGATGTTCGAGCCACTAACATTACGAAAACATGCCTATACAAATATACTGAATTTTTTTATCACCAAAAAATGAAAATTTTCAGATAAAAAAAATTCTAATATTTTTCAAGTTCCTGCTCAAAACATAGATTGTTGGTACTCGTTAGAACCGTCTCGCCGAGGCGGTTCTAACGAGTACCCACAATCTATGTTTTGAGCAGAAATAAGAAAAATAATGTATACCCCTGTAAACCCTAGTTTTACTAGATAAAAGTGGGGTTTACAGGGGTCATAATTATATAGGCATGTTTTCGTGATGATTTCGATTGTATCGAGGTGAAACTGGCTCATGATTATGGAATTCTCACTTTCGCTTTGGTTTAAATTATCGTTATATTTCCTCATACTTTACTATACTTTTGTTTATATTTTCAGGTGATTTTCGAGTAGAGGTTGATCCGAGTGATTGGAGCGTTTGATTGCAGTGCTGGAAGTTGTAGGTTCGAGCCCAGCATAGCCCAGCATAGAAAAACTGACTATGGTTACCCAACAGTGAATGAGTATCCTTCGGTGGAAGGTTAACCCTTTCACTCCTGAGTTTCTGAAGTGGATTTTCCGCCCTTGAATTTGGACGTCCAATGATGCAAATAGGGGTTACAGTCTAAAATCAAAAACAGAAAGGCAAATAGTGTAGATCCTGATGAGACGGCTAGCTCAGCTGGATATCTACACTGTTTACAAAGGTATAAGTTTGCACATATTAGTCTCTTAATGCAACAAGAAATAAAAACTAACCCTTAAAGCGCTAATCACAACTGCAGCAGTTGTATATATATATATATATATATATATATATATATATATTTTTTTTTTTTTAATTTTTCGGGGAAAATAAGTTCATATTTCATATAAACACATGATGTATCTTGACTTATTTTCTCTGAAAACTTAGTTTATTTCACTGCTGCTACACTGAGACCAACTTTTTTCTTGCATATTTTCTCTGTTTTTAAGAGACAATCATCTAGATTTTATCAAACTTCATTACAGATTATGGCCAGTGCTTTGTGGTGGCCGTATGTTTGTCCGTCCGTCCTTCACTATAGTGCAGTTTATAAATTTCCTGTCTTTTGAGATCCTCCATCCTTTTCTTAGTTTATTTTAGTTTAACAATGTTGATACGACGTTATTTCACAGCTGTGTGCCCACTGAGATGTCTGTGATTGTCTGTTGGCTGTTAAAGGAAAGGCAACTCTTTCAGGGAGACAACTCTGTTAAAATGGTTTACCTCCCTTCTGAAAAGGCGTCTACTTGTGAAGGGGTCAACTTTAAAAGGAAAAGAATTTGCTCCCAGGTGGAAACAAATTCTTTCCCTTTAAAGTAGATCACTTTTCAGAAGAGGGCTTATGTGCAGGGAAGCAAACAGGAAGTTACAAAACTTGTCTCCTTGTAACAATGGTGGACAATTCACCAAGTGTAAACCAGTCCCCTAATAACGTATTATCACCATCTTGGCTAATTCAGCAGACGACAAATTGATGATATTTTTCTGTTGTTTTTTTTGGTTTTTGTTTTTTTTTTCAAAAAACAGGATTTGACATTTCACGCAAATTGTCTCCGAAACAAGATTAGACAATTTGCATGAAATATCAAATCCTGTTTTCTGGGAAAATAAGAAAAATATTTCAACATGCCGTCTGCTGAACAATTTACCCAGACTGCTAAGCGTTAAGCGTTCTTTTACTCACAAAGTTGAAGCTGTTAACTCTTATGAAGTGCCAAGCAAAATTTATAGCAGACGACATACTAATTTTTTGTTCATTTTTCATGTCGCGGGATGAGAAAAATGCACAGCCGTACCGGGACCCGAACCTGTGACCCGCGGGTTACCGTTCCGATGCTGTAACGTCTCAGCTATCCGGCCGCCACTGCCACATTTTCCCCTGCTTAATTGAGATTCATCCAGGCCGGCTGACAGACTTATTTTCATATACCAGACGCGGTCCTGGAGCCACACTGGCCACCAAATGGCACAGGGTCAGAAAACTGTAAAGCCGTACCGGGCTTGAACCTGGGATCCTCGGATTACCGTTCCGATGCTCTATGACTGTGCTATCCGGCCGCCACGGTCACAATAAGTCTTAACATTTCATGCACATCGTCTTCTGAAAATAAGCCTTGGTATTTCATGCGGTTCATCTGTCAAGACTTATTTTCTTTGATAAAAAAAAATAAAATAACAATAATAATAATAATAGAAAACAAAAAAACACAAGTGACGTCTGCTGCAGTTGTGATTAGCGCTTTAAGGGTTAATCTTCGTTGACAGTTACACTTTGCCACAATTCATTTGTATTCCCCATGTGTTAGTTTTGCTCTTTTCATTAGAAGACGAATCTTGTCAATATGATGGCTGTGTCAAATAAAAGGTACCTTTTATTGTTATAAACTATACAGACACCGATCAGCAAAGTCTGCCAGTGTTCTTTCCATTTCATTTACCTTATACCGTAGAACCTGAAAACTGAACGGTTTAGACTCTGACGACGACGACAATCTGATATACATTCAAGTCGGTCCGGTCCTACTCTCTGTACACATAACGCGACAGGATATTTTTACCGTTCTTCTGAATGCGGATTCAGACAGAACTCAGGGGATTTGTCTGTGATGTCAAAGCTGCCATTTTACAGTGAAAACTGCGCAAATGAAATTATTCCTTAACCCTTGTCCTGCTGAATAAATTAAGATGCCACGCCCACTTCTAATTTTCAGCCAAGACCCAGATTATTGCTGTATATGCACGTACGTAATGGCAAACAGTGCAGATCCAGATCAGTTGGTTCTTAAGAAGCCAA
The DNA here is from genome assembly GCA_964016985.1 of Anodontia alba. Classification (NCBI taxonomy): domain Eukaryota; kingdom Metazoa; phylum Mollusca; class Bivalvia; order Lucinida; family Lucinidae; genus Anodontia; species Anodontia alba. Next base: position 7,424,998 of record OZ024823.1, on the reverse strand, counting down.
CTGATCTGGATCTATACTGTTTGCAAAGGCAAGATATATCCGGGTTCAGCAGGACAAGGGATTAATACAATACTCAAAGTCAATATTAACCCATTTTAATCTGGTGACCCTTAAAGGGTAATTGGCAAATAGTGCAGACCCAGATCAGACACCACAGAACGCGGTGTCTGATCAGGGTCTACACTGTTTGCATTAACTACAAGAATTTATATAAAACATAGTAATAATAAAAAGTAACCAGACACCCTACTTTTGGAAATAGACCGGTCCAAAGAGTTGTGGTAGAAGAGTCCACTCGACGTAAATGGGTTAATAAGACGCGTTCGTTGCACCTGCTGGAGCATTTGCCTGTAGAATGCGTGTTGAATACAAGTCAAAATGCACAAAATGATACCGAACTGTTGGATGATACAAAATGTATATTGAAGTAATTACATTAATTTTCGTGGTTGCAAGTGTGGATGGTAAGATGAAATGACGAAAGGACGGAAGTAAAATAGTTTATCCTGGTCCTGCTGAACCCGGATATGTTCTGCCTTTGCAAACAGTGTAGACCCAGATCAGTTGGCTTTGAAGAAGCCTACTGATCTGGATCTGCACTCTTGTCAAAAAGTATGTGAATTTGCATCAACAACCTGGATCAAGTAATCTGATTGGCTGAACATTAGTAATGGGCGTGGCATCTTTAATTTATTCAGTAAGGCAAGGGCTAAGATGTTCTGGAAGTGTCACAATAACAAGATACAGCATACCAATGATACCAAGAGGAACAGTAAATATACTATGGCGGATGACACATACGTAACAAAACAAAGAGAAGGAAAACAATCAGCTCTTTCTACGTCAAGGAGGCGATCATAGTGCCAGGAATGAGTCACCAAACACAACAGCAAGACGTTAAACAAGATGAAACACGAAAACAGCCTCAGCAGGGAGCAGCTACAACCACAAAGCTCCACATACAAAGAACAACACAACCACCGCCTTGAGAACTAACGGGCGTGGGGTGTGGTGGCGGTGGAGGTGGGGTACGAGGTGGATGAGTGGCAAACAGTGTAGACCCTGATCAGACGCCGTATTAAGGGCGTCTGATCTGGGTCTGCCTGTTTGCCCACGCCTATCTGTCGCAATATTTAGGGTTATTACGGTAAAGACCTATCGAAATGGGTGCGGGGTTAAATCGATTTTACTGACACCAAATCTGAGATACAAACAAAAATGTTCGGCTCGTATAGAGGCAACCTAACACATTCAGCTTTACATCACAGAAAAACACGTAATTCAAATTAAATCACTTTGATGAAACGAGGATAAGGGCACGTGCCAAACACCACGGACAATGCCAGCTGTTTTGTATTTTTTACAATATATATGGTATTATAAAATTATTTTAAATCGTGTCTGCTCTTATTATCATCAGCAGGTTAAAGTTTAAGTTTTCAATTTTGGAACCTCTCTAATGTTCTAGCAACGTTTGAATCTAGGGTGAGGATTTGGCGCCAATAAATTCTATTTAATCCCACTCCCGCAGAACGCGGCGTCTGATCAGAATCTACGCTGTTTGCCACTCATCCTGCATTGTTTAAGTAAAAGGCATTGTTCAAATTCTAAGTAAAGTAGTGAGAAGGTTCCCAGTACTTATGGTAAATACAGTACTACTGACCGTCTAAGGCGGTGGTTCTTGTGTTTTTCTAAGGTTTTGTGGCCCTCCCTGCATGATAAGTCCTGTTTGATTTCTAGCGTTGTGGTCAGCCGCTGTATGGTTGTACACTTTACTTTCTGTTTATTATGTCTTGTTAAACCCATTTATGCCCAATGAACTCTTCTACCATAATTTTTTGGACTGTCCATTTCCAATATAAGGGTATCTGGTTATTTTTTTATTAATATTATTACCAAGTTTTGTAGAGATTCCTGAATTTAATGCAAACGGTGTAGACTCTAAACAGACGCCGCGTTCTATGACATCTGATCTGGGTCTACACTATTTGCCAATGTCCATTTTATGGGATGCAAGGCTTAAATGGGTTAAAGTCTAGTGTTGTGATCACAAACTGTACAGCTTCCCATTTCGCTTTCTGTTTTGTATTTTGTTCAGTTTTCTTTGTCTGATGCTAATATTTCTGTCTGTCATTGTGATCACCTCGTAGGGAAAGCGGGAGCTGGTGACTTTACATTTCCTTGGTTTGTACAGTATGTGCTATCTATCGTAGATATTATCTCTTCCTCTTGGTGGTATAGGTAGGCTGTATACTTAGCTGTAGCTCTTCATCACGAAAACATACCTATATAATTTTGACCCCCTTAAACCCCACTTTTATATAGTAAAACTGGGGTTTACAGTTGTATACATTATTTTTCTTATTTCTGCTCAAAAACATGGATTGTGGGTACCCGTTAGAACCGCCTCGTCGAGGCGGTTCTAACGAGTACCCACAATCTATGTTTTGAGCAGAAATATGAAAAATATCGGAATTTTTTATCTGAAATTTTTCATTTCTTGGTGGTAAAACTTTCAATATATTTGAATAGGCGTGCTTTCGTAATGAATTCTCGCAGTATGATCAGAATGTTCGCAGGGCGCCCTGTGTGTAGCCAAGCATCCGAATCGGTTGCAGGCTGATCTCAGTCTTCTCTGGGCATACGAAATGCTGTAGCCCGGCTTATATTATTTCAGTACGTTTTTGCATTCCCTAAATGCACTATCATAAAACGCTAAACGACTTTATAACCGCCAAATGGAATGCATGTGATAAATATACAAAAGATACGAGTACATGATAGGATGAAGTTTGGTAAATACTACCAATTGGTCTGCCCGTCCTGCTACATGAGTTTTTCTTTTCTTCTCAGTTTTCAGGACATATACAAAGGTGGTTTATAATTCAGTTGAAAGTTTCTCTGATAGAGGCATTTTGTTTTTGTTACTTTGTTACTTAGCCTTAGTGATGCGACACTGATAGTGTTCTAATAGAGTATGAATCAATAAATGAGCCTTAAAAAGAAGAAAAGAGCCCCTAGAGAACAGGAAAAGCCCAGATCAGCCTGCACGTTCCGCGAATCTGCTCAGGATTTTCTTCATTTTGTTCCCGTATCCGCTGATTCAAGAAGGGCAGTTGTCAGTTTCTGGCGAAAGAATGTGCACAATACTGGTTAACCGCTTAGAGGACTAAGCCTGCACAGTAAACGTGTCGTTAGGTAAACTGACCGCGCTCGACATGACCCCATTGGGTTGACTGGGCCGTAAAACCTCAACACAAACAAACTGATTCACTAGATGGATAAAAACCAATCAGTAATGGCTTTTTTTTTCTCATGGTGCGCCCCATATTATGTTTAATTTTCCTGCTTAATACAAACAGCATTTGATGTCAATGAATTCATCTCTTTTCTTGCTTCTATGCTTTCTAACCATAAAAGGGGTCGTTCAATAGTTACAAAGAATGTTAAAAGAGGAATTCGTTTCATAAATACATCCATATCGTGTATCATTTATTCTTATCTTTAATCCATTTATGTCTGGCGTCCCATAAAAAGGGCCCTTGACAAACAGTGTAGACCCAGATCAGACTCCGCAATACGCGGCGTCTGATCAGGGTCTGCACTGTCTGCATTAAGTGTAGCAATTTCCATAAAGCATGACAATAATTGAAAAACACACCAAACACTCCTTCAGTTGGAAATGGACTAGCCCAAACAGCTGAGTCAGTCTGTCTAAAAGGATTAAAGTGAACCTGGTAGGTTTGTACAAATAATGCAGGCTATATTTTGGCTATTGATAAATGGGCCGTGCCAAACGAAAATCATTACGAAAACACTCCTATATAAAATATATAGAAAATTTTCTCTCTAAACTCAAAATTTTCAGATAAAAAAAACTCAGATATTTTTCATATTTCTGCACAAAACATAGATTGTGGGTACTCATTAGAACCGCCTCGCCGAGGCGGTTCTAACGAGTACCCACAATCTATGTTGTGAGCAGAAATAAGAAAAATAATGTACACCCCTGTAAACCCCAGTTTTGCTATATAAAAGTGGGGTTTAAGGGGGTCAAAATTATATAGGTATGTTTTCGTGATGGTGTCTTCGGGCATGCGCAAAATGCACTGAGATTTAGATTGATCCCACGCATGCGTGAAGCCTCATCCAGGCATTTGGTCTCCATTGTTACATTCTGTAGATTGATTTTGTTAGCGGACAGCGAAGGCCCTGATCAGACTGCTGGGATGCGCAAGCTGATTCGGACCTTCGGTGTCCGCATATGCCCGAAGACACGTTTTCGCATGGCATGGCCCATATGATAATAGCAAGGCGGGTATTCTGATGCTGATCATGTTTGTTGTAATTCTAGCATTGTAGTTACCCGCTATACGGTTGCCCACTGCTTTCTGTATTCTTCTTCTTCCTCTTGGTGTCATTAGTAGGCTATAATCTGTGATAGTTGCTATTCCTGGACATCTTCTATAATAGTTTTCTTGTTGTAATGTTAGCATTGTGGGCGTCTTCTTCAACAACTGCCATCTTTGCTTTCTGTTAGTATTGTTATACAGTAAACCTTGTGTATGAGAGCCACCTTCGAGACTGACTTTAAATAGTGGTTGGTGTGGAAAAAGTTGCCTGTCTTATAAAGGTACATGTCATGTAATTATGCTTGGAAAGTCAATTTCCAAGGTGGCTGTCTTACACAGGTTTTACTGTACTGTTTGGAGAGGCGGTTTCGCGCGAAAACCCTAATAGTTTTTTTCTGTCCGTTTCATATGTGGCGTTTGTTTTGTCATTATTTGTTCCCCATCTCTTCTTCCTTTGGAGCCTAGGGATGGTTGTGCATCGTGATTGTGATATTTCCTGTGAATCTTAACATACGTCTTGTATTCGTATATATGTGCGCGCTTCAGACATCGGTCTTTGTCAGATCCTGAATAGCGCCCCCTAAACACATTAACCCATTTATGCCTAGCGTTCCCCAAACGCGGCGTCTGATCAGGGTATACACACATTGTTTGCATTAAATTCGTACTTTAACTTCTATAAAATATAGTAATAGTAAAAACTAACCAGATACCATTTCTCTTGGAAATAGACCTGATCAAATAGTCGAGGCAGAAGAGTCCACTCGGCATAAATTTAATAGGTGACAAACATAAAGGAAAGTAGTGATGTCAAATTTACTGGCTCTTAATAGGTCGAATAAAAAAAAAAAAAAAATCACTTTTTAAAGTTTGGTCTGTATTTCCAAAGGATCCTTTTCCTGGCAAAATAATAGGGTTACCTGGTTATATGAAGTTACAGATGGTTCAATAACTTGAAATGTTCTTGTTTTGCACAGAATCTCTTTTCACAGAATAGATTTACCTTCACTGCACTACATCTGGTGTCAAATGCCATGAAGCGGCCGTAAAACGTCTTTCTGTTATTCATCATAGTACATGTTGCCTATTTTTATCCTTTGGGATCATTGTGTCAGCTTTGTGTGTTTTTGAAAGTAGAGTCTGCTTCAACACGTGGCTAGAGGGCAGGGCGGAAGCACTGGAGCATCTTGCATTACTATTCATGAACTGACTCAGTGAAACCAAATCTGCTATTTGTGATTCACTGGTACGTTTTTTTTTTTTTTCGTTTTTTTTTTTTCTTCCAAGGTATCCATTTCTACCGACCATATTTAAACCGAATTGTCAACATTATTCCAGAATGACTTCAAGAGTACATTCTAAGAATTTTGATGCATCATTTATCACGTAGTTACTGTTTATTGCAACATGCAGTCTTTATATGAGTCACTCCAAGGGAAAAGAGCCCTTATAGCATATGCGATAAGCAAAGGTTCAGGCGAGCCTGCGCATCCGCGCAGTCTCGCCAGAACCTTTGCTGTTCGCTCATTTAGGCGGTATGCTAAGGGGAAACTTCAGCCAAAGGACTAGACATGTAGCCTTGCTAAGGGGCCGGGCATGCGCACGGATACATTGATTCGACGAAGATTTTGAAGAGGAGCGCATATATTGAAACTGACTGCATGCAATATATATGTTCGGACGTATTATCGAATATTTGGAACATTCGACCATTACGTCGATATATTGTGATGTAAATGCTGTACTGATGTGCACTTTTTGTTGTGCAATAATGAGATTGGCCATTTCTGTATTGTTACGAGCCAGGCGTAACCAGAGAGAAATGAAAGTGAAACCAGCAACAAGCTTTAAATTATTAACAATATTTATTCCACAAAAAAAAATGAGACACGATTCAAAACAAAAGAATGTAAGTAGACAGTACCTTTCAAGTTTATGTCACAAAGTCCCTCTGAAATAATCCACGAGAATTTATAAAACAAATCCTTTGAATATCAGTTTCTGATCCCACAATTTAAAGTTCCTGAATTCAGAATTTAAGTCCAGAATGAATAAAATATTAAAGTAATCCAGTATAGAATAATTTCCAGTGAAAGTATACAAAGATGCCCAGCTGAAATTCTTCTCTCCTTATATAATATCAGAGAACGTTCTAGAAAAAGAATTTACTACAAGCATCTCTTATTTTCTAGGTTCCTTCAAGAAAACTTCTAAATCTTCCATGACATGCCAAAAATAACTCAGTCCAGAATCAAGGACGTAAACATCATGTTATTGTAAACATGTTGTTCTAGAAAGTTATTTTTGGAAACATAGTAAATAAAGCTATTTATGGAAACATAGTAAACATGATGCTTAAGATAAATGAACACCCTATATATAATACTTCCCCTCTTCAAGGAAAAGAAAGATTTATGTAATAAAGCTTTCTTTTGCCATAAAATTATCATAAAATAAAATACTGATAAAGGCAATTATTATCTTATATACAGCAAGTTACAGGAAACTACAGATCAAGACATCATGCTCTGGACAAGGCATCAGGAATAATATTATCTTTTCCCCTGATATGCCTGATGTCAAGATTGTATTCCTGTAACAACAGGCTCCATCTTAGCAACCTCTGATTCTTGTTTTTCATCTTATGGATGAAAGTCAGTGGATTGCGATCACTGAAAACAACAATAGGTGAGGACGAAGAAGTCAGATAAACTTCAAAATGTTGAAGAGCAAGAATGAGAGACAAACATTCTTTCTCTACTGTAGAATAATTCTTTTGATGTTTGTTAAACTTTTTGGAAAAGTAACAAACTGGATGATCCACACCATTGTCATCCTCTTGCAGCAATACACCAACTGCACCAACATCACTCGCGTCTACTGCTAACTTGAATTCTTTATTAAAATTCGGTGCCAAGAGAACCGGCTCACTTCTCAGTATGGCTTTCAGTTTATCAAAGGCATTCTGACAATCACTGGTCCACTTAAACCTCATTCTTTTACTAAGTAAATTAGTCAGTGGCTCAGCAATGACAGAAAAATTATTACAGAATTTTCTGTAATAACCGGCCATACCAAGAAATCTCATCAGTTGTCTTTTGCATGTGGGCACCGGAAAATTTGAAATAGCGTCAACTTTAGCCTCTATAGGTTTAACCTGACCACGACCCACAACATGTCCTAGAAATGTTAAAGTTGCATGACAGAATTCACTTTTAGCAAGGTTTATTGTCAATTTTGCTTCACTTAGTTTATCAAAGAATGCTTTGATAGTTCCAAGATGGCGATTCCATTCATCACTGTATATGATGGCATCATCGATGTAAGCATCACAATGCTCGATTCCAGCTATTATGGTGTTGATTAAGCGTTGAAATGTTGCTGGAGAGTTTTTCATTCCGAAAGGCATTACTTTATAGTGATATAATCCATCAGGAGTAACAAATGCTGAGACCTCTTTGGCTCTTTCTGTGAGAGGAATTTGCCAAAATCCTTTCAGAAGATCAAATTTAGTTATATATTTTGAATTTCCAATTTTGTCAATACAGTCATCTATTCTTGGTATGGGAAAAGTGTCTGTTTTACTCAAATTATTGACCTTCCTGTAATCAGTGCACATCCGATATGTTCCATCAGGTTTTGGCACAAGAATGCAAGGTGAACTCCATTCACTTTGACTTGGTTCAATAAAATCATTGTCCAGCAAATACTGAATTTCCTCCTTAAGATATTTTTGTTTTGTTGGGTTCATTCTATATGGATGTTGTTTGACAGGTTGTGAGTCCTCAACATTCACATCATGATAAATTTTGTCAGTCCTTGTAGGAATGTCGGGAAATAAGTGTTCATATTGATGAATTAACTGTTTCAGTTCCTTTCTTTGGACTGGATCTAGGTGTGAAAGTTTCTGGTCGAGATCCTTTAGAATGTCAGAATTCTGAAGTTTTGATGAAGCAGGATCAGATTTGGTCAAGTTTATGTCTTCAGAGTTCATTTCACTTTGTTCTTGAGGGACTGAACTAACAACACTAATTGGTGTACCAGAAGAGCTATCCCTATCTATGTATTGTTTAAGCATATAAACATGACATAACTGTTTTTGTTTGCGTCTCCCAGGAGTGTTAACAATGTAATTTACATCACTAATCTGTTTATCTACAGTGTAAGGGCCGTAATACCTGGCTTGCAATGGTTTGCCAGGAATAGGCAAAAGAGCAAGTACCCTGTCTCCAGGCATGAATTTTCTTTCTTTTGCATTTTCATCATACCAACGTTTCATTTTCCTTTGTGCTGACTTAAGATTGGTCCGAGCAGCCTCACAAGCTCTAGACAGTCTGTCTTTAAAATCTGATACATACTGAAGTAAGTTCAGAGAACTGTCATCATTTGAGAGAAATTTCTCTTTCAAAAGTTTCAAAGGTCCACGCACAGTGTGGACAAATACGAGCTCTAATGGGCTAAAACCAAGAGATTCTTGAACAGATTCTCTAACGGCAAACAACAACAAATGGATGCCCTCATCCCAATCTTTTTCAGTATCAAAGCAGTATGATCTGATCATATTTTTCAATGTCGGATGAAATCTTTCAAGGGCACCTTGACTTTCAGGATGGTAAGGTGACGATTTATACTGAGTAATGTCCAACTCATGCATGACTTGTTGAAAAATTCCAGAGATGAAATTTGAGCCCTGATCCGAGTGAACAGACTTTGGGAGGCCTACAAATGTAAAAAACTTTACCAAAGCCTTAACAATGTTCTTAGTTTTAATATTCCTAAGTGGAATGGCTTCTGGGAAACGTGTAGAAACACACATTATAGTGAGAAGATATTCATTACCTGACTTTGTTTTGGGCAAGGGACCAACACAGTCAATCATTATTCTGCTAAAAGGTTCATCAAAAGCTGGTATGGGCTGTAAATGAGCTTTTAGTATTGTCTGGTTGGGTTTTCCTACCATCTGACAAGTATGGCAAGATTTACAAAACTGAGAAACGTCAGATTTTAACCCTGGCCAGTAAAAATGGTTAAGAATTTTGTGATAGGTCTTGTTTACACCTAAATGACCTGACATGGGAGTCTCATGGGCCAAGTTCAAAATTTCAGGGCGATAAACCCTTGGAACCACTATTTGGTGGTTAACAGTCCACTCGTCTTCTGCTGAGACATCAGGAGGACGCCATTTTCTCATTAAAATTCCATTTTTGACATAGAAACAGACTGGGCTTGATCTATTTCTTTCTCATCTAAAGCCCTTTCAAGTAAAGGCAAAATTTCAGGATCATTATGCTGTTCCTTACAAAGTTGTGACCTTGACACCAAGTCATGACCTTGACCTTGGCCATTTAATAATGAAGAGTAATGACTGGACTCTGACTTGTCACCTAAGTCTGTCTGCTTGTCAGACAGGCTGGATGAAAGTGAATTTGTAATCTCATGTTTAAAAGACTGACCCAAAAAGGTATCAGTTAAATCAATGTCCCCATCATTCTGTTTTGCTTTCTTTGCCATGGCCCTTGTAACGGCACAAGATGGATAAAGATCAGGGATTTCCTGTTCAATGGGATCAGGTGGCTGATCAATACAAGGTATGTTAGTCAAAAGTGGGTTTACCACAACCTTATCTCCTGCTAAGTCATTGCCTAACAGTAAGTGAACACCTTTAAAAGGTAAAGAAGGTCGAATACCGACAGCCACTAAACCAGTCACCAAGTCTGAGGATAAATGAATGTTATGAAGAGGAACATTAACAAATCCACACTCTACACCCTGAATAAGGACACTTGTCCCAGAAGAAGTCTTCTCAGAAAAAGGCAGTGTATCTGCTAAAATAAGGGATTGAGAAGCTCCGGTATCTCGTAAGATTTCAATTGGGGTAGACTGGGCATATTCACTATTTAGTGACACAAAACCATCTGATAAGAATGGTTCATAAATCTCCATAACAGAATCAGTCTCAGGCCTTTTGGTCTGGATAGGATCTTCCTCCTTAACACATGACTGTGGTTTTGACCGTAAAGAGGTAAGGCCTGTAGGTTTAAGCCCCTCTTGTTTTTCTTTCTTTCTTTTCAAATGTAAACATTCAGATATAATATGACCTGTCCTTTTGCAATAATTGCAAATTGGTTGAGATAAGGGATTTTGATCTTTATTTTCACCAGAAGGTTTGGGTTTGGGAGTAATTGTTTGGCTATGACTACCAGGTGGATTACTAGGACTATATTTGGATCCTGAATGTGGGAAAAATGGTCTTCTAGAGGGATTTGGCTTATTAATAAAGGAAATTTTATGTGTTAAAGCATAATCATCTGCAAGTCGAGCTGCAGCTTCCAAAGTTTCAACCTGTTTCTCATCTAAAAAGGACTTAATGTCTGAATTTATGCACCTTTTGAACTCCTCTACAAGCATGAGCTGCCTAAGTTTTCATGATTAGAGCCAATTTTCTTTGAAGAGCACCACCTATCAAATAGCTGTTCTTTAATTCTAGCAAATTCTACATGGGTCTGCTCATTTTCTTTCTTACAGTTCCTAAATGTTTGCCTGTAAGCCTCAGGGACCAACTCATAAGCCTTAAGAATTAATTCCTTTACAGTATCATAACTGGAGCTCTGCTCGACAGTCAGCTGAGTATAAATTTCTCGAGCCTTCCCAATTATAACACTTTGCAAAAGCAAGGTCCAATGCTCATTTGGCCATTTTAAATTTTCTGCTACTTTTTCAAAATGAAGAAAATATTTGTCAACCTCTTTTTCCTGAAATGGAGGAACTAATCTAATGTGTTTGGTAACATCAAAATGAGAGCCAGACTCTAAAGATTGCCGTTTTACTGTCATATTTTGCATTTCTAGTTCTTTCATTCTTAAATTAAATTGTCTCTCTCTAACTTTTTCTTCCATTTCCATTCTTTCTTTCTGCATTTGTCTTTCTTGTTCAATTTTAAGTTTTTCCTGCTCTAATCTTAATTTTTCTAACTCAATTTGCTTCTGAACTTCAAGCTCTCGCATTTGCAAACCTGTATGTGTAATGAGAACAAGAGACAAAGCAGAAGAATCTAGTAATTCCTTATCAACCAAAAATTGGACCAAAACATTTTTTATTTCCTGTTTTAACATGGACTTGTTGACGTTAGTCAATTCATAGTGAGCAGCAATATCCAACAAATCTGACTTTTTGGCCAAATTCAACAGCTTCTGCGAAGGCGCAGCAATAAAAGCTTGAAGGTCAAATGACATGATTGCTTTTTGCTGGTTTTATCAAGTAAATTTATCAATCAGAGTTTATTTGTTGATATTTTTCAAAAGTCAATACTTGCTTTTTTTTTATTAAATAAATTTTTTTATCTTTACTGAAATCTTTTAAAAGTCAGTACTTGTCTTATAGCAAACAAATATTTCTTTTCTTTAAAAATCAATATTTGTTTTCTTTAAAAAGCTCAAACTTGTTTTAGCTCAAGAAAATGTTCGATCGCGGACGAGCCCCCAATTTCTGTTACGAGCCAGGCGTAACGAGAAAGAAATGAAAGTGAAACCAGCAACAAGCTTTAAATTATTAACAATATTTATTCCACAAAAAAAATGAGACACGATTCAAAACAAAAGAATGTAAGTAGACAGTACCTTTCAAGTTTATGTCACAAAGTCCCTCTGAAATAATCCACGAGAATTTATAAAACAAATCCTTTGAATATCAGTTTCTGATCCCACAATTTAAAGTTCCTGAATTCAGAATTTAAGTCCAGAATGAATAAAATATTAAAGTAATCCAGTATAGAATAATTTCCAGTGAAAGTATACAAAGATGCCCAGATGAAATTCTTCCCTCCTTATATAATATCAGAGAACGTTCTAGAAAAAGAATTTACTACAAGCATCTCTTATTTTCTAGGTTCCTTCAGGAAACTTCTAAATCTTCCATGACATGCCAAAAATAACTCAGTCCAGAATCAAGGACGTAAACATCATGTTATTGTAAACATGTTGTTCTAGAAAGTTATTTTTGGAAACATAGTAAATAAAGCTATTTATGGAAACATAGTAAACATGATGCTTAAGATAAATGAACACCCTATATATAACAGTATGGATCCAGTACAGGTGTTTCATTTTTCTTATGCCTCTGTACGGAAATAGATTAAAAAATGAATGGACATTGAGAACAATGAACACGCTCACGAAAACAAAATCAGCTGCAGTGTCGAAATTGTTTTGGGCCAAAATAGCTAGTTTCGGCCTAGTAGGCCTCATCAATGACCCTCATATAAATGTTCGAACATCTAGGAATGACCGGGGTAATCATTACGAAAACACGCCTATTCAACTATATCCAGGAGGCGGTTCTAACGAGTACCCACAATCTATGTTTTGAGCAGATATAAGAAAAATAATGTATACCCCTGTAAACCCCAGTTTTACTATATAAAAGTAGGGTTTAAGGGGGTCGAAATTATATAGGCATGTTTTCGTAATGAGTTTCACTAACCATAGCGTTCCAAAATGGATTTTGGACATCAGTATAGTCCCATAGAAGACGTCACATAAAGCGGCATCTGATTGGGCCTATATTCTTTGCCATGGTGTAGCAATTTACTATAACATAAATTGCATTCTCAGATAAAAAGAGATTTAAGAGAAATAAAAGACTTTTAAACTGTTACAAGGCAAAATTTATCTACAGTGCAATAAGGGATTTTATCTTCCATTATAGTCAAAAGTAGGACCCTGAACTATGTCGAAAGGTAAACTTTAGCTACCTGAAATGTTCATTACTATTTTGATTTTAATTACAGATTTGATTGGATATTTCTAACAATAGCATAGCATGATAAACAATCAGTCCATATATACATGGTTCAGGGCAGCAAAAGAGAGAAACGTTTGATTTTGAAAGACACTAACAGCAAACACAAAATATATAATAGTTTTTGTTACTTATCTTGCTATAGAAAACAAGACGGCCCTCCCTTCCGGTTTAAATGCACAAACACAAATAATCCCAACCGAAAAAGAAAGCCAGTCTATATTCTCTAACATTCTGGAAGGTCCGAATTAAATTTGAGATGGGTAAATAAATACAAACAAGGTGTTCGGTGAAAATGTCATTTATGTAATAAATGACGAAGACCTCTAATACACAATACACGATATCACGTTGTATAACAAGTTTACCGGCACTCAGTATTTATGTGAATTACAAAATGAGCAAACAGTAACAAAAATGCTAAACTAACGTTAAGCTATCTTAATCTTATACTCCATTTATACATACTATTTGTACAAAGAATCACTGAAAATATACCATTTGTTATGCACAAGACAAATAAACGCTGAATTTAGAAATCATTTCGATAGTACGATTTTCAGACTAGTGTATAAACTCCACATTACAATAAACATAATCTTTGAGAGAAACAAATCAAAGAGACTTAAGACGTGTTTAATATTTATATAAAGGTATATGACTCACAAGACTGAATTTGCATACATGAGATTTCAGCATCAGAACTGTACTTCTGTTGTTCCGGCACTGGCACTTTCTAGCAATCAATTTGGTTAAGGAAGGCGTAGTGCCATGGAACATAAGCAAATAACTGGAAAAGTCAGTGCGGTCTCTCGATACAAGACTCTCCACTGCGTAAAGTATCTGTGTATATAGAGTTAACATTTGCTCAAATTGGTGTTAAACCCTTTCATTCATACTCTCTCAGTGTTGGAACTTTCCACACTAGAATTCTGTCATGCATACAAAAATCTCTTGTTAGACGTCTGTCTTTCCTTCATGTTTAAATATAAGAAGTAGTTCATGGGTCAATATATATAAAATATCTTCAGAGTGAAAGATATTAGATTAATATCCGTACAAAACCAATCCTGTGAGGTTGAATGAAATGACTAGATTGGCTTTGTAGACAAGTGTTACAAATTTCCAAACAATCTGAAACTGGAAAAGACCGGAGTGTCCTTTCAGAATCGAATTTCAATTTTAGGTATAGCTGTGTGATTCAGATATTCTTAGAGAAAAAATGGCTAAACTATTAGCAAACAGTGGAAACCTTGAGCAGATGCCGCAGTCTGTGGCGTCTGATCTAAGTCTGCACTGTTTGCCAAATGCCCTTAATGGGACTCCAGACTAAAATGGGTTAATCTTATTTAAATAACGACTCATTGAATTCGAATTACGAAGCAGTTAAGGAAGTATCTATATAATACCTATTTAAGGGGTCTGATGTAGTTTCAAGGGAGACAACTCGGTCAAAATTGATTTCCTCCCCTCTGAAAAGGGGTCTAATCTAAAGGGAAAGAATGTCCTCCCGAAGGGATTTGATGTAAAGGAAAGTGAACAGGAATTCATAAAAGTTGTCACTCTTTAAAAACATGGTGGAAAATCTACCATGCGTATAAAGTCCCCATCAGTACATAATAAAACCGTGCAACGTACGCGATGGAAGTTTCTTGATACTGGGGCATAAATGGGGTAACAGAAATAAGAGCACATTACACAGGATCTGCTGTAGAGTGTATATTTGTGCAGCTTTATTAACCCATTTATGCCTACCGTCCCATAAAAGAGACATTGGCAATCAGTGTAGCTCAAGATCAGACGCCACAGAACGCGACGCCTGATAAGGGTCTACACTGTTTGCATTTAGAACAAGAATTGCTATAAAACTTGGTAATAAGAAAAAACAACAAAACAAAAAACTAACCAGACACTCCTTATATGGAAGTGAACCAGTCCAAAGAAGCCAATCGGCATAAATGGGTTCATTACGAAAACATGCCTATTCAAACATACTGAAAAATTTACCACCCAAAAAATGAAACATTTCAGATAAAAATTCTGATATTTTTTTATATTTCTGCTCAAAACATAGATTGTGGTACTCGTTAGAACCGCCTCGCTGAGGCGGTTCTAACGAGTACCCACAATCTATGATTTTGAGCAGAAATAAGAAAAATAATGTCTGCCCTTGTAAACCCCAGTTTTACTAAAAGTGGGGTTTAAGGGGGTCAAAATTATATAGGTATGTTTTCGTGATGAATATTGTGAAATAAGGTACCTGAGAAGCAGAATCTGAGTAGAGAAGTCTGTGGTACAACGTACTGAATGTCTCTGGTAAATAACCGGGCTTAATGGACAAGTCTGGTACATTTTTTTAATTTTTCAGACAATTTAACCGAGACAATTTGATGGCTGAGTGTTGTAAAGGTTTAACAGTGATTCTGTCCTTTCGGGACAATGATAAGGAGGTATGAATATGAATCTGAATCTCAAGGGGAGACGCATCTAACAGAACTCCAAAGGTCAGACTTTTCTTGTGGATTTCTGACAGACGACATTTGTAATATTTTCTTATTTTCCCTAGAAATCAGAATTTGACATAACCTACAAGTTATGTAATCAGTTCGACGTCTGCTGATATTGTTAGAGAATATTTTGGGTTAACCCATTGTAGGCCGAATGAACTCCCCCACACAATATACTGGAAGATTTTAGGTATGTCAGGCTATGTGATTGAGATATTCCAAGCGTAAAATGGTTGAACTATTTGCAAACAGTGGAGACCCTGATCTGGGTCTGCACTGTTTGTCAAATACCCTTTGAGGGGTCTCCAGACTACAATGGGTTAAAATGTGATTCCGTAATCTAGAGAAACCTCTTGTATAGATGAGCCGTGTGGCATTAGGAACTTGGGCCGAAACAATTTATCGTGCATATTCGTAATATTGCATAGACATCTTGCTGAAACTAGTTTCAGGATAGACGTACAGGCAAACTATACAGATATTGATATTTTACATTCACTAAAGCAGGTGTTATGACGGAAGTGATGTCTCCCTTACTTCGTCATAGTGTAGTTTATACATTTTGGTCATTCGAGAGTCGGCCTCGGTGGCTCAGTTGGATGTGGGTCCGACTGGTGATCAGGAAGTCGAGGGTTCGACCCCTTCCAGGTCTTGCAACATTCTTTTGTGGAGATCGATCATGAAGTATTTTAAACGGTCATTCTCTCCCTTTCGCTGATTCAAGAAGGGCAGTTTTCAATTTCAGGCGAATGATTGTGCATAAATACTGGTTAAACGTTTAGAGGACTAAGCCTGCACAGGAAAAGGTGTGGTTAGGTAAACTGGCCGGTTCGATATGATTTTAATAGTGTTGACTGGGTCGTTCATCCCCAACCCAATCCGACCCAAAAGGTCATTCTGGATCAGTTATTGCATTTAATCTAAGATAATATATTATATACAAGCGTTTTAAAGTACAATACATGTATGTATTTTTATTTCTTTTTTATCAATAACCAATGATTAACTTAGGATCATTTTAACATTGAAAATTTGCCTTCAACTTTGTTCTGTTTGCACTGTTTCGATTTTTATGCCTTTTGTTAGTTGAACCACAGTACTTAATCATTCCATTCCCCGTGGAGCTTTAGCCATGATACTTCCGTCTCACTGTTTTAAGCAATACTGAAACAGGGAAGAAAGAAATAATGTCACAGGATGTCATAAATAATAGTTCATGTAGTATTCAAGTTCTTTTCTAAAACAAATTATTTATTCCAAATCACAGCTAGAAATGAGTTAAATAGATGCTTTTAAAATGGGATACTGAGTTAGAAATATTAGTTATAGGAAGAAAATAAATCTAAACCAATTAATTCATTTGTTTCATTTCAAAATAGAATGTCACTCAATGCGTGAGCAGTGTTTGAAATTACGATATTGGTCCAGAACAGACTCAATAAAAAATGTATTATTTTCACTTTCTTTAGTGTGTACTTTGCTTTCAAACACCTTTCCTTTTCTGAGAAAGCATCATCACGAAAACATGTCTATATAATTTTGACCCTCTTAAACCCCACTTTTATATAGTAAAACAGGGGTTAACAGGGGTATACATTATTTTTCTTATTTCTGCTCAAAAGCATAGATTGTGGGTACTCGTTAGAACCGCCTAGTCGAGGCGGTTCTAACGAGTATCCACAATCTGTGTTTTGAGCAGAAATATGAAAAATATCAGATTTTTTTTTATCTGAAAACTTTCGTTTTTTGGCGGTAAAATTTTCAGTATATTTGAATAGGCGTGTTTTCGTAATGTTTACCTCTTTTCTTTTCTCAGAATGCATTTTCCTATACTACAACTGGTGTTAAGTGTCGTGTGCCGTGCGTAAAACGTTTCCTCGTACGTCATCACAGTGTAGTTAATACTTTCTGTTTTTTTTGAATCATCAGCTCATTTAGTTCATTTGAAAGTAGACATCACGAAAACACGCCTATATAGTTTTGACCCCATTAAACCCCACTTTTATACAGTAAAACTGGGGTTTACAGGGGTATACATTATTTTTCTTATTTCTGCTCAAAAACATAGATTGTGGGTACTCGTTAGAACCGCCTCGCCGAGGCGGTTCTAACGAGTACCAACAATCTTTGTTTTGAGCAGAAACATGAAAAATATCGGAATTTTTTATCTGAAAATTTTCATTTTTTTTGGTGGTAAAATTTTCAGTATATTTGAATAGGCATGTTTTCGTAATGGTTATGCTCAAGCCGGTGGTAGGCGATGTGAGCAGTGTAGCAAATTAGATTATTGTTCATGAACAGACTCAATAAAACAGAGTTTGCTTTTTTGGCTTTTTTAGTGTGTTCTTTGTTTTCAAATGACCCCTTGATTAGAATTTATTTATATTGGCCTAAAGTAATAACAGATAATTTGATAGCCATCACGAAAACACGCTTATATTTTGACCCCCTTAAACCCCGCTTTTATACAGTAAAACTGGGGTTTACAGGAGTATACATTAGTTTTCTTATTTCTGCTCAAAAACATAAACTGTGGGTACTCGTTAGAACCGCCTCGCCGAGTTTTCATTTTTTTGGTGGTAAAATTCTCAATAATTTTGAAAAGGCGTGTTTTCGTAATGGCGAATACCTAAGAAAACCATGGAATCAGAAACGTGAACAGTATTGCACCATACAGTACTGTTCATGAACAGTCAATAATACGTTGTTGATGCTTAGGATGGATCTTTTTTCAGAATCTATTTGAATCCGCACAGTCTAAAGATTGTCTTCGATGTTCCTCTTTTCCTAGAAACTTTAGAATCTAATGACGAAACAGAAAGGCCAAAATCAGACTGTGCGCATGCGCAGTCTAATCTTGGCTGTCACTTCCCAGCGGGCACATGACGTTAATACAACGTCGCCTCAACGTCGATGCAACGTCATGACGTTGCATCGACGTTGAGCCGACGTTGTATAAACGTCATGTGCCCGCTGGGTTTACACATACACGTGAACCCCATTTTCTCCCTGATGCGGCTCATTTTAAAATGTGATGGTTGAAACAAGCGTCCAGAATGAACAAGTAATTAATCAGACTTTTCAATGGCTCATTATAAGGCTTGTTCTTAACGTTTGATCTTTTTTAAAGATGTTTTTCGCTCTTTACGAAGTAATTTCCTATTGTAAGTCTGTCTGAAAACGGAACAAGTGTCAATACCACATTATTAGATTGTTATTTGATGAAATGCAATGCAGTTTTTCACCTAAGGCGACTAAAAGCAGATATTAGAAAGCTAGCAAATTGTTTCTGAAATCATCAAGACAGTTGCAATACTGGGGATAATGACCGATTCGACAAAAACAATTGTTGAGCTTTAACTAGTTAAATCATGCACATTTTCAGTTAATTCATATAATAGTCTTACCCATTTTTTTTCTGAACATACATTTCAGGTTCTTGTGCAAAACGTTAAATGTTAACAAACATACCATTAACAAGTTTAGGATTTTCAAAACAACTTGCCCTCTTTTCAGCCCTTTTTTTCAACGCAGTGATTTTTGTGCGATTGGAACACTTACCTGTCAAGCCCCAGCCCCAGCCCATCCCATTAAATTTAGTAAAATGGTATCTGATCTTCAGTCCTGTCTGTATTAGAGGGATTTGAAGCTCAATACTGCCATTCAAGAATTTTAGAAAGCCCATATTGTCTACTCAAGAGAAGAACAAAATAAGCTTAAAGCTTCCGTTCTAATCTTGGTAGTGTTATGACATTGTATGTTTTGTACATGTACTAAATTGGAAATAAAATATGTTTAAATTAATCAAGAGTCAGTCTTTCCATGGCAATTGGTACTAAATAGGAAATAAATAGAAAATGAACAATACCAAGTAAATGAAACTTCTATTAATAAACTATCAATTAAACAAACAAACACAAATAAAATACCAAAACGTGCTAAAATAACACAATAACTACGGTTTAATTGGTTTAATAATTAATACTTTGATTTATTCAGTTTACTACAAATTGTTTCACAGTACTGTGAAGCCTCTTTGCCAGTACTCCTAAATGGCAACGAGTCTTTATCTTTGGATGCAAACATAACAATCTTTGGGGCAGTTTCACAAATACATCCTGCTCAGCAGACAATTCTAACCCGTATGGCTCTATTTGTATTTTTACTCTTGGAGGTAACACATGAGTACATTACATATTATCCAGTGGACACGGGTGTTGAAAAGGTTTAAACCATGTGCTGGTGGTGTGTATCGAGGTTTTGTCAAGTTTGGTCTTGTTACCCCACCCTCCGTCCGCACCCCCTCCAGCCATGTTGTCTTTCTTATCTCCATCTAGCTCCAAAAGCCACTGTTGTTTTTTATATATTTTTTTTCATACAACGTGTGACTAACACAAAAATTGATGCGCTGATTTTTTTTTCTCGTTTTCTTGAACGAAATGATCAGTCAAAAAAGGCCTTAACAACCAAGGCCGAAACGACAAAGAACCTGTGGATAACAGCTTTTACCCAACGCGCAGGCGGTGCTGTGATAGAGATCTCAAAAGCTATCAATTATGTAGTTACATCTTTTACGAAAGATGGCAATAAAGAAAAGATTTTTATATACTTTTATTTATTCGTAATGTTTAACGGTGTACATGTGAACGCTATTTTGTGTCTCGAGTAACAGCATGTCACTAATGACGTCATACGATGTGGACAGTGGCGTCATTCCTTTGCGTGGAAATAATTGATTAGTAGTATAATACAAAGACAGATACAGAAAACATAGTTTTGTTTTAATTTGTAGATACAGTGACTAGGTTGTGTAAATTAAGACTCCGAATCAGATTTTACCCAGCTAGCAGTCTACATAAATCTACAACGAGCCGTTATCGGCCCGTCAGGGTAGCCGACGGGCCGATAACGGCCCGCTATAGGTTTATAAAAATTGCTAGCTGGGATAAGTGATATTTTTCTTCACAAAAAAAAAAAAAAAAAAAAAAAAAAAAAGACCACAGTCTGATGAGGGCCTCCGCTGTGTGCGAACAGAAACAGTGGAAAATGTAAAATATAACGACGCATGTCAGCACTAGTACAGAAGATTTCCAGGAAAAGTCAAAATCACAGAACGTATGACGCATAGAGGAAGAGCAAACAAACCATGAAAGATGTCCAGGAAGAGTCGATATCACAGAACGTAGCGTTCTAATGACGCCAAAAGATAGAGCAAGCAAACCATGAAAAATGTCCAGAAAGAGTCACAATCACAGAACGTAGCGTACTAATGACGCCAAGAGGAGGAGCAAACAAACCAAGAAAACTGTCCAGGAAGAGTCACAATCACAGAACGTAGCATACTAATGACGCCAAAAGGAAGAGCAAACAAAACATGAAAAATGTCCAGGAAGAGTCACAATAATCACACAACGTAGCGTACTAATGACGCCAAGAGGAAGAGCAAACAAACCATGAAAGATGTCCAGGAAGAGTCACAATCACAGAACGTAGCGTACTAATGACGCCAAGAGGAAGAGCAAACAAACCATGGAAGATTTCCAGGAAAAGTCACAATCACAGAACGTAGCGTACTAATGACGCCAAAAGAAAGAGCAAACAAACCATGAAAAATGTCCAGGAAGAGTCACCATCACAGAACGTAGCGTACTAATGACGCAAAAAGGAAGAGCAAACAAACCATGAAAAATGTCCAGGAAGAGTCACAATCACAGAACGTAGCGTACTAATGACGCCAAAAGGAAGAGCAAACAAACCATGAAAAATGTCCAGGAAGAGTCACAATCACAGAACGTAGCGTACTAATGACGCAAAAAGGAAGAGCAAACAAACCATGAAAAATGTCCTGGAAGAGTCACAATCACAGAAACGTTGCGTACTAATGACGCAAATAGGAAGAGCAAACAAACCATGAAAAATGTCCAGGAAGAGTCACAATCACAGGACGTAGCGTACTAATGACACCAAAAGGAAGAGCAAACAAACCATGAAAAATGTCCAAGAAGAATCACAGTCACAGAACGTAGCGTACTAATGACGCCAAGAGGAAGAGCAAACAAACCATGAAAAACAGTACACATCCCGCGGGCACATTCCGTTCATACAACGTTGCATTAACGTCGACGTTAGCGGATACATGTCCTTCATACAACGTCGATGCAACGTCATGACGTTGCATCGACGTTAATGCGACGTTGTATAGACGGCATGTGCCCACTGGGATGCCATAAACCGACGTAAAGAAAAGTAACCAGTCCTTGATCAGACTATATTGATACGCTGGTTAATCCGTGTGTGTACTGTCCAAAGAGACCGTTTCTCATGGCGCAGCTCAGATAAACTGAACATCTGAAGGATTGAGAAGTTGAACCATATGGCTATTTTGTCTGTTCGCTCTGTCTCCCCAGTGTGAAACACATCATCATCTTCGTAAGGCAAAGAGCAATTGTTCAAACTCCAATTTGGCCTGTGGGTAATTTCAGGAAAGAAACGTCCATGTTGGCTTAGCCTAATTAGAAAGAGTTCGACCACTCTTTTGATTTGGCATACATTTATCATCATCAGAGAAAAGCGTCCGGGATCAATACAAACATCCTATCAAAATCTACACTGCTTATCAGTCAGTTTAGTTAGTGTGTGTGTGTGTGCGTGCGTGCGTGCGTGCGTGTTTGTGTGCGTGTGTGTGCACGCACACACAGTATACAAATTTATTTGTAAAATGTAATCTGAGAGCAGAAAGCAAGACATCTGCCACGGGTTGTCGAAAAGCGGTATGTTAACCCATTTATGGACTCTTCTTCCATAACTGTTTGGACAGCCCCCTTTCTTATATAAGGGGTGTCTGGTTAATTTCATTATTATCATGTTTTGTAGAATTTTCTGTATTTAATGCAAACAGTGTAGACCCTGATCAGACGCCGCGTTCTGCGGCGTCTGATCTGGGTCTACACAGTTTGCCATCGTCTTTTTTATGGGACGCTAGGTATAAATGGGTTAAATCTGGTGGCGGTTTGGCAACTGCCCTCCAGTGGTTTAATAAAAATATGTATAGAGACTCTGCAATGCACAAATAAAATGGAATTTTACTGTTGAAATATGCCCTGAATACACATTTTCTAATGGCAATGCTCATAAATAACTGATGTGCAATATATGAGCCTCGGCGTCAGATAACGTACGTACGGACGTGCGCCCATCAAAAATTCAGATCAGATGCAGATGCGCAGGCTGATTTGACTCTTTATTGTACGCGCATGTCCGACGGTACGTTTTCTCATGTTGTGACTCATAGGCGAACTATTACGAAAACACGCCTATTCAAGTATGCTGAAAATAATGTATACCCCTGTAAAACACTGTTTTACTATATAAAAGTGGGGTTAAGGGGGATAAAATTATATAGACATGTTTTATTGATGAATAATAGTCAAAGCTAGCTTGTACATCCGCACAATCTGAACAGACAATTCTCTGTTCGTCAATAGTTGTAGGCATGTAACAATCACTAATTCTTTACGCAAATTAATCTGGGCTTTCGTTACCGGGGCTGTGTTCAAAAGTACAAAGTGACAGCGAATGCATTGCCCTGGATCCATATACCTAATAACGAGCGCCACCAGTAGCAGAGTCCAGGGCAAAACACTCAAGAGTATCCTGCCCCTCTGAACGCAGCCCAGCATATGCAATAAGGATCGTTGTACATCACATATATGCCTGAAACAAGCATCATGTGATCTTCCTAATAATACCTTGCCCTCCAACGAAATTCCCCTTTACTACATATGTATATGTAACAAATAATGAGAACCAGGCCATAACAACCCAACAACTATGCGATAATATAAGGGAACTCATCCAAGAAACAAATCAACCAGTAAGAAAAAGAGAAGCAAGAAGAATTAAAGGAACAATAGAAAACATTTGGTATAAGAAACTTAATGACAGGAGAAAACAATTTTGGCAAAAATTGCGAAATGAAAATCAAGCCAATATATATGAACAATGGAGAAACCAGACCCCAATCATTATCCCAGCTAGCATTCTTTATAAATCTATAGCGGTCCGTTATCGGCCCGTCAGCTACCCTGACGGGCCGATAACGGACCGCTATAGTTTTATAAATATATACCTCAACAACTGCAAATGTACAACATAAACGGCGAACCAGATGACCAGCGGTGAAGAAGAGAGAGGCAGGTGTTAGACAATTTCAAAACAGAAAAAGACCTATTTGAACTAAGAGCCCAAAGTCATGAAGAAAAATATAGAAGACTAGATGAAGAAATGATCGCAATAATCTCAGAGAAGGCAACTGGAAGGTGTAGAGAAATACTAATCGCAATGTGGTACGAAGATACAAAACGGGAAGAAGATGTATCAGCAAAAAGATGGAAGGCAAAAAATGAAGTGTGGCTAAAAAAATATGAAACAGATTTGAGAACAAAATATACTGACAAAAATCCTTTCATCAAAGAC
The DNA here is from genome assembly GCA_964016985.1 of Anodontia alba. Classification (NCBI taxonomy): domain Eukaryota; kingdom Metazoa; phylum Mollusca; class Bivalvia; order Lucinida; family Lucinidae; genus Anodontia; species Anodontia alba. The sequence goes on along the minus strand of OZ024823.1, from coordinate 7,400,868 downwards.
CAGGAAGATATAGATGAAGAAACGCCAACCCTCCCAACAAGGGACAAAATAGATTTCCACAAACCAGATTTAGGAGCAGTAGCCCTATTAATCGAGGAAGAATGAGGGAAATATTCAGAATAGCAATAAGCCGAGAAACAATATACAAGTCCAGCAGGATAGACCATTATACTCAAACGTCATCCAAGGAAATAGACAACAAAGAAGACCACCAGGACAACCGAGACAACCGGGACCACCGATACCAATAGGGCCACCAGGACAAGCACGAGATTATGAAAATAGAACAACATATGTAGGACAACGATTTAGACGAACAAATAAATCACAAGGCTTACCGCCCTTTTATAGAAGTCGTCCGAGGACCACGACATACCCAAGAGAGGAGAGACAAGATGGACAAAATAACTATAGGTATAGGTCACGTCAAGATGTCGAGGAAAACCGAGAAAGTGGACCATTTCCTAACACAGTACCGAACCAGGACCAGAACCGTTTTAGAGCAGGACGATCAAATAATGCAAGACCTTTAACTGTACACACTACAAATAATGAAACCACTACAAAAAATTATTAATTTATCCAGAAAAAGATTGACAGATGCTGAACTGAAAGTATTAGAAAAAGGCTTAAAATTCACCCCAACCCTAGAAAAAGAGAATACACAAAAATTAAAAGAAGATTTATTTGAATTTTCGAGAAAATTGCGTCTGGAAGAATATTTCTTATGGTAGAGAAGATCCAGACATTTCTTTAGTTAAAAATAAAAGTGATTGTATCCATCCAAACACTCGCAATGCAGCATTAGAAAGGTATATTGAAAATGTACAAAATACTCCAACTACTAAATCCAACCAAAACATACAATACAATGTATCCTTACCAGAAAGAAATGCTATAAAATCTTTAGCAAATGATCAGTCAATTATAATTAAGGAAGCTGATAAAGGAGGGACAGTAGTCATAATGGATAGGGAAAACTATAAAGAAATCGTTAAAACAATGCTTTCAAACGAAGAATATTACAAAGAACTACACACTGACCCGCAAAAAACTGATAGAATAAAATATAATAAATTTCTAAAGAAATACAAAGATAATTTAACACAAAAAGAAATGGATTACTTAACAAATTTTGAAATGAAACCTAGCAACTTTTATGGCTCACCTAAAGTTCACAAAATGACAAAATCCGGGATGCATGTGAACAAAAAATAATTATTACGTTGAAGTTGAGAATGTTACTGATTTAAAACTTAGACCAATAGTAGCGGGTCCGGTCTGTCAAATACACCGTTTAAGTAACCTCGTTGATATTTTACTGCGCCCTTTTACAAAAAGAGTTAAGAGTTATCTAAGGGACACAACAGACTTTCTAAATCATTTTCCTTCAGATGTACCGGAGAATACTCTGTTAGCAACATTTGATGTTGAATCTTTATACTTAAATATCCCACATGAACTTGGAAATGAAGCTATTAATTATTGGTTGAGAAAATTTCCAAATGATAGCCCAGCAAGATTTCCCCAAAAACTTTATTCTAGAAGGTATAGATTTCATAATAAAGAATAACACATTTTGTTTCAATGGAAAAAAAACTACCGTCAAACTAAAGGAACTGCAATGGGCACGAAATTTGCGCCCGTATATGCTACCCTTGTTATAGGTTATTTAGAAGAAAAAATATATAGTCAGATAAATATGGCAATCACTGTACTGATGAATTTAAGCGTAACTGGAAAAGATTTTTCGATGACTGTTTTATACCGTGGACTAAGTCAAAGTCAGAATTAGTTAAATCTTTTGTTAAATAACTCACACCCAGACATAAAATTTACGATAGAATATAGTAGTGAACAAAAACCATTTTGGACGTTTTAGTCGAGACGGTACTAAGATTGCTACGGACATATACTATAAACCAACTGATAGCAAACAATATTTATTTTTTAACTCTTGTCACCCGAAACACACCAAAACTAGTATTCCATTCTCACTAGCAGACAGAATAAGAAGTATTGTTACAAATGAGGAAACGCTAAAAATACGCTTGGATGAATTACGAACAGCATTAACACATCAAAAATATCCAAAAAATATTATTGACAGAGGCATTGAGAAAGCCATGAATATAAATAGGGAAGATTGACGGGTAGTAAGGGAAAAGACTGAAAAAAAAAAATAATACCGTTTGTATCCACATTCAGTCCCAAGAACCACGAAATGTTTAATACCATAAGACAAAACCTTCCCATTCTGTATGAAGATGAAACGATGAAAGAAATAACACAAGCATACCAAGTCATAAAAAGTAAACGTCAACCTTGGAACCTGAAGAGACTATTAACACGAGCAAAATTTAATGAAACACAACAATATGTCTTCTGAAGATCTACATTTTTAGTAGTGAAACACGTTAAGACATTAAATTTGGAGAAAAATCAAGGCAATCTTTTATTTATTACTTTCGGATATAGATATATATCGGGTATAGCAGTGTGTTTGTGTGTGTGTGGGTGGAGGGGGGCGGGGGGCGGGCAGGGGGGATTGGGTGGGGTGTTGTGTGGTGGTGGTCTGATTTGCAATCTCAAAACTAATCTATGAAACACTTTTGTTTATTAAACCGCCCACTGAAAAGGGCCGGGGCTAACTTCGAGCAAGGTACATTAGAAAGAAGCGGACGTTGAATGCTAAATATGAATAAAAATAGACCATTTCAAATAATGATAAGTTTCTTATAAATCTACAGAAGATAAGGCTTGACACTTCATTCAAATTGTCTAAAGGAGACAATTTAAATGAAATGTCGTGTCTTGTTTTCTGTGAAAAAAAAATCAATAATTTTCATATGATAGTGCTAAAGTTTAGACGGAAAGCTTGGGAAAAAACAAACAAACAAAAAAAAAAAAAACAAACAAAAAAAAAACAAAAAAACAACACAACAACATCAGCACCACTTTATCTACAATCGAAGTATTATCCTGGCTAACTGCAGGTGCTGTGTCTGCAGTATGTCCTGGGCATGCGCAGTTCTCATATGTCCGAATGAAAAGACAATTGAGCCAGCATACGGCAAAACCTACAAATGGCATGTGCACCCTGCGAAGACTCAGATCAGCCTGTCCGCATGAAAAAAGCTTAGGTACTTAGCTACCCATTGAGCGCACAGTGATCAGACAGGGCGGATGCCCAGGCGGATCTGAGTCTTCACTGGACGCATATGTCATGTTTTGCTTTTGTCGTGCTCTGGCTCAATTTATAACGCTACCATATTTCCCCTAATTGTTCGGACAGCTTATTTCCTAACCATATTTGCTTAAAACTTGAACAAGCTTATTTTACTATCTCATAATTTTGGATGAGTGGAGGCGTCTGATCTGGGTCTAAGTGGTTTGCCCGAATACTTGTTGTAAATACTGCTATCATTTTTTTCAAATACGACATATAATTATAGGAAATTCCTAATTCCAAAGTCTGCAGTAATAATTAAGGTGGAATGGAGTTACCGTATTTGTCTTAAATGTTCGGACACCTCGCTCTTTACCATACTTCTTGTAAAATTTGAACACGTACAATTTACTACCCGATTTTGTGTCAAAAAATTGCTGTCCGAATACATACGGTAAATCAGTAACCATTCTGTAAAGACTGACAGCTCATGACACAGCTTAACAATTATATACTGTTCAATAAACGTTTTTGTCTGGTGATATATATATATATATATATATATATATATATATATATATATATATATATATATATAAAACAACAACAAGAAAAAAAAAACAACAACAGTTATTCTATACAGAATTATAAGAGACTATCAGAGATACATTTGTACAATTAATTCACGTAAAATTATATCTATTCCTATGAAAAATTATAACTCGTATTGAAATTCAGAATATAAAACGACTGAGATATAGTACGGACTCTAGTACTCAATGTTTGCTAACCCTAGCATCGGAAAGATAATCGATTTATTTCGATATAGGGAGAAAGCCTGGACATGTCTGTAAAGTCTGTATATAAAACAAATGTATAGCATATATGTATACATTGCATTTCGCGAACCACGTTTCTGTGGAGGCCCAGTTGATACTTAACAAATTCTAAGTATGCAAAACACTGTGTATTCAGGTTACAATCATAAAAAAGAAAGAAAAAATGCTCAAAAAAGAAAGCAGAATGTTCATTTTTCATGTACATATGAAAACATGACGCCATTAGTGACACCACGGTTGTTCTCCGCATTTAAGTGAGAGTACCCCGTTTTCCTATCTGACATCAATTTTTAAAATTCGCATGCAAATTGCGTTTCAGATAAACCTTCTACCGTTTTCTATAGCGTTTATTAGAAGCTAAACACCAATTCCACGTTCGATTTTTTCGTCCAATATGGCCGCTACGATAAACCTGTAAGAAAACATTTGATTGCAAATTTTATGACACCATTTTGAATGACACATTTTAAATTTTACCAGACATCTTTCGGGCGTTCGTGCTTATGGTTTTTAATAAAATATATTCGTATTATTCGTATAGAACACTGTTTTGTACTTACGTAAGTCTTAAACATGCTTGTTGAGGGGAATCGCCGTGCATTTCTTCTTCTCCATAATTTCAAAACCTTTGTTGACGAACTATACTGGGTAAGAATGTATGAAGGCAAAACATAATAATTTATGTTATTTCCGCAAATTAAAATTTTCGTCAAAATTCCATAAAATACAAAGAACTCGACAAGAATTTTAAACAATCAGTGCTAATTTATATTCAGACATCAACTTTACAGATTAATTTATCGTGAGTTGTGTGTATATTTGGTTTAGTTTACCTGTAAATATATACACGTGTATTATACGCTTAAACAGAACCAGTATCATGCAAAATTCACACATTTCTCCAAATGCAATTAGTTCCGCATTGTTCTACAGCGGTTTTGTATGAACCAATATCCAAGCTTTATATATATACAAAAATTCAGTCGTATATCTTTCCGATGCTAGGGTTACGTTTCTTTGTGTTTTTTTTTTTGTTTGTTTGTTTGTTTTTTTTCACGGTGGATTTGAGAAACCTGACCAATAACCATGACGGAACTAAACGTAAACGCGACAAACTTGATGCGAACCACCTTGCACACGACTTGGATGAGATAGATCCCATGAGCGTCATGTCTGACTCGTCAAGGAACAGCTATAGTCTGTGGGAACTGTACACCCAGTACAGATGAAGCTCAGGAGTTTGAGGATGGATACCCACTGTATTCACGTCAAGGTTAAACTGAACATAAGTTGAATGATTTACAAAAAAAAATATATATATAATTCAATAAAATATATATACACACAGGTCAGAAAATCTTTTGCTGTAAAATAAATAAATAAATAAATAAATATCAGTTGTTTGCTCAGAAACAAAATCAATAACGCGCCCCACGGTGCCTTCCTTAACCCTTTCAAGACGAACTCGATGTGTCATTTTGATTAAATGCATGATGACTAAGGTTAAATTTGCAATAACAGTCATTTTTCTTTTAGAAAATAAAGTGTACAAATTTTGTGAAAATGCGTGTCTGACCCCCCCCCCCCTCCCCCCCCCCTTCCACCCCCACATTTAAAAAAGATATATAACTGTTCTTTTTTTTTTTTTTTTTTTTTTGAGCCGTAAAAGAAAATAAATTTACTAATCTAACGGCAGCAAAACAGATGTTATACATGATCAGACCTTGGGTTCCATAACCAAGGAACTGGATAAACGTGCACAATTTTCACATGATAAATGTTAAACCATCTGAAGCTTAAATTGTTAACTGACAATTATTAGAATATTTCGTAAGTTTGATTTGTTTAAATTCGAGTACACATCTCTACTGTATAACTAATGTATTGCAGATTCATACATGTAATATGTTAACTAAATAGAAAAATGTTACATCCCTTATTCATTTAATAGATCTACACTATAACTGCAACAAGATATAGAAATAAAAATCTAAATGGTTGCCTTTGGAAAATCACAGCGTACTCTTTAACATTCTGGAACACCTTTCGGAGAAAACGACAACGTCTAAGGAAAGAAGATTAAAAGTCAAGTTCTCCTTCATTCTTCACAATTTACCAGACTATCTAATCAACAACCATTGTCACTCTCTTGAAACTTCAATCAAATCTGAATTAAGCCTCTCATACAAAATTAGGCAAGTTTTGTAATCTTTTAAACTTCCATCGACATGCAAGTTATAGAACTATCTCTTGGTATTCGTGTAGTGTCGTCAGAAAGTGTGCCTAGAATGCAATATACACAGAGCCTTCTATGGCGAATGACTGAGAGTAGGCATTATACGATGTTTTTCTTTCTATCAATCAAGAGATTTAAACAATTGAGCCGGAGCACAGTATTTTCTACAAGGTTGCATGTGCGCTCTGCGAAGACTCAGATCAGCCAGTGCATCCACAGGCTGATCTAAGTCTTCACCGGGCGTACATGCATTCGAAGAGGAAATGCTGCGCCCCGGTTCAGTATTATACGATTCAGATCAAAAGCAGCGGGTACGGTTTCTTTTAAGCAACTGGTAAATTTGTGCATCACGAAAACATGCCTATATAATTTTGAACCCCCTTAAACCCCAATTTTATATTGTAAAACTGGGGTTTACGGGGGTATACATAATTTTCTTATTTCTGCTCAAAAAAGGATGTCGATGAAGTTCTAACGATCTATGTTTTGAGCAGAAATATGAAAAATATCAGAATTTTTTATCTGAAAAAAAAGGTAAGAGAAAAGTCCAAGGATTGCCACAATCACAAACCGCAGCCCTTCCCAGACCCAATGAGGAAGAGGTAACCGACAAATCCAAACAAGCACAAATCGAACAAACGTACAAAAAGCACTAAGATTAGCTCTCTCTTCCCCAAGCAATACTAAAGGGACTGAAAAACACAAGAACAAAATGACACACGGAAAGACATACAACAAATCGCCTCGTAGAATAAACCACAAAGCAACAAAGAGTAAGACAAACACCGGGACCACCGCCTTAGAACGGTCAGTAGAGTAAACCACCGTGGGGTTTAAAGCACTTTTACAGCTAGCTAACTTCACCCTGGGTACCGATGCTACTCTTAATACAGAAACACATAAAAATTCGGTTCACATAAAGGCTCCCAACTCAGTCAATGCATCAAAGCGAAAACATAAAAATCAAATTAATCATTATAAACAAAGACGAATACTCATGGCTAATTCTACAGTATGCCAGAGTAAATGAAAACCAATAGTTGAACGACGGCGGGCCAAGCCAAAGACATATCGTCAAGCCCAAGCCCACTGGTTAAAGTTTTACGAAGAGGCCGTCATTGAGTCTGAGGCCCGAACCTCCGTCGTGCAATTACAGAGTGAAGCATAGCCATCAACAATGATTGGGTTGACAACTAGGCATGCAGTCTGCCGCATAATATCCAGGCTATAGCCAATTCTTTTATAACAGTTTATAAGTTTTCTGAATTGCTCCGAAAAGTTAGATTTACCTGAAAATTTTCATTTTTTGGTGGTAAAATTTTCAGTATATTTGAATAGGCACGTTTTCGTAATGGTGTCCACATGCCTTCAAAAAGTGTTTTACTATTTGTTAATAGAATTCTGATTGATTTTGATATTGCGGATCGAAGAAAGATGTCAGGACTTCTGCACTTTGCTCTTAATATTTGATATAACACGTGTTTTCTGGTGGCACGGATCAAGATTGAATTTCTTTATGTGCTAATGATACACTTCATTAGAAGTGATACTGATCTTATAAGAGTGAAGCATTTTACTTCACGCGTTTTGAAAATAAATCATCAGAGTCCCCAAGGCTTTGCCAATAATGTTATTCCGGACATTGATGTAATAAATATTGAAGCCACCTCGACCTTTCTAATTGATACATTGTATCTCGTGAACATACAGTTGCTTTGCACTTTTATGAAACATGAATGTCAATTAGCACTTTCAAATCTTTCTCATAATTTCTGACCCCGTCCATTTTCTTCTCTTTTTAGACGACGCCTTGTGAAAGGAGGTTGTAATAATAATTATTGGAAAACCTACATATACAGAAGACTTCTCCATTCTCGTGCACTTTCATCACGAAAACAAGCCTATATAATTTTGACCCCTTTAAACCTCACTTTTATATAGTAAAATGGGGGTTTACAGGGGTATACATTATTTTTCTTATTTCTGCTCAAACACATAGATTGTGGGTACTCGTTAGAGTCGCATAGCCGAGGCGGTTCTAACGAGTACCCCACAATCCATGTTTTGAGCAGAAATATGAAAACTATCAGAGTTTTTCATCTGAACATTTTCCGTTTTTGTTGGTGAAATTTTCTTTATATTTAAATAGGCGTGTTTTCGTAATGTTCGACACACTGCACTTAGGTAGATAATCTAAAAGGTTACCATTGCAGCACTTTTTATCGAAGGTTATCGGATAGGCATTAATCTTGAAAATTTCACTTTTAAATGGGTGGATGAACTGCTAAGCGCAATTTATAGCATCACCGGGACAGAGTGACAAAAAATTGATATTCTTATAACTACTTATTCTAGTTATACCATCTATCTGTCCGAATACGTAGAGTAAGTACGGTAATATGAATCGACCCCTTCAGAAATCCTCCTAGATCCGTCCCTGTACATAACACCGTATTGACCCGCACTCTTCTACTGGTCTTTTAAAGAAATTCAAATACCTTTACCGTTTTGCTTTGGAGACTTTGTAAAATTCTTTAGTGTGCTTTCCACCGATGTCTTTATTGTGGCATCTAATAAAATCCTTTCTGACTGACAGTAATTTTTCACTAATCTGATTTGCATAATTAAAAGAACATATTCAAAACAGTTAACTTTAAAAATAAAACGAATTGGGAACTACGTGACCAACTTTATAGTATAAGATAGTTTTGGGCCTTTACTTCACTAACACCTCTATTTCAATAATGAGCGTGCCCAAATTAAGAAACACAGTGTTTTCAAGTCGAGAAATAGTTTAAAAATACAAACATTGAAACTCTAATATCCCGTTAAGACAAATTTTACAGTCAACAAAGCAGAAAATATGTGATTGAGCAATTACAAAACAAATTATTTGATGATTTCAAATCTGAATGGAATCGTAAACTGCTGTCTGATAACAGCATTGGTAATAATAATGGTGGAAATAAGTTAAGGACATATCGTTTGTTTAAACATGATTACCAAGTGGAGTTCTATGTTAAAGCGAACTTTATCCCACGTGGAAATAGAAGTGTACTAGCTAAATTTAGCACGGGGGTAGCCCCTTTAAGGGTAGAGACGGGACGGTATGCATCTTTACCAGTAGAACAGAGAGTTTTAACTGTACAAATCAGACCGAAGATGAGAAACACATTACGAAAACATGCCTATTCAAAATATACTGAAAATTTTACCACAAAAAGATGAAAATTTTCAGAGAAAAAAATCGGATATTTTTCATTTTTCTGCTTAAAACATAGATTGTGGGTACTCGTTAGAACCGCCTCACCGAGGCGGTTCTAATGAGTACCCACAATCTATGTTTTTGAGCAGAAATAAGAAAAATAATGTATACCCCTATAAACCCAAGTTTTACTATATAAAAGTGGGGTTTAAGGGGGTCAAAATTATATAGGCATGTTTTCGTAATGATGTTCTTATAGACTGTCCTGTATATGATTCTATACGACAAGAACTCTATGATGAGGCTTTAAGTTATGAAAAGCATTTCCGAGGTTTTCATGATACTGAAAAACTGTGTTTCTTGCTAAGCAAAGAAAGATTTGGTTCAGCATACAGCCAAAGCCTGCCATGAAATATTAAAACTGCGCCAAGCATCACTATATAGATAGATTTAATGATTTTAAAAGTGTGGTTTACATGCTTGTACATTTGTACATACTTCTAAATACTGATTTTAAGTAGTGCATTTTTTGAACTCAGTAGATCGCATGAGGAACAATGTTTAAGTCTCTCACAACTCATAAATGAGTGGTTTTGTACATTTTTAAAAGCTTATATATTTATGTATTTTACTGTGTATACAAAAGCGAAACTTTAAAAAAAAATGTATCGTATCGTATCGTGAAGGAATCCTTAAAAATGGTAGCTTGGAAATCGGTTCTGGTTGATAGAAACTTACTAGAATCTTTTGTAGTCATGAAAATATTAGAGCTATCATCAATTATGTAATATAATACAGTCGACTCTCGTTATCTCGAAATCCAAGGGACTTTATGAAACACTTCGAGATATCCGTACTTCGACATATAAGATTTGCGGAACTGAGGAAAACAATTAATCGAACAATCACCCTTAACAAAATTAATATGTAATTTGACTCATAAGTTAGAGATATATTGAAAATATTGTTGAAAAGAGGAGAAATTGCTCCTAAGGAGCAATTTCTCCTCTTTTCCACAATATTTTGTTGCCTGTTAATCTCTGTGTTAAAACAGGGACCAGATTTTCACTTCGAGATAAGCGGATATTCGAGATAAGCGAGGTGGAGATAACGAGAGTCGACTGTACCTAATTTCGTGTCTAGGTTGGAGATCAGAAGTAAAATGTGCCTGTGCCACATATAAAGAACACAGAAAAGACCCGGAATAGACTCTTCATCCTTTGCTGTTCGCCAACAGGACGTTTTGGAACTGTGAATTCCACTCGGCGAAAGAGGGGAAATTAAGATCACAAATCGATATTTTTCTTATTTTTCCCAGTAAATAGGCTTTGACGTTTTAAGTAAATTATCTCTTAAGGAGACAATTTGCATGAACTGCCGGTTTATTTTCTGGGAAAAATACGAAAATATTTCAAAGTCTTGTCTGAAGATTTTTCTACCAAGCATACCATCACGAAAATATGCCTATATAATTTTGACCCCCCTAAACCCCACTTTTATATAGTAAAACCCCACTTTTATATAGTAAAACTGGGGTTGACAGGGGTTTACATTATTTTTCTTATTTCTGCTCAAAAACATAGAATGTGGGTACCCGTTAGAACCGCCTCAGCGAGGCGGTTCTAACGAGTACCACAATCTATGTTTTTGAGCAGAAATATGAAAATATCAAAGTTTTTATATGAAAATTTTCAGTTTTTGGAGGTGAAATTTTCTATATATTTGAATAGGCGTGTTTTCGTAATGTAAGGGTTAATTATTCTTATCATTATTCGATCTTCGTATAGACTATACTACTCGACAATGCAGAATATCATTTTCTCAGTAATGCAGCTTTATGATATACGATCTGGAAGGAAATGAGTGGAAAAGAAAAATATGGCTTTGATCTAAAGCTTATCAGGTGGGGCAGCGAAAATCTTCAAGAATCACGCGAAATTAATTTAGCTGAAAGGATCTTTAGAGTCTTAAACAAATATTTTATCTCGGTGCATGTCAATACAGAATACTTAGGTTTTATGCATGTGCACTTTATGCGGTACCTAGATGGTATGAAGAATAATTGAGCCTCAACGTTAGAAGATGTACCTTCGAACATGTGCGTCCAGCAAAGATTCAGATAAGCCTGCACATTCGCGCAGTCTGATCAGAATCATGACTGGGCTCATTTAGGATAGCCAAGGATGGAATGTTTCTTCATGCAGACAACGAAGACTCTGATTAGACTGCGCGGATGCGCAGGCTTTGAGACTTCAAATGGCTCACATGCAAAAGGTACCGGTTTTCTGACCTCGCGGCTGATTTGTGAAGTAGGTTACACTATTGGATTGAATATACCGTATTCAACCTAATTACCGCACATGCCGTATAAGCGCACGGTCAAGCAATTCAGTAGTCTTCAGACTACAGCCAGTCTACTTTTTGTCTACTTCTTTATAAAAGCATATTTTGTGGGTACCTATTTGAATTCAAATGAGTACCTACAACATATGCTGTTATAAAGAAAATCAGAAAATAACACACACACACACACACACACACACACACAAACACACACACACACGAGCCGTCTCATCAGGATCTACACAGTTTGCCATTATTTTATTGATTTTTGACTGAAACTCCTATTTGTAACAATGGTGGTGTCACATTTCATAGATGTAAAAAATCACACACACACACACACACACACACACACACACACACACACACACACACACACACACACACACACACACACACGAGCCGTCTCATCAGGATCTACACAGTTTGCCATTCTTTTATTGATTTTTGACTCAAACTCCTATTTGTAACAATGGATGTGTCACATTTCATAGATGTAAAAAATCATTGCAGAAACTCAAGGGTGAAAGGATTAAGGGTGTGGGGCGAGCGCTCGTAAATCTAGGTTTAAGCCCATAATAGTTTTACCGTTTACCACTCCAAGGCGATATTTCTGTTGTAGTTCCTCTTCGTCTTTGTTCATTTTTCTTTCGTTGGATTGTTGCTCTGGTGTCGTTTTTGTATCATTCTAACCTTATTCGGAGCCTTGGGAGGCCTGTGCTTCGTGATTGAAGCCATTCCTGTGTAACCCCATATTCATCACGAAAACACGCCTATATAGTTTTGACCCCCTTAAATCCCACTTTTATACAGTAAAACCGGGGTTTACAGGGGTATACATTACTTTTTTTATTTCTGTTCAAAAACGTAGATTATGGGTACTCGTTAGAACTGCCTCGGCGAGGCGGCGAGGCGGTTCTAACGAGTACCCATAATCTATGTTTTGAACAGAAATATGAAAACTACCAGATTTTTTCATCTGAAAGTTTTCATTCTTTTGTGGTAAACTTCCCAATATATATTTGAATAGATGTGTTTTCGTAATGTTGAGCCGCAACGTACCTTCAGACATGAGCGCCCAGCGAAGATTCAGCTCAGCCTGCCCATTCGTGAGCAAGGATGCAAAGTTTACTCATGCGGACAACGAAAACTCTGATCAGACAGTTCGGATGCGCAGCATTACGAAAACATGCCTATTCAAATATACTGAAAATTTCACCACCAAAAACTGAAAGTTTTCAGATAAAAAATCTGATATTTTTCATATTTCTGCTCAAAGATAGACTGAGTGTACTCGTTAGAACCACATCGCCGAGGCGGATCTCAAGATACCCACAATCTATGGTTTTGAGCAGAAATAAGAAAAATAATGTATACCACTATATATAAGTGGGGTTTAAGGGAGTGGGGGGGGGGGGGGGTGGTAAACATTATTTAGGTATGTTTACGTGATGGGCTGACTGGAGTCTTCGTTTGGGTGCATTTGTCAGAAGGTACGTTTCCTCACGTTATTGTTCATTTATATATTTGATAATATATGCCATAAAAACCCTTGGTATCGCAAGGTTTTTGGTTGAATTCTAAACAAACATTATTATGTTAGTAATTTATTTACAAAGAACTGAGAAGAAACTGTTTCACCATGACAAAAACACAGAGAAACAAATGTATGGGAAAATAAACAGTACAGTATAATTAGAATGATAAGATGGGCCAGAAAAGATAAAGATGATACTAGTTTTAAATTTAGTAGACATTTCATTTTGTATTGTGATGTGTCCAAATATTTGATGGATGCATGGCAAATAGTGAAAACCCTGATCAGGCGTGACCTGTGAGGTCTTATCTGTATAAATACTGATAGCTCAGGGCTGTTTGTCCGAATATTTAGGACAAATACAGTAATGCCGGGAATAATAGACCATTTGAAAGCGTCCCAGTAAGCATTCTACATAAATCTATAGCGGGCCGTTATCGGCCCGCCTGGGTAGCTGACGGGCCGATAACGTCCCGCTGTAGATTTATGAAGAATGCCAGCTGGGATAGAACGCATTTAAGAAAATGAAAACGGTTTACAGTAAAGATTGTTACTACAAAAGACGCATCTTTTTGTAATACCTTAACCTCTCTCTGAGCAAACTGAACACACGAATATTTGATTTTTTTCTCACCTTCCCGGAAAATAAGCTTTGACATTTCATACATCTGATCATTGTCTTCATTGTCCGCTAACAGAATTATTGGCTACTACAAAATATTTTAATGGAGAGCAATGGCCCGGATGATTCTTTACGCATGCGCAGGATGATCTGAATCTGCGTATTCTATGCCTGTTCGAAGGCACCTTTTCGATTGATGCGACCAAATTAATGTAAACGGGCTCATTAGGGTTTGTTTATTCTCTTCTTTTCGTTATTTAAGTTAATTTGCGTCATATCGGGCACAGCCTTTAACAAGGCGTCATTCACTCAGCTGGTGTTAAGGGGATCTGATACACTTGGTAGTTTTTCTATCATTTTTCACAAGGGAGACAACTCTTGTAGTTTCATATTTATTTTTCTGCACACAGAGCCCCTTTCTGAAAATGGTTCTACTCTAAAAGGAAAGAATTTGCTCCCAAAAACCAAAGGGAAAAAATTCTTTCCTTTTAGAGAAGAACCCATTACAGAAGGGAGGCAAAACAATTTTAACAGTTACCTCCCCTGAAAATGAATCAATTCCCCTTGTGTACCATGTGGCGACCGTAAAACGTCTCATCCACTGTACTTCATTATAGTATAAATTATATTTTCTGGTCCTTTGGGCCCATTGAGCAAATTTCATTTCTATGGAAAACAGAATTCTGGGCTGCGTTCAGTCAATCGAAACGTTCGCAGTTACTCGCAAACAAAAAGCAAACTTTCCGTTCATTTGTGGCAATTTTCGGTGGACGGTGGCGAATATTCGCAAAGTATTCTCAAGCTGTCTTTTGGCACAACCAAGATGGCTGCCTGTGCTAATAAAATTGTTGTATGCTTGTTCGTACAAACATAGAGAGTTGATATACATTCGATCTCTAATAAAACTAATAATTATTGATATAATTTTTTCGATTCAATATCACGACTCGTCAACCTCTAAAATGGGGTCACATAAGACGGGTTTACAATAATCGTTCAGAAGAACTTGTTATTTTCATTTCTTTGGTGTGTTCTTTCTTCCCAAAGGATCCCTTTTAAAAACATATACAGTGAACCCTCATTACAACGACATCATTTGTTCCCGAAGACATTGCCATTAAAATGAAATTGCTGTTGTACAGAATACTTAATGAGCAGATTGATGTGTAAGAAAGGTCTTGTTTTGTTCTTATGTCCTCAAAAACATATGTTTTGGATATTTGTTAGAATCGCCACAGTGTGACGATTCTAACAAATATCCAAACATATGTTTCTTTAAAGCATTAAATACAATATTCTTGCATGATTTGTGATTAATTGTTACCTCTTAAGTGACGGTTTTGAGACAGTGAAATTGTCATTTTAACAAATTTTATCGTTGTATCGAGTGTCGGTATAAAGAGGCGTGTTTTCGTAATTCACTCAAAGTTGCTAGTAGGTTTAGTTTTTCATTATTCCACATGAACAGAGCCTGTTATGTTCTAGATTTGATATGTTCTTTATTTCTACAGGATCCTTACTTCGGAGTGTTTAGAAATGCATAGGGTGAATGCAGTGCGTTTCATGTTACATGTCAACGCACTGCAGTTTACATTCAAAATAAGGCTTCATTAATTAACAATTTTCTAACCCTTCTTTTTGACGTTTTACCGATACGAATTTAATTTCATGACGTCTGAGAGTGTCGTAAGTTTTGTTACAGTTGCACATTTGATAATAAACAGAACTTGATGAAGAGAAGCAGAAACAAAAACAGAAACAAAAGCGGAAATAACGGAAAGATATGCAGACATGCAATATAGATCTTTTACACGAAGCCAATGAATTATATCTGATTGGGTGACTGGTACATGTACCGCAACATATGAAAACGTACTTTCGGACATGCCTGCGCATTTGCCCTGTCTGAGCAGAATCTTTCCTGGACGCATTTTGGATAGCCAAGAATGCAAAGTTTGTGAAGACTGTTCAGAATGCATGCATGCGCATGCTGATTTTAGTTTTTTGTTGACTGCACATGTTAGACGATACAAAACTCACCGTCTCACTTTGAGGCTCATATGTAGGTAAGTTAACCCTAGACTGGCTCCAGTCTCCAGTGACTAAATATTTTTTCTTATAATCCTGATAATCCACTGAAACAAAACCAACATAATACATTGTATAATGACTATAAATGCTGGTCATCCGCACGGACCAATGCAGATACCTGTGCAAACAGTGTAGATCCAGAGGAGACGGCTCGTAACGAGCCGTCTCATCTGGATATACACTGTTTGCTGTTCTGATTTTGATTTTAGACTGAAACCTCTATTTGCATCAGTGGACAAGTCCAAATTTAAGGATGGGAGTGTCCTTGTCCTTGAAACTGAGGGAGAATATCGCTACCAGGCTGAAGTGTAACGTTTAAACATCATTTTACGAGGGTCCTGCAAAAAGTTTTGTCACTGGGTTCGGATTACTTCAGTGCTACGTTTTATCAAACATATTTTTATTACAAACCTTCAAAGTATTCCCCCTTTACTGTAACACATTTTTGTATCCTTTTTACCCAGTCGCGAAAAGCAGATAAATAGTCTTCTTTTGGTATCTGTTAGAGACACTGATAAATAGCGCTGCCAAGAGAACTTCTAGACGTATACTTATTTCCAGAAAGCATTTTCTTAAACCTTGGAAATAAAAAGAAGTCAAAGGGACTCAGGTCAGGTGAATAAGGTGGATGGTTTAAACTTCCACCTTTTTAGAAGCCAAAAAAGACTTAACAACCTCATACTTATGAGAGGAGGCGTTGTTATGTAAAAGGTGGACTCCTGACCATCCTTTGCTTGGTCGTTTCTTATTGTAAAACTCTTTCACTTTCTTCAGTACAGAATTCTTGTAGAATCGGCCAGTGACTGTATGACCAGATGGACAAGGCACTTGAACAACTGGCCCACTTGAATTAAAGAAGAATGCGTACAACATCTTTTTCGAACTTATGGTTCTCTTGGCAATACATGGGCGATTTTTTTTTTATCTTTTCGCATCCATTGCTTATTATCAGCCCTTCTTTGTTTCATCACCTGTTAGCATGGTAGAAATAACCCAACTATTACAGCCTTTGTATGTTTTCAAAAGTTCCCGAGCACATTTAAGGCGTTGTGTCTTTTGCTCCTCAGTGAGCAAATGAGGTACCCACCTAGCGCAAACCTTTCTCGGGTCCAAACGCTTTTTCAGAATTGTTTGCACACTGCCTTCTGATATGCCAGTACAACTAGCTATATCTTTGACAGACAATCGCGCATCCTGTTCGACCACAATCTTTACAGCAGCGATGTTAGCCTGGGTAACAGAGGTTTTAGGCTTTCCAGGACGGGTATCATCTTCAACAGAAAATTTTCCAGCTTTAAAAGCTTTAACCCACCTAAAAACTGTGCGCATTGAAATGGTCTGAGGGCCATATATACCACACAATTGATTAAATATCTGCTTTTAATCTATATTAAGCCTAATGCGGTATTTAATATAGCTACAAATTTCAGTCCTCTGGTCCATGTTCCAATGTAACAAGTTAATTGGTCAGTGTATATGACTGCATCTATTTCAATTTGAAATAACTCGGTCAGTTGGAAAGCAATTTGCACGAAATAAACGGGTGTCGTTAGCTATTCAACACACCATTCAAGTGCAGTGAAGCATTTTAAAATACACCTGGGATAAAACCAAGGAAGCCTATTAGTGACAGAACTTTTTGCACGATCCTTGTACTATGTGCCATGTTTCCAGTCATTTGTAGTCTTTTTCATTGACAAAGTTAGACTGTTGTTCTGTTGTCATATAGTATAACTTTCATTATTGTTTTAATGCCTAGAGGTTGCAGTAAAGGACCATAGTAAACGGTGTAGACACAAATCAAACGTCACAAAATACAGTGTCTGATCGGAGCCTGTACTGTTTTCCATGACATTTGTTATGTCTAGCAGAGTTTGTTCGTAGAAAGTAACGACTAAAATACATATCCTTCAAGTTCCCCTGTAGCTTGGAGCGAAATTCTGTTTTCACCATAGCTCCAGATAAGAGAGGGCACCTACATATAATTTTTCTTGTTTCTCCATGAAAACATATGTTGTGTGTACTCATTAGAAGTGCCTCGATCATGCGCTCCTAATGCAAACCACAGCATATGTTTTGTGGAGAAATCAGAAAAAAATACTTAAAAAAAAAAAAAAAAAAAACAGAAAAAAAAACAACAAAAAAACAACAACACCTTATCTGAGTACCACAACATATGTTTGGTGGAGAAATCAGGGCCCAGTTGTTCAAAGCTAACGATGTCGTTAGTTAACGATTCGTTAAAATTTAGATCAAGTGATACGCAAATATGCTGAAATTTTTTGCTGAAAAAAATGTGAGTAGCTTTTGCATAGCAAAAGCTACTCACATTTTTTTCAGCAAAACATATCAGAATATTGTATATTGAATCCGCTAAAATAGTTAACGAAATGACCCTTAACGAGCTCGTTAAGCTAACGACCCTTTGAACAACTGGGCCCAGTTTTTTTTTCAAAGCGCCCTACTATGCTTCACGTATGATGTGTCAGCTTTACAGCCCAAATGGCCAGGAAACAAAGTAATATCGCTATGATGGCTGCGTCCAGATATCGAGAGCGTCCAGGAACGCTTTTGACGACCATTTTGCATCTTTCTACTTAAGTCTTATTATACCTCATAATAGAGAGTAGCAATGATTCTCGTGGACGGGAGTTGATATTAGATCGAATAAATTATATCAGTAATTATTTAGCTTGTATAGGATAGAATAAAAGTATCAATATCAACGTAGCGCAGTCGGTAGGGCCTCTGACTGCAGATCCAGGGGTCGCTAATTCGAATCTCAGCTCTGGTACACAACTTTTGAGAACAATCATTATAAGATCATTTACATAGTCGTTCCCCCTTCCCCACCCCACCGTCCGCTGTTTCAAGAAGGTCGGGTTTCAGTTACTGGCGACAGTATATGCATAAGTATCCGCTAACCACCTAGAGGACTATACGCTTACCCAGGAAAAGTCTGAGTAAGTTAACTGACCGGCTCGATATGACATTAACAGTTTTTACTGGGCCGTAAAGCACCAATTCAAACATCAAACATCAATGCAGTAAACGTTTTACTAGTTTTATTACAAATTTTATTCGCACAGGCCGCCATTTTGATTATGGGAACGCGCCATGCGAAAACGTGTCTTTGGACATATGCGAACAGCGAAGGCCAGATCAGCCTGCCCATCCGCACGGTCTCGATGTGGCCACAATCGCGGACACGCAGTCCTCCAAGGCACAAATAAAGGTATAACTACAAGAAATAACAACACAGCACTTCTTAAAAAATCAGGGCCCAGTTGTTCAAAGCGTCGTTAGCTTAACGAGCTTGTTTGTGGTCAAAATGTTAACTGTTGTAGTAAGTACAGTGTCTAATTCACAAGTATTTTTGCTGAAAAAATGTGAGTAGCTTTTGCATTTGCAAAAGCTACTCACATTTTTTCAGCAAAAATATTAGCATATAAGCCATATTTAATGATCAAAGTTTTAACGATACGTTAACTAACGACATCGTTAGTTTTGAACAACTGGGCCCTGAACGAAACAACAAAGCGGATATTCAATAGAAATATCGCCTTGGAATGGTTAAAAGTAAAATTGTTTGAAGGATCAAGCAATGGCTAACCAAAAACAAAAAAAAACAAACAAAAAAAAAAACAAAAAAAAAAACACTGCAATAATCGAAATCTAAACAAAAACAGCTGCAATACATGCGGTAAGCAGAAAAAGCACACTTGGGAAGGGGTCTTAACCCATATAAGCCTAGCGTCCCATAAAAGGGCATTGGCAAACAGTGTAGACCCAGACCAGACGCCACAGAACGCGGCGTCTGACCATGGTCTACACTGTTTGCATTGAGTTCAGAAACTCCTATCAAACATGGTAATAATAGAAACTAACCGGACACTCCTGTATAGGAAATAAACCTGTCCAAAGAGTTAAGGTAGAAGAGTGCACTCGACATAAAGGGGTTAAACCAGTTTTCCCGACCGTAATCTCATCGTAACACCCAACCCTAGCATAAATCATGATGTTCCAGCTGTTTATCACTATACTGGCAGCCAAGGTGTTCCTTAACTTAGCACATCACGCAAACATACCTGTATAATTTGACCCCCTTAAACCCCACTTTTATATAGTAAAACAGGGATTTACAGGGGTATACACTATTTTTTCTTATTTCTGCTCAAAAATATAGATTATGGGTACTCGTTAGAACCGCCTCGTCGAAGCGGTTCTAACGAGTACCACAAGCTATGTTTTAAGCTGAAATATGAAAAATATCAGATTTTTTTTTATCAGAAAAGTTTCATTTTTGGTGGTGAAATTTTCAGTATATTTGAATAGGCATGTTTTCGTAATGATTGGGCGACCAAAGAAAAAAATGAGCCGCAACGTCGGAAAATGTACCTTAGACAAGTGCGCCCAGCGTAGATTCAGATCAGCGTGCGTATTCGCGCAGTCTGATCATAATCTTTAGCGGGCGCATTTGGATAGTCAAGGATGCAACGTTTCTTCATGCGGACTACAAAGACGCTGATCATATTGCGCGGATGCGCAGGCTGATTTGAGTCTTCGTTTGGTCGGCATGCCAATCAGTGACCCTCACATAAACTCCTAAACTTTCAGGAATAGGCTTAATGATCACAAAGGACCAGAAAATATAAAGTATACTATAGTGAAGTACGGGGAGACGTTTTACGGCTGTCACACGGCACTAACACCAGCTGTAGTGAAGATAAAGCGAATCTTTAAGAAATGGCCCTGGAGAGCAATGAACATACTCAATGAGTTTAAAAAAAGCTTAAGTGCCAAGCCCTCAGGGCCAGACTTCTCAGCCCCAGCCAATCAGGCACCACTACATCTAGTTCTCCTTCGAGCGAAGATATTCTTTGAGCGATCATCAGCTGTTCCTATTTTGATTAAAAGTATCCCAACCCTTAACGTTTGTCAGACAGCACTTCTTGGATTCAATATTCAAGCTCTTTAAGCTGCAATCTTAGCGGTGCTATTTGTCTTTTATTAAATAACATGCAGTTATTTTTACTGATTTTGTGGACAACCATTTAATATTTCTTTAAAGGTTCATCTGAACAGTGCATATCTTCGTGGGTTTAGTCGCTTACGTCTCCGTTTTAATCCTGACGTTATTCGTCTGTGGTCAGGGTAATGGTGCTTTTACTAGCTGTTTTCCTTTGTTCTAACATTCTGTATGTAATCGAGGCCTCACTGTTGTTCCATCATAGTGCTGAAACGTTAATTTAAATGTGTGTTTTTTTTTCTCTATGTCAATCTACACAGTTAGTCAACTCCTATGCAGACCAATCAATTATGTGCAGCTGAAATTGTATTAGGATTAAGATATTAACTGTGTCGGGAATAAAGAATTAAGGATAAGGATAGAGGCTTGTAAGAAGAATCACTCAATTTAAAAGGTATGGCACCATCAGAACAAAAAAGTTTATTCAGCCTCTCATCTAGTAGTTGTTTATTCATATAGAAGAATTACGTCGAAAGCACTGACGGCTTACTGCAACTACAATACAATGGTCAGGGAGTCAGTTACCTTTATCATTTGTAGCCATTTTATATTTTCTGACCCTTTGTGATCATTGCGCCTATTCCAGGATTTGGTAGATTCCAACATTCCTCTTTAAATAAACGGTGGTATTCTCAAACTAAGGTCCCTTTGCGCACCTTCGTAGATTCACTGACAGTATCACAACTATCAATAGTCTTAGCATATAGGATCGAACGTTGTTGACCAGATATGCATTGAAATCCTTTTTGCATGCGCAACTCAGGTGTGTTGCTTGGGGTGCTGCTAAATAGAGGCAGAGTTAGAAAAGCTTGTCAGTCGTTAATGAAAGATAGTTTACAACATGCATATTATATGATACTGTATGCATGGTTATTAACCAATTATGGTTGATAGACTTCGCTTCCCTCTTTGAATGCACGACGGTGAGTCGTGCCTCAAACTGAATGACGTCTTCTCCGCCTGTTTCAGAAAGTTCCCAGCTAGTATTCTTAATAAATCTATAGCGAGCCGTTATCGGTCCGTCAGCTACTCTGACGGGCCGATAACGGCCCGCTATAGATTTATAAAGAATGCTTACTGGGTTGGCGCCTGACTACTGTTGTCTCTATTTGGGCCCATCGAGGTTCGGCTTGTGTTTTTTGTTGCTCTGGATACAGATTGCAATTCTTCTTTGTTTCTTTGCAATTGGTGATTGTTTTGTTTTTTTTTCTGTGCTGTTTCACTGATAAAAAAAAGGACACTACGCGTGCCGAATACAATTTGTATTTTTTATTTTTTTTATTTTTGAGTTCCATAAGAATTAAGGGAAGAGTGGTTTCGCTGTTTCGATGGAGTAAAACTAGTTTAAGCCCTTAGCAATTCTTTCTGACCATTCCAAGGCGGTTCATCTGTTGCGGATCGTCTTTATTTGTATGTTTGTATGTCGGTAATTGCAGCTTGTATTTGTTTGTTCCTCATCTCTAGTTTATACGGCACCTCTTGAAGGCTGTGCTTCGTTATTGTGCCCTTTCCCGGGTAATAGTTTATAAATTTGTATCAAGATCTGAATATCCCAATGGTAGGGAAGACATTTAAAAAGCCAATTGAATATGCATTGTTCAGGTAATGTATAGTTGTCTGGTGACTCGGCACAATTGCTATCCATTGGATGTAAAACAGATTTAAAAGTACTAAAGCAGACAGATAGATCGATTTACCAGCCTCTATACAGCTTTGCGTCCGGTACTTTGCCGTTAAACCTTTTAGCCCTGCATACCAAAAACAGATACCTGTGCAAATAGTATAGATCCAGATGAAATGGCTCGTAACAGGCGCCGTCTCATCAGGATCTGCACCTTTTGCCATTCAGTTTATAATGTTTGACTGAAAACCTGATTTGCAGCAACAGACACGTGCAAATTCAAGGATAGAAGAGCCCATTTAGAAACTCAAGATGAAAGAGTAAATTGTGTCCCTCTGAGCCTAAGGGTCGTTTGCGTTCGTTTCGTGGCTGTCATTTCTCAATAATTAATTTTTCACTGGCGTTTTTTGCGTGCACTAGGCATGTAATTAATACCTAATTACTAGACGCATTTTCCCAATCCTGCCTGATAAAAATAAGCATTTAAGGCATAAAGCTGCTTCAGAGATCTGTAACTAAAAGCCATCCTCTGATGATAAAATCTATCAGCAAATGACAAGAATAAATCAAATCTGCTATTTCTTAATAGGTGAACCTGTAAGCTAGATTCGATCTTTGTGATAACAATGGCGTATAATAAGGTAATCAATTGGAAAACATCAAAACATTCCCGGTAGAAACATTAAGTCATGGAAATCATAAAATCACCATTTAAGACGGCAGCATTGCGGGGATTAGTGTCAAATTAGTTACGGTTATTAGGAGCATTCACCACTTATCGAAATAATTGTTTCTTCACATGTGGTATATTTTCTATCCCTTATTTTCATTATTTCTGCTAGTTTCAATCCGCTGTTTTCAGCAAAGCGTAATTAAGAAGGACATTTAATAGGGTATGTACGGAATTAAAATCAGCTTAACTTCATTAACAGGTTCAGGTTCGTTTGGTTCGAAATCCTTTTTATTATTATACTGTGTGAAATTTGATAAAAATTATGAAATTGTATAATAATACAACTTTCTATTTTTTCTAAAATGTACTGTATGTAGATAGTGATACTGGAATGGAAACAAACAAACAAAAATCTTGCTAAAGTTATTACAGAGGAGCCAATCATCCCAGGGGATATGCCATTTTAGGTAGTTAATGGAATGTTTTTGTGAAATCGGGTTTTACAAACTATGATGTAATATGTTTTATTAGGTATTATATCAATAATACATGTCACCAGGTATATGTATATAACACGCTTGGTCTGCCTTGCTATACAAGCCAGCTTTTATAGCGACGTGATAGGGTGTAGAACATTGAGACAAGCAAGCCGGGTTCGAATCCCGGTCGGGGAAAAAGTGATTAGCACTTTTGTCACCTGTAACATACAGCTCTGGAAAATATTTATTGATGCTGTTTAGGTGAATGGATACGCTTTAAGGGGGGCGGGGGTGGGGGGTGGGGGGGGGAGGATAATTCTGAATTCTGTCAATTTTTTAAGGGCGGTAACTCTGTGAATTGTTTTGTCCCGTTCTGAAACGTAGTCTACTCTATAAGGAAAGACTTTGCTCCCAAAGGGAGCAAATTCTTTCTTTATAAAATGGACCCCTTTTTAGAAGGGGATTGGTATGCAGGAAAGCAAACGGGAAGTCATAAGAGTTGTCTCCCTTACCATAAAAGGCGTCTAAATCTCAAGGCCTGTCCATTAATGTTTTTGTACCGTGCATCAAATCAGTTCCTATGCAAGAAATTTAATAAAGGATGTTATTCTTTCTACACATTTCACAACCCTTTCCGCTCTATCCGAGTGCATGTTTTGGGATCATTTTAAATTTCCTTTGTAGGTGTATAGGCTATTATACTACAAACTAAAAGTCAGATAACTAGTTCACTAGTAGGACCAGAGTGCCCAACCATTGATGAGTAGTATCTGTTAAAGATTCAAGATTGAGCCGTCATCGTGTGTGCGGCCCGATTCACCATCTTGAAATTGAATAAGGTAACAAAGTTTTTAACTTTGATTGGATTAAACGCTAACAACAAAATAGAAAGGAAGGCAATGATCAGGAATCGATACAATTACCCAATACACCAAAGGGAAGGAAGGAAGGACGCACTTAAAGCAACGGCATCACAATTAAAACACTACAAGCGGAAAACCAAAAGAACAGTTTTTTTCCCAAATAACTGGCTAAAGGGCTATCCAAAATAAAAATATCTATATAATTTTGTACCAAATGTATTATAAATATTATTGAGAAGAAAGGTAAGAGCGTCACACTAAAATATTTAGTCTAGTAGTCTAGTGGCTCACTAATTTTTCATTAGACTAATTACTAGCCCACAATTTTCATGAATCAATACTTGTTTGTTGACATATAAGTTGGACAATATGTATCGTGCTAAGTCTGATAATTTTGTATGCTTTTCATTTATAAGACTGACATGAAGATATTTTCTGCATAATTACCAGTCTGATGCAGAAATCATTAACGAATCAAATTTAAGAATCCCGTTTGCTTAACAATTGCTAAACACCCACTCAACATCCTTAATCAGAAATGTTTAAGCTTTCACCATAGTTACTCAAGCAGGCTTTCAATTTCAACAACTACTTTATGCCTGCATGGTGCATAAATGTGGTGGAAATTGTTCATTTCTATCGTTTACATTTGATATGTAGTAAATGTAGGAAAAAAATCGCTAAATCAGGGCATTAAAATCATTAACATTTGAACGTACATTTGGTATTTTTATCATCTAACATTCAAATGATTTCCATTATCAAATAAATAAAAATGCTGATCTTGACTTCAGAAAATTGGATATATAATGAACATGAAAATAAACAATTGAAAAAAAAACAACAAAAAACAACAACTAAACAACAACAAAAACCCAAACAATTGCATTGTTTTACTTAGCATCAGAAAGATATGCATGGCACGAAACGTTTCTAAATAATACGGTATAGGGGTTGCTGGGCAACCGGTCTAAAAATACAAAATAGTATGAGGGCCAGAATTATTAGTAAAAAATTAACATCAATAAAAACAAATAGGAAATATAGATCAAAATATAACCTTGTCCGGTGACCTCAAGCTTTTGCTTCCCAGCTGTATTAGATCTAACAGAAAATTGAAACCAGAAAACATATAAGTGAACATACCCAGGAAATGTCACAATCACGAAGAACAGCCCTCTCGAGGTACCAAAAGAAGGAGAGATGAGGAACAAGTAAGGACAACTCAAACTCCAGCAAACAGACCAACAAACAAAGAAGAATTGCAACAGAAGTACCGCCCTGGCTTGACCAGTATTATTCGCGCGACACCCCACCATTAAATCTGATGCAGCTCCAAATTACAAATATATGTTCGGTCTTCATAAGGGTCCTCTACTTTATCCGTGAAACATCACAGAGAAACACATATAATCAAAAGCGTTGTGATGAAACAAAGCAAAAGCTCCATGGCGATCTGAAGCCAGAATACAAGAAAACCACAAACAGGACCACGATGAGCCTGACCACAGACATTGATAGTCACAGCTCATAGGATAATGATATTTCTTCCTATAGAATAGAACTGTTGTTGCGTAAACAGCTTGACGGTCCTTAGATTTCATCTTCACTTGGCACAGTATCTGTAATAGCAAAATGAAAATATTACAGGCCGGGTACAGAGCATAACGACCTTTGGCAAATAACAAGCTGAGGAAATTCGATAAGTTTCTGGTTCTAAGTATATACATGTATCATTGTAAACGTAAGTTATTACTTGTTGACGATTATTAAGAACCTGCATTTTGTTTAATTAATGTCACCACTTATTGACCGACCCTCTTACGTACTGTTCTTCACAGTCATTTCTCAGTCAATAACTGTAATAAAATAATTTTAAAGTTTACTTTACAAATACTTAAGCCAAATGTTTACAATAATAAACTCATCTTATTGGCAACATTCGGTTTATCTCTTGTACTTTACTCCAAATGAATCACAGTTGCTGTTATATTTTGCCAAGGAATACCTGTACAACGATGAGGCCTAAACTTGCCAGTCTTTCATCTCATTTAACTCCAATACCATAACTTACAGAGGGAGAGATACAGTGATGAGCAGAACGGGAAAAAGCCTCAATCAAATTTTTGGAGCCGCAACATGAGAAAACGTCTTCTGACATTTGCGCCCAACGAATACTCAAATCAGCCTGCGCATTCACGCAGTCTCACCAGTCTTCGTTGTTTGCATGAAGAAACGTTGCGTACTTGTCTATCCAAAATGCATCCAGTGAAGATTCTGATCACAATGCGCAGTCCGATCTGAATCTTTACTGAGCTCATTGTCTGAAGGTATGTTTTCTGACGTTCCGGCTCTTTTATGAGTGCAGCAAGTTCTTGCCATACCTTTATCCTAGAAGGTTAGACATAAATTGACATCGCATGCTACAGTGGCAAGTGGCCCCGATCCAACCACCCAATTATTTCTATTGGAACGTATTTCCTTATGTGCTTTATATAGTCTATGCATGTGTGTTGTCTGTTGTGTACAGACCCAGCCCGTTCTCATGATCCCATAAACCATATTTTCACATGACGCCTACCGCTCAAATGTGAGCAAGGAGTCAAAGGATAGTCTGGGTATTTGAAGAATTTAGTGATCTTCACTCTTAGTTTGCCCAATATACAGAAACTATGTGGCGCACAGTGAAGGTTCTGTCCTGTGTGTACTAGAGTGTTCTGAATATTTGCTGTTCGCACACGACAAATTAAGCCTTAAAATATGTTACAACTTGAGGAAAGGCCTCTTATGTGAACAGCGAATGTCCAGATCAGGCTGACAGCTCCATTTGCTCAGGGATCTGACAAATTTATTGTCATTATTTCTTAAATTAGTTTCTAACAGCATAAAATAATAGAAAATTCTAAACCTTTAGTACACTAGTAACAATATTTGTGGACAACAAATAAATGATATCTCTCTTGTTATTTAAAAAAAAAACAAAAAAAAACAAAACAAAAAAAAAAAAAACAAGGAGTTTACATTCCATGCGAAACAATTCGCATGAAATACCAAGTCCTGTTTTCTTGGAAAAACAGAAAAAAATAAAATATTTGAAATAAGATGTGCTTATACATGTACATGTATCTAAATTTAACGTATAAAGACTTCAAATATGCGAACGTCTTTAACTTCAAAGGTTTGTCCATTGTAACCGGTAGAACATCAAAGTCATAATCTCTTATTAACGACCCTTTACAAATAAACAATTTAATGTCAAAACTTTAACTAGAATATGATTTTGGTGGATGTATTAAGAGGGAACAGGTTCTAACTAATGTGGTGAGACTGGAGTGAGTAAACAATGTATAGAAGCCTTGAGCTATACTTAATAAAAACGCTTGACTTTGATTGAGATGAGACTGTTTGAATTTATGTTAGTTTTACACAAAAATATATTTCATTTAATAGCAAACCATTACGAAAACATGCCTATTCAAATATACTGAAAATTTTATCACCTAAAAATGAAAATTTTCAGTTGAAAAAAGCTGATATTTTTTCTTATTTACGCTCAAAACATAAATTGTGGGTACTCGTTAGAACCGCCTCGGCGAGGCGGTTCTAACGAGTACCACAATCTATGTTTTTGAGCGTAAATAAAACAAATAATTTATACCCCTGTAAACCCCAGTTTTACTACATAAAAGTGGGGTTTAAGGGGGTCGAAATTATATAGGTATGTTTTCGTAATGCAAATTTAAATCTATTAATGTTATTTTTAGTGTATTAGTGTTGAAATGTTAGACATGGTGCACTTTTTTTTCTTTTGTTTATTTTCCATCAAAAATGAGGACAAGGACAGAAAAATGCCAAAACATGCTGACAGAACCCTTCTCTTGTGTTTTGTCAGTTCTTACCTTCTAAATTTGAGATCAAATTTGAAAATCAAGGAATATTGTGAGGGTCAGAATGTAGCCAAATGCTATAATGGAAGCCTGTGGAAAAGTAATTAGGTTACTGGTCCCTACTTAGAAGTAAGGATACACTTCGCAGTCCGTATACGCCCGAAGACTCCATTTCGCTTGACCCGGCTAATATCTATTTTTTCTTATTATCAGTGGCGAATATATAACCTTTACCATTCTCTGGGCTAATTCAGCAGACGACAAATGGATGATTATTTTCTTATTTTTCCCAGAAAACAGGTTCTGACATTTCATGCAAATTGTATCTCCAGATAATTTGCATAAAATATCAAAACCTGTTTTCTTGGGATAATAAGAAAAATATTTCAATATGTCGTGTCGTCTGCTGAAAACTTTACCCAGAGAGCTAAGCGTTAAAGAAATGTGTACTGTTTTCAACATGCATTCCCAGAGTTTTTCAGCAGCTGCAGTCTTTCACTAGGGAATCGTCCTTGGTAAGATAGCGTATATCAATCAAATATAAACGCCCGATTCCTTCGTCTGTAAATACATTTATTTAATGGATAAACTTTACACGTGTCAGCCGTTTCACAAAAACAGAAATAAAACAAAAACAAGAGGCCCACGGGCCACGGTTCGCTCACCTGAGTGACATAGCCACTGCAGACATGCAGATGTTATGCAACATTTTTCCAATCCTATCATCGCAACTAATGAAAATATCATCATTTAAGCAGTTCTTAGTTTTGAAGAAGAATATATGGGCTTGACAGTCATTGGAGCATGATCATTTGAATAAACAATCAACCACATTTCAACAGAAGGATCAATGTGAAATTTGGTGGAAATTGGCTAAGTGGTTTCTGAAGAATCATGATTTTATACATGTAAACAGCACAGTGGCAGGGAAATATTATAAATATAAACCAGATGATGGCCATCTTAGATTTCCAATCAGAACAATTTTAACTACTGTTGATCTACAAGTCACTTGGATACTTTCAATATAAATGTATATGGCCCATACAAATGGGGAAGCAAATTTGACCTTGGAGGTAAAAAGGTCAAATGTCAACATAGAACCATCATTCTAGCAACTTTGGTAGATCTCCTGTCCCCCATAATTTGTGCAAAGATTAGGACCCAGGGCTTATTTGGTTATGGAGAAGAAGATTTTTAAAGGTTTTTACCATATATGGGTATGGCAGCCATTTTGATCAATGGACCATACCCATTTTAGCAATCTTTCATTCTCCTGCCCACGGAGGCTCTGCATGAAATTTGAGCAACACTGGCCTGGAGGCTTCAGAGGAAAAGCCATTTGAAATTATCAACATTTTTTCCATACAAATATATGGGGCCCATACAAATGAATACAGAAGCAAACTTGACCTCGCCGTAAAAAGGTTAAATGTCAATGTATGACAATTATTTTAGCAACTTTGGTAGACCGCCCGTTCCAGATGATATATGCAAAGATCAGCCACAAGCCATCCTCGGTTTTGGAGAATAAGATTTTTAAAAGTTTTATCCCATACAAATGCATAAGGAAGCAAACTTGACCTTGCCATAAAAAGGTCAAATGTCAATGTATGACCATTATTTTAGCAATTTTGGTAGACCCCCTGTCCCCGATGACTTATGCAAACATTCAGCCCCAAAGCATCCTCGGTTCTAGAGAAGAAGATTTTTAAAGGTTTTTACCATATATGAATATGGCGGCCACCTTGGTCAATGAACCGTGACCATTTTAGCAATCTTTTGTTCCCCCTACCTAAGGAGGCTCCATATGAAATTTGAGCAAAATTGGCCCAGAGGCTCCAGAGGAGAAGTTGTTTGAAATTCTGAACATTTTTCCCATACAAATGCATAAGGTAGCAAAATTGACCTTACCGAAAAAAGGTCAAATGTCAATGTACGACCATTATTTTAGCAATTTTGGTAGCCTTTCTGTTCCCGAAGATATATGCGAAGATTCAGCCATAAGGCATGCTCGGTTTTGGAGAAGAAGATTTTTAAAGGTTTTTCCCATATAAATGCATAGGGAAGCAAACTTGACCTTGCCGTAAAAAGGTCAAACGTCAATGTACGACAATTCTTTTAGCTATTTTGGTAGACCTCCCGTCCCCAATGATTCCTGCAAAGGTTCAGCCCCAAGGCATTCTCGGTTCTGGAGGAGAAGATTTTTAAATGTTTTTACCATATATGGGCGTGGCGGCCATCTTGGTCAACGGACCGCGACCATTTTAGCAATTTTTCGTTCCCCCACCCTAGGGAGGCTCCATATGAAATTTGAGCAAAATTGGCTCAGCAGCTTCAGAGGAGAAGTCGTTTGAAAATGTTAACGGACGGACGCATGGACGCACGGACGGACGGACGGACGACGGACGAAAAGTGATCACAATAGCTCATCCTGAGCAGAGCTCAGGTGAGCTAATAAAATAAAAGAAAAGAAAATAAATTTGTATACAAACCTTGTGTAGACCGATTCTAGTATTGGAGGAACACGATCTGTGACCTGTTTCTGATGCAAATTACAGAGTACAGAGTACAGAGGGGAAGTATATAAAATGAACCGCAATGTTAGGACATGTGCACCCACCGAAGGTTCTGGTCCGACTGCGCATTCGGTGGGCGTACATGTCAGAAGGTACATTTCTCACGTTGCGGCTCATATAATCAATAAGTTAATGGACTGCTTCACCTTCTGAACAATATTTGTACCAGTATCTCATAAATGGAGACATGCTGGCAATATACAAAATACGCAAAAAAAAAAAAAAAAAAAAAAAAAAAAATGACTACAGATAGCCCACAGCCATTCTCGCATTTGTGCAGTAAGGCATGTGCTAATGAAAATCATTGGTAAACACACAATCCCTGGTCCTGCTGAACCCGGATACGCACTGCCTTTGCAAACATTGTAGATCCAGATGAGTTGGCTTCTGAACTGGATCTGCACTTTTTGTCATTAAGTTCGACAATCTGGTTGGCTGAAAATTAGAAGTGGGCGTGTTATCTTAATCTATTCAGCGTGGCAAGGGTTAAATTAGCCCAATTTCTGTTATTGTGTGATTGTGTGTACTCTCGGAGGGTCGGGGTGGGTGTGTGTGTGTGTGGGGGGGGGGGGGCGATGGGGGGGGGGGGGGCGAGGAAGGTAACTTCCTATATAATGCATAGTACGGATGTGCGTGCCAAATGCCCCCCTTTTTCAGCGCTGCCAGGTATATGATTAGCCCCCTTTTTTCAACAAAAAGTATATGACTTACCCGATTTGTCCTGATTCGTATGTGAAAGGCCCCATTTTTCTGACATCCCGGTAAATGCGTATATTTTTTAACTCAGAGATTTATCAAGGCTGCTTGTTCTTTTGGTATTCAATGAACTGACTGCTATCCAACAATAAATGGGTATAAAAATCAAAGGGCAGTATATGAATAGGTAAACATTTTGGACGATCAAGCATATGAATGGGTCCGTTTGTTTCAAAGGCTAGTT
Organism: Anodontia alba; assembly: GCA_964016985.1. Lineage (NCBI taxonomy): Eukaryota > Metazoa > Mollusca > Bivalvia > Lucinida > Lucinidae > Anodontia > Anodontia alba. Next base: position 7,368,755 of record OZ024823.1, on the reverse strand, counting down.
ATTTGAATGGGGTAGTTTCGAAATACTGGCTCGCACACCCGTACCACATTTACCACCAAGTTACCCCCACCCCCACATACACACCGAATGTGTGCAAACAGCACAGGCTATTACCAAACAATAGTTTAGATGATGTCCAGGAATAGCCTCAACTAGCTCCCTCAACCCTAACAATGTGATCACAATGGGAACCCTGCATGAATGCGTGGATTATTCTGGACATTCTTATAAGCTATTTGATTGCATAGTTTCATCGATAAGTCTTTCCATTTTAGATTTCCACAATGTCTTTCACTGTCGTTATGAGGACTATATATATACAAAATGATTTTCAGATGAAATTTTACATAATAACCGAAAAACGTTAGTGGACAGACTATGCAAGGTGGGAAAATAAGAGCAGCAAGCACCTGTCCCTGAGCTTTGTTGTTGTTCATGACACCGATTGATATTTTTCTTTTTTCTGCACAAAAACATGATGTGGGTACTCGTTAGCACTGACTCACAGGGCCACACATTATATGTAGCTGTGAGGCGCTTCTAATGAGTACCCACAGCATATGTTTTTGTGGGGAAATAAGAAGTAAATAAGAGCTCTTATTATTGCTATTTCCTAAAATGATTTTCCTACGAGCTGCCCGTGACATACCACACTAACCTATTTTATAGATGTCATTTGTCTTTTAGTCTAATGTACCATTATACTGTTCATAGTTTAATGTTTATTTCCTTACCGCTTAGCACTCTGGGTATAAATTTTAGCAGACAACATTTTGAAATATTTTTGCTTATTTTTCCCAGAAAATATGCTTTGACATTTCATACCAGCTGTTTCCATTTGAGACAATTTGCATAAAATGTCAAATCCTGTTTTCTGGAAAAAAAAATAAGAAAAATATTTCAAACTGTTGTCTGCTGAATTAGCCCAGAGAGAGATAAGCGTTAAGTCGATTAAATATTGCCAACAGGTAAGCCGTGTTCTGAAGTATAGATTTCTGATATTATTTCTAAAATTAACCTGTTAAGTGGTTAAAATCTATTACTTTAGATATTTTGACAAATTACCTTTTCGACTGAGTCAGCGATAAACATTCTAATGGATATGGCTGATAAAGATAGCAGATTTTCTTGAGAACCTCCCGAGGATCAATGATATTTTACTCTATAACGGTTAGTCTTTGGAGGAAACCTATGATTCCTAATGATGTTTTTTTTTTTTTTTTTTTTTTTTTTTTTCGTTTTATCTTGACAGAGGCTTGATTTTCTTTTTGTGTACTCTTAGAAATTCTTCATAAAAACTGAAAAAAAGTGCGTCGATAGAGTTGTACATTTATAATAATCTGATTTTGAATGGGAGACAGCAGTCATTTAACTCCCATGAACACACTCTGTAAATAACTAGGGCCAATTGATTGGTTCTCTCTGCTTTTAACCCTTGTCCTGCTGAATAAATTAAGATGCCACACCCACTTCTACTTTTCAGCCAATCAAATTACTTGATCTATATTGTTGATATAAATCCACATACTTAATAGCAAACAGTGCAGATCCTGATCAGTTGGCTTCTTCAACTGATCAGGATCTACACTGTTTGCAAAGGCAGGACATATCCGGGTTCAGCAGGACAAGGGTTAACATTAGCGCCTTCAATTAGCTATGAAACGATGTAAAATGATACCTCAACGAAAAATGATACACGGTATCAATTTTCGTACATTACTTACGAAAAATGATACCGGGAATAATTTTTCGTACATAACGTACGAAAAACGATACCGGTTTTCATAGTTGTAATTTTCGAATATCAGTAGCCACGAAAAATGATACCAGTAGAAAAACGTCTGCATACATATGAATTATATTAATTTGACAAAGTTAGCACCCGCCATTTTGTGTTAGACACTCTTGTAACAAAGTTGACGTCCCATACCTGCATATAGGCAGTGACTGATCAATTAATTGATTGTGAATACGACTGCAGTCAAGTGAATAAGGTTTGTGGATGTGTACATTATTCGAAGGATCCACGTTATTATAAAAATAGGTATTATTTGTCCATAATTCGTTTAAATCGTAGACTGTTATATGATTTGAGCCTTGAAGTGAGGAATAAAAAAATCTAAACATTACGAAAGCACGCCTATGAAAATTTCACCACCAAAAACTGAAAATTTTCAGATAAAAAACTCTGATATTTTTCATATTTCTGCTCAAAACATAGATTGTGGATACTTGTTAGAACCGCCTCGACGAGGCGGTTCTAACGAGTACCCAAATCTATGTTTTTGAGCAGAAATAAGAAAACTAATGTACACCCCTGTAAACCCCAGTTTTACTATATAAAAGTGGGGTTGAAGGGGGTCAAAATTATATAGGTATGTTTTCGTGATGATTTTCTGTGCAATAAAATATATAACGTAAATGAATCTTGTATGCGGATATCGAAAAATTTAACTGAATATGTTAAATATCCACTGAGACCGTATGATAAAAACACATGAATTAGAAGGACCAAATAGTTTGTCTATCTTGGACTTTACCTATCAAGGGAGATAATAGAAAATAGTGTTATAGCGTGAGTTGGCATTATTCAAAGTATGCAACAAGGGAGATTACTCTGTAGGTCTGAATAGGTTTACCTTGAGATGCAATCAATACATTAACAAGTTTATGCAATGTGTACCTCCATGTTTCTACATCATATATAGTGAAAACAGGGGTATGTTGAGGGGTTACATTATTACGTGTAATTTCAGAAGTTTGCCGCTTTTAACCCGCTTTCAAATTTGTTTGTTTCTTCTAGCAACCTTTGTTTTACTGCATAAACTTTTAACCTAACCAAAATATTCCTTAGTATGCAACAAGAGAGACTACGCTGTAGGTCTGAATAAACAGGTTACCTTGAGATGCAATCAATACATTAACAAGTTTATGAATGTGCCCCTCCATGTTTCTACATCATATATAGTGAAAACAGGGGTATGTTGGGGTCTATATTATTAGGTGTAATTTCAGAAGTTTGCCGCTTTTAACCCGCTTTCAAATTTGTTTGTTTCTTCTAGCAACCTCCCAGCAAGCAAAAAATATAGGAACCACATGGGCCCTAAATGGGTATTTATATGGGTCCTATATGGGCAACCCATAAGGGACTCATGAGGGATTTGCAACAGGGTTCCATGTTCGACCCACATGGGCAAAGTCATATGGGAACTATATGGGTCAAGTATTGGTAAAATCAACACACATTTATCTTCAGAAAAAAAAGACTTTTACATATCTTTACACAAATGATTATAAATCCCCAGTCCCAGCGCATTTGATGGACTGGTAAGGTGCCAGCCGATAGAGACCTATGTACATGTGCAAGATATTGCATCAGCGTACAATCATATAGGCGTCTTTTTTAATAGATGGAAACAGCGGCCTCATGCGTATTTATATATACCTCTCAATTTTAAAAGTAATAGGGACATACGAATTAAAATAAAACTATGACCACGAATCGACGTCCATGTCGGGAAATTAGTTAAGATAATTTAATAGATACTTTCATTTTGTAATGAACAAACTATTATTTTTATTTTACTATTATCAGTATTATTTGCATTTATATCAGGAAATTTACTATTTTTTTTATATTATATTTAAATAGTGGTACAGTTGTTCCCCCTTAATATCCGTATATTGAACCCATATGGGTCCCATACAGTAATGGGAGGTCAACATTGGAACCATAGAGGTCCAATATCTGTATCACATGGGAGCCATTTGGGCCCCAATTATGTATCTTGAAATTATCACTTTTCCAGGATTATTTCAGTTTTATCTCGGGGATCCCCACATATTAGAATTTATTTTTATAGTTATCGAATTTTACCAATATGGGACCTATAAGGGTCTTATACGGGCAAAAAAGCCTATATGGGGCCCATGTAGGACCCAAATGGGATTAATGCCCAGAATCTGCCCATATGGTTCCCATATATACATGTTTGCAGGTCGAATTTTACCAATATGGGACCTATATGGGTCTTATATGGGCAAAAAAAGCCTATATGGGGCCCATGTAGGACCCGAATGGGATAAATGCCCAGATTCTGCCCATATGGGTCACATATATACATGTTTGCTGGGCTTTGATTTACTGCATAAACTTTTAACCTTACCAAAATATTCCTTATTTCTTAGAATATATGAGCCAAAAACAACAAAATGACATGTGTGACCAGCGAATACTCAGATCAGTCTGGGCACCCGCCAAGTCTGTGCGCTCAATGAAAGACCCTAGCTTTCTTCATGCGGACAGCGAAGACTCTGATCAGACTGGGCGGATGCCCAGGCTGATCTGAGTTTTCGCTAGGCGCACATTTTGTCATGAGGCGGCTTACTATGGCAAAGATATCATGGCTTATATAGCTATAGGTAAGATACATATTACTCTTATTTCTCCCTAGAAACATATGTTGTGGAAGAAAGTGAGAAACATATCTATTCTTTGGTTAAACCATTTATGCCGAGTGGACTCTTCTATCTTAACTCTTCGGACAAACCCATTTCCAGTAGAAGGGGTGTCTGGTTAGTTTTCATTATTGTCACATTAGATAAAAATTCCTGTATTTAATGTAAACAGTGTAGACCCAGATCAGATGCCGCGTTATGCGGCATCTGATCTGGGTCTACACTGTTTGCAAATGTCTTTTTTATGGAGCGCTAGGCGTAAACAGGTTAAAAAAATGGCGTATCTTGAGCTATGAAGATATATACATTTTACATAGATATGTTACGTAATGAAATCTATTAATCCTGTGATGCAATCTTGATACATTATCGAGCACATAATGAATATGAGAAGGCAGTGTATGCACAAATTGTAATTATGAATCATGTACATTTCAGGCAAAGTAGGGTGCTGGCATCTGAGTCATTCCTAAACAAACGAGGCCAGAGATTAGTATTTTAACCTTTTATATAATATCAACTTGTAGCCTTTTCTACCCTTTTTAATGCCTCCCATTTGAACTGCTATAGATAATTTCTCATATCACCTGGAAGTTGCATTTATCATTATCTCTAATGATCAGCTTTCTTTTTGTGTATATCTATGTTGTATTAAAGAATGAAAATAAAATATGTTTAAACTAATGATCAGCTTCAATCGGACCGAGTTTTGCTTTCTACCTTTTCCTTGAAAGACTAACCAATATAGAGCAACATATTGATTCTCTAGAGATTTTCAAGAAAGTTTGTATTGCGTGTTACAACCTTCGTATTTAATCGTCAGATTAATATTTTGGGTCATTGATAAGGCCTTGATGGCCGAAATGGCCAAAACTAAATAGTACGGCCCAAATAGTACGTGAATTTGTTGTTTTCAATTTTCTGCATCACGAAAACATGCCTGTATAATTTTGACCCCATTAAACCCCACTTTTATATAGTAAAACTGGAGTTTACCGGAGTTTACAGGGGTACACATTATTTTTCTTATATCTTCTCAAAAACATATATTGTGGGTACTCGTTAGAAGGCGGTTCTAACGAGTACCCGCAATCTATGTTTGAGCAGAAATGTGAAAAAATATCAGAATTTTTTAACTGAAAATTTTCCTTTTTTTGGTTGTAAAAGTTTCAGTATATTTGAATACATCACGAGAACATGCCTATATAATGTTGACCTCCTTGAACCCCACTTTTATATAGTAAAACTGGGGTTTACAGGGGTATACATTATTTTCTTATTTCTGCTCAAAACATAGATTGTGGATACTCGTTAGAACCGCCTCGCTGAGGCGGTTCTAACGAGTACCCACAATCTATGTTTTGAGCAGAAATATGAAAAATATCAGAATTTTTATCTGAAAATTTTCAGTTTTTGGTGGTAAAATTTTCAATATATTTGAATAGGCGTGTTTTTGTAATGAGGTATGTATGTATTCGTGATGGGCTGCGTTCATTACTCTTAAGGATCGTCATTTCAAGAATCTATTGTTCTGTATTAACTGGACGTTCTAAGGTGATCCGAGTCTGCGTATTTAACAATTTGGTAAAGAACGTTTTGTCAAAGAATCAAACATATAAGTGAAGATACCCTGGATATGCCACAACCTTCTCAAGGCACCAAAAGAAGGAGAGATGAGGTACAAACAATGACAAAACAAGTGACAAATATGAAACCACCTCAGAACGAACAAAGAAGAGCTGCAACAGACGACCTACCACCACCACCACCACGGTTTAAGTAAGCCAATGACATCTGTTTCCTGTACGTGAATTAATTAAATGACTCCAGTTTTCGCTCAACATCCTATATAGTAAGAAGTGGAAAATAAATGTGTAGGAAATAAAAAGCGGCTGTAAACATGCCAAATGTTATGAAATAAAGTTTATATTGCATGGCTGTTTCATTTGTTGATTTTACGCGTAATTTTAGTAAAATATCTCTATAGCCCGCGTACAGCGAGACTGTGTCTTGGAGCAAAATGCACAGATTCAGATTCATCCCGCGCATGCGCAAAGTCTCATCCGGGCATTTGCCCTCCTTTGATACATTCTGTAGTATCCCATGACTGTTAGCGGACAGTGAAGGCCCTGATCAGACTGCGCGGGTGCGCAGGCTTATCTTGGCCTTCGCTGTCTGCATATGCCCGAAGACACGTTTTCGCATGGCGCGGCGCTATAATATTATGAAAGCCGACAAACTGCGAAGATGACTAGTTAATGTTTATTTTGATCCATGTGTCTTGAAGAGATAAAATTTTTCAAATCCATAAAAAATAAGAAATGCCAAATAAAAATTGATAATCTGAAGAAAACCTGCTGACAGCGCACTCAACGAGGTTGTATATAAGCCATGTTTCTTGTGATGCGGAAGCAAGAAAAGGGCCCTTAAGTCAAATACGGACAACGAAGGCCTAGATCAGCCTGCGCTGCCCAGCAAAGTTAATAGGGCCTTTGTTGCTCTCTTAGAGAATCCATGAATACAACAGATTATATCGACGAACAGAGAAAGCCCTGACCAGGCCATCATTCAGTCTGAGGATCGACTCAGCACGTCGTGCAATTAGAGAGGAAAGCAAAATTATCAATCATAATTGGGTTAACAATCATGCATGCAGTTTGTCACAGAACATTCATGTTGCAACCTATCTTTCGGTAACAAGTGACACTATCTTCGAAACTCAGACATATCACTTAATATGAGCTTGACGTTTCAGCTATTGTCAGTTTTGTGAGTGTGTCCATTTCTCTTTTAGAATCTATCTTCACTACAACTGGTGCTGGTGTCGAGTAGCGACCGTAAAATGTCTCCCCGTACTTCGATATACAGTCGAACCTCAATGGCTCAAACATCTTTGGGACCTTGGAAATTCGTTCGAGACATGGGTAGTTCGAGCCACTGAAGGTTAATCATGGCTCCAGTTCAGGAAACAAATAGCAATAATTTAGGAGAAATCTTTTCGATTTTCTACACAGTGATTGTATGTTGAGTGTACTCATTAGAATTGCCTCGATGAGGCGATTCTAATGAGTACACTCAACAAACAATTTCACGATAAAATAAGAAAATTTCCTTAAATATTTGTTTTCTTGAGCTATCGAAAAATTTCGTAGGGACTCAAAAACGAGTTCGAATTAGCCATGGTAAACGAGCCATCGGTGTTCGAGTCATCAAGGTTCGACTGTGGTGTAGTTTATTTTCTGGACCTTTGTGATCATTGAGCCCATTCTGAGAGCTATTTTTTTTTCTTTTTATTAATATAAGGGCAGAGGCTTATAATTCTAAAGTTAGTAGAATTATAAACCTCTGTATAAGGATCATTGCTATGAGCGAAATCACCAGAGCAACTAACCAATGAACAGAAATATAAGCACGTGATATGGCCTGTACCGAAAGCTCGATCCCGACCTCTAGCCAGTACCGAGTTGGTCCCACGTCAAATATCGGAGAGAAAAGAGTTCAAAGTTTACCATTTTCACAGCTACCAAATGTTAGTGCTGCCGGACAGTTATAGCAAAACATAGTGATTTTATACTAAAACGACATGCCATATAAAGCGGGTTGTGCATCTCTGCTGTTAGTTGATTTCATAACAATGTTTAATGACATTTTGGCACCCATACATATAATAATGAACCTTTGGCTAAAGTGCACGATCCCATTTAATGGCAGCTTTAAGTAAAAACACTTATTCTGTAATAGGGATATAGATCTTATTGGTATCTATCAGTGTGCCAAAAATTACTAAAATATTCCCAACAATTTAAGCGCCATGGCCATTTTCGCTAATTGACCACACATTTTCGCTAACTGACCATGCATTATTGCTAACTGACCACACATTTTCGCTAACAGACCATACATTTTCTCTAACTGACCACTCATTTTCGCTAACTGACCACGCTTTATTGCTAACAGACCACACAATTCGCCAACAGACGACACATTTTCGCTAACTGACCACACATTTTCGCTAAATGACCACGCATTATTGCTAACAGACCACACATTTTCGCGAACAGACCACACATTTTCGCTCAGATCACACATTTTCGCTAACTAACCACACATTTTCGCTAACTTATTTTCGCTAGCTGACCACGCATTTTCGCTAACTGACTACGGACATAAGGACGCTCAAGATGACTTAAGGGCACCACTTCGGGTCGCGCAATATTTTGATAATGGTGTTAGGGAAATGGATACAGTTGGTAGATTTTTCAACATTTTATACAAGGAGATAGCGTTTGAGACTCCCTGCTTGTTTTCCTGTACGCCATTTAAACTCTCTTCTGAAAAGGATCTACTCTGCCATTACGAAAACAAGCCTATTCAAATATACTGAAAATTTTACCACCAATAAAATGAAAATTTTCAGATAAAAATTCTGATATTTTCATATTTCTGCTCTAAACATAGATTGTGGGTACTCGTTAGAACCGCCTCAACGAGGCGGTTCTAACGAGTACCCACAATCTATGTGTTTGGGCAGAAATAAGAAAAATAATGTATACCCCTGTAAACCCCAGTTTTACTACCTAAAAGTGTGGTTTAAGGGGGTCAACATTATACAGGCATGTTTTCGGGATGAGAGTAGATCTATTTTTAGAGTAAATCCCTCAGAACAGACACGAATAACAATTTTGACAAAAATGTTTCTTCTGGAAGTGGATCCGTTTTCTTTAAGCAGCATTTTATCTCAATTAGAATCATCTATATTCATTTCGAAAAACTAATTTCAGACAACAAAACATAAAATTACATTGTATATCAAAACTAACTTAGATGCCGTCTTTTAACCCTTGTCCTGTTGATCCCGGATATACCCTGCCTTTACAAACAGTGTAGATCCAGATCAGTTGGCTTCTTCAGAAGCCAACTGATCTTGATCTGCACTGTTTGCCATTAAGAATGTGAATTTATAGCAACAATCTGGATCAAGTGACCTGATTGGCTGAAAATTAGTAGGTGTGGCATCTTAATTTATTCAGCGGGGCAAGGGTTAAAATTCACATAAAACAAACATTTCTTTTGATATTGGAATATGTCATGGCTGGAGACAGCTCTAATGACTTAAGACAATGCGCCAAGTCATACGTCAAAAATTACAACATCAAACAAAACTTGAAATATAATAACTCAGCCAAATTCATAAAATACATTCAGATTCTTTTTTTAAACAACAAAGTTGACAGATGGTGTATAACATTTAGGATATCAACGTTTACTTGGAATCTTCTGCTCACTGAGTTTCAAATATTTGCATCTCTGCAAGACAAATGGCTTCGAATAAACATCAGTTAGCCAGCTTTCCAGTTAAATGTATTTTTGTTTGCACTGAAATTATGATAAAACGTTTCCTATTTAACAGCCAGCATTAAAAAGCAATAAATATTAATAGTATTTAAAAGTAGACACGTGTCACATTCGGAGCTAATATAGAAATGAGCCGCAACGTGAGAAAACATACCACCTGAGATGTGCGCCCAACGAAGACTCAAATTAGCTTGCGCATCCGCACATTCTGATCAGAGTCTTCGTTGTCCACAGAGACAATGTCCATCCTTGACTATTCAAAACGCGCCAGGAAAGATTCTGATCAGACTGCGCGAATGCGCAGGCTGATCAGAATCTTCGCTAGATGCGCATGTCCAAAGGTACGTTTTCTGACGTTGCGGCTCGAATGACTTTGCTTCTTTTAACCGCTGTTGATTTATTGCGACTAATGAAAACAACAATGCTGTAAATTAGAGATAAAACAGATGTGAACCATATCCTAAGTTTTCGGTCAGACATGCTAAACAAACACTGCAGACCCAGATCAGATGCCGCGTTCTGCGGCATCTGATCTGGGTCTGCACTGTTTGCCACTCATCCAAAGGTTCTATTAATAGGTAGTAAAATTGACCTTTTAAAATTTTTGGACATGTATGGTAATGGGTTAAGATGTCCGAATACTTATAGTAAATATGGTACAATTGGACCAAAATCTGTTCTCTGGGTACATTTGCGTATAATCAGAGAAACCATGCATTTTATTTTGACGTGGCTGATTTAGGCCCCGCCCTTTATAGTGGGTGATTTGAACAAGTAAAACTATTTCTGAAAGTTTGAACACACCCAGTAATTCAGAATTCAGCCAAATGTCAGCATTCATCACTTTATATAGTAAAACAGGGGAATCAGATGTGGGGGAGGGATGGTGCTGCACTTATGGGTAAGTTCATGTGATGACAAATCTATATGTCTGTCCTTATAATAATGATATTATATTTTACTTAATCATGGTAAGACAAAATAAGACAAACACAGCTTAATGTTTCTTAAAGCTGACATCATTTACCCAGGTCAGATTGTCACACAAATCCAGAAGATTCATAAAATGAACCTAACATAGCACTTAAAATGTTGATCTTTAACATTACAACTGCGTTCATGTTTTAATGCCAGCTGTGGACATGTGAAAGATAAATAACACGAAACTGGCTGCGATGCTCTAATTTAAAAATTGAATTAAGCATACCTCTGATTAAAACCTAAACACAACATACATATCTAGAATTGGAAAACAAAACAAAGCCATACTGCTTCAGTGGTTTTGAAGGAGTTGTCATTAAAAATATCTTTCTTTTTTTTTAATTTAAAGTTGCCATGGCAACCAAACAAAATGGTCACTGGTCATAAAACACATAAACTGGGTTGACAATCATCAAATGATCATAACTGCCAAATATGGTTCACATCACTTCACTGATTACTGAGAAAATACTATTTAACAAATATCCTATTACAAGTCTACGGAAGATTTCTGACGCCATGGCAACCAAACCATATGCAGGTCATCATATTTTTAGCTACTTTTACTTTCCCCCACCCCCAGCCTACCAAAGCAACATTCTTACCTAATTAGAGACAAATCGCTTTATTGGCTAAGGAGCTTAGGAGGAGTTGTCGTTTGAAAGTGTTAACGGACGGACGGACAGACAGACGATGGATACAAAGTAATTGCTATAGCTCATCCCGAGCAAAGCTCAAGTGAGCTAACAAAAACAACAAAAAACAAACCACAACGCCCTAAATGTGGGTTTAATTGATAAAAGACTGAATGATTGATAAACTTCTTAATTAAATTAAAAGAACTTTCAAAAGTGAAAATATATATTTATCTTACCTTGCTTGTAATGAGAAACACGCTTATTTTGTTCTCATGTCTGAGGATCACAAACATTTTAATTTATGGTCTTGTCAATATAACACGTGAAGCTTTTTCCTTTCAGTTTCTTATGGGTGTCTACGGACGGAATAACCGTGGGCTTCATTGCGCCATTGAACCACCAACTTTGTTTCATCACACACAAAGTTTGCTGTTTATATGTTTTACGGTAGATTTTTCTGCTCACTGTTTCATGAAGGAGGGTGAACCATCGTAGTTTTTATTCATTTAGTTTTATTTGATTTTTTATTTATTTAGTTTTTTTTATTCATTTATTTCTGTGCCTGTTATTGCAAACATGCCATTTTGATTAGCCACTATTTGTTCCGCATATCTCCTTTAGGTGCTATGCGATGACTATGCCATGTCAAGGCGGTCTTTCCTCGGTAACGTCTTTGATAGTTTTGCAAGGGTGAATTTGTTTTATCGAAGACACAAACGTAAATTTTGTTTATCAAAAGGCATATTTAAGTATCACTACTTATTAGGCATAAATCGTTTATATTATAAAAACAATGAAGCTGGTATATGCACCAGTTTGAATTATGTATTTAAGATATAAGTGAAGATAACCAGGAAATCACGACGCACAGCCCTCACGAGGCACCGAAAGAGGGACCGATGATGAACAAATAAGGACAAAATACAAATGCCACATTTTTAACCACAAACGCACAAATAAAGAAGAACTTCAACAGAAGAACAATTATTAGGAAAACTACTTGGGTGGGGTGGAGAGGGAGTGTGTGTGTGTGTGTGGGGGGGGGGGGGGGGGGGGGGGAGGGTGTGCGTGTTTACTCGCGAGAAACCTTACCCTTAAAGGCTCCATATTCCAAAAAAAAAGACATTTTTTTTATCCAAGAAAGGTTAATAAATTGATATATGGTATTAATACAATCATAAAATTTGGTACCTGACAGCCTGTAAAATTTCAGTTAGTCTCGTGTTTTTTAAATGAAATGATTTTTTTTATCGTATCTCTGAATTAATGTTGCCAACATTAATTCAGAGATACGACAAAAATCATTTCCTTTTTTGTCCAGTTCAAAACGGGAGACAAACTGAAATTTTACAGGCTGTCAGACGCCACTTTTATGATCGTATTAATATAATACATCTATTTATTAAACCTTTCTTGGCCAAAAAGGAATGTCTATTTTTGAGGAATATGGAGCCTTTAATTCTGATGCAGATCCGAATTACACACATATGTTCGGTTCGCACAGGAGTCCTCTACCTCAACTGTGAACCATCACAGTGACACACATATAATCAAAATCACTGTGTTGAACCAAAGCAAAGGACTCAATGGCAGTCTGAAGTCAGAGCACAAAAAAAACAAAAACAGGACCTTGGTCGGCCCGATCACAGATAGATAGTCAGGCGCCGACCATCTCATTATGAAAACAAGCCTATTCAAATATACTGAAATTTTTACCACCAAAAAATGAAAATTTTCAGATGAAAAATTCTGATAATTTTCATATTTCTGCTCAAAACATAGATTGTGGGTACTCGTTAGAACCGCCTCGGCGAGGCGGTTCTAACGAGTACCCACAATCTATGTTTTTGAGCAGAAATAAGAAAAATAATATATACCCCTGTAAACCCCAGTTTTACTATATAAAAGTGGGGTTTAAGGGGGTCAAAATTATATAGGCGTGTTTTAGTGATGTGAAACAGATTGATAGCATGTCGTCTCCTACAATTATGCTCAGCACTAAGTTAAGCGCAGTATCTCAGCCATGTTCTGAGTCATACGAACGATGCACTTCAAAGTTTAAAACACTTTTGACCGATTCATTTTTTTAAGTTTCTGTTTTTCCACAAATAATATAAATATTATTTTGAATACTCAGGAAAGACCACGATCTCCGAACATAGCCCTAAATGGCCCCGAATTAACCAACTTATCATACATCAACTCTTTGGACTGATCTATTTCCAATAGAAGCAGTATTCTAGTATCCAATGCAAACAGTGTAGACCCGGATCAGACGCCGCATCTTGCAGCGTCTGATCAGGGTCTATACTGTTTGCAAATGTCTATTTTTTTTTTGACGCTAGACTTAAATGGGTTAAGGTTTGAATGGCACGAAACGACATCACAAAATAGTACTCTTGATGTCAAACCAGAACGAACAAAACGGAGAGAAACTGTAACAGAAATACCACCTTAGAACAATCAGCATTATAACGTTTGTGGTTAGTTGTGGTCACCTCACTTGAATAGCTGCCCGCTTTCTGTCTCGGTGTGTGCTTTGATTAGGTTTTGTTTGCCACTTTGCCAGCCGAGCATTTTTCTTTAAATTATTGTTGTTATTGCCAATTGTAGTATTTATTACTAGGGGAAGATTTTGGTACCAGTAAACTCATTTTAACCTCCCCCACCCACCATACCTCGGTAATTATTACCATTGACCATTCTAAGGCAATGGTTCTGGTGTTCTTTGTGTGGTCTTGTGGCTGTTCACTACGGGACGTTTTTTGTTTGTTTTTTTGTTTTGTTTTTCTTTTCGCATTTGTCCTGTCCGTTCTCTTGTTGTGTTTAGTGTATCCTGCCTAGCATTGTGAAAGAGGGAACTGGTTGCTTTTCCTTTCTTTGGTTTCTGCTTGCTCATCCTGTTGATGTTATTAGTGGATTGTGTCCTGTGTGGCTTTTCCTGGATATATTCTATACTCTTTCTGTGCCATCGGTAAACTGTGTCCTTAACTGTGTGTCTTCCCGGACATCTGTACTGCCGTATCTACCCTAAATATTCGGACAGCTCAACTTCTTACCATACTTCCTCTAAATTTTGAACAAGTACAATTTACTACCCGTTGTTGTGTCTTAAAATTGCTGGCTGAGTGGCAAACAATGTAGACCCTGATGAGACGCCGCTTGCGGCGTCTCATCTGGGTCTACACTGTTTGCTCAAGCCTGTTTGTCCGAATACTTACGGGTATTTTACCAGCGCTCAATAACCGCTCTTAATCCCGATACAGTTCAAGCATTATAAATTGCAACCACAGAGGCCTGAAAAAAAAAACATAAAATAAACCGCAGGATCAAAATTCGTACCTTCGGACATATGCGTCCAACGATGATTCAGATGGCCGGCTCGGTGGCTCAGTTGGATGCGCGTCCGACAGGTGATCAGGAGGTCGCGGGTTCGATCCCCACCGGGTCGGCAACATTCGTTCGTGGAGATTGATCATGAAATTATTTTACTACGGTCATTCTCTCCCTTCCGCTGTTTCAAGAAGGGCAGTTGTCAGTTTCTGGCGAATGGCTGTGCACAATAGGCCTCCCCAGTAAAAGTGTTGTTAGGCAAACTGACTGCGCTCTACACGACCCCAATGGGTTTACTGGGTCGTAAAACCTCAATACAAACAAACAAACGAAGATTCTATCAGTCTGCGCAGTCGAGCAGTCGGATCAGAATATTCACAGGGCACTTTTTGGATAGCCAAGTTTGCAAAGTTTCTCCTTGCGAACAACGAAGACTCTAATCAGACTGCGCGGATGTAAAAAGGTACGTTTTCTTACGTTGAGGCTCAAATGTATGTACAGAAAGACTTTTATGGCCCCAAACAGCACAAACACAACAGCTTACATATATTCTAGTTTGACAATTAAGAAACCTGTTTTGGATACAGAAATTAATATTTTAATGCAATCTGTATGCCCTGACCCGACGCCGAGTTCTGCAGTTCTCAGTCTACACGGTTTGCCCGGGTCCGCATTTTAGGGCTCTTGGTACTAATGAGTTGATTTTGTTGAGAGAAAAAAATGGGTAAGCATATTTTTGTCTGCTCCAGCGAAAATCTCAGTTGTTTTCCTACTCTTTTAAATTCAAGAACTCAGATGCCCATATAATCCTCAGCAAGCTAGCCCCGCGTGGCGATGTTGACGTAACGATTGTTAACCGCATGATAGAACGTTTATCATTGCGTTATAATCTTGATTTTGTGGATAACTATCGAGCATTCTTCGATAGACAAGGTTCATTAATCATGCGTTACTTCGGTCAAAACGATCAAGTACACCCCTCAACCACCGGAATTAAACGGTTAATTGGAACTATAAATGATAAAGTGAGAATTGTTAATGACTTCACTAAAGTAACATTTTCAAGACCGGGAAATAATTACCGTGGAAAACAAGGAAAGTCAGGTACACGTCCAAAACCATTCGCAGTAAACAATAGGTATTTAAATTGTTATGACTCCAGCCATGAAACATTTCAATGCAGGCATAAAGAGCCAATTGATTGTTGGTATTGCGGTAATGTCGGTCACAAACAGGAGTTTTGTTGGAACTAGGTAACCGGCAATGAAGCCGCGTCTACAGTACCTTTTCTTAGGAATACTTACGCAATATTGAATTATATTTGTGACGTTTGTAATGCATTTATATGCGACTGTAATTATGCGAATAATAACTACGTTAGTATTTCAGATAACAGTACTAATTATATTTCGAATAATAGTCATAACAGTTTTTATGATAGAGATACAATTTGTCACACATCACAAAACGTTTGTGAGGATTATTACAATGCTACCATATTTGCTGCTGAGACGGTGAGCTCGTCCAACCAGTTCGACGTGAATTCGCCTAATATTGATAATGGACAGACAAACTTAATCGATGATTATAAATCAAAATACACACAAAATGATGCAACTAACATTAGTAACAAATTTGTTATTGGTAGTTTAAATACTTGTGGTCTGAAGCGTAGGACAGAATACCCTGAGTTTCAGAGTCTTATTGATCGGTATGATATTCTGTGCATTTCTGAATCTAAACTTGACAATGATGACGTTATTTCCTGTCCCGGTTATGTATTTTATAATCAGCCTAGATCACAACCATATACTAGAAAGTCTGGGGGCATTGGCTTTTTTGTTCGGCAACATTTATCTGCATCTGTCGATGTTATCGGTTCAAATTCAGATTATGTTGCATGGATACAAATTTCAAAGAAAACCCATGAATTAGACAAGGATATTTTAATTGGAGCAGTATATGTTCCTCCACAGCAGTCGAAATTCTTTAATGACGACGAGTTTGATCTCTTTGAACAGGAAATTTCGTCATCATGCACTAAAGACTGTTATGTAATTTTAACTGGTGATTTTAATGCCCAGACAAGTAATTTACAGGATTTTACGTCAGCTGATAATTTTCTATCGGAATATTTTCAATTTGATAGCAGTACTGTTGAATATTTTGATCAAAAATGTGTTTTGGAAAAGCATAATATACAAGTTAATCGATCTTCGAAGGATAGCAAGAAAAACGGTTCCGGTCATCGTCTAATTAGCATTTGTAAAAACAATAACTTATTTATCCTAAACGGCCGTTACGGCCATGATAGGAATATCGGAGAGATGACGTTCCGTAATACTTCGGTGATTGACTATACTTTAGTATCTTCTAAGACATTAGGCATTTTGTCTGATTTTCAAATAATAGAGGTTGACCGATTATTTTCGGATGGTCATTCCTTACTTAAAGTAGATATTGACATACAATATAAAAAACAAGACAATAATGTAGAGCATGCCAGGCCTGTTACACATATCAAACCAACAGAATACGATACATTTGCATTTAATTTTGACCAAGATAAAGTCTCCGAAATTTTATCATTATTCGATTCGTGCAATGATAACTCGAGTAAAGAGACTATAAATCACATAACTTGTCAAATCTCGGATACTTTTAAGGCGGCTGCGTCAAAAACCAAATCTTCGAGAAAAATAAGTCACAAACCGAAAGGCGGCATTAATCGACCTTGGTTTGGCTTTAAATGCCAGACTGCCAGAAGAAAATATCATTTAGCTAAGCGCAGACATAATATTCATAAATCAGATTCAAGCAGAAATGCACTGATTTTAGCCAGTCGTTCTTACAAGCGCACTATGAATATCTTTATAAGTAAGCACAAATTCAATAAACAACGTAAACTACGCAAAATGCAGAAAGGTCAACCTAAAGAATATTGGAAATTCCTAAATAGTCTGAAAAATAAGAAAACTTCAGAAACACCGTCCCTATCAGTTTTTTATGATTACTTTAAGGACACTTACTCTGGTGATACAGATAATGAATTTGATGGGACTGGAAGCAGCAATTCTTATGAACCTGAATCTGATATAAATAATGAATGTCTTAATCGACCATTTACCTGCGACGAAATAGAACGATGTATAAAAAAGTTAAAAAATTCAAAAGCCCCAGGGGGTGATGAAATTTTAAACGAATACTTAAAAATCACTAAAGACTGCATGCTACCGATATATGCATCCCTGTTCAACCTTATTTTGGACACAGGACACATCCCAGATCAATGGTTGGAAGGGAAAATACAGCCTATTTACAAAAACAAGGGAGATTCTCTTGACCCCAATAACTATCGCCCCATTACCCTGTTAAGTTGTCTTGGGAAGTTATTTACAGCCACTTTAAATGAACGATTAAGCAATTTCCTTGAAGAAAACGATCTACTAAGAGAAAATCAGGCGGGGTTCAGAAAACATTATTCTACTGTAGATCATATTTTCAGTCTATACTCGCTTATAGAAATTTTGAAGAACGAGAAGAAAAAACTGTTTTGTTGCTTTGTGGATTTTTCGAAAGCATTCGACTCGGTGTGGCGTTTTGGACTTTGGAGAAAACTTCTAAACACGTCTGTAAACGGAAAGTTTTTAAAAGTACTGCAAAATATGTACGCTGAAGTTAAATCTTATGTTACTCTTAAGGGAGAAAATTCTCCTTTCTTCGTAAGTAACAGAGGAGTAAGGCAGGGAGATAACCTATCTCCTGTTTTGTTCTGCATATTTTTGAATGATTTAGAAGATCATTTACGTGCTGAAGAAAATGAAGGTATCTCATTTGAACATCACAATGGCACGACTCTTGATCTCATTAAATTGTTTGTCTTGCTCTATGCAGATGACACGGTGATATTAGGAGAAACTGCTGAAGATCTTCAGAAAAGCATTGACTCATTCCTAAAGTATTGTGCACTCTGGAAGCTCAAAGTTAATGAAAGTAAAACGAAAGTAGTAATTTTTGGAGCACGGAAAACAGACTCCTTTTCTTTCCATCTTAGAAATACTCCCCTAGAAGTTGTTGATAACTATAGATATTTAGGCACTTATTTTTCTAAAACTAGAAGCTTTCTAAAAGCAAGGAAATATATTGCCGAACAAGCAAAGAAAGCTATGCATTTACTGCAAGTTAGAATTAAGAATTTATTTCTTCCAGTTGACCTTCAACTTAAGTTATTTGACCAAACAATATTACCTATTTTGACATACTCGTGTGAAGTTCTTGGATTTGAAAACTGTGGACTTTTTGAGTCGATTCATACACAGTTTCTAAGGTCTGTCATTCATGCGCGTAAAAGCACTCCACTTTACATGCTTTACGGGGAGCTCGGCAGATACCCAATTGAATTCACTATTAAGTGTAGAATGGTTAACTATTGGACTAAGTTAATCAGCGGAAAACAACATAAATTAGCTTCTCTTCTATATCAAAAACTCCGCGCCAATAACATTCAATCCAAATGGGCTGCAAGTATTAAAAAAATTTTTGAAGACTGCGGCAGACCGGATATTTGGATAAATCAGTCGGCAAATCCCCATTGTAGCTCGCTGATTAAACATATTTTACAAAGTCAGTTCTTGCAAAATTGGAGCGCCAAATTAGATAATTCTTCTAAAGGTTTAAACTACAGACTTTTTAAGGATACAATAAAAATAGAACCTTATCTCTTGAAAGTGCCACCAAGGTTTTATTTACATTTTGCTAAACTCCGGACAGGTAACCACAGATTTCCATGCGAACGTGGTCGCTGGCTCGGACTCGAAATAAATGACAGAGAATGCAATTTATGTGACTTACACGAAGTAGGGGATGTATTTCATTATGTATTAATCTGTCCATTTTTTAAGAATGAAAGACAAAAATACATAAACAAGTATTATTACACATCTACCAACGTGTTAAAATTCAAAGAATTGTTGAACAGCGAAAATGAACTCCAACTGCGTAATATTTGCATTTTTGCGAAAATGCTTATTCAAAGAGTCCAGTGATCTTTTACTCTAAAAGTAATCTTTATGCTTTTCCAAAACAAATTTACATTGTCAGTGTATTGTTTCATCATTATCATGTTTCTCTTTTCTTTTTCTTCTTTTCACTCATATGTCATGTGCATGACCTGAGTTTGTCTTAATAAAGAATATTGTATTGTATTGTATTGTATAATACCAGATTGTCAGAACTCGTGTATTACAAAGGTAGGAATTTATTCAAGTCCTGTTGTGATATTATCGACATCCAACCGTTTTCATTATTGCTTTATCTCTGAATGATAACGTTTTCACGCAAAGAAAATGATAGGTACTATTTAACGCACTGCATGCTGGGTGAAATATTCAGCAGACGATATTCTGAATTTTTTTTCTTATTTTCCCAGAAACTAGGCTTTAGCATTTCATGCAAATTATCTCCTATGACACAATCTGCATGGAATGTCAGAGGATATATTCTGTGAAAAATAAGAAAAACTATAATAAATTTGTCGTCTGCTGAATCTGCCCAGAAAGTGGTAAAGGTTACCTTTCACAATGTGTTAGAGAAAGTCTATCAGATAATTCTTCGAAAGTGACATGTGATTTCCCCATCAGTGGATGGAAAGCACTGCAACAGAAAGGAATTTCTGTTGCAGCAGACGTCATTTTGAAATAGTTTTCTTATCTTTCCCAGAAAATAGGTTTGATATTTCCTGTAAATTATCTCCCTGGGATGAAATGTCAAAGCCTATATTCCGGGGAAAAAAAAATAAAAAAATATCGTTCTGAATTAGCCCGGAGAGCGGTAAAGGTTAAAAAATAAAGGTTGAAGAATAACGCCACTCGTATTACAACTATGAGGAAATTCTTGAAAAATGTGGAAAAAATGGAGTGGTCAGAGTCATGTAACTTACCAATTAAAACGGCTCATGAACTTTTGATTTTATATATTTTTTTCAGAATTTTCCCATGTAAAAGACTAAGTGAACAAAGTTAACATTGTTGTAAATAGGCCAAGGTCAACCCATAGTCATCATTTATATAAACTCTGTTGGGCTTAAGTCCTTGATAATCATCACGAAAGCATACCTATATAATTTTGACCCCCTTAAACCCCACTTTTATATAGTAAAACTGGGGTTTACAGGGGTATATATTATTTTTCTTATTTCTGCTAAAAACATAGGTTGTGGGTACTCGTTAGAACCGCCTCGTCGAGGCGGTTCTAACGAGTACCCACAATCTATGTTTTTAGCAGAAATTTGAAAAATATCAGATTTTTTTATCTGAAATTTTTCATTTCTTGGTGGTAAAATTTTCAATATATTTGAATAGGCATGTTTTCGTAATGGTGTGGCACGTTTTAAAGCCATCCGATTTGTGGTTCTGGTTAAGAAGATTTTTAAAGGGTTTCTTACTTTATATGGGCATAGTGGCCATCTTGGTCATGTGACCAGGACCAATTACATAAACTTTTGTTCCCGCTCCACATGAAATTTGACTTCAATCGGCGCAGTGGTTTCTGAAAAAAAAAAAAAAAAAAAAAAGAAAAAAAAAAAAAAAAAAAAAAGGATGTTTGAAATGCGGATGGACGATAGCCTGAAGGCAGAGGCAGACAATCTGTGGGGGGAAAATGATGCCAACAGAAAGATCCATTTGTTGTAAGTTTCAAAAGACATCTCTTTAAACTTTGATTTTATGTAATCTTTTTCAAGATTTTTTAATGTAAAAGCCCAAATGAACAAAGTTGACCTTGTTGTAAACTAGATCAAGGTCAATCCAAGATTTAAACAAACTTTGTAGGGCTTAAGTCCCTTTTGCTGTGTGCCATGTTTCAAGGTCATCTGACTTCTGGTTCTGGAGAAGAAAAATTTTGAAGAGGTTTTACCATATATGGGTATGGCGGCCGTCATGGTCATGTGACCAGAACCAATTACATGTATACAAACTTTTGTTCCACGAAGCATATATGTTCCATATAAAATTTGACTTCAATCGGTCCAGTGGTTTCTGAGAAGATGTATGAACGGACTTTTCCAATGTAAAAGCCTACATGAACAAAGTTGACCTTGTTGTAAAATAGGTCAAGATCAATCCAGGGTCATCATTCATATACTATTTATACACTTTTGTAGGGCTGAAATCCCTTTTGCTATGTGCCAAGTTTCAAGGTCATCTGACAGATGGTTCTAGAGAAAACAATTTTAAAGTTTTTTACCCTACATTGGCATGGCGGCCATCTTGGTCATATGACCAAGACCATTTATATATATACTTTTGTTCCCGTGAGGCATAGATGTTTCATATAAAATCTGACTTCAATCCAGTGCTTTCTGAGGAAATGATATTTTTAAAGCGTGAACGGACGACGGACGGCGGACGACGGACAACGGACCATTGGTTAACTGTGAGCTCACCGTGTGAGCCTTCGGCTCAAGTGTGCTAAAAAGGGCCGAAAGAAAAACTGGTCATGGTACTCAAGCCATAATCCAAACTCATAAATCCGTAAACGAATGACGAATGTTCAGACCAACAGACATGGACCCCAGAATAAAGGGTGTAATCAGGCGTCCGCGGATAGTAAGCATTACTTGGTAAGCAAGCTTCGCCCACCATGCTCATATGCCTGAACGAAGGAAATGTAGGTAGAAGCCTATATATATATATATGTCCGGGATTTCGGAAGTCTACTTATGGCTCGCCATTGGCAAAAACATCAGAAACAATTCTGGAAACTGCCACACTGTAGGGATTGACCAGATCATGATGGTTCCCATAGAACTTCTTAAGTGTTGCTACCAGTTTGGTTTTTTGATACCCCTGGCTTAACAAGCATGTAATGAGCACTTCCCCACGCTCCATGAAGTCCTGATAATTTGAACAGGCTCTGGCATAACAGATTAACTGTGATACGTAAACGCCGTTTGCTGGTGCAGAAGGGATATTACTGCTCAGAATGGAAAGTTGACAATGGGAAAATTGAAGTCATCCCAGTGCTAAAGTCACAAAGCTCGGCGTCCGATCTGGGTCTTCACTGTTACTGTAAACAAAATAAACCAGGAACATGAACCTAAACAAAGACTGAGATAGAATAAATAGTCCAATGGGCATTAATGGTATTATATTTAATATTCTTTCCATTTATCCAGGTGTCTTCTAGACACATCAGCAGGTGGTAAAATTGGTTTGTTCAAATTTCAGGACAAATAATTAAGGCGTTATGGTGTCCAAATACTTAACCCATCTCGTCCTGGATAAAGTAAGATGCTACGCCCACTTCTAATTTCCAGCCAATCAGATTACTTGATCCGGGGATTTGATAGAAATTCACATATTTAATGACAAACAGTGCAGATCCAGATCAGTTGGCTTCTTCAGAAATCAACTGATCTAGATCGACACCGTTTGCTAAGACAGGGCATGTCGTGTTCAGCAAGAGATGGTTAAGGTAAATGCGGCAGTGAGCTTACATAATTTTAACCTTTACAATTCTCTGGACTAACTCAGCAGACGACAAACTAATGTTTTTTTTTTTTTTTTTTTTTTTTTTCCAGAAAAAGGATCTGACACTTCATGCAAATTGTCTGTATTTGAGACAATTTGCATGAAATGTCGAATTTATCCCATAAAACTTAGTTTTATGTTTCCTGTCAATAAAAAAAAAAACATGCGTTTTTCCAATAACAAAGACGTATAAAAACATATGTTGTTTTTGCTTGACCATAATATTATCAGTACTCATCTCCTCTACTATCTCTTCTATCTCTTCTCCCTTTCTCTGGGAGACAACACAAAATGACCCACAAGTGTTTACGTGTCGTTAAACCCCAACACAATCAAAACCGCTTGCTGTCGAAACAATCCGATTCTATCCGATTACGTTGGGTTAGGAGAATATGAATCAGAAATTGTCTTTAAATTAAATAATAATAAAAAGAACTAAACAAATTTCTACAAACTTCACATCGAAATTAAAAATGAAGGCATACTGCTGACGAATCAGTATCGAAGACCCGCTGGTAATTCTTAACCGTTTTCTCGACAAATCCGGCAATCTATTTATATAGTAGCAGGATGATATTATTTTGGTTTTATTTTAGTGGATGTAGTAATTGGATTATAAAAATAAATATTTAGTCACTGGAGACTGGAGCCAGCCTAGATATCTAGTTAGATTTTATTATTACTTTGTTTTATAGAAATTCCTGTTATAATGTAAACAGTGTAAACACTGATCAGACGCCGTTGGATCTGCACTGTTTGCCAATGATATCCCGACTAAAATGAGCTAAAGCCTTCTCTTTCGACATTCATCCACATCGGGTCGTGAGTAACTTCAATTACCAACAATCGTTATTCCCAGGGGAAACTCTGAAAGCGGAAGAATGTCTGCGTTTTCATTTACTATCATCTAAGCATGATAAAGATTTCTCTGTATATTGTTTATAGCACACATGTGGATCGTAAGAGGCTATATTTGGAATAGTTTGGATTTATGCTGAAAGAGAGCAAAATTCTATTCGGTTTCGTATTGGTCTAGTATCACGGATGCTTTTCAGTGGCTGTGTATTAACCCTTAAAGCGCTAAGCAAAATAGTAGCAAATGACATTCTGGGCCCAGTTGTTCAAAGCGTCGTTAGCTTAACGAGCTCGTTAAGGGTCATTTCGTTAACTGTTTTAGTGGATTCAATATAGAATATTCTGATATTTTTGCTGAAAAAATGTGAGTAGCTTTTGCACTGCAAAAGCTACTCACATTTTTTCAGCAAAAAATTTCAGCATATTTGCGCATCACTCGATTTAAATTTTAACGAATAGTTAACTAATGACGTCGTTAGCTTTGAACAACTGGGCCCTGATTTTTTATATCATGTTTCAGAGAAAATAAGGTTTAACATTTCATATGAATCATCTACTATGAAATGTCAAGCCTAATTTCTTCAAAAAAAATCAAACAAACAAAAAATAAATAAATAGATAAATAAATAAATAAATAAATAAAAATAAAAAAAAATCATACTGTCGTAAATTGTAATAATAAAAAGATAGAATGCCGTCTGCTACAAATTTGTTTAGCCGCTCTAAGGTTAAAAGAAAAAAGAAATAAATAAAAAGAAGCAGATATCGTTGACAAATTAGGCGTAGGTAAATATGATTCTGAGTTTGACTTCAAAATACTTGTATTCAAATTGATTTGCCTACTGAATACACATTCAAACTAAGTCATAGCATGAATATTAGCTGAAGAGAAATAGTTAAACACAAAACTTTAATGGGAATTGATACACCTGGGGGAGGAGTGGGGAGACAGTTAAAAGTGTCAATTTTCAGAAGGGATTTGGTGTGCTGGAACGCAAACAGGAAGTCACACTAGTTGCCCTATTTGTATAACTAGAAACTTGTGTTTGAAAAACGCTATACCGAAGTTGGCCAGCTGTAAAAGTGCTTTAAACCACCCGGTGGTTTATTCTACTGACCGTTCTAAAGCGGTGGTCCTGGTGTTGGTCTTTCTCCTTGTTGCTTTGTGGTTTCTTCTACGAGGCG
Source organism: Anodontia alba (assembly GCA_964016985.1). NCBI lineage: Eukaryota > Metazoa > Mollusca > Bivalvia > Lucinida > Lucinidae > Anodontia > Anodontia alba. Next base: position 7,343,422 of record OZ024823.1, on the reverse strand, counting down.
ATTTGTTTTAAGTCTTGTCTTGTGTTATTTTGTTCTTGTGTTTTTCAGTCCTTTTAGCGTTGCGATTACCTCGCTTGGGGAAGAGAGAGTAATCTTAGTGCTTTTCGTACGTTTGTTCGATTTGCGCTTGTTTGATTGTGTCTGTCTTCCTCTTGGAGTCTGGGAAGGGCTGCGGCTTGTGATTGTGGCACTTCCTGGACATTTTTTTTTTTCTTGTTTGCTTATCCCTACAAGATGGCAAATTTGAAAAGGGGCACAACTGTCATAAAATTATTACGATTGTTATTCAGTAGTTAATCAGGTGATCTACTCCTCAGCCCCAGTAAGCCTGCCAACTGTCAAAGCCCTACCTCAAATTCTTTCTTAGTACACGAGGTAAAGTTTTTTGAACAGAATAACGAACGACCGGCAAAAGCAATATACCCCACTCATTGTTTTTTTTTTAAGTTGAGGGCATAAAAGGATGGAAATTCCACTAAATGTATCAAGTCGCATTAAACACAACACTCTTTAAAGTTTGCCTTATCATCGCACCGCCAATAAAATACGTATCGCCACTTTTTTGTTCATATATGTTGATATAAAATACAAAAAATTCCACGAAATTGATTTCTTAATTTCAGTTTTTGCTGATAATCTTGACAAGTTTTATGAATGAACTAATGGTATGAGATTATGTTTATGCTGAAATTACCTGACAAGTTTATTGTCTAGCTGTGAATTTTACTGCTGATGCGGGACCAGGTACAGGTTCCATTTACCGAGATCGAACTCTTCATATTTCACCATTATTATAGCCAGGCTACTGTTCTTTTTAACCTTTTCATCCCTGGCTTTCTAAAATAAGACTCTTCCATCATCGAGTTAAATAATACATGTAGAAGTAACAATAATGATAACAATAATAATAATCATAATCATAATAATAATCTTTATTTTCAGTGGGTGACACATTCAGCAACAACTTATCTTCACTGAGGCCCTCTATAATGCACAAAAACAAGTTTCTTCCCTGATATAAGGGTCCCTTTTCAAAGGGGTCTACTAATTACTTCTTCACTTCACTTCACTTCAGTCCTCTATAATATACAAAAACGAGTTTGGACATGTCCATTGATGCAAACAGGGTGTCAGTCAAAAATCAAAATCTAAATAGCAAACAGTGTAAATCCTGACGAGACCGTCTCACCTGAACTACACTGTTTGCAAAGCTATTTATTTTGGTCTGCAGGGACGAAAGCGTTAAGAAACATGTAAATGGCTACGCTTCTAAAGCAGACCTCTCCAAACCAAAAGTTCATACCTCTCTTTTCAAACGGAAAACACTACAGCGGAAGAGAATGCCCTCCATATGAATCATTTTTTCAAAGGGATTAGCTAATCATTCTTCACCACTTCAGTCTCTTAACATTTATTTAAGGCACAACGTCAGAAAATATACATTCGGGCATTTGTACACAACGAAGACTCAAATCAGCCTGCGCGTCCGCGCAGTCTGATCATAGTCTTCATTGTCCGCATGGAAAACCTTTCCATCCTTGACTATCCAAAATACGCCATGTGAAGATTCAGATCACATGCAGAAACTTTGCATCTTTGCATTCGCATGAAGAAACTAAATCTTTGGATATCCAAAATGCGCCCATCGAAGATTCTGATCAGATTGCGCAACAAGTCTAAAGGTACGTTCTCTGACGTTGCGGCTCAATTATATTTCAATCATACATGTCGGCCGTTTTGGGCAGCACTCATAACTTTGATGTAATTTCTCTTCATTTAGAGTCCTTTGTGAGCCCTTTATGAGACCAGTCTAGTCCTTGATGTTGTCTTTCTATCTTTTTTTATCCTTTACCGTTAAAGGCTAATTCAGCAGACGACAAATTGATGATATTTTCTTATTTTCCTCAGAAAACATGATCAGATGTTTCATGCAAATTGTCTCCATTGGAGAAAATTTGCATGAAATGGCAAACCTGTTTTCTGGGATTTTTTTTTTCGTGGAGACAATTTGCATGAAATGCCAAAACTTGTTTTCTGGGGAAAATAAGAAACATATTTCAACCTGTTATCTGCTGAAAATTTTAATGGTAAGGAGTTGAGGTGTCTGAATACTGAGGGTAAATATGTTAAAGTAACAAGCACAGAAATCAAATTATCGAATATTAGCAAATCAGTAATGATAATAATTTTTGTGGAATTTTAATGATCAATTAATCGATTATCCGATTAATTGTGTCAGCCTTACTTCATATATATTTTTTATATGAAGAAAAGCCAAAAGAAAGTCACAAAGGTCGTCTCCCTTGTAAAGAATTGCCAAAAATCTACCAGATGTATCCAGTTACTTCAAACAGACTGGATATAATTGATACGTTTTTCAGCGTTTTTACATTTTAAATTTTGTTTCAACTTTTGTGACTTCCTGTTCATTTTCTTGGTTGCAATGTCTCTTTCTGAATTGGGTTCAAGTCTAAAAGGAAACAAATTGCTTCCAATAGAGCAGATACCTTTTCATAAGGGAGATAAAGTAAATACTTTGATATGAGTGTCTCCCCTAGAAAAATATCCATTCTGCTTAATAACTAAAATGTATTCATTTGGCAAAGTATCATCAGGACCCAATTGTTCAAAGCATCGTTAGCTTAACAAGCTCGTTAGTGGTCAAAATGTTAACTGTTCTAGTAAGTACAATATCTAATTCACAGGTATTTTTACTGTTCTAGTAAGTGCACTATCTAATTCATAGGTATTTTTGCTGAAAAAAAAATGTGATTAGCTTTTGCGAATGCAAAAACTACTCACATTTTTTCAGCAAAAGTATTAGCATATATGCCATATTTAATGATTAAAGTTTTAAAGATACACAACTAACGACATCGTTAGGTTTGAACAATCTGGCCCAGATGAGGTACCATCAGAAACTTGCTATGCTAATGTCTAGAAGAACTGATACATTTGATAGATCCCCATCCATTGTTTTACAATGGAGTCAGATTTTGTGACTTTCTATATGCTTTCTGGTGCAACAAGTGTCTTTTGAAAGGGGACTTGTTTAGGAGGAGTATTTGGTGATAATTCTGGGATAATTTTCTCCAGTTCTCCATAAAAACATATGTTGTGGGTACTCATTAGAAGCGCCTCGGTGAGGCGCTTCTAACGAGTACCCACAACATATGTTTTTATGGAGAAATAGGAAAAAATGTCCTAGAATTATCACAAAGTACATATTCAATAGCTATAGCTATCTATACTATTGGTGGTGGTCGCGGGGGATGAGGGATCGGGAATGATAGGGGATGTAAACAGATAAATATTTCGTCTCTGCTGATTATATGTTGTGTTACACATCAGAACCGTCCGGTCCAGGAAATTCTATTCCAAGTTTAATATTTTCGTTGAGAAATAAGAACACCAAGCAATTCTATGCTTTTGCGTCGACAAAAATACGTCTTTAAACATGTATTATTAAACATGTTTTATTTGTATAACTACAGATACAATACATGGCAATATGAACATATATCTGGCTCCCAGAAATATATCTTTCCTCGGGCTATAAATATTTTTGAACATGAATTTATTTACTTACTTCTTAAGAAAACTTTAAAAAGTATTTTAGATTCGCGAAAAGGAAATTGGGTTTCTTCCCACAGTTCCTTTGGGTAATAGAAGATTCATAAAGTTGTTAAGCTATTTGATCCAGTGACAATGGACGTAAAGCACCAGTTTCGCTTTTCAAATATACTAAAATGATTTAAAGCACAACGCAAAGAAATGGGTCTTATGCCGCATGCGAACAATACAAGCCCAGATAAGTGTGCCTCTTCGAGCGGTCGGATCAGGTTCTGCGTTGCCCGCTCAAGGGAATTGGTTAAACTTTGTACAGTGTTTGCCATTTTTACAAGGGATACAACCTATGAGATTTCCTGTTTGCTTTTTCTGCATACCAAGTTCCTTCTGGAAAGGGGTCTACTCTAACAGGAAAGAATTTGCTCCTCTAGGGAGCAAATTCTTTCCTTTAAGAGTAAACCCCTTTTCAAACAAAAGGAGACCAAATACTTTTGGCAGAGTTGCTTCCTCTGAAAGTCTGTCCATACCATTTAAAGAATTACTCAATGAAAAAAGTGAAGATAATCAAGAAATCCCACAATCACGAATCACAGCCTTCCCGAGGCACCAAAAGAAGGGGAGATGAGGCAAAAACACTGACAAAACAAAGGCCACATATGAAATCACAGACGCACAAAACAAAAAAGAACTGCAACAGAAGAACCGCCTTTGAACGGTCAGTAAGAAAACTACTGGGGACTTAAATCAGTTTTACTGGCGCGAAATCTCACCCTTTATTCTGATGCAGCTCCAAATAACAAACATATGTTCGGTCCGCATAGGGGTCCTCTACCCTTCACGAAAACATGCCATTATAATCTGACCCTCTTAAACCCCACTTTATATACTAAAACTGGGGTTTACAGGGGTTTCCATTATTTTTCTTATTTTTGCTCGAAAACGTAGATTGTGGGTACTCGTTAGAACCGCCTCGCTTGTTTTCTTATTTTTGCTCGAAACCATATTTTTGCTCGAAACCATAGATTGTGGGTACTCGTTAGAACCGCCTCGGCGGTTCTAGTACCCACAATCTATGTTTTGAGCAGAAATATGAAAAATATCAGTATATTCATTTTTATATTTTTTTTTTCAGTTTTTGGAGGTGAATTTGTCTATATATTTGAATAGATGTGTTTTAGTATGGCTTATCACTGAAGTATCACAGTGAAACATTGAAATAATCACAAACTCTTTGATGATACCAAGTAAAGGCCTCGATGGCGACCTGAAGCCAGAACACACGAAAATTACAAACAGGACCACGATGGGCCGACCATAGACATAGAAAGTCAGGCGCCGATCATTCGAAACAGATTGAAAAGGGAGCCGTCATTTAGTCTGAGGATCTATCCAACGTCGTGCAAAGTCGAATGTATCGCTGAACAGAGAATGTCCTGATCAGACTGTGCGATGGGCAGGCTGGTCTGGATTCTGTTGTCAGAAGGCTGAAGGACCCTTTGTCTTGCGTTACACATCACGTATATGTGTATGTATTTCCGTGACAGACCCTAAACATAATCGGACAGCCAGACAAATGATGTAAATTTCTGTGGTGTTGTCTGATCTTGTCTATATTGCCTCCCCCAGGAAGTGACTGCACGAAAATGAAAGATTATGACTTCATTAATATACATCCTGTATATGTATTATAGTCATACAGTGTTTCCTAATAACTCTAATCATTACACAAGAGAATAGAGAATATCAACTTAATTGTTTCGAGAAAGAAAACAAAAAACTATATAGAACTATATACGACCACAAAAAGTCCAAACTAGACTGTCTCTTCGACTTGTCTGATCCACCAAGTCCTTTTACAGTTTTCAGATACAATATTTTGAATTTAAAATACACTTAAGGGGTGGATTTTTACTGTATCAAATTGTTTGTTTCTCGTCTGAAAAGGAGTCCACTCTAAAAGTAAAGAAATTTGCTCCCGAGGGGAGCAAATTCTTTCCTTTCAGAGTAGACCCTTTTCAAAATATTGATTTTGTGAGCAGGAAAGCAAGCAGGAAGTTTCATAAGTTGTCTCCATTGAAGGAAATGGCGCAAATAAAGTCCATCCGGTCCTCTTTAAATAAGGAGTAACGAATGATCTGACTACACTGCTCACATGTTGTGGAACATCAATGGTCGTCCATCTTAAATAGTAGTTTTTGTATGGTTACATTAGCTCCCCAACACCTCTCTCTTCAGGCGGTTCCTCTGTTCCAGTTCGTTGTTCAAGTATCCGTGATTTTATACATGACATCTGTTTTTTTTTGTTTTTGTTTTTTTTTTATTTTCACTATTTTTTCTTCGTCTCTCCTTCTTTTGGTGCGCCGGGAAGGTTGTGCTTCGTTTGTGATGGTGATTGTAGCATTCCCGGGGTATCTTAACTTATAATTATATACATTTGTGGTATTCCCTGGGTGTCTTCACTTATACATTTGTGGCATTTTCTGGGTATCTTCACTGATAATTATATACATTTGTAGTATTTCCTGGGTATCTTCATTTATAAATTTGTGGTCTTTTCTGGGTATCTTCACTTATACATTATATACTTTTATGATATTCCTGGATATCTTCACTTATTCATTTGTGGTATTCCCTGGGTATCTTCACTTATACATTTGTGGTATTCCCTGGGTATCTTCACTTATAATTATATACATTTCTAGTATTTCCTGGGTATCTTCATTTATACATTTGTGGTTTTCTCTGGGTATCTTCACTTAAACATTATATACTTTTGTGATATTTCCTGGATATCTTCACTTATTCATTTGTGGTATTCCCTGGGTATCTTCACTTATACATTTATGGTATTCTCTGGATATCTTCACTTATATATTTGTGGTATTCCCTGGGTATTCTTCACTGATAATTGTATACATTGGTTGTATTCCCTTCGCATCTTCACTTATACATTTGTAGTATTCCCTGGGTATCTTCACTTATACATTTGTGGTAATCCCTGGGTATCTTCACTTATTATTATATACATTTGTGGTATTCCCTGGGTATCTTCACTTATAATTGTATACATTTGAGGCATTCCCTGAGTATCTTCACTCATACATTTGTGGTATTCCCTGGGTATTCTTCACTTATAATTGTATACATTGGTTGTATTCCCTTCGTATCTTCACTTATACATTTGTGGTATTCCCTGAATATCTTCACTTATAATTATATACATTTGTAGTATTTCCTGGGTATCTTCATTTATACATGTGTGGTCTTCTCTGGGTAGCTTCACTTATACATTATATACTTTTGTGATATTTCCTGGATATCTTCACGTATTCATTTGTGGTATTCCCTTTGTATCTTCTCTTATACATATATGGTATTCCCTGGATATCTTCACTTATATATTTGAGGTATTCCCTGGGTATTCTTCACTTATAATTGTATACCTTGGTTGTATTCCCTTCATATCTTCACTAATCCCTGGGTATCTTCACTTATACATTTGAGGTATTCCCTGGGTATCTTCACTTATAATTATATACATTTGTGGTATTCCTTGGGTATCTTCACTTATAATTGTATACATATGAGGCATTCCCTGAGTATCTTCACTTAAACATTTGTGGTATTCCCTGGGTATTCTTCACTTATAATTGTATACATTTGAGGCATTCCTTGAGTATCTTCATTTATACATTTGTGGTATTCCCTGGGTATTCTTCACTTATAATTGTATACATTTCAGGCATTCCCTGAGTATCTTCACTTATACATTTGTGGTATTCCCTGGGTATTCTTCACTTATAATTGTATACATTGGTTGTATTCCCTGGGTATCTTCACTTATACATTTGTGGTATTCCCTGGGTATCTTCACTTATACATTTGTGGTATTCCCTGAGTATCTTCACTTATACATTTGAGGCATTCCCTGATTATCTTCACTTATACATTTGTGGTATACCCTGGGTATCTTCACTTATACATTTGCAGTATTCCCTGGGTATCTTCACTTAAAATTGTATACATTTGTGGTATTCCCTGCGTATCTTCACTTATAATAGTATACATTTGTGTATTCCCTGGGTATCTTCCCTTATAATTGTATACATTTGTGGTTTTTACCTCGGTCTCTTCGCTTATGCATTTGTTGTATTTCCCTGGGTATTTTCACTTATAATTGCATACATTTGTGATATTCCCCGGGTGCCTTCACTGATACGTTGTGGTATTCCCTGGGTATCAACACTGATACGTTTGTGGTATTCCCTGGGTATCTTCACTGATACACTTGTGGTATTCCCTGGGTATCTTTACTTATAATTGTATACATTATGGTATTTCCTGGGTATCTTCACTATGCATTTGTGGTATTCCCTGGGTATCTTCACTTATAATTATATCAATTTGTGGTATTCCCAGGGTATCTTCACTTATAATTATATACATTTGTGGTATTCCCTGAGTATCTTCACTCACACATTTGTGGCATTCTCTGGGTATCTTCCACTTATAACTATATACATTTTATGTAAACAAATAAATATTTACACCAATACTGCGTTGCAAATCATGTATAATACATGAAACTTCTACTCCAATTGTGCTGGCTGATATGAATCTCCATTGTTCTAATATACCATGCAGTACATTTATTATGTTGATTCCATTGAAGATGAACCGTAAAATTAGACAGATTGTCTTTCAAAACTTAATCAAGATTTGTTACCAGTCATAATAAAGATTCCATTGCAGATGTGTGCATGAACACCCAGGCTATTGTAATACTGAAATAATTGTTTAAACATGTGATGTACTGAGCTCTACCCCATGGTCTGACTCACTAGAAATTGGACGATTTCAGGACAGTTCGAGTCGTAACGTGAAAAAATGTATCTTCTGACACGTGCTCACAGCGAAGACTCAGATCAGCATGCGCATCTGTGATCTGAGTCTTCGCCAGGCGCTCTGAGGATAGCCGGTGATCCTAGGTTTCTTCATGGGGACAGCTGATAAAAATTGTGAGGATGTGCAGGCTGGTCCGTCTTCGCTAGGCGCAAATTCCCGAAGGTACATTTTATCATGTTGTGGCTCTTATACAGAAATATTTCTTTTTGTCAACTCGAATAGGGAGAGCACAGAATACCCTGTACATCGAAGCTGTCTTTTTAGTATGGTTGAAGTTCTCTTGGGGAGTCGAGCAAGCGAAACCGTACGGCCTCACGCTGTTACCGCATGTACAAGAACAAGGCAATTATGTCTACTTACAGTAAAACGTCAATGACTCGTACACCGATGGCTCGTTTACCGTGGCTGATTCGAACTCGTTCTTAAATCCCCAGGCTATTCTACATATAACTGAAATATTGGTGGTGTGTACTCATTAGAATCACCCCATCGAGGCAATTCTAATGAGTACACTCAGGATGCTATTATTTTATAAAGATTGAAAAGACATTCCGTAATTATCGCCTTTTGCCTCCTGACCTGGTGCTATGATTAACCCTCAGCGGTTCGAACTACGCATGCCCAGAAAAAAGTTCCGTGGTCCTAAAGATGTCCAAAACATGTAAGAGAAAAGTCCAGGGAGTGCCACAATCACAAACCGCAACCCGTCCCAGACACTAAGAGGAAGAGGAAACAGACAAAACCAAACAAGCGCAAATCGAACAAACGTATGAAAAGCGCTAAGATTAGCTCTCTCTTCCCCAAGCGAGGTAATCGCAATGCTAAAAGGACTGAAAAACACAAAAACAAAATAACACAAGGTAAGACATACAACAAATAGCCTCGTAGAATAAACCACAAAGCAACAAAGAGTAAGACTAACACCGAGACCACCGCCTTAGAATTGTCAGTAGAATAAACGACCGGGGGCTTTAAAGCACTTTTACAGCTAGCACACTTCACCCTGGCTCCCGATGCCACTCTTAATCACAACAAGTAAACCAGAAAGCAAAATGGGCAGCTGTTGAAGGTGACCAAAATGCTAGCGTCACAACACAACTAGTGAAACAGAAAGCAAAGTGGTCAGCTATTGAAGACGGTGATCACGATGCTAGCATCACAACACATACAGAAAAAACAGAAAGAGCTACAAAGAGTAAGAACAACACCAGGACCACCACCTTAGAACGATCAGTAGAGTAAACTACCGGGGTGGGGGGCCGGGGAGGGGATGGGGGGTGGGGGTGGTTAAAGCACTTTTACAGCTAGCCAACTTCACCCTGGGTCCCAATGCTACTCTTAATACAGAAATACATAAAATTAGGTTCGTATAAAGGCTCTCAACTCAGTCAATGCATCGAAGCGAAAACATAAAAATCAAATTAATCACTATACTAAACAAAGACGAGTACTCATGGCTAATTCTACTGTATGCTAGAGTAAATGAAAACCAATGGTTGAACCACGGCGGCATTGAAGTTCGACTGTTTATAACTAAGACGTCAGCTAATAAATGTAGAAAGTATGCAGAAAACAAAACTAATGCAAATGTATGACACCGGTACATTGATTTCTTCTTCTGTGATCCTTTCAATAATATTTCAATTGTACGAAGAAATGTATATATTTGCATGGGTTTCTACAGCTTCACTCATGGCCTAAGGCTGCTCAAGTGGTGACCGCAAACTAATATTAATTTACGCCTAGTGGGTTTTTCTATCTTAGGGGCTGGATTAGTCCATTTAGTATTTGAGGGTGTTTCGTGACTTATACATTTATTATTCTTAGCGTTTTGTATTTTCCGTAAGGTTTAATGGCAAACTGTACAGACCCTGATCAGATGTACGTTTCGTGACGAGGCACAACACACAATAGTTGGTTATATCTCATGCTTATGTCTAATGACGTTTGTTCAAGAAAGCTGAGAAGACAAGTTTTATGAAATGCATACTTAAAGCAGTGATCAGTTTAACTTGTGTCCCGGAATCTAATAATAAAAGAGTGCAAATTCCGATCAGACGCCACTGAACTCGACATCTGATCAGGGCTGATTTTTGCCATGATAGTAGCTATTTACAAAAGGACAATTAACCCTTTCAGCCCTGTAGACCAAGACAGATACTTTTGCAAACAGTGTAGATCCAGATGAGACGGCTTGCATTGAGCCGTATAATCAGGATCTGCACTGTTTGCCATTCTCTTTTTGATTTTACACTGAAACACCGATTTGAGGCAGTGACATGTTCCAATTCAAAGATGGACGCGTCCACTACAGAAACAGAGGGGTAAAAGGGGTAAGACAGTTTCTGTGTGACACCCATTTAAATAGATAATGGACTATTCCAATGTTCACGATGGAAGAGGCCACTGAACATATCTGAGCATTAAGGTAACTTGATAGACTTTCAGGGGGAGGTAACACATAGGAGACGGTTCGCGTGAAATGGCAATGTCTACTATCTGGCTGGCTGAGAGATGATTCGCATGAAATATCGTCCTATTGTTTGCAGGGGCGGGGGGGGGGGGGCGGGAGGGGGCAGAGAGAAGGGAAAGCGGGCAAATATTTAAGTTTAGAGTATTTAGACCGTTGTAATCGAGTAGAACATCATTAATCAAATAGTTATACATCTTATCAATGCTCCTTTACAAATAAACAATTTCAACCTCAAAAATAAACCAGAATAAGAATTTGGTATATCCATTATATGGGCCTCGTCGTGCGAAAACGTGTCTTTGGGTCATGTGCGGACAGCGAAGGCCCAGATCAGACTGCGCGGATCGGGGCTTTCACTCTCCACTAACAGAATAATTGGATACTACAGAATGTATGAATGGAGACCAAAGATACTTTGTTGCGCATGATGATCTGAATCGGTGCATTTTGCGCATGATCAAAATGCTTTTTATGTTTGGCGCGCCCCATATAGTAATTTCAGTGAAACTTCTACGTCATGATCACAGCTGTAATATAAACGAATACAAGCCAATTTGCCAAGTCATGGTCCTAGTACCCTAAAATACTCTAAACTTTTACATATTAGATGCTGTGTTAGCTTATTTTGTTGAAGCAACATGGTCCAAAATAGAAATGTACGCCCCTATTTATGTAACTATAAACGCATCCAAAACAATTTAACTAATTGATGAACGTCAGAAATTATTAGTCTTGATGAATGATAAACAGGAACGGTTATGTTCTTTAATAAAGATGCTATTTTTATCCTTCCTGAATATAAACTACTGGATTCCAACAGGTTACTGCATGGGTAACTACAGTACGTTTCCATTTTACTTTTCAAAAAATGAAGAACACTTCAAATAGACACTTACATACAGTTACATTATTTAAATAGAGTTTCATATGCCAAACAATCAAATTATACAAAAACTATGAAATAGAGATCCTCTTGAAAACCAGAGCCCAGTTGTTCAAAATTAACGACCTCGTTAGTTAACGTATCGTTAAATCTTTGATCGTCAAATATGGCATATACGCTAATATTTTTGCTGAAAAAATGTGATTTGCAAAAGCTACTCACATTTTTTCGGCAAAAATTCCTGAGAATTAGATATTGTACTTACTAGAACAGTTAACATTCTGACCACCACTAACGAGCTCTTGACGCTTCGAACAACTGGGCCCAGAACGTATCAAAAATCAAATAATAGCAGATTTGATCTGATGGTGTCTGTTAATGAGGAAGAATAAAATTATTCAAATTGCAATGAAAGTTTTTGATGTTTCAGAAAGGGTCTTCACCATAGCATATTTCACTATGTTTGTATTATAGCCATAGCATATTTCTCTGTTTGTATTACATATATTTTAGATCTAGTTAAAAATAAGACAAATGTCATTAACTTAAATCTGATGAGTTACCCAACAAACTGCTAAAGTTGAGCCTTTAAAGCACTTATCATAACTACAGTAGACGGGACCTTGGTATATATCTTTTTGTATGTTTCAGAGAAAAATAACATGGTTTGGAATTTCATGCGTATCCTCTGCCTCTACTGAATGTGTAATTGTTCCTCTTAATTTCGCTTCAAAACTCACCTGTTGCTACAGCTATGCAGTCTAACCGTAGATGATCTCTAAGATTATCTCTAAGATTATCTGGTAAGATGTTTATTCACTCACTGGATTTGCTTCATTACATTTGAAGTATGATACAATCCCACCAACTATTCCACATCGCTGCAGATCTAATAGTCTTATTGTACATTACCTTGATACTAGTCTGATTACCTTTGTTCAGTAACCCCGCTTCAAATGGTTTCGTTTTCTGTGCAACAAAATACAAAAATATAATAATAAACAGAAATGTTTTAGATAATTCTACAAGCCAGTGATGAAGATGCCCTTGAAGAGCCACAATCACAGAACATAGCCTACCAATAACACCAAGAGGATGTGTAAACAAATTACGACGGATATCACGCGTCATCACGAAAACATTCTATATAATTTTGGCCCCCGTAAACCCCACTTTTATATACTAAAGCTGGGGTTTACAGGGGTATACATTATTTTTCTTATTTTTGCTCAAAATCATAGATTGTGGGTACTCGTTAGAACCGACTACTCGTTAGAACCGACTCACCGAGGCGGTTCTAACGAGTACTCACAATCTATGTTTTGAGCAGAAATGTGAAAAAAAAATATTAGATTTTTTTTATCTGAAAATTTTCAGTTTTTGGAGGTGAAATTTTCTATATATTTGAATAGGCGTGTTTTCGTAATGTATTACAAACTAACGAAAAGCTAAGCAACTACCTCCATCTCCTCCAGCAAGGTGATCACATTGCTAGACAAGAAGCAGTAAACACAACATTACCCATTTATGACTAGTGCTCTTCTACCATAACTCTTAGGACCGGTCCATTTCCAAGTGAAGAAACGTTTGATGGGTTTGACTATTACCATCTTTTATAGAAATTCCTGTACTTATTGCAAACGGTGTAGACCCTGATCAGACGCCGCGTTCTGGGTCTGCACTATTTGCCATTGTCCCGTTTAAGGGACACTAGGCACCAATGGTTTTAGACAATAAACAGGTCAGAGCACGATAAAGCAAACCCGCTGCGAGCAGCCACAAGGCCGTAAAAATAACGAATAAACCCAGAAGTAAAAATACCGAGGGTTCACTAGGGCATTTAAAACATCTCACGCAGATTAATATTTTCATTCTAAAATGCTAAAACCAAATTTGATAGGTCTGAGTGTACATGTACTATTAAGTTTACCCGTACCCATAGTTTTTGGCATATCACTTTAAAGCTTTTGAAGGGCTTTGATATCGATGACTTTTGTTAGGCTCACTTTTTCATATTAGTGGTTATCTGTAACTCTGTTCTAGCTTAGTGTTTGTAACTATATAAGATCTCTGTGCAGACAGAATACATACTTGTAAAGGAGCTGCATAGGAATCGAAATTGGAGAAGTGTAGAGCGTTTAAAACTAGTTTTACGAGCCCAACGTTCCACTTGCCCTCATCGGATTACAGTTTTTCTTCTCCAGACCATTCCAAGGTTCTTCCTGCAGTTCATCTTTGTTGTGTGTCTAATGCTGTTTTATGCTGATTTAGCTTGCCTTTATTTATTTCCCATTTCTTTTTTCGTTTCCTTGGAAGAGCTTTTCTTTGCGATTGTGTTCGTTGGCTTAAACATATTTTATCCGTAAAATTGACATATATAAGTACAAGTTACGAAAACGTGTCTTCGGACATATGCGGACAGCAAAGGTCCAGAACAGACTGCGCATCCGCGCAGTCTGATCTGGACCTTCACTATCCGCATATAGAATCATTGGTACTGTAGAACATAACGAAGTATAGCAAAGTCCCTGATCAGACTATATATCTCCGCTGGCTGATCTGGATCTTAACTGTTTGTATTATACCTCCAAGACACATTTTCTCATGCTGCGGCTCAAATACTCTGAGTTAAAATATGTTTAACATATATGATAGTAATACAGCTACAACAGCAGCATACAAATGATATTCAATGTACGTTTGGTGACTTATGCCGGTCTGTATCCCATTTTGCAAACTACATCTTAACTTATTTCTAACTAGATTCGGAATAACACTGTGCGTACTATATTAACTAAGATTTATGACACCATTTGTTTTTAGCGTATTTCAGTATGAATTGAACAAGTAAAATACTTTTTACGGCAATGTCGATTATAATCAATATCAGTGCCTAAAACATTGCAAAGGAAGTATCATGGTTGATGGCTCCAGGGTGGGGGAATGGAATAGTTTAGTACTATGGTTCGATTAAAGAAGACATAGCATTCGTTCCTTGGTACTTTCAATTATATTTTTACGTACCCTCAGAGTACGTACTTCCCGAACTCCTCTTGTAGCCCACGGTCATAAGCGTCACCTTTCCTGTACAGTAAAACCAATTACTCGAACTAACTGGTTTTTGAGTTCCAACGAAATTCTTCCAATAGCTCAAGGAAACAAATATTCATTACGAAAACATGCCTATTCAAATCTACTGAAACTTTTACCAACAATAAATGAAAATTTTTAGATAAAAATTCTGATATGTTTCATATTTCTGCTCAAAATATAGATTGTGGGTACTCGTTAGAACCTCTTCGGCGAGGCGGTTCTAACGAGTACCACAGTTTAAACCGCCTCGGCGATGCGGCTCTAAAATATATGTTTTTGAGCAGAAATAAGAAAAGTAATGTATACCCCTGTAAACCCCAGTTTTACTACATAGAAGTGGGGTTTAAGGGGGTCAAAATTATATGGGCATGTTCTTGTGATGTAAGGATATTTTAGGGACAATTACTTGTTTTATCATGAAAAGGTATGTTGTGTGTACTCATTAGAATCGCCTCATCGAGGTGATTGTAATGGGTACACTCAACATACCATTATTATATAGAAGATCGAAAAGACATTCTTAAATTATACCTATTTGCCTGCTGGCCTGGCGCTATGATTATCCCTCAGTGGCTCAAACTACCATGTCTAGAACTAATTTCCATAGTCCAAAAGATGTTCGTGCCATGGAATTTCGCCTGTAATCAGTACTAAGCAACCGACTGAAGTTACTCTCCTTTCGACATTTTTCAGAAAGTCGTTTTTTACCTGGCGCTTTACACAGAAGAAGTAAATTTGCAAACTTTTAGCATGATTTAATGCAAAAATGGTAAGAGAAAAGTCCATGGAGTGCCACAATCACAAACCGCAGCCCTTCCCAGACCCCAAGAGGAAGAGGAAATCGACAAATCCAAACAAGCACAAACCGAACAAACGTACGAAAAGCACTAAGATTAGCTCTCTCTTCCCTAAGCGAGGTAATCGCAATACTAAAACACAAGAACAAAATGAGACACGGGAAAGACATACAACAAATCGCCTCGTAGAATAAACCACAAAGCAACAAAGAGTAAGACTAACACCAGGACCAAACCACCGGGGGGTTTAAAGCACTTTTACAGCTAGCTAACTAAACCCTTTTTGTTGTTACTGCCTATACACACACGAAAAAAGTTTTATTCTGGTCAATGGTTTAAAAAATCGAATATTTTCACATTTTCCACGAGTAAAAATGGCTGCAAAATATGTAAAAATAGATAGGGTAGGTAGTTCCGATGCAGGTTTTCAACGTTCAACGTTCAAAACAAACATTTAAATTTTCACAATATTGAAAATCAATAATTTAAAATCAGTGAAGAAACCCCAAAAATGTCTTTTGATAAAAGAATTCCAAAAATCAACTTGAATATAGAAATTGCATAGGTCAGACCCATTTTTGGCCGTATAACAAATTTTACAGTAAATATTTGAAAACAAAGCGCAGAAACATAAACAGAATAGACAAATGGTTCCTTATAAAATATGGTCAGTCAGAACAAAATATTTTTATTTAGAATAAAACGCCAAGCAAAAAACGTCTTTCCAAGTGGTATCGAAAGTACAGTAGTCATTTTCAATAACTGGTTGACCACAACGCACTTGTCTGTTGATCAATAAAAAATGTCATCTCAAATAAATTGTTTGATATAAGCTGGTTGTAGTTATGTTTTATTACTGGCAATCGTTGGCTTTAGCAACATCAATTATTTTTAGTTTGCCCTTATATCAGCCAGTCATTCATTAGCTAATGTGTCTAAGGCAACTGTGGATAAATGACCAGCGAATAGTTCGCCACTGGAAGGCTTTTAGTATTCATTACATGATTATGGATTTGTGATTGATTAAATACACTGTACTGGTCCTCTTTTACCGAATGTCAATATGTGGAACTCCAGCTGAAGAGAAACTGCATCATACGACTATATATAGACTGGCCTCAGTCTCCAATGACTAAATATGTTTTTTTTATAATCCCGTTTGATAATCCACTAAAATACAACCAACATAATATCATGAATATAAAGGCTGGTCACACAATGAGGCTCATTGGCAACTCAATGGGGCTAGAAAAAAAAGATACGATGGAGCTAGAAAAAAGTATCAATGGGGCTAATTTTTCTTGATCCTACCTGTATTTTTAGGAGCCAATGGGGCTAATCCTGTTGAATTTACCTGTGTTTTCTTAGAGAAAAAGACAATTCGATAAGGTTTCCATATTCTACAAGTAAGACCAGACACTTTAAAACTTTAAAATGCTATATACAGTTTCTCAGACAACTTAAAATAAGCACATTTTGAGTTTAATTGAAATTCACTTAAAACTTTAAAATGCTATATGCAGTTTTTTTGGAGTTTGACTAAAATTCACTTTAAAACCTTGATATCCTATATACATTTTCTAAGTTCAGTCAGCACTAGAAATGAGTATAGCTGATTTGAAGTTGTACATTAGACTTGGTAAATTCTTGCCCTAAATTTATACCCTATACGTATATTATTCACAACTACTTAGTAATTTCTAGATCCATTGTTTTAAGAATAATTTATAAAATTCATAAAACGGATAAAATTGTCTAAAAAGTGTAAAATTATTCCTCAATCAAACACTTTATCAAGAATGATAGGACAGTTAGAAAGAAAGAACAGTCCGATATTATATTAGTGGCCAGCCTTTACAGTCATGATATTATTTTGGTTGTATTTTAGTGGATTATCAAACAGGATTATAGTCACTGGAGACTGGAGCCAGTCTAGCGTATATAGAGGACATTACTAGAGTTTATACATTTCGTGTTAAATGAGGGATTTTATATAGTTTCATGAGCCCTCATAATCAGACTCAGTTAAACCGAGTCTACTATTTTCTGTCTTTTAATTTTTACTAAATTTCACAAAGATTCTCCTTTCTGAGTATTTACGCTTATTATCAAAATGAACCCAGCGGGCAAATGACGTTTCATCGACCTTGATGTCTCAACGTTGCGTGCCCGCTGGGAACGGACTACTAGTGATATTTTATATTTTTCCATATGTGTATGTGTGTATGTATGTGTATTTATGTATGTGTATGTGTGTATATGTATATATATATATGCGTGTATGTATGTATATATATATGTATGTATATACATGTGTATTTGTATGTGTTTATGTGTATGTATGTGTATGTGTGTATGTATGTTTATGCGTGTGTGTACAAGTGTGTACATGTGTATGTATGAGTATATAGTCCAAAAGCAAGTGTCACACACAACCATATACAAAATAAATCCAATTACGCTAAAATATTGTTCTTTTAGGTACGAAACCTACCGTAGTCTCATTGCTTTAACAGATTACTAGAATAGTGGATGCAGTTAAGACCTATATATCAAAAGTTGAAATATTCCAAACACTGATCGCAATCAAATTAATGACACAGATGCTATGGTATTTTTTTCAAATTAATGACACAGATGCTATGGTTATTTTTTTTTTCTATTTTGCTACAAGCCTATTAATGCTTTAGTGGCTGTTATAATTTCTGTCCATATGGGATAGAAAGAAAAAATGTGTTCTTCTAAATATGTAAATGTGCGATAGTGTATGTGTGTGTGTGTATGCGTGTGTACATTTGTGTATGTGTGTACATTTGTGTGTGTGTGTGGGGGGGGGGGCTTAAAAGCGAACAAAAATACAAGGATATATATAAATCGCCTAAGGAGAGGGCCTGCGTAGCGGGTTGTGACAGACATTCGGCCTGGGGTATCTAAGAGAGTCCAGTGGGATCAAAGTTATCATTTTGATGATCCCAAGCTGCGTAGTAACGTATTTTGATTATTCCGATGCTAGCGGCTCCAGTATGACGCAGGACAAGCCCTCACCTAAAGCGATTCCTATACAAATTTAGTGTTTTAAAATTATTTTTCTTAAACAAAAGATCTACCTCTAAAATGAATTCCAAATTTAATATTCCAACCTTATAAAACTGTTACACACTACACTGTCGAACATTTCATTCATTGTTCCACGCCAGTGACACACGACTGCACGATCCGCACGGAGAAGTAAGCTAAACAATAACAAGTTAAAACCGGTTTGGGAACTATGAATGAAATGGGCTGTGAAGTGTGTAACCGTTGTAAATTATGCAGGAAAGGAACGGTCATGTTTAGTATTGTAAATATTTTTTCTTCTCGTTTTCCTCTCTCTCAACCTCCCCCCACCCCTTTTTTTCTGGTTATGACAGCGAAGCCATGTCCCCAGTACGGCAATACGACACTGGGTCGGGGTCCGGACTTCTCTCTCATACATCCAGACATCCAAAAAAAAAAAAAAAAAAATATTCATAAGATTTTGAGCAAAACATTGGTTATTATTGTCAACATTGCATTTCGTTTTGGTTTGTTTTGTGTATTTTTCTTCCATTGTTGCCCTCTCTCTCTTTCACTATGTAATCAAATTTGTTGGTGTATCCGCCGTAACGATTCTTGTTTGTTTGATAAATGTTCTAGATCTACATGTTGTTAGCATAGCTAAACTGTATGTAATAAAGAATTTGAATCCAGAAGGTGATGGTCTGATTGAAATATCGAATTTCATGAAAGGAAAAAATCGGAGGTTAACTTCTCTATCATCATCAGTAACTAGCTTACCTGTACTTGAAATTAAATATTGTGTAACGAATCGGATTGTTACACTTATAACAAATAATGATTGATTAAGTAATTAAGATGTAAGCAGGTATGGAAAGAAAAAATAGATTTATCCTTGGACATACTGGGTTCATCAATAAATACGATATTATTATTGATGTAAGGAAACGTTTATGATAAATCTTATATGGCTGATTCTTGAGTCGATATAGGTCCACAGAACATGTTGAGTATTGTCTATGAGAAGAACCACATATAAAATGCGTCTTGACTGTCACAACATTTAGCAACATTACGAAAACACGCCTATTCAAATGTATTGAAATTTTACAGACAAAAAAAGGAAACTTTTCAGATAAAAAAAAAACTGATATTTTTCATATTTATGCTCAAAACATAGTTTGTGGGTAATCAACCGCCTCGGGGAGGCGGTTCTAATGAGTACCCACAATCTATGATTTAAGCAAAATAAGAAAAATAATGTATAACCCTGTAAACCCCAGTATTACTGTATAAAAGTGGGGTTTAAGGGGGTCAAAAGTATATAGGCGTGTTTTCGTGATGTTGACTGTCTATTTTACGTAAGGAAGAAATGGAAATGGATGTTAATACATATAATGTAAAATGTCCTGATTATTTTAGAATTTTGTTTGGTTCAGTAAGCGTCATAGTAAGCGATATTTGCGTTCAGCATTACCGTTCACGCAAAAAGCATGAAATCTGGGGTTTTATTCTACTATTAAAATCATCAAAACTGGAAATTTAGCAAAATCTCTTTGATTGTATATATTACATTAAGAAAACATATTCAAATATATAGCAAACTTCACCTCAAAAAACTGAAAATTTTCAGATAAAAATATTTCTGTTCAAAAACTTAGATTGTGGGTACTCGTTAGAACCGCCTCGGCGAGGCGGTTCTAACGAATACCCACAATCTATGTTTTTGAGCGGAAATAAGAAAAAATAATGTATATCCCTGTAAACCCCAGTTTTACTATATAAAAGTGGGGTTTAAGGGGTCAAAATTATATAAGCGTGTTTTCGTGATGATTTAATCCAACGGTGACACGCAGTTTGCAACCCTTTAATATCTTTTGATTCTATTTTATGCTTTATTGTGTTTCGAACAGGATTATTTTATTTAAAGCAAGTAGATGAAACAGCAGTTTTAGTTATATTTAAATATATTAGGTAAATCAATAAATTCGGTGCCCTAATTGATTTAAGGAAAAGTTTATGAAATGTCGTTTATGCCTGATTCATGTGTCAGTCAAGGGCCGCACTGCATGTTTGGTTTTGCCTCACTTTAGACATTTCTTCGTTTGTTTGTCTGTTTGTCTGTTATTGCAACTATGCCTTTGTGGTGTCATTGTTCTTTTTTCAGCGCCCCTGGAAGGCTGAGCTTCGTAATTGTGTCTCTACTGGATAGTTTCGTTTAAGTTTTTATTTCTTATGATGGGTTTGAATCTGGCATGTTTGTCGTAAATATCTTTTCCACTGATTGAATCGAAATATAGTTCGAAGGATGACCGGAATGTTCAAAAAGTCGATAAAGAAAGATATTATATTTATTAGGGCCAAGCATTTGCGGGTACCCTACAGCAATCATTATGTATGACCGTCCATATGTTTTACTGTCCGTTTGTCCATCTGCCTTTCGCTTTACTATTTTTCTTATGGCCATATCTCAAGTATTGTATGACATAAACTAATCAAATTCGGTGTGTGGGTACATCTTGTAAATACAATTACGAAAAAGTAGAAAACTGTGACATTTATTTTGACTCCCTCCTACAATGTACAACCTAGGATGATCAAATTCATTAATTCATTGTGTAGATAGATTGTCCGACACACGAAAATGGTTTGTCACATACCAAAGGCATGTCAGTGCGACATAGAGATGAATCTGTGTCCTACATTTTGGTCAGAAATCACTTGTCTAGAGCATATCTCCCCAGCTTTAACGCTTTAGACTGACTAAATTTTGATATACATTTTGTTTGTCCATTACAAACTACATTGCAATGTGGCGGCCGTAAAACCATTACGAAAACACGCCTATTCAAATACACTGAAAATTTTACCACCAATAAATGGCAATTTTTCGGATAAAAATTCTGATATTTTTTCATATTTCTGCTCAAAACATAGATTGTGGGTACTCGTTAGAACCGCCTCGGCGAGGCGG
Organism: Anodontia alba; assembly: GCA_964016985.1. Classification (NCBI taxonomy): domain Eukaryota; kingdom Metazoa; phylum Mollusca; class Bivalvia; order Lucinida; family Lucinidae; genus Anodontia; species Anodontia alba. The sequence continues at coordinate 7,321,691 of OZ024823.1, read as the reverse complement.
TTCTAACGAGTACCCACATTCTATGTTTTTGAGCAGAAATAAAGAAAATAATATATACCCCTGTAAACCCCAGTTTTACTATATAAAAGTGGGGTTTAAGGGGTCAAAATTATATAGGCGTGTTTTCGTGATGGTCTCCGCTTACTTAATCATAGTAAAGTATTTACTTTCCATTGCGATCACTGTCTCATTCGAAATGATCTGAAACTAGAATATCGCTCAAGCCGGTGCTAGGAAGCATACGTTCCTTTTAGAATAACAGCCGGAGCATAACATTCCCTTCAAGACTGTGTATGCGTCCAGCGAAGACTCAGATCAGCGTGCGCATCTGTGCAGGCTGATCAGACACTAGGTTGTTCGCCTGAAGACGCTTTGGGTCCTTGGCTGCCCACAGAGCTCTCTGTGAAGACTACGATCAGACTGCGCGTATGCGCAGGTTGATCTGAGTCTTCGCTGGGCGCATATGCAATCTTGTAGGAAAAGCTGTGCCCCTGCTCTCATATTGTGTTCCGTGTTGCATTTCTGTTCATGAACAGACTCAATAAAACCGAGTCTGCCATTTTCAATTTTTATGGTGTGTCCGGGGGACCTTTCTTCTCCCAGACTTTATTTGTGACAGGCCGTCGTATATTCTACCGCATGGCGCGAATGCGCTTGTCGATCGGATTCCGTAGTGTTCTCGTATGTGAAAAGAATATGGAATTGTTTGCTTTCGCTGCGTTTTGACAGAATTAATCTTTCGTTGGGCTAAACTTAGTTGAAACAAAGAAAAAGAACCTAAGGATGCTTTATTATCGTATTTCCATTGTTCTTCAAATCGTAACATATGTAAACGCCCCTTGTTTGTCAGCGTATTAATTAGTTTCTTTGTAGTAAATGTGTTATTCAAATTAAGCAATTGTTGCTTGACTAATACACCAATTTAACATCAGTTTACATTATCATGCTGAAAATGTATGTTCAGTTCTTTGAGTTGACAATGAGTGATGAAAATCGTGTTGAGAGCGTCAGGCAGCAGGCAGTCTTTAAGATCTAGTTAAGTGGCATGTATTTAGGGTGTATTTACCACTGATTGTTTCTTTCTAAATTTTTTTGGGGGGGAAACACAAAATATTCGACGAAAACTTTTGTTACGATGACTCAGACACGGTGCACAAAATGTCTGCCTGGGTTAGATAGAGGTTAGGTTCTTCTAAATGCCACATTACTCAATAAAGTATGCTTTGTTCCACAACCTGTTTTTTTAATCTAGTTTGTTTTTAATTTAGTTGCCAATTTAACCGTTAACGTCTCGGGCAGCATGCTAACAAGCTAACAATACACTTTCAAATTTGCATCTGAAGTTTTAAAAATCCCACCTATTCACCAAAGTTTACGTTCTTGACAATTCGTAACCTGTTTCACACATACACACGCACGCAGGCATACTAATGACAAAATTGTATCCAGTTTCTAAGAACATTAAAATGTATTTCAGGCAGCCGGACATTTTTAGCTTCAGTATTAACCTTTACCACTCACTGGGCTAATTCAGCTAATTCAGCAGACGACAAGTTGATGATAGTTTTCTTATTTTTTCCAGAAAACAGGTTTTGACATTGCATGCAAATTGTCTTCGATGAAGACAATTTACATGAAATGTCAAATCCTGTTTTCTATGAAAAATAAGAAAATCATTTCAATACCTCATTTGCTGAAAATTTTACCCACAAGCGTTAAGAATCTTTTCATCAGTGTGAGGTGCTGACTGAAAATTCCTTTCCGAGTATAACTGTTCGGCATCACGAGGCTTCTTCGGTTCTTCCTGTCGGCGTCCGATGTAACATAAACTGACGTCATTTGTCAAGTTCTTGACATCAGTTGTCTGTAGAACCAATGGCTTGACGATGCAAATACTAGATATCCTATACAACAAATGTATTTAATGCGCGTTAATCGTGGTCGGATAAGCAGGGTAAGATAAGATTTGTCAGCCCTGGTGAAAATCGCTACAAACCCGATCTAGTATGCAAGGGCGGCAAAATCGATCCCATATTGGCGCCCATGTATGATTATAAAAATCTATCATGGGTGTGAGAGGCAGATCGAAACATCCGTCTGGCATCACGAGGTTTGCCGAGTGATGTCAGACTGTGATCCAGAGGGACGGATTTTTCTATCTGTCCCTCACACCCATGATAGATTCTTTTTCTTGCATACCTTTCATTTCTGGAAGTGGGTTATTGACAATGCAGTCACTTCGATTGCAGACGTCCGCCATATTGTGATGACAATACTGTGATGTTTAGTGACGTCATTACGTTGTGACGTCAACCTTAACGATGGCGTACCGCGACGTCCTATACAACCAGTGAATATCAAACACATAAAAATTCTCGATTTTTATCTTTCCCACAGGACGGATAAGGGTGTGATTGCTAGCACCGGTGTAATTTGCGGAAATCCTTATCGGGTATGCAAGAAAAGCATTGATATATATGTGGCAGATCACACGCGACGTTGCTATATACGAGACAACTCACACATGACGTTGACGTCACGACGTTCCAAATTATTATCGGATGACGTCGCGCTTCTACGTTTGCGGCGTTAGGTTGTGAAACGGCGATTCAAATTTCAAACGCTTGTAACTTCTTTATTTGTGAACAAAAGCATCAAGTGTGATATGCATTGTCTTTGTTGAAACAAAAGGAGCATTTTAGTAACAAAATTAGTTGATTTTGTTGAGATTTTTATTTTTCGCCATTTTGTTCCGGTATTTCCGTGTGTGAAACGAGAGAAGAGGGCACTGTTTTCTCGATGACATGTGAGAAACATGCAAGCCTCGTTTCCCACTGGAACAGTGGACCCTCGGATTTGGATTTTGCTGTCCCCACTGAACATCAATGATGGATTCTACTTATCCTGTACAATATCCTGCATTCTCAGATAAAATGAAAAAAAAAAATCACGCATGGTCGATCAATGCATATGTATAGGATGTCATGTGATGTCACGTAACTCTGTTGCTAAGCTGACGTCATCTTTCAAGACGATGGACGTCAACATCGAATGGAATGCTGTATTAAAAAGCAATGAAAAAGATCAACAAACACTAGAAATTGAAAGGTATGCAAACAAAAATGATCTCTCTTGGGTGTTCAGTGCGTATAGAAAAATCCGTTCTTGGGGGACCATTGGCTTTGCCTCGTGCTGTCAGACAGATCCGTGAGACAGATTTTTCAATACGCACTAAACACATAGTTTGTCTCCAGACTTTATCTTTTCTATCATTTTCTCTTTTCTTTTCAAGTACAGCTTATAATGGCTTGATAACTTATGTCCCGTAGTGGGAAATATATAGTCGTTTCTGCAGTAAAACATCGAAATGAGATTAAAGAGACAAATACAGCTACAAAAAAAAAAAAATAAATAAATAAATAAATCAAAAATCAAAAAAAAATCAGGAACGACTGGAGGCAAGTCTAACCGACCACCAAACGATTATATGGTCCAAATTTATGCTACAAACTGTTCTTTATGCTCGTCATCTGTAAAGGTGTTATGCGGTTGTCATCAGAGTAATTACAGATGAGTATATATTTTAAGTTTGGAGCCAAGAAAATTATTAACACGGATACAGGTGTTATAATGAATTGTTCCTGGTGTAGTATGATTCATTACATTCATAGTCGAGACATTAACCCTTGAAGCACCAATCACTACAGCAGTAGCACCAATCACTACAGCAGTAGACGGTATTTTGATTATTTTTTTTTAATTTTTCAGATAAAAAGGCTTGATATTTCATGTGAATTGTCTTCTCGCTTTGATAGAGAACTTTTCATCGCTATTTGAACTGACGCAGAGCATTTCCTACGACATGTGGGCTTAGATGAGCCGTCTCATCTGTATCTGCACTATTTGCCATTCTGTAATTCTTTTGACTGAAACCCCTATTTGCAACAACGGGCAAGATGCAAGAGTCCATTTCATAAACTCAGGAGTGAAAGGGCTATTCTAGCTCTTATACGACAAGCAAGTAAATGTGTAACTATCGTATTTATTCGGACATACAGGTCTGAGCAAACCGTGTGGATCCAGATACGATACCACAGAACGCATCGTTTAGTCAATGTCTATACTGTTTGCCAACATATAGCAGTTTATAGCACTCCAACAAGGAGTAAAGTGGACTTTTAGAATTCCAGTTAGAATTATTATATTGTTTTTAGTGCGGATCCTGTCCGTGTCCGTGTCCTTGTCGGCATCGGCGTAGCCTCTTGTCTGCACTCTATCTCCTTAATGAATGGATAGATTTTGGCCAAACTTACATAAATTTATCATTGGGTGGGAAAAAATGCTGATTAGGCTTTGGTGACCTTGACCCCATTTTCAATGTCACACGAGGGCTTAGTTTGTTGGAAAATGGCTGGAAAATGGCTTGTCCTCCTGAAGAAATAAATGGATTTTGACCAAACTTACACATCCATATTGCTGGGACATGCAAAAGAACTGATTAGATTTTTGGTGACCTTGACCCGATTTTCAAGGTCACACTTAGGCTTAGATTGTTGGAAAATGACTTGTCTGCAACCTGACTCCTGGAGGAATGGGTGGATTTCGACCAAACATGCACAGCTATATTGTTGGGACATGCAAAAGAATTAGTTATATTTTAATGACTTTGACCCCATTTTCAAGGTCACACAAGAGCTTTGATTGTTGGAAAATGGCTTGTTTGCACCCTGTCTCCTGAAGGAATGGATGGATTTTGTCCAAACTTGTACATCTGTATTGTTGTGACATGGAAAAAAATTAATAGATTTTGGTGACCTTGACCCCATTTGTAAGGTAACACAAGGGCTTAGATTATTGAAAAATGTCTTGTCTACACCCTATCTCATGAAGGAATGGGTATATTTTGACCAAACTTGCACAGCTATATTGTTGAGACAGGGACAATAACTGATTAGATTTTGATGACCTTGACCTCATTTTCAAGATCACACGAGGCTTAGATTTTGGAAAATGGCTTGTCTGCACCCTATCTAATGAATGAATGGCTGGATTTTGACTAAACTTGCATAGCTTGATTATTGAGACAGTGACAAGAGCTGATTAGATTTTGGAGACCTTGGTACCATTTTTAATGTCAACGAGGGCTTAGATTTTGGAAAATGGCTTGACTGGACCCTATCTGATGAAGGATTGGATGAATTTTGATCAAACTAAGCTATATTTTTGTGATCTTGACCTTATTTTCAAGGTAACACAAGGTCATACAAGGTCTTAGCACAGATATATTGTGGGGACATGGACTGATTTGATTTGAGTGACCATGACCCCATTTTCAAGGTCAGACAAGATCTTAGAATGTTGATAAATGGCTTGTCTGCACCATATTGCCATATGTGTTTAGGGATTGTCACAGACATTTTTATTTCCTTTGAAAAATAGCATTTAATGAAAGGCAAAAGCTGTTTTCTTCATATTTGTCTGTATTGGACAAGTTATGCGTAGGTGAATTTTAATAATAATACTGAATTCATTATTGGAGAGACTTCTTCCTATACAAAAAAAAAAAAAAAGAAAAGCATACTTTTCTATACTGGAAATGTGAATTTTAAGTATTAGAATTTTTGGAACTACCACCTGCGGTTACATCTAGAAATTAATTTTTCTTTGAGAAGAAACTAAAGGGTGTAACGTCCCTTGCCTCTCCAGCTAATTTCTTTTCAGACAGAACTTAAGGTGTATACGAGCGGAGGTGCAAGAGATACATTTACACCCAATCTTTGATTTTACCCAACAAAAATACTAAAATTATTACTGCACCCTCTTACCCCCCCCCCCCCGCCCCCCCCCCGCCCGCCGCCCCCCGCCGACTCCACAATCGACCATACACACACACGAAAAAAGAGAAGTTATAGATATGACCTATTTTAAAAAATATTAGCTGCTTTTACCATTTTTTCTCATCATCCAATTTTCCCATGGCTTGTAAAGCCTGTAAGTGTGTCACGTTTTATTCCTGTATATGTATACGGATTTACCCTAATTATTCGGACACCTTAAATCTTTACCATGCCTTTTCTAATATTTGAACTAGTCTACATGCATTTGTATACCTGTTGATGTGTCTAAGGGCTGCTGAATGAGTGCAAACAGTGTAGACCCTGATCAGAATGCGGCGTCTGATCTGTGCCTACTCTGTTTGCAAAGAACTTCCGTCCGATTACTTATGGTAAATAAGGTAGCCAGCCTATATATTCAGGAGCATATGTTTGATTTCATACATTTTATATCAGCAATACAAATAAACCTTCCTGACAACTTTTGTAAAACACTTACTGGAAAAATGTATCACATGTCTAATTTTACACTTTCTGTCCAAGGAAAACATATGAGATCCAACATCAGAAAACGTACCTTCGGACATGTGCGCCCAGCGAAGATTCAGATCAGCCTGCGCATTCGTGCAGTCTGGTCAGAATCTTCATTGGTCTCATTTTGAAAAGCTAAGGATGCAAAGTTTCATCCTGTGGAAAACGAAGACTCTGATCAGACTGCGCGGATAAGCAGGATGATTAGAGTCTTCGTAGGGTGCACATGTCAGAAGGTATGTAATCTCACGTTAGAGCCCATATTTTGTTTTCCATCAGAAGCACACAAAGATGAAAGGGAGATTATATATAAAATATTTGCTAGCATATACAAACCTAAACCATGTTACTGTGATCTTACTTTTATACACGTCCGACGGATTTATAACCATACAGTACGCATAGTGTGCCAAATCTTCTCATGTTTTCTTTCTTTCTTCTCTCTCTCTATCTATCTTTCTTTCTTTATTTCTTTCTAACCATTTCCAGCCACGCTAAAGGAAACACTAATTGCATGTGTCAAAATCTTCTGGTGTCATGTTTTCCACTCCTTCGCATAATGTACAAAATCTTCTCTTTCTTTCTTTCTTTCTTCTTTCTTGTTTCTTTCTTTCTAATTATAACCAGCCACGCTAAAGAATACATAGATCGTATGAAGCGTCAAATCTTCTTGTGTCATGTTTTCAATCTTTCTTTCTTTCTTCTTTCCTTTTTTCTTTCAGCAAATTTCATACAAAGCCCGCGGAAGTGAGCAAAGTTGTTCAGAAGAGATCTATGTTAAACGGTATTAGACCCTTTTCTATTTACAACAGGTGGTGCAGTTTTCTTGCAGATTTTTCTTTTGAGAAAAAATGGTAGATTTTTGTGCTTTTAGTGATAAGGCTTTTAAGATTTGAACATCGTAAATCTAGTAGAACGTTTTAAAATCTGATACACTTATTCATCACGAAAACATACCTATATAATTTTGACCCCCTTAAACCCCACTTTTATATAGTAAAACTGGGGTTTGCAGGGGTATAAGTTATTTTTCATATTTCTGCTCAAAACATGGATTGTGGGTACTCGTTAGAACGGCCTCGGCGAGGCGGTTCTAACGAGTACCCACAATCTATGTTTTGAACAGAAATATGAAAAATATTAGAATTTTTCCTCTGAAAATTTTCAATTTTTTGGTGAAAAAATTCTCAGTATATTTGAAAAGGCGTGTTTTCGTAATGTTCTGTGATTGTTTCTGTATTGGTGATAGTACGTATGAAAATGGCTCTATTGCCAAATGCGGGCAAATAAGTCATAAACCATTCTGAGCATTCGTACGGTTTTGATCAGGATCTTCACAGTGCACTGTGCGGGTAGCCAGTCTCTGACAAAGCATGATATGAGTCTTTACTGGGTGCACATGGTCAACTTTGAAGGAAATGCTGTGACCCGGCTTATGTTATAGCTAAAACATCAAAGAAAAATGCTTTATTAGAATTTGGTATGGGGAGTCAAAGTTACTGTGCTTTTGACATCTTTCAGAAAGTCGTTTTTTGCTCGGCACTTTAAACAGAAGAAGTAAATATGTAAACTTTTGTCATGATTTAATACAAAACCATTTGTCGTAACTACCTATGCGCAAAAAGTTTTATTCTAGTCAGTGGTTTTTAAAAAATCCAATATTTTCACTTTTTCCCATAGTAAAAATGAATGAAAATTATGCAGAAATTTGTAGGGTAGGTAACTTGGAGGCAGATTTTTAACAAGTTTCATTTGTTCAATTTTTCTGAAATTTTCACAATATTGTTGTGAAACATCAGTAATTCAAATTCAGCAAAGAAAAGTACAAAATATTTACTAAGACAAAAATTCCAAAAAATCACTTTACTATAGAAATTGCATAGGTCAGACTTATATGGCGATAAATTTAATTTTTGGGTACATATGTGAAAACAGAACACAGAAACAGAAAAGACAAATGGTTTCTGATAAGATATAGTCAATCAGAACAAAATATTTTCATTTAAGATAAAACGCCAAGCAAAAAACGTCTTTCCGAGAGATGTCGAAAGGACAGTAGTCATGTCGGGACGGTCAGTTTACCTAGTCACGCTGTTGCTGGTGCCTGCTTAGACCTTAGCAGCTAACCAGTACCCAGTGCAAATTCTTTCACTAGAAACTGACAACTGCCCTTCTTGAATCAACGGAAGCAGGAGAGTGATCTTAGAGAATACCTAAAGATCAATCACCACGAAAGAATGGTGCCGTCGCTGATCGCCTCTGCGATAAGTATCCAAATCACATATGATGACTCATTTTTCTTACAGAAAATATGCAAATTAACCCAAAACTACACCGATTATTTCGTTATCTGCAGTAAATTTTTAGGGTGGTACAATAAGGGTCGACCCGGTGAGGTTTGATGACACCCGGCCCAGCAGGCACACAACATCAAAATGACGTCGTATCAACGTCGATGCGACGTGATCACGTCGCATCGACGTTGATACGACGTCATTCTAACGTTGTGTGCCCACTGGGCGCCCTGTTCCAGATACAGCCCCCTTCTAATTATTCTAATTTCGGTACGTATCGCATAGGCAAAAAGCCACGGCTCAGGCGAGACTGCGCAGACTCGCCTGAGCCTTCGCTGTTCGCGTACAATAACTATGAAATAAGAGGAACGTTCGTGCAAAGACCCACGCTTCTTGCTCAGCTGGATCGTTGTGCATGCACATTTGAAGGTTGCGTTTACGGAATGAACACAGAAATCACATGCGACGGTTCATATGAGTCGCGATGCAGGAAAAACGCAACCTCAGAAGTTCTGTAGTCTACACCTTTCATTATGCGTATCCAGCCTCTGAGACAGCCAAAACCACTGGCCCTTTGAAACTCCCTACGCCCTTATTAAAATCTAAGATAAGATCCTCTTATAGCAACGAGCACACTCATAAAAATGTGCCATACTGCGCAGTTTCGGTTAATTTAGCCTCATCAGTGACCCTATAGCTTGAACTGGCGACGAAAGCCAGAAGTTACATAGGAAAACACTTCAGGGTTTTTCATGCACAGCCACATCTGACAAGCAAAAATGATCGATAAAGTACGTGTAGCTTACGGCTCAATGAGTAACAACGCCGGTAATTAGCTTTCGAAAATCTTGGCAGATACAACAGAAACATTTCTGCCAAAATATATTGATATCGGTCTAGTGCCTTTAAACAAGAAGATTTTTAAAGTTTTCTATATAGGAAAGATTTGCCCCGTCCCCTGGCAGCCATGTTTTTGACGAACCATGACAGCTTGAACTATCTTGGTAGAGGGTTCCCAAACGAACATTTCTGTCACATTATTATGAAATCAATCAAGAAAGAGATTTCTTAAGTTTTCTATGCACATATATAGGGAAAATAAGCTCCGCGTCATGGCGGCCATGTTTTTCACGAATTTTCACGGCTCGAGCAATCTTGGTAAAGGATCACCAAAGGGACATTTCTGCCAATTTATATTTTTTCTGACAAGATGAGCTTTTCTTTTGGTTGCCATGGCAACCAGAATTCTGCAGGATTCCAGATCTTCTGACAATTTTCAGTCATTATCATCCAAGGACCAATCCTGTGATATTTGGTTAAAATTGGCTTTGTGGTTTAGGAGAGGATGAGGCGTTAAAAAAATAGCTGTGTTTCCACTAACATGCTGAAAAAAAAATTGGTCGGTAAGTAGGAGACTTTTTTTTATTTTTCTATTTTTTCTCCAGAAAAGAACAGGGTCGGGCATGTAATTTTATGAAAATATAAGTACTTTTTTGAGGGTCGGTGCTTTACTTTTTTATTTTACATTTTTACTGATAATAAAAAATAGCAGAGTCAAGTCGGTCGGGTTTTACGCCTGACGGGCGGTGAGTGATCACAATAGGTCACCTTGAGCTTTCGGCTCAGATGAGCTAAAAGGCATAATACTTTACAGCCTGCGGAGAATCTACATAGGACTCTTCCCACGCACAGGATCTCATAATATTAGTATGTACAATTATTTCCTAAGATACGAGTATGCCTGTTGTACATAGGGTATACTATTCCTCGTTATCTATTCCCCTTGCTTAAATAGACGGATTTGTATAAAATTAGCACATTCAGCACGGCGTACCTATAGTAATGTACAGTGGCAGCTGGTTCTCTTCAGTGTACCTTCATTAATCTACAGTCCCAGCACAGTCCCATTACAGTCTACCTAGAGCATCTATAGCAATCTACTGTCCCAGAACAGTCTTCTTAGTGTACCTAATATAATCTACAATCCCTGCACAGTATATACATTCTCCTTGGTGCACTTATTGTGATCTATAGTCCCAGCAAGTCCCAGCAGGGTACCTATAGCAATCTACGCTCCCAGCACTTTCTCTCTGGACAGTACACCTTTAGTACTGTACAGATTCAGCACAATATCATCAGTGCACCTATAGAAATCTACAGTTCCAACGCAGTCTTCTCAGTGTAGTATATCAATTTATTATATAGTTATAAATATTAAATGATAAGAAATGAACGATTAAACCCGAGGAACAAAGATCGTATAAACAGTAATTTAAGTCCAAGCACAGTCTGCACAATATAACTATAGGAATCTACAGTCCCAGCACAGGTCATTTCAATGTCCGACAAGCGTTAAAAACAACATTCTGCCAAACCCACCAGAACGATGCTAGAACCTACTCCGTTAAAGACCGAGGTTCCGAATGAATTTATTGTGTGGCGTACTGTTTAAGGACACAGTGAACCAATTGTGACAGGACTGCTGACTGGTAAAAAAAAGTGTAGGGAAGCCCGGGGTAGTTATTTTGTGTAAGGCGACCTGTGATTGGTTAATCACTTACAGATGAATTAAAACCCATCGTTCTTATTTGAAGAAAAAAATGTTTGTGTGTAATTTCCTGATTGTTTCAAAGAAATAAATGTTTCTGTTTGTGTTTGCTGGAGCCAAAAGAAGAAGTGGTGAAATTGCAAAGTTTCAATTTATGATACCTGCCAATTGAGGGGTTGCTACATTCAGCCTCCAAAAAATCCCAGAAAATGCCGGTGATAGTGGTGTTTTTCCTTATTTATTTTGTTGTGCTAGGCCTGGTTTTTGAATTAAAACAAAATTTGGAAGCCCAGTCATACCCTGAAATGAACCCTTTACCACCAACAAGGGTGGAACTACTGTGGAGCGCTATGGAAAAAATAATTAGTTCACTGTACCCTTAAACACTACGTCACACAATGAAATCATGCGGAATATCTCGGTCTTTCATGAAGAGTCCCGTTCTGGTTGGATGGCAGAAAATTGTTATGAAGAGTCCCGTTCTGGTTGGATGGCAGAAAATTGTTGTTTACGTTTATCTGACATTGAAATGGCCAATGTTTTTTTTTTTTTCTCTCAGAAAAATAAAGCAGCTCTTTTTCGTCAAAAGTTTTCACAAGAGATTATCGTCAACTGATAATTTAAATGTCATTACCACAAATATTGACACACATCTTATCTATCAATCAGCTAAAATTATGTGTAAGAATAGTCACATGCATGGTTTTCATATTTATGTCCCCCACCATGGAGGGTGGGGTGGACATATTGTTTTTAGTGTGGATCCTGTCGGCGTCGGCATCGGCATAGCTTCTTGTCTGTACTCTATATCTTTAATGAATGGCTGGATTTTGGTCAAACTTACATAAATTTATCATTGGGTGGGGGAAAAGGGCTGATTAGATTTTGGTGACCTTGACCCCATTTTCAAGGTCACACGAGGCCTTAGATTGTTGGAAAATGGCAGGAATATGACTTGAAGGAATCAATGGATTTTGACCAAACTGGCACATATATATTGTTGAATGAATGAATAGATTTTGATCACACTTGTACATCTATATTGTTGGGACATGGAAAAAAACTGACATTTTGTTTTTAGTGCGGATCCTGTCGGCGTCGGCATCGGCATCGGCATCGGCATAGCCTCTTGTCTGCACTCTATATCTTTAATGAATGGATGGATTTTGGTCAAACTTACACAAATTTATCATTGGGTGGGGGAAAAGTACTGATTTAGATTTTGGTGACCTTGATCCCATTTCCAAGGTCACACGAGGCCTTAGATTGTTGGAAAATGGCAGGAAAATGACTTGAATTTTGACCAAACTTGCACATATATATTGTTGGGACATGTAAAATAACTGATTAGATTTTGGTGACCCTGACCCTATTTTCAAGGCCATATGAGGACTTACTGTTGGAAAATGGCGTATCAGCACCCTATCTCCTGAATGAATGGATGGATTTTGGCCACACTTGTACATCTATATTGTTGTGGCATGGAAAAAAAAACTGATTAGATTTTGGGCCCTTACCTCATTTTCAAGGTCACAAAAGGGCTTATATTGTTGGAAAATGGCTTGTCTGCACTCTATTTCATGAAGGCATAGATGGATTCTGAACAAATTTGCACAGCTATATTGTTGTGACATGGAAAAGAACTGATAAGATACTGGTGACATTGATCCCATTATCAAGGTCACAGGAGGGCTTAGATTGTTGGAAAATGGCTTGTCTGCATCCTATCTCCTGAATGAATGGATGGATTTTGACCAAGTTGTTGTTTAGGTTTATCGGACATTGAAATGGCCAATGTCTTTCAGACAAAAATAAAGCAGCTTTCTTTCTTTAAAACTCTGTCGGCTGCTTTGGAATACTCTGCTCTGCACCACGACGCCAAACCCTATCATAATTTTCATTCTTATTTCCTGCTTCCGTCCATTCTGCCTTTTTTTCATTCCTTCCTTTTTTCATTTCTGTTGGTTTGGAGATTTTATAGGTTGGTACATAAGGGTTTTATGACTACATCTACATTAACTGAACTATATCGTGTGGTTCTGGGTAGGGTTGGGTGCCAGTTTGGCTACCGTCTGCTTTTCCAAAACTCACCCTCGGGCCACTTCACCCGTTCAGCCCCTACCACGCAAAGCTCCACTATCAGGTTTGTTACTAGCTATTTCTGCTTTGAAATTGGGAGTATGACTAGAATACTGGAAAAACTGAAATGGGAGTCTCTCAAGAAAATTATGAGAGACAGTAGACTGATTCTTTTGTACAAAGGTTGGAATGCCCTTCCAGATTCTATTATTACCTCTGCTGAAGGTGCAGAGGATGGTGTGGCTAGGTTTACCTCTCTGGTGAGAGCTAGGGACTAACTTCCCAAATCTCAGGTCCTGGTGAATGAATGTCATTAGAATTATCACCAGTAAAATTCTGATTATGAACACCCACCAGAGACGTCATAACCCTACCCCACCCCACTCTATTCAACCCTTACATACCCTACGAAGGGGGTAAGGGGGTTAGGGATGTTTCTATGCAGCGCCCCTGTCCCCCCCCCCCTCGCAACACACACACACACACACACACACACACACACACAATGATGCCTTTCCAACTGCTTTCATGGGATCTGGGTAATTACAAATAAAATGTCTAAGCTATTCTACGCTAGTATGCACACCTTTACGATCCTTTACGCCACTACTTTACGCCGTTTTGTGCCACTGTGCCACTTTTACGCCTACTTTACTGTATTTAGGCAGCCCCCGTTGTACTACCTTGCGGTATCTTGTGGTGTTTAGTATGACCGCTTACATGCGTTTCCTCAAGATTCATACTTTCCTACCCTCCCTGAACTCTGATGTAGATGTTCTGCAACCCCTCAGTCATTGATGCGGTATTGAGGCAGGCGACATATGACAGTATTCCAAAATTTAAATCACAGATTAGAAGTAAAGAGCTTTAAACAAAGACCCTGGTCCAATGAGATCCATAAAGCAGTAAAGGAATGCTGTCTTACCTGGTGGGAATGGCGTAAATCAGGTGCTTCAAAAAAAAAAAAAAAAAAAAAAAAAAAAAAAAAAGGAAGATACATACCTCAGAAATATGGTCTCTGCAAAATAGAAACAAAGAGAGAGAGGTCCAACGGTATGAAGCTGCAAAAGTATGTACAGCCAAGGTTGAAGAGAGTATGAATTCACAGAACGATTCAAAGACATTTCACAAGTTGATTAGCAACCAACGAAAAAACCTCACTCGCAACTACACTTGTTATTAGTTGCTGGAGTGGATTATGAAACACCAGAAGAGATACGAAATGGCTGTGCTTCCCATTTCCAGACACTGGCCTCACCATCTACCAGTGCAGACCTTGGTCAGAACTACAAAGACATGATAGGTGCTGATGTTGAGAGTATTATGTCGCGAAGAGTGTTCTCCTGTATACCCTATTCCTATGGAAGAAGTTACTATAGATCTAAATCGACTAAATAACAACAAAGCGGTTGATGTGATGGGTCTCACCAGTGAACATTTTAAATTGGCAGGAAAAGAAATTACTGAATTCCTCACCAGCTTTCTGAATTACATGCAAGAAGGCTGCAAGAAGAGTTTCTATGGTCTTGAAAGAGGGAATCTTAACGCCTATTTTCAAGACAGGGGATCCATGTACTCCTGGAAACTATCGTGGAATAACAGTCACCCCAGTTCTACAGAAGATATTAGAGCACATTCTCAACACCAGGCATAATAGGTTGTTTCAAGATACACAGTCCAGGCTGCAGAAAGGCTTTACCTCAGGGAGCTCGTCACTGACTGTGGTTTTCGTTTTATCAGATTGCATTTTAAAGGCAAAAAACTGCAAAGAAGATATCTTAATCACGACGTTAGATACTCAAAAAGCATTTGATATTGTTGACCATAACTCACTTCTCAGAAGATTATACATCGATGGTGTTCGCGGAAACGATTGGCTTCTTCTCAAAGACCTCTACTCTGGCTGCTCCTCTCGAATAAAATGGGCCGGAGATCTATCACACCCAATAAACCTACAGCAAGGTGTTAGGCACGGTAGTGTTCTGTCGACCAGTCACTACAAGCGATATAACAATCTACTGCTATTGACTCTGGAGGAGCGCTACACGGGTGCTAAGATAGGATCAATACATATACCCCATATCACAGTTGCTGACGATTAGCAATTCTAGCTCCACTAGAATCAGAAATGCAAGTGATGATCTGGGATGCAGAACATAATGCATGGCTTGAGAGATATTCAATTCATCCAGCGAAAAGCCACACTCTTTGCTATGGCCCAAGTTACAAGAAGGATAGGAATACAGAACTCTATATGGCTCGAGGCAAGATCAGTACATATTCTAGCACGGTGCATCTTGGGGTTGTAAGGGATACATCATGCAAAGTAGACATAGATGGAAAGGTGAATCTTGGAAGAAGAACAGCGTACTCACTCATGAGGTTGGCTTCCATGGGGGCGAAGGGGGGCTCAAGGCTGCCCAAAACGGAAACATTTGGTCAACCTTTGTTGTCCCCGGCCCATCTATGGTCTTGAAGTTCAATGTCTTAAAAAAGCGATGTGATTACTCTCGAAAACTTTCAAAGACGCTGTCTTAGGCAATTCCAAGGCCTATCTGATGACCCGAAGCTCAAACTGTCTTGGGCACCTTACCCTTAGAGGCAGTCTTGCACAAAACAGCTTTAAACCTGTTAGTAAAAATTCTAAGGAATCAAAACACAGTTGAACATGAAATTGCAAAACGGCAAGTAGTAATGAGAGAAGACCCACAAAGTAGCCAATTAATTCTTACACCTAAAGAAAAGTTTATAACTATGATTTACCCTAAATTTTTAAGCTAATTAATAGCCCTCCAAAGTAGAGTTTGTGGGAAAAAATCCTGAATAATGCAGTACATAAGGCAGTAGAGTCCCAGTGGTCTGCTGACCTAGAAATTAAATCCTCCCTGAAATATGTTCATCCCCATATCCTGAAAGTTGGCAACTGTCACCATATATGGGCCACAGTAAGAAACAGTGTATATGACAGTAGAAGGGCACAGCTCAAGTGTAGGCTACTCACAGGAACTTATATCCTACAGGGCAATAGAGGGCTTCATATCTCATCTAATACTTATCGGAATCTTATAAATTTGATATCAATAGAAAGAGAAAACGCTAATGTAACATTATATATATATATATATATATATATATATATATATATATATATATATATATATATATATATATATATATATAAAAGTAAAAAACAAACACACTGGAACGCTTTGATAATAGGGTTCATCACAGCAGGGATCTGGATATAAGACACAAAGGGATCCAGAATGTTGTATCCAAATGAAAATGTGTACATCATATAGAAAATGACCATAAAAGGTCATTTTTCTATATAATCTATACATTTTTGGCTTAGATACAACACGCTTATTTTACCGAACGTGGTTTTTTAATTTACACAAACGAAAAGAAACGAAACAAGTTTATTGAAACTGACCGAAATGAACACAGGCATTTGAGGATAATATTGTGCCACCTGTTGTTTCTTTTGAAACTACTGACATGTTCAAAAGCTTTAAGGAGGTTTTGCGAAGTGCCATCTGTGCAGTTTCTCACCTCATACACTTTCGCGGAAAGAGGTTTCGTTACATATGCAATGTTCGTTTTCGCTACTTGCAAGTTTGCTACGCGTGTGTTTTCACCACCCATATATATGATAAAAGTACTGGAGCGAAAATACTCTATTTGAAAGTGAAAACTATGTAAAGGTCCTTAGGGACCTTTCCAATAAGTGACTGACGGCCGTATTTATTTTATCGGCAATGGTTGCTAATATACATGTACAAAAAATGATGTCTAAATAATTAAACGACTGTCTGTAATAAAAGGCATAAATGGCTTACTGATAGATGACTTTTATACATGGAGAGAGGGGGGCTCTGTTTACTTAGTTGTTCAAATCTGAAATTTGTCTGATTTCTATTTTTATTTCTTTAAAATATTATTAAATTTATAAGCTACAAAATAATAATAATAAATAATAATAATAATAATAATAATAATGAATATACTGAACCGCACAAAAGAAAGGCATAAATGTTAGTTGTTCAAATCTGAAAATTGTCTGATTTCTGTTTTTATTTCTTTGAAATATTAATAAAGTACAAAAAAATGATGATAATTATAATTAAAAAACTAAACCCCACAAATGATATTGTATGAAAAAAAAGGTAAGAGAAAAGTCCAGGGAGTGCCACAATCACAAACCGCAGCCCTTCCCAGACCCCAAGAGGAAGAAACCGACAAATCCAAACAAGTACAAATCGAACAAACGCACGAAAAGCACTAAGATTAGCTCTCTCTTCCCCAAGCGAGATAATCGCAATACTAAAAGGACTGAAAAACACAACAAAATGACACACGGAAAGACATACAACAAATCGCCTCGTAGAATAAACCACAAAGCAACAAAGAGTAAGACCAACACCGGGACCACCGCCTTAGAACGGTCAGTAGAGTAAACCACCGGGGGGTTTAAAGCACTTTTACAGCTAGCTAACTTCACCCTGGGTCTCGATGCTATTCTTAATACAGAAATACATAAAAATTCGGTTCGCATAAAGGCTCCCAACTCAGTCAATGCATCAAAGCGAAAACATAAATGCCAGAGTAAATGAAAACCAATAGCTGAACCACGGCGGGCCAAGCCAAAGACATATCGTCAAGCCCCAACCCACTGGTTAAAATTTTACGAAGAGGCCGTCATTGAGTCTGAGGCCCGAACCGCCGTCGTGCAATTAAAGAGTGAAGCATAGCCATCAACAATGACTGGGTTGACAACTAGGCATGCAGTCTGTCGCATAATATCCAGGCTATAGCCAATTCTTTTATAACGGTTAATAAGTTTTCTGAATTGCTCCGAAAAGTTAGATTTACCTACAATTTTTCTAAATCTGTATACTAAGTCACCGTAAAATTCTGGTTTCGATATTCTGGTTTTGAAGTCACAGCTGCAGATAAGACGGGGTGTCAACATGATAATTTTCTTATATCTCCATTGAAACATATGTTATGGCTTCTCATTAGAAGCGCCTCAACGAGAAATTTCTAATGAATACCCACAGCATATGGTTTCTTGGAGAAATAAGAAACATGCGGGTAAAAAAAATCAGTAGGCAACATTTTAAAACATTCTATTTTTTTTTTTTTTTTTTTTTTAGAAAATGACAATTCATTCAAATTGTCTTTCTTATATTTTTTTTTCAAGAAAATGGGTTTTGACATTTCTCGCTAGTTGACTAGGAAACAATTTGCATGTCAAACCCTACTTTCTGGCAAGATAAAGTTGATTTCAAAATGTCGTCTGCTGTAATTTATAAAATGTCGTCTGCTGCAATTTTACTCAGCACGCTAAGCGTCAAAAGATTTAAGATTAAGAAATAGATCAGCTCCAGCAGTGATTTGTTGAGTAATAAATCACTGTTTGGAGGTCAGTTGTAAAGTAGATCAAAACATGAGCGCGGAGCGCGTGTGATTTATCTACTTACAACTGACCGACGAACTGTGATTTATTACTCAACAAATCACGCAAAAGCGCTGATCTATTTCGATTCTAACAGACAGAAAACGACGAAAAAGTAATTGTATCTTTCAGATTCTTCCAACTTTCCGCCATCACATAAAGAAATCCCACCAACAGTTTTGACTGTACCGCTGTTGTTTGCATGCATTTCTTGCGTTGTTGACGCGAGAAAAACGAAGTTACCCCGTTACACCGTCTAACGTCGTGGAAACGAAGACTGACGTCAGCAAAATGTCAAAATGACGTCGGAATGGTGCCAGATAGCACCGCGCGCTTCCGCCCAGTGATTTGTTGCAGAATAAATCACTGAATTTAGCCATTGGCTATAATTATATAGGCGAGGAGTGTTAGAATTTAGAATAACGTTAACTAATAAAGCGCTAAGCATTCTAAATTTGACATCGTTATTTTTCAGTGAAAACGACATGATATATCGTGTCATTCAGCTGCTAGGCAGGTGATTCACATGAAATATCATGTCTTATTTTTCTCTGAAAATTACAAAAAAAAAATGTCGTCTACTGCAGTTTAACGCATCGTGCTCTATATTACGAAAACATGCCTATTAAAATATACTGAAAAGGGCTTGGTTCACGAATGACCAAAATCTGCCCTATTCAATATATTGATCAAAACGCTTGTAAATATAAGTCAGCATGGGACATCTTCAAAAACAACAACAACAAGTTTGAAAACCAATCATTATGGTTGCTATGGTAACAACAACACACTACATGGTGTACTGTAAAACTGTTTGTTTTAATCAATTTCATAGCTGAAATTTAGGAGCAATGCCACTAAAAGCATTCCCATTTGTTAGTTTCATATTTGTCAAATACTGTAGCACAAAGTTATGAATAAAAATCACCATAATTCAGAAATTTCTGTTACCATGACAACAAATATGTCAAATTTATTACAAAAAAGCACGCAGTTTTACTTAATTTATTCTGTTTACTATGCGATTCTATCTTTATCACTACATACAGTATAAAACTTTTGATTATCAGTAATTGGAGACACATTAAAAAGAAAAGAAAAGCACTAGACTAAAGTTTCTGTTGCCATGGAAACAAAACTGTAAAACCATTTACTTCAGCCAAACAATATGTGGTTTTGACTGATTTGAATCATGAAATGTAAAGTGTGTTTTATTTCATTGATTTAAATGTGTTCTAAAGTATTTGACTGTGCGTAAAAAGTGGCATTCGCATCACTTAACTTTCTGTTGCCATGGAAACAAAAGGATACATTTATCTTATAAGAATATGTTGTTTTTGCTTGACCATATTCAGTGATTGATGTTTTTTTTTTTTTTTTTGCTGTATTGGTATCATTACTGCATATTTTTGTTTGTCACAGTTTGCAGCATACAGTTAAAATGTTAAGTATCATGTCACCAAAAGTTATGTATCCCCAACAGCAAATTTATCACATAACATTTGGCATGAATGTCATTAATTGGCATGCTAGTACTGATAACAGCCGCGGCATACCGACTGCTACAAAATTACATGTGAGCCAGTGAAGACGCAGATCAGCCAGCTCATCATTGATCTATTTTATGGCAATGTCATATTTGATCCCATTGGAAGAAATGTATAAAATCACAGGTCAAAGAGACTTTTAAATTTGCACTATTTGGTCATAGTTACAAAATGTTTCATTTGACATTTAAACTCTGCCCACGGTGGTGATCTGCTCCTGCTCCTTGTCTATGTACATGTATCAAATCATGGAAAAATTGTATATAAAATCACAAATCACAGTTCAAAATTATTTTTTATGAAACTTGCACCAGCTGGCCATAGTGAGAAAAAATTTAATTTGACATAAAAATTCAATCCCCAGGGTTGATATGCCCCTGTGCTATGTACAGGTATGTAATCATGAAAAAATAAATGTACAAGATCACAGTTCACTGAGATTTTGTTTATAAACTTCCACCAGTTGGCCATCATGGCAAAAGCTTTCATTCGACATCAAAACTCTGTCCCCAAGGGCTTACCTGCCCGTGCTCCAGGGTTATGTACATGTAAAAAAAAAAAACAGTTCAATCAGATTTGTTTTCGAAACTTGCACCAGTTGGCCACAGTGACAACAAGTTTCATCCGACATCGAAACTCTGTCCCAAAGAGGTGATCTGCCCCTGTCCTAAGGCTACCAACATGTATAAAAAAAATATGTATAAAATCACATTTCAAAGAGATTTCTTTCAAACTTGCATCAGTTGGCCATAGTGACAAAAGAATTCATTTGACATAAAAATTATGTTCCCTAGGGGTTATCTGCCGCTGCTTTGGGGCTATGTACATGTATAAAATCCTGAAAAAAAATGTATAAAATCTCAGTTCAAAAGATTTATTTGAAACTTATATCAAGTGGTCGTAATGGCAAAAGGTTTCTATCGACACAAAGATCTGTCACCCATAGATTGTCTGTCCCCGCCCAGGACCGGAGGTCTCAGCTGAGCTACAGGACTGTTGGTCCTCTGGTTTCCATAGTTGACATGCAAAATATATTGCTATGTGTAGTGCAAGTATGCAAAAATAAACATCGAACATATTCTAAAGATACAGTTTAGTAGAGCACTATAAACCTGCTGGACATAATATAACAAACGTCATCTTTGTACATACAAGTGCAAATATGTATGCAAATAGAAACATCTTAAATATTAGGTTCAACACTGATAGCAGCCATTTAGTAATGTTTAACTATCTGTCCTTACGAAACCAAGGCCAGCTGGTACACCCTATTGTGAACAAATATAAGTCCAGCAGGACATGACTACAATGTCGCAGTAAAGGTGATGCAATGTCATTCGTCATGTGCCCGCTAGGAACCTTAGCACAGGTATTCCTGAAAACTGACACATGTACGTAGCAAGGACTCAGATCAGCTTATGCATCTGCACAGCATATTCAGTCTTCGTTGTCTGTAGGAAGAAACTTTGGGTCTTTACTTCAGCATAGACTGCAATGCGAAAATTGTGATCAGACGCCATAGTATTTGCAAACTGGCCTGAGTATAAGCTCGATGAATTCCGCCTCCAATCGATTCGAAACCGAGACATTGTGTTCAAAAGTCGGGAGCACTAACCACTCCGCCACACGGCCGCTTCGCAAATTCTAATGTTTGTAATTACCATATACATGCATGGAACTGTCTTGCAAAGAAAAGCAAATTAAAATCCAAACTTGTGTACAAGCTCAGTAATCTCTCTCCTGTTGTAATATCAACTCTTTAAGCGCCATGAAAAAATGAAGCACACGACAATTTGATTTTTTTTGGTGGGGGAGGGGGATAGTCTTGACATTTCATGTGAACTGTCTGCTTGGCACAGTTCATAGGAAATGTCAACTAATTTTCTCTTCAAAATAAAAGAAAGATAACAATTTCATGTTTCTTTTAATTTTTATAAAAATGTCTTGACATTTCATGTGAATTGTCTGCAAACTGCATGAAATGTCAAGACATTTTTATCTGAAAAATAAATGAAAAAGTACAAAAAAAAAAAAAAAAAAAAATCCATTACCAGGTTTTGAACTCGGGACCCACCGAATACTAAACGAGCGTTTTACCCACTACACCACAGATGACGTAATGTAAGTTAAAAATTACAATAGTAATAGGTTGGATTTTTCAATGCACCAGCCGATTATAATAATTTTACCGTAAAAAAAAATTCTTATTTTTGTGTACCATTTTGTTATATGTACATCACATTTCCTTTCAAATGCTCGGTTTTATCGTTAACAGACAGCATTAGAAAAAAAAAAAAAAAAAAAAAAAAAAACGCCCGCAACGCATGAATGAAGTCGTTTTTATTTCCATTGAAACCTCGAATTTTGGACATTGGAATTATCATTCGAGAGAAAAAATACAGAAAACTCCAATGTAGAACAAACGAACGCAAAACACCGATTTTTAATTGTAAAACCACCGTTGTCAACAACGCAGAACTGTCATCCCTCAGCGGTTATTGGAGTGGCGTCCCTTGTAAAAACGCAAATTTCGCATGTAACGTAATTTCGGAAGCCGGGTCTCTTGCTGTCGAAAAACAATGGTTTCATTGGGTTTCTGGATGAAATGTCGTACTTATTGCTTATCTATGATTATTTCTTCTTTTTTCTGGACGAAATTCATTTTATTTGATTATCTTTCTTTCAAAAAGCAGAAAAACTTAGTAGCGCAAACAGAATACAATGAAGAGTCTTATCGAGATCTCTTCAATTATATTTTATTTTATTTGAACATGAAGCCACAATTTCGACACCTTGATTTTTTTACCAAATATTCTTCATTCGTTTATGAAACGTTGCACGAAAAATGATGGTGTCGAATACGGGGCTTCATATTTTTTCAGCTGCCTTTTACACAAAAAAATGTGAAAAAATGTCGCGTTTGGTGCTTTAGGGGGTCCGATTTGGTAGTGATCTTAAAGATTCAAAGCGATTTTGCCAAATATTTCATACATAGTTGTAAAGACGAAATATTATATAATATAAAAACTTACAAACTGAAGCATATTTTACAGTTTGCTAAAATGAGAATTAACAGGGCAGTATACAAGAATTCGTGAATCTAGCCCTTTTACCACCATGAAACTGAAAATTTTCAGATAAAAAAATCTGATATTTTTCATATTTCTGCTCAAAACATAGATTGTGGGTACTCGTTAGAACCGCCTCGACGAGGCGGTTCTAACGAGTACCCACAATCTTTGTTTTTGAGCAGAAATAAGAAAAATAATGTATACCCCTGTAAACCCCAGTTTTACTGTACAAAAATGGGGTTTAAGGGGGTCACAATTATATAGGCATGTTTTCGTGATGGGATAATATGAATAAGCAATCTCTGTTTGTTAAAGATTCTGGATAATCTTAGAAACGCTTTGACAATGAGGTAATTCTAAAGGTTAGCTGCAATTATGTATTGAGCAGACAGAATATTATTTTGCATAGGCGTGTTAACGTAATGTTAATGCATTTTGATGGAGTAAATCATTGGACGATAAGTTTTTCTACATAGTCAGATGAGAAATTTATTTACTACTTAGATAGTTTGGGTGCAAACTTGAAGGACTTGAAAAACAATGACAAAATTCAGCTGTCTCAAATTTATAATCATCAGTTAGGTTGTAAGTTAAAATTCCGCGCGTTCAACAACAACCAAATTCATTCGACGGTGGACTTTTCGCAATCGAAA
Organism: Anodontia alba; assembly: GCA_964016985.1. Taxonomy (NCBI): domain Eukaryota; kingdom Metazoa; phylum Mollusca; class Bivalvia; order Lucinida; family Lucinidae; genus Anodontia; species Anodontia alba. The sequence goes on along the minus strand of OZ024823.1, from coordinate 7,297,673 downwards.
AAAAGAAAGAAAAAAAAAACAAACAAAAAAAAAAAAAAAAAACAGTAGAATTTTGTTTTCCTCCAGAATCCGTTAATACGAGCATAATATACAGTATGACTAAAATGAGACAATATTTAATTGAATGCTTAGAGAAGGGAAAAGTGTTACAGTTTCCGAAGGAAAAAGAAAAAGGCCGCTGTTCATAAACTTAGTACTTATACTTGCAGAATTGTAAAAAATCCCGGTCTGATGCCACTGCAAAATGCCTGAATGCGTAGACAAATGCCTGAATGCGTAGACAATATGATTCATTGTGAGAATCGTAAGTGCAAGACATGGTTTCACAAAATATGTTTAAACTTTAGCATCAGTAGAGAAAGAATGGCAATGTCCGTCTTGTAAAACAGCCCAGCAAACATGTATGGGGCCCATATGGGCAGAATCTGGGCATTTATCCCATTGAGGTTCTACATGGGCCCCATATAGTTTTTGCCCATATAAGACCCATATAGGTCCTATATTGGTAAAATTCGACCAGCAAACATGTATATATGGGAACCATATGGGCAGATTCTGGGCATTTATCCCATTCGGGTCCTACATGGGCCCCATATAGGCTTTTTTTGCCCATATGACCCAAATAGGTCCCATATTGGTAAAATTCGATAAAATAATTCTAATATGTGGGACCCTGACATAAAATTGAAATAATCCTGGAAAAGTGATAATTTCAAGGTACATAACTGGGGCCCAAATGGCTCCCATGTGATACATATATTGGACCTCTATGATTCCAATGTTGACCTCCCATTACTATATGGGATCTATATCGGTTCAATATGGGTATTAAGGGGAACAAATGTACCACGTTTTAAACATAATATATAAAAAAAAGTAAATGTCCTGACATAAATGCAAATAATAATGATAATAATAAAATAAAAAATAATAGTTTGTTTATTACAAAATGAAAGCAGCTATTAAATTTATCTAAACTATTTTCCCGACATAGACGTCGATTCCTGGTCATATTTTTATTTTAACTGGTATGTCCCCATTACTTTTAAAATTGAGAGGTATATATAAATACGCATGAGGCAACCATTTCCAACTAGTAAAAAGACTTCTATATCTTTAAGGCATCTGGATTGTACACATGTGCAATAACTTCTACATGTACAGAGGTCTCTCTTTGTTGGGACCTTACCAGTCCATCAAATGGGCTGGGACTGGGGACTATAGTCATTTGTGTAAAAATGTGTATAAGTTTTTTTTTTTTTTTTTTTTTTTTTTTTTTTTGTTTTTTTGTTTTTTTCTCCTGGAAGATAAATGTGGGTAGGTTTTTTTCCCATACTGGACCCATATAGTTCCCATATGGCTTTGCCCATATGGGTCCAACATGGAACCATGTTGCAAAGCCCTCACGAGTTCCTTATGGGTTGCCCATATAGGACCCATATAAATACCCATTATTTTTTCTTGCTGTGAGCTAAAAAAAATGAGCCCGATTCTGTAAAAAGCCAACAATTAAGGTCGTTTTTTTTTTTTTTTTTTTGTTTTTTTTTTATTTATTTATTACATAATTATTTTTAACAGAGTAAATAATTTTAATGAATACAAAGTTACTATGAAAATAGCAAAAATTAGAATATAACAAACCATTTTTTACCTGTTGGTGATCCAGAATCATCCCGGAAATTTTAAACAATGAACAATCTCATTAAAATATATTTTATTCTAATTCTTTTACTATAACTATTTAGCATAGCGGTTTACATTTCTAATGATATCAAATTTATAAGATTCTGGTAAGTATTAGATGAGAGTATGAAGCCCAAACCATCACTACCCCATTTTACACACTGGTGATCCCGGAAATTTCAAACACTAAAAGAGACAAGAAAAATATTTTTTTCTATATACACATAGTTGAACTGGAGTCTTATTTACCAAATTTATAAGGTTCTGATAAGTATTTAATGAGATATGAAGCCCAAACCGTCACTACCCCATAATCCCGGGTTATATCCCGGATCTTCCCGGCGATTAGTATGCACCACAACAACAACAATGGCGGCCGGTGAACCTGAAACAAAAAAACTGAAGTTAGACGAGAGAGATGACCCCATATTTGACCAGTTTCGGAGTGACAAAAGTAAAATGCAATTGCTGGAATACGCATTACTTGTCTTGTCGAAGGGAGCAGATTCCGATTTGAAACTGTGTATGAAAAAGATTGTTTGCGAAGATGCAAACGCAGACGTTTCTTTTTCATCGGCCACTGTACGAACAGAAAATTATACAACAGTAGGGTCAATGCCAACTTGTGGGATCGCTACAGGAATTATATTCACCGATGGAGTAATAATTCTGAATAGCTTTTTTCGTTACGGACTATTGCCAAAAAATGAGACGGTCAAAATGCTTCTTGCAAAGCTGTTGAAATTTCTTTCAAAATCTGGTGAGTATGTTGCAGTATTTGGCGAGTTCCGGGTAAGGTTATGCTTCACAAGATTTCCAAATAACTGGCTGATTTATTTTTGGCTGACATTCCAGGTCGTTTCTGCCCAGAGTCGTTTCGGTCCTGAATTGTTTCGGCCCTGGATCGATTCGGCCTGGGTTGTTTTGGCCAATTTCAGTGGGTCATTTTGGCCTGATGTTTTTGAAGTCCCTGTAGGTTAGGTCAAGTGGCATATAAGAAGCTTCTTATATTCCACTTGGTTAGGTATGAATCCGTATGATAGGTTAAACAATAATGTGGTTGTTTGATGAAGTGTCTAGTGGTGTCATAGGGTGTAGATTTTTTGTGTTTAGTCTGTTTTGTCTTTGATATCCTATGTTATTTATCAATCATTAAAATTATTTTTCTTTCTAGCAGACAGTTCACATGAAATGTCAAGCTTTATAAGTGCTTTACACCAATAAATGCACAACAAAGTTTGATTGGAGTTTGATTACATTAGTCATCAATTTTGTATGCTGGCTGCAAAAAGGCCTGATCAGAATGCGTGAACATCATTTACATGTACTTGCATCGCACAGCATTTCATTTTGGGATCATAGCACATATTCAGTCAGGGAAAACACAGATAAGCCTACTCATCCACAAATGTGACAAGAAAATCTGATTGTTCACATTTACAGCATTGAACTAATAAAAGAAGACAGCATGGATGTTTTTGAGTGAGGGGGTTAACAACACGTCAGCCCTTGTGGGTCATTTTGTGTTGTCTTCCAGAGAAAGGGAGAAGAGAGATAGAAGATGAAAGTGAAGGAACAGAAGAAAAAAACATTCCCTCTCTACCCTTACTTGCTGCAAGGACAGCAGGCCTTGTCCGGCTATAAGCCAATATCAGTTGGAAGCCCCGGTGATGTAAGATACACGACACCTTTGCCTCATCCAACTACCCCCAACAGCACCAATGTGCAGGCTTATTTAGACTTTCACTGTGTGCATTATGTGGTAAGGCTCCACAATTCAGAGAAAATAAGTCTTGACATTTCATGTGAATTGTCTTCTTGGCAGATAAGTCAGGCCGATATTTCACATAAATTTTTAAGATTTATTTTGTTTGAAAAAAAAAAAATATATATATATATATATATATATATATATTATATATATCAAACTACATTTGATCAGCGCTTTATCCTGGACTCACCCTGGACTCACGCTAAGATTTTTTAACTGCACAGTAATTTATTTCTTTATAATACATGATAAGTACTTTAATCCTAAAGAACCCAACAAAATTTGGAACAGACAACATTCATAAAAAGGTTTATTTATTTTATTATAATTTTTTTTTTTTTTTTTTTTTTTCAAAGAAAATAAGTCTTGACATTTCATGTACAAGAAATGTTAAGACTTAATATTTTTCTTTTTGAAAAAAAATCTATTTTAGAATGATGTCGTTACAAACTTGCGTAGTACATTACAGACTAAAACAATTTAACTTTTACATAATTTTAATATGATTTTTTTTTTAGTTTAATGGCCCACTAAACACTATTAAGGTCATGTCCTTCAATTTGTGTATCTTTTTAGAACTGTCGGGCCGGCATTCACCAACAAAGTCAAACGTCAAACAAACCCTATATACATTTGTAATTAACACACACAAATTTTCACACTTCATTTAATTGATTACTACCTCCTGTCTGTCTGACTGTTTCTCTATCCATCCATCCATCCATTTATCTAGCTATCTGTCTATCCTGGCATCATCCGTCTGTCTGTCCTTCACTCCATCTTACAAACCCATATGTATACCCTACCATATTGAAACTCTCCTGACTGAGCTATGGGGGCTGTTTTGGTGCCGCCCAAAAACTAATAATATATTGCTAAGCAGCTACAGTTTTCTACAGCTAAAAATAAACATAACTCAATAATGTGTGTATGGAAGGACAAAGAGTACAGTATTTGTTTTTTGTGTCCATCCGTGTGTCCGTTCGTTGGTATTTTCGTTTCCAGACGATAATTTGAATAAATATCAATGGATTTTTACCAAGCTTGGTATTTGCATTGATACTGTGAAGATCTGGTTTTGGATTGCTAATGGGCAAATTTCGTCAATCTTTGATGGATTTACCTGTCCTAGACATGCTGGTATATTTGTTTCTGGTCGATAACTTAAGTAAATATCAATGGATTTTCGCCAAAGTTGGTATGTGCATTGATATTATGGAGATCTAGTTTGGGATTGCTATTGGGCAAATTTCGTTAATTTTTGACAGAATTATCTGCCCGAGATATGTCCATATTTTCATTTCCAAACAATTACTTGAGTAAATGTTGCATGATCAATGGATTTTCACCAAAGTGACGGGGTATTATGCTTGCAGTGCTTTTATTTGACTTTTGAACTTATCAGCATTTTTAATGATGTAAGGTTACTGAACTGAATAAGTGTTCCGATTTTTGTCCAGAGCATGAACTTGTGTATCATAACTGACTTTGGAATACAGTGCATTTTCGATAGTTGTTACAACCAGTTCATCACATCCTGAATACTCTTTAATGCTTCAGTTTCAATGCCGCTAGTTTCATCTTCGACTGGAAGGGAATAAGAGGTGAAAAACAAGGGAAACTTCTTTTATTCTATTGCAGAAAGTGACAGATCTTATTATAAGGCAATCGATTGTTGAATTCCCTCAGTCAATAATCGGTTTTGTCACATATATCAACTGCTTAACCAATATTTAATTTAATCATGTCACCCATACTAGTAGGTTTTCCAGTTTATGTATTTTTATAATGCCAGTGTAGTACCACAATAGGGACCAAGGGCCCATAACTCTTGGAGTTATGGCCTTTGATAGTTTTCCAATTCATGTACTTTTATAACTCAGTTTTCTTAATAACATTTATGTTTGTGGGCCTACTTCAATAGTTACTGAACTTAGCCATTTTCAGGGTTTTCCTTGTCCCTCAAAAAAGACTAGGCCCCTTTTTGACTGCCCCCTAAACCTTCATCTTAGAGAGATATTGATGTCCCTTAAAATTTGCAGTATTTTCTGTAAAATTAAAACAATTAACCCCTGAAATTATCCCAGATGTCCCCTAAAATATGGGTCAGTAGTGTTCCCTTAATTGAATTTTTGAGGGAAGTCCTGCATTTTTGGTGCTTAAGTAATACAGTTAACAAGTTCAAGAGAAAGCATATAGTTGGGAGCATAGTGTTTTACAAACACATTGTGTAGTTTTCTTCAGAATTTAGATGAGATTCTAATAATTGATTTTCTATGGCATTAGGGGCAAGCACACGGTAGTCACCCTAATTACTCAAGGTGCGCGTAAGTTTTTCAAAATTACTTGAAAAAAGTCTGCAGTAATACATGTATATCTTCCTAATATGGGCACATTTTAAAGGAATATGAGCAGAGCACTTCCTGAGGGATGATGCTTATACTCTATGTGTTCTGATTTTCTTATACATAAGCATATATCGTTGGTAGGTACTCATCTGAATTACCTTGACAACTTTATAAAGCATATGTTGTGGGTACTCATTTGAATTGCCTTGACTTGTCAAAGCAGTTCAAATGAGTACCCACAACATATGCTTTTATAAAAAAAGCCAGATAAAATTATAGTGGTTGTAATCTGAAGCCAGAAATTGCTTGACTGTGCGCTTATAGGAGCATGTGCGGTAATTAGATGGAATACAGTACATTAAAGTTTAGTGCTTAACAAATCCAACCTCTAGTTTAAATAATCCTTCTTTTTTTATTCGTAGATCAAGATGTGTTGTTGGAAAGGAAAGGCTATAGAGAGTCAGAATGGGCAGTCATAATTATACAGCATCTTATATCACAGCTTACAGTGGACAGCAACTACATTATTGACTCGTCTTACAGTAATAAGCCATTGGAAAAGTGTCCTTGCAAATATCATGATGATCTGGTAACAATTCCTGGTGACACAAGTTATGGTATGTATGCAACCTAACATTATGTCACAGTGGAGAATCAAAGTGCTGAACAGCTCTGAAATGACAGATTCTACTAGAAATTAATAAAATTGCTGAAATTCTGATTGATAACAGACCCCCTGCCCAATTGAGGTTTATGAGATACTGTTTTTGAAAAAAGCTTATGTAGATTCTAGGAACATTTGAGGATTAAAAGTAAGAGAAAATAAGCAAAATATCCACTAGGAATTTTTGTTCCCTGTCTTATTTTTATTTCAGCTGTAAAGACTGCAAGCTGTCCAGTACTCCTATTTTTAGCTCACCTGAGCTATGCTCAGGATAAGCTTTAGTTATTACTTTTTGTCCATCATCCGTCTGTCAGACCGTCTGTCTGGGTCAACATCCAAGGTTTGGGGGCTATTTTGAACATGATTATGAAGTATTTTGAGGTTTATTTCGTATAAAATACATTAAAATGGTCAGTAAACAACCTGGGAGTTGAAAAACAACCGGGGTTTAAAGCACTTTTACAATCGACTAACTTACCCTAGATCCTGATGCTACTCTTAATACAGAAATAAATAAAAATTTGGTTCGAATAATGGCTTCCAACTCAGTCAATGCTTCACAGCGAAAACACTTATTAAAGTTTTATGAAAAAGCTCTCAGTGAGTCTAAGTCCAGAACATTGAGGTAGCCCCTAAACCCAAAATGTTAGAGGCCTGAGGGTCTGACCATCTGTCCATCTGTAAACAGTTTCAAACAACAACTGCTCCAAAGCCATTGAAGCAATTTGTCCCTTATTAGGTAAGAATGATGCTTGTATAGGCGGATATAAAAACAGCAACAATTATGGTGATCTGCCTCTCTGTTGCCATGGCAAATAGAAAGCTTCCATACACTTATAATGGGATTATGGTTAAATTGCATTTTCTCCATAACTGGTGAAGTGATGTGAACCATATTTGGCAGTTATGATCATTTGATGATGGTCTACCAAAATTATGTGTTTTATGACCAATGGTCATTTTATTGGGTTGCCATGGCAACAGATAAATTATAATAAAGGGATTTTTTTAAATGACATAACTCCTCCAAAACCACTGAAGCAGTAGGACTCTTATTTGGTTCAAATGTTGCTTGGGTAAGAGCATTTCAGAATAGCTAACACTATGGTGATCCACATGTACCATTTGGTTCAGTGGTTGCATTGACAACAGAAAGCTCCCTTAGACTTATAATGGGAAAAAGTTAATTGCATTCTTTCCATAACCAGTGAAGTGATGTGAACCATATTTAGCAGTTATGATCATTTGATGATTGCCTACCCAGCTTATAAGTTATGGCCAATGGCCATTTTGTTTGGCTGCCTTGGCAAATAGAAAATTGAGAGGGTGGACGGGGGCGAGGGGGTTGGGGTGGGGCAGGGATAAGGGGTAAAGGGGGCAGGGATCATGGGATAAAGGGGACGGGGGAAGAGGGGGCTGGGAAGCAAATTCAGGTATATTTACAATGAATCCGACATTGATTTTATGTCACCGACGAGGAGTGTTCCGCCAACCGTTGTTTACATTGAATTTGTTCACGTCCGATTTCTGTTTATCTCTAGTTGATTAGTTTCCTTTGATTCCGAAAGTTCACAAAATAGCCGTTGTCGGTGGCAAGCCACATTTTAAGAAATAATTATCCGTCTGTCGTAGACAATCATTTTATTTGCTCATTGTTGGATAAGGACTTTTACGCTGTTAAAAAACAACAATAAAAACACTTCAAGATCCAACATGAATTTTCTGATAGGTGTTCCAAACATGGTTGGGTGGTTGGGTGAGGCAAAGGTATCGTGTATCTGATATTTTCTTACAGTTGGACAAGGCCTGCTATCCTTGCAGCAGGTACAGGTAGAGGGTGAATGTTTTTATTTCTTCTGTTTCTTCAGTTTCATTCATTTTCCTTTCTCCCCTGTCCCTCTCTTTCATCTCCTCTACTATCTCCCATCTCTTTTCTCCCCTTCTCTGGGAGAAATGACCCACAAGGGTTGATGTGTCGTTAAACCCCAACAATCAAATCAATCACATGTTGCCTGGTGACAAAATACGGACCACTCACGGACTTAGGACCAATAAAAATTCCGTGTCCCTGAATAGTCTGTATTAATTGCAAAATATAGTAAACTTAACCGCTAATTGGTCCGTGAGTAGTCGATGGTCGGTGAACAGTCTGTAATTAGTCCGTAATTGGTGCATCATACATTGGTATGTTATAGCAATCAGATCGTCTGTGAAAAGTCCTTGGTCTGTGAATGGTCTCTTATGGTCCGTAAATTGGTCCGTAAATGGTCCCTAGCAGCAACAGCATGGTCAGTTAATTGAACACTACAAAATAACATTAGAAAGTGAAACACTACATAACATTGAACAAAAAGTACCACAATGAAATTACCACCTTGGAACGGTCAGTAATGAATTACTTGAAAGGCGCACGAGTGTGTGTGTGTGTTGGGGGTGGGGTGGGGGCTTAAACTAGCCTTACGGGATCCCAACCCTTGCTCTCATCTTCCATAGTGGTAAAAATGTAAAAATATATATCTGTTTGGAGGTCTTCTAATTCATCCATTAATCATTACGGGCAATAAACAAATCACAGATAAAGCCTATACAGTAATAATGAAGCACAACTGATTATTTTCTGTGTGAGAAACTGTTATGTTTTGATTCTCAAGTCCTTTGATAAGATGATCTCTCATTTTAGATAACCAGACAGTATATGGTATGTCACTAAGATCAATTCCATTGAGGATGCTGACCATATTTGCAATGGTGTAAAACCACAGTCATTTGTATTCGTTTATACAGAGCATTTAAAGTGTCTAACAAAGATTTTTGGCATAGGGTTAACATCGTGTTTGCAAATGCCATTTCAGCGAGCGGCACTTGAAATGTAAGTACCGTCTGCACTATCATACAAGTTGACCCCACCACCCCAAGTGTGGGACCATGCTTATCAAAAATATTAAAAGAAGATGCAGAGTGACATGGTATTCTTGATTTTTGATTTCAGTAATTAATACCAGTTTTTTTTTTTTTTTTTTTTTTTTTTTTTGCCAATGTGGATCCGTTTAGGCCCGGACCTAGGCCCACCACTTTTTCTTGACCAGTTTATAGGATTGGATCAAGGCCCACCACCTTGTGGTACCTGTTTTCCATAAGTCTCATATGCAGGCCCTTACGCAGACTTTTGAAATGGAGGGTGCAAATCTTTAGCTATTCTGTAAAGGGGGCGCGAATGCTAAGGAAATACCGTTTTTAGGGCAAAAAATAGGGGTATAGTTTGGGGTCAAAATCTGCACAAATGTATGTTGCAGAGTCATGTTTGAATTTAATTATAGCGTTGGGGATATTAAAAATTCTGAATTAAGGGGAGGGATTAGTTTGCTTGGGGGAGGGAAGTGGGGGAAAGGGGGAGGAAAATGGGGGTAAAGGGGGAGGGAAGTGGGAGTAAGGGGGGAGGGAAGTGGGGAATGCCTACCCCCCTGTCCACCCCCTCAAAATTTGTAACACACCAGTAGGGAAAGACACATTTAAGCATAAGAAATGAAAGAAGACTCTTTTTCAGACAGGCAGGGAAAATACTACTTTCAGCGTTCATTTGATTACATGTAAACAAATTCCATCTTACACTGGAAAAATAAATATACTCAATGTTATTAGACACCTTTCAGCTGGCTTTCCTTGTCCCTATAAGGTTTAATTATTAATATTCCTGCAAGGGGTAATCAGGCCTCATAAGTCATTTGATCTGCATTCATATTTCTGGCCCTGGAAAAAATGGTCGGAAATTTTGCATCTTATGTCTTTCAACATAGGCGTAGTTTGCATTACTGACTATTTGATATAGTATTGCATAGACCAAGTAGCTGAAATACCTTCCTAATCTGCACTAGAGGTTAAAACATAAAGATCAGATGACCTTCCTCTGGAGAGATTAAATTAAAAATTGGCTGCTTGTCTTTTCATGTCCACATCTATCTTTTCTGATGCAGAAATGAAAGTTGTTGAGAAAGGTACATGTATTGCCCGGTTTTGCAAAATATGTCTATAAAATAAAAAGTCAATACATCGGGAGTACTCACCTGTTTGTTTAAATTTTTCATGTCTCGTAAGTCATAACCGGAAGTTTGCATCAGCTTTTTGAGTGCAAAACCACTAGTGCTGGGTATCGATCAAAATTATCGATACGATATATGTATCGATACAAAATGACCGATATTCGGTATATCATTTGATACATTATCTAAGACACAAAACTGAATTATTTTCTAGTTTCGTAGCTTGTAGCGTCCTGATTCCTATCCTTATGTACCTGTTGGCTTTTAGACACCCTCTGCTGCATGCTAACCTGCAGACGACAATGTTTGCGGGAAAATTCTAATTCCCTGCGGAATTTACCTTCGCGCAAAAAAGAATTCACTATTAAGTCCAACTAAGTACTATAATAATCAGTTGTTGTTGTTCAATCAAGTGCCTGTTAGTGATCATATTTTTCTATTTCATATAGATCTACATGTAAATGAACAGATGGCTTATTGCGGGCATATTCACACGTCTTCTATACCTACAACCTAAATCTATCAATTGGTTTTTCTGCTGAATGTAGCGGTAGTACAACCGAAAGAGCAGCTCCTAGTCATCCCGGAAGATAGTATCCCTCTGATACTCTTCATTTGGAGGGGAATAAATCACGTGACAATAACATTCTTTGCAAATGGCAGACTTTGTTTTGTTTTGTTGCACACAAAACAAATGTTGTTTTTTTAGCTCACCTGAGCTCTGCTCAGGATGAGCTATTGTGATCACTTTTCGTCCGTCGTCCGTCCATGCGTCCGTCCGTCCGTTAACATTTTCAAACGACTTCTCCTGAAGCCGCTGAGCCAATTTTGCTCAAATTTCATATGGAGCCTCCTTAGGGTGGGGGAACAAAAAAATTGCTAAAATGGTCGCGGTCAGTTGACCAAGATGGCCGCCACGCCCATATATGGTAAAAACCTTTAAAAATCTTCTCCTCCAGAACCGAGAATGCTTTGGGGCTGAACCTTTGCAGGAATCATCAGGGATGGGAGGTCTACCAAAATTGCTAAAAGAATTGTCGTACGTTCAGGTTTGACCTTTTTAGGGCAAGGTCAAGTTTGCTTCCCTATGCATTTGTATGGGAAAAACCTTTAAAAATCTTCTTCTCCAAAACCGAACATGCCTTATGGCTGAATCTTTGCAATTATCTTTGGGAACAGGAGGGCTACCAAAATTGCTAAAATAATGGTCGTACATTGACATTTGACCTTTTTACGGTAAGGTCAATTTTGCTTCCTTATGCAGTTGTATGGGAAAAATGTTCAGAATTTCAAACAACTTCTCCTCTGGAGCCTCTGGGCCAATTTTGCTCAAATTTCATATGGAGCCTCCTTAGGTAGGGGGAACAAAAGATTTCTAAAATGGTCACGGTTCGTTGACCAAGATGGCTGCCATGCCCATATATGGTAAAAACCTTTAAAAATCTTCTTCTCTAGAACCGAGGATGCTTTGGGGCTGAATGCTTGCATAAATCATCGGGGACAGGGGGTCTAACAAAGTTGCTAAAATAATGGTCATACATTGACATTTGACCTTTTTACAGCAAGGTCAAGTTTGCTTCCTTATGCATTTGTATGGGAAAAAACATTTAAAAATCTTATTCTCCAAAACTGAGGATGGCTTGTGGATGAATCTTTGCATATGTCATCTGGAACGGGCGGTCTACCAAAGTGCTAAAATAATTATCATACATTGACATTGAACCTTTTTACGGCGAGGTCAAGTTTGCTTCTGTATGCAAACTATATTGCTCCTATATGGGCCCCATACATTTGTATGGAAAAATGTTGATAATTTCAAATGGCTTTTCCTCTGAAGCCTCTGGGCCAGTGTTGCTCAAATTTCATGCGGAGCCTCCGTGGGCAGGAGAATGAAAGATTGCTAAAATGGGTATGGTCCATTGATCAAAATCGCTGCCATGCCCATATATGGTAAAAACCTTTAAAAATCTTCTTCTCTATAACCAAATAAGCCCTGGGTTCTAATCTTTGCACAAATTATGGGGGAGAGGAGATCTACCAAAATTGCTAAAATGATGGTTCTATGTTGACATTTGACCTTTTTACCTCCAAGGTCAAATTTGCTTCCCTATTTGTATGGGCCATATACATTTATATTGAAAGTATCGAAGTGACTTGTAGATCAACAGTAGTTAAAATTGTTCTGATTGGAAATCTAAGATGGCCATCCTCTGGTTTATATTTATAATATTTCCCTGCCACTGTGCTGTTTACATGTATAAAATCATGATTCTTCAGAAACCACTTAGCCAGTTTCCACCAAATTTCACATTGATCCTTCTGTTGAAATGTGATTGATAGTTTATTCAAATGATCAGGCTCCATTGACTGTCAGGCCCATAAATTCTTCTTCAAAACTAAGAACTGCTCAAATGATGATATTTTCATTAGTTGCGATGATAGGATTGGAAAATTGTTGCATAACATCTGCATGTCTGCAGTGGCTGTGTCACTCAGGTGAGCGAACCGTGGCCCGTGGGCCTCTTGTTTTAAATTTGAAGGCTAAACACAACAGAAAGACAGGTAGATACTGATTCGATACTTTGATCAATACTGCAATGTTCGATTCGGTATATCTATCGAACGTAAATAACCGGTTCTTTGATAAAACCGTGTACCGGTACACACCACTAATAACCACCTACTAACCCACAGGAGTTTACCAGCCGTGTTTGTCTAGGTTTTCCAGTTGATGTATTAAAGCCCCGCCACAAAAAATGGCGAGATTCATATTGTTATACCCACTGAAATTTTGAGTGACCCTCCGTCTGTCAGCGCATTATTTTGTGTCTGCTCCATAACTGATACTGTTTGAGATATTTTCACGAAACCACACCAATGTAAAACACATGAGAACAGACCAATTGAACAGTAACTCTGGTTTGCCTTCTTATAGGGTTATTACCCTTTGAACATTGAACATAGCCATTTCTACCTTGTACTCGTGTCTGCTCTGTAAGTTGAAAACTGTTTGAGATATTTTCATGAAATCTCACAAAAATGTAAAGCACCATAAGATGACGTGCAGAACACAAGAACCATAACACTGGTTAACCTACCTTTGGAGTTACAGCCCTTTGAACATCATAATCATAAATTTTGAAAAGAGCCATCCGCTCTAAGTTGGAATCTGTTTCAGATATTTTGATGAAACCACACAAATTTGAGCTCTATGAGATGACTTACAGAACTCATAAACAGTAACTCTGGTTTGCCTACTTTCAGAGTTATTGCCCTTTGAACATTTAACATAACCATGTCCTCCATGCACTCATGTCCGCTCTGTAAATTGAAAACAGTTTGAGATATTTTCATGAAATATCTTACAAATGTTATGCACCATGAAAGGATGTGCAGAACACAAGAACTGTAGCTCAGATTAACCTACTTTTATAGTTACTATTTGAACATAGTAAATATTGAAAATAGCCATTATTACGATGTACTCGTATCAGCTCCGCAAGTTGAAAATTTTTTCAGATATTTTGATAAAACCTCACACAAATGGAAAGCATCATCAGACAGGGTGCAGCACAGAAGAACCATAACTCTGCTAAACCTACTTTGAAGCTACCTCCCTTTGAACATTGAAAATAGTGATTTCTGTAATATATGTGTCCGCTCTGTAACTTGAAAACTGTTTTGAGATATTTTCTTGAAACTTTATGCAAATGTATCACCACGATTTGATGTGCAGAACACAAGAACCATAAATCTGAATTACCTGCTTTTGGAGCTACCTCTCTTTGAACATTGTCAATAGTGATCCCAGTCATATGCTTGTACCCTTTCTATAACCTGAAAATGGTTTCAGAGATTTTCTTGAAAAAAAAGGGTAAGAGAAAAGACCACGGAGTGCTACAATCACAAACCGCAGCCCTTCCCAGACACAAAGCCTTACACCCCTTGAAGCCTTGCAAAAATGTAAAGCAACATAAGCTGACCTGTAGAACACAAGAACCTTTAGTCTGGCTTAATTACTTTTTAGCTCACCTGTACAAAAGTACAGGAAGAGCCACTGCATTATCCCCAGCGTCGGCATTGGCGCTGGCTTCAGTGTTGGTGTCGCTGGTGGCATCAGCATTAACAAAAATGTTAAAGTTTTTTGTCAAAATTCTTAAGACCTTATATTTTCTAAATCCTCAGAGGGATTTAGTTTATGTTTGGTACAATTATAGATGTTGGTCTAAAATTTTATTGAGTCCTATCCACCTGCTCATCAATTAGAAATTTTATGTTGAAGTTTTGCTTCAAAGTTTTTTTTAAGATCTCTTACATGTAATTTCTAAATCCTTATATTGATTTTCTTTGTATTTGTCATGATTATAGATATTGGTCCAAAATTTTATTCAGCACTACCCCGACCCTTGACCTAGAGGTCAAGGTCACAGACTTAGAAATTTTATGTTAAAGTTTTTACTTCAAAGTAAGATCTTGTATTTACTCAGCTACTTTTCAACTCATACTACTATTAGTATTTGGTAGCAGCTACAGCTGATATCATTCATCCAAAATTATATCCAGTACCATGTCTTCCTGTCCCCCCCCCCCCCTCTCCCCACCACCCCTCTCCTCAACACACATACACAAACTGTGATTAGGATTTTGAGCTATGCTCAGGATGAGCTGTAGTGATCACTTTTTGTCCGTCGTCCGTCCTTCCCTGCATCCGTCCTCCGTTAACATTTTCAAACACATTCTCCACTGAAGCCCCTGAGCCAATTTTGTTCAAATTACATTTGGAGCCTCCTTAGATTGGGGGAATGAAAGTTGGCTGAAATGGTCGCAGTCTTTTGACCAAGATGGCCGCTATGCCCATATATGGTAAAAGCCTCAAAAAATCTTCTTCTCCAGAACCAAGGATGCCTTGGGTCTGTATCTTTGCACAAATCATTGGGGACAGGAGGTCTAGCAAAGTTGCTAAAATAATGGTCGTACATTGACATTTGACTTTCTTACGGCGAGGTCAAGTTTGCTTCCCTATGCATTTGTATGGGCTCCATGCATTTGTATGGGAAAAATGTTGAGAATTTCAAACGACTTCTCCCCTGAAGCCTCTTGGCCAATGTTGCTCAAAATTCATGTGGAGCCTCCTTGGGGAGGGGAACGAAAGACTGCTAAAATGGTCACGGTGCACTGACCATGCCTACCATGCCCATATATGGTAAAAACTTTAAATATCTTCTTCTCCAGAACCTAATAAGTCCTAAGGAATAATCTTTGCACAAATTATCGGGGACAGGAGATCTACCAAAATTGCTAAAAGGATGGTCCTATGTTGATGTTTGACCTTTTTACGGCAAGGTCAAATTTGCTTCGCCATGCATTTATATGGGCCCTATACATTTATATGGGAAAACTGTTGAGAATTCATATTTTGGACATCTCCTCTATAATTCAGTTGAATCAAAACTTGATGATGAGCATTAGGGTGCCTAGTAGACACAAAATAGCTAAATGAGCCGATAGAAAATCCAAGATGGCCGCCACAGCCGCCATCTTGAAAATCAATTTTTGACATCTCTTCCCAAACTATTGGTCATTTTCAGCAGAAATTTGCTCTGTAGCAGTAGGATGACTTCGGGATCAAAACGAGCTAAAATTGTGCCAAAGGATATCCAAGTTGGCCACAGTGGTTCCACTACATTGAACAAGGTGGCCGCCAGCGCTAAAAATAGAAAATCTACACTCGACATCTCGTCCTTGGCCAATGGCCCGATTTCAGATATTTGCACAGAAGTGTTCCTCCAATGGCCCTCCACCAAAACTGCTAAAATGATTCCACTTGGTTGAACAAAATGTAAAGCACCATAAGAGTTAAAAATAGAAAAAACCTTTAAAAGACATCTCCTCAAAAGCCAGTGTCCTGATTTCAAAGTAATTTCACATAAGCGTTCCTCTTATGGCCCTTTACCAAAATTGCTAAAATGGCTGAACAAGATGGCCACCAGAGCTAAAAATAGAAAAAAAAAAAAAATTGAACAGCATATCCTCCTTGGCCAGTGGCTTAATTTCAAAATGATTTCACAGAAATGTTCCTCTTGTCCCCCTTTTTTTTTGACTTATGGCCCTTTGAAAATTTCAGCATTTTAACCTTGTAAGCAAGATATCTCAAAAACTGTTTTATCCATTGCCTTGAAACTTGACAGGCTGATAGGGAATGATGAGTAAATGACCTGATTAACTTACAGCAGTTACCACAAGTAAGCGTTGTGGCCCATGTGCCTCTTGTTTACCTGATTGACAAGCGAGATTTCAGGCAAGCTATCCTGTCTGGTGACCGGTCTTGTTGAGTTATGGGTCTTTGAGCATTGAAAATAACAGTTCTGTGATCTTTACATGAATGTGAAGCACCCTGAGGGGACTTGCAGAAAACAAGAACTGTATGTCTGGTTCTCTTTCTTTTTGAGTTATGACCCATTGAACATTGAAAATAGTTATCTCAGTCATATATTCATGTCAGCTTTATTTAGGGAAAGACAAATTCACCTTCCCAAGATTTCATTTTTGACAGAGTTATGGCATTATGCTTGATGTAAAGTGCAGTGGCAGGGTATGGTGCAGTGCTTGCAGCACTTTTATTTTATATTGCATTTTGCTTACGGTAAATTTCCTAAAATTTCGAACACTTTATTCCATACTCTTTTGGCTTAAATTTTGCTTTTTATGCAGCAGTTTCTTTAAATATTTAGTGGAATGGCAAACAGTGTAGACCCTGATCAGACTGCTCCTTCAGGAGCAGTCTGATCAGGGTCTATACTGTTTGTATATGTCATTTTGTCAGACGCTTTAGTGTTCGAATTTTTAGGACATTTACCGTAATTTTTATGTGTATGGCCTACTGCAATATAACTTATACCACATTTGGGGCAGAGCATTGCAGGGAAGGATAGGTCAAATCAAAATACAGCTATATTTAGTATCAAACCATCCTCTCTCTTTACTTGCCTCACCTTTTAAGTAAAAAAAAATGGTAGAGTGACTGTTTCCTAAGAAACAGGTAGATATCTTATTTCCCAAATAAAAGATCTTAATTTGCACATATGATATCTAGTATGTTAAGTTAGCTATCTAATATAATAAGTAAGATCTCTTCTGTGGCATATAAGATATCTTACTAAGGTATAGGAATTCTGAATAAGTATATTAAATATATTGTGTACTTCAAACCATATTTTATATCCAGTATCTTACATACTATATAAGGTATCTATTTTCTGTACATAAAAAGTTAAATGGCTAGCCATAACTCTGATTAATGTGTTCATAAAATGTCCCTTGTTTGTTAACTTTTTGTTCTGATTTAGGTGTTTTTAATGCTCTTCATTTGTTCTTAAATGGAATCAAAATCAGTTAAAGAACATTTGTTCTCATTAAAGTGTTCATAAAATGCCCATTGTTTGTTAACTTTTTGTTTTGATTTAGGTATTCTTTAAATGCTCTTCATTTGTTCTGAAAAGGAATCAAAATCAGTTAAAGAACATTTGGTCTTTATTATCACCTCACACAATGAAGTGGCAAGGGGATATAGGGTGTGTTCAGTATGTAAGTACGTACAGTGTTTGTTCACCTTTTGTCATTGCTCAAGCGCTTACATTTATTGATGATTTTAATACAACTTCACACAGATGTTGGGTATGATAATATCTCAAGCAAGTTCAACTTTCAGGGTCCTAGGCTCAAGGTCAAGGTCACTGTGGCTATTTTAGAAAAAATACATCAATGCTGTAGCGCCAACATTTATTGATGCATTTTGTTATAACTTCATATAATTCGTGGGTATGATAATATCTGACACAAGTTTGACTTTCAGGGTCCTGGGCTCAAGGTGAAGGTCTCTGTGGCTATTTTTAGAAAACTAATGTCATTGCTCTAGCGTCTACATTTACTGATGGCTTTTAATATAACTTCACACAAGTGTTGGGTATGGTAATATCTCGAGCAAGTTGATGTTCAGGGTCCTGGGCTCAAGGTCAAGGTCACTGTGGCCGTTTTTAGAAAAAAAAACTTTCACTCTAGTGCCTACATTTATCAGTGAGACGATGTGTGGCGCGCAAGACCCAGGTCTTTAGGTCCAAGGTCAAGGTCACACTTAGAGGACAAAGGTCAAAAATAGGGCCTTTTTTTCGTGTCCGGTCCATAACTTTGCCATCCCTTGATGGATTTTGAAATGAGCTTGCAGAAATGTTGACCATCATGAGACAATGTGTCACACTTAAGACCCAGGTCTGTAGCTACAAGGTCAAGGTCACACTTAAAGATCAGAGGTCAAAAATAGAGTCTTTTTTTGTGTATGGTCCATAACTTTGCCATTCCTTGATGGATTTTGAAATTATTTCATCTTTAATCTTTAGCCGGCTTACATGGCCCAGTTAGATGTGCGTCCGACTGGTAATCAGGAGGTTGTGGGTTCGACCCTGCCGGCTCGACAATATTCTTTCCTGGAGGTTTGATCATGAAATATTTTCTATGTTCATTCTCCCTTCTGCTGATTCAAGAAGGAAAGTAATCAGTTTTTGGCGAAAGAATGTGCTCAGTACTGGTTAACTGCTTAGAGGACTAAGCCTGCCAAGTAAAAGTGTGATTAGGTAAAATGATAACACTGGAAATGACCCAATTGAGTTGACAGGGCAGTAAAACCTCAACACAAAAATCTTTTATCTTTACCACTCTGCGGCCGAATTCAACAGATCATAAATGGATGACATTCACCCTCAGTTGTTTCCAGATTTTGACATGCAGATTGTGTACATATGCTTTATGCAAGTGCCTCATTCCACACATTCAAAACAATGCCTTCCGGATATATGCCGCCAGTGAAGGCCTGATTAGCAAATACATCTGCAATCTGATAAGGACATTTGCTGCCCACCTGCAAAATCACTGGACACAGTAGAATATACAATACATGTATTGATCTATAGTAAAGGCCTTTATCAGATTGTGTAGTTAGCTGGCTGATCAGGATCTTTACTGATCACATATGCTGTGACAGCACTTTTTCTCAGATACTTTTTATGCCCCCCACCATTTTCAGAGGGGGTGCGTGTAGTATCCCCACTGTCCATATGTCCGTCCTTACGTCTTGTACATAAGTATGAAAGATGGTTTCTATTTGATATCTTTTGAAAAGGTTTGTGTATAGGATTCACATTTTATACACAGGTATATAATCAAAATAAAGGTCAAGTTTGATTATGGGTAAAATCCACTAATCATTATGGGAATTATGACCCCTTTTCAACTTCATCTTCCTGTCTGTATGTATGAAAATGATTTCTGTTTGATATCTTTTGAAAAGATTAGTGTATTGGATTCATATGTTATACACAGGTATATAATCATAAAATAAAGATCAAGTTCATTTAGGATAAAATCTGCCAATTATTATGAGAGTTATGGCCCTTTTCCAACTTCTTTTTTTTTTGCAAAATGCTTGTTTCTGGATGAGGATGGCCCGTGGGTGGTGGCATTTGTGTCATGTTTACACATTTCTAGTTTAAAAAACAATTGTTATGGCTCTAGTGCCTACATTTATTGATGGATTTTAATATAACTTCACACAAATATTGGGTATAATAATATCTCGAGCAAGTTCGACTTTCTGGGTACTGGGATCAAGTTCAAGGTCGTTGTGGCTATTTTTTAAGAAAAAGTTTGTCATCACTCTAGTGCCTACATTTTTCAATGGATTTTAATAAACCCTACTCGACCTAATTACCACACTGTGCGCTTAGGATTTTCAAAATTACTGGAAAAATTTGTAGTAAAATATCCACCTAATAAGGACTATAAAGAAAGTAAGAAGACTTCATGGGATGATTTTGTAGTGATACTTATGCGATATTTTTTTTTATTTTCTTTACAAAAGCAAAGTTGAGGCAATTCAAATGAGTTTCAACAACAGTTGCTTTTATAAAGAAGCAGATAAGAGTATACAAGCTGTAATTTGAAGACTACAAAATTGCTTGACTGTGTGCTTATAAGGGTATGTGCAGTAAGTAGGTCGAATATGGTAACTTCATGCAAATGTTGGGTATGATGATATCTCCAACAAGTTCAGCTTTCAGGTTACTCTGCTCTAGATCAAGGTAACTGTGGCTATTTTTAGAAAAAAAAAAACTTTGTCATCACTCTAGTGCCTACATTTATCAATGGATTTTAATATAACCTCACATAAATGTTGGGTATGATAATATCTCGGGCATGTTCAACTTTCAGGTTGCTGGACCCAAGGTGGAAGTAACTGTGGCTATTTTTAGAAAAAAAAATGCCATTGCTCTAAGCCCCTGCATTTATATATCTTCACACATTTGTGGGTATGATAATATCTCAAGTTTGACTTCCAGGGTCCTGGGCTCAAGGTCAAGGTTGACATGACTGAAATATTTTCTATCATATGAGATCTAATACCTCCCAACCTGAAAATCTCAATGTTTACAATACTGTACCTTTATGTAAAGGTCATATATGACCTTTATATTAAAGTCACAGGCTTTTTGTTTCTTCATTCACATAGCTTTACTATGTCATGAAATGCCCCAGTTCAGTGTTTGCCCACACCAAGTAGTCTTGTGCGAGGGGATTTGTATTACCTGCGATGCCTTGTTTGTTCTAGAAAGCATTTAAAAAAAATTAAGAACACTTAATGAATGAACATTTAATTAATTCTTAATTCTTAATTTAATTTTCTTAATTTAAGAACAATTAATGTGTTCAGTGTGTTCTAAAAAATCTTCTTCATTAATTTGTTCTAAAGGGGACTGATTAAAATGTTGTTAACATAGTCTTCATTTGTCCTAAAAAGGATTCAAGGACAGTTTAGAACATTTAAAACGTTCTGGAACTGTTCTGTACTTTTTCTTGCATTTATAAGAGCATTTTTAGACCTCTTTAAAGTTCTGAAAATGTTATTATATTAAGTTCTTTTAAAGTTCTGGAACAAATCTGGAACATCTATACTGGAACACAGCAATTGAACAATTTAGGAACAGTTCAAGAACTGTTCTTAACATTATAAAGTTGTTCTTTAATTAAGAACAAAATTTACAGGCGTACCAGCTGAATCTACTACCGGTATGTATTCTTCTTGAATAAAGGAAAAAATTTTGCAGGGATACCAGCTGAATCTATTATGTATTATTTGCAGGTTGCCTGAAGGGGTGGCTTGGACATGCAGATATATTAGTAGTGGATACTTTACCAATCAAGGTTCTTACAGACATGGCAAACCTTATCCCTGATGATCAATCGGATACCCAGTCAGTCACCTCTGTATCATCATTCGAAGTAAAATCTAAGGAAGAATTTAACTCTACTAAAGATGAGTGTGAGCTAATGGCTCAAACCATAGTGTTTTCATTCCTACAAGAAAAATATAACAGGAAGAAATTGAAAAATTTTCTTGTGCCAGGAATAGGAGTAGATGCCAAAAGTTTGCTTTTCTATTTTTATGATTGTGAAAATGATTTACTAATGGCAACTCCTTGTTTAAAAACTTTCTCCTCTCAGGTAAACGAACCCTTGATTGTAGATCATATTGTGTTTCTTTGGTTGACATTAAACTACAGGTACTTTTGTTCTGGGCCAGATAAAATCATGAAAAATTATCAAGCAGGATTTAAACATGCAGAAAAGTACAGGAAAGAGGTTCAAATGCCTGCCCACAGAAGGTATTCATCAACTCGTAATCAAACTCTTTGGTACAAAAACAAAGTTGTTCACCAAATGCCAAGCATAGATAACATGGTATGTACTTTTGAATTAGTGCCCAGCAAATGATACACCTGTATTATTTTACCGCGTGGGTACACTGCAGCTTTCTATTCTCACTCTAAAACTGAATCACCACATTTTTGTTTATGACTTGATGAAGAGCCATAAGCGATGCACTGCATCACTCTTCTTGAAATATTCCTGCAAGTAAAGAACATTGTTTTCATGAATATAACATTGCATCACGAAAACATGCCTATATAATTTTGACCCTTTTAAACCCCACTTTTATATAGTAAAACTGGGGTTTACAGGGGTATACATTATTTTTCTTATTTCTGCTCAAAGCATAGATTGTGGGTACTCGTTAGAACCGCCTTGTCGAGGCGGTTCTAACGAGTACCCACAATCTATGCTTTGAGCAGAAATATG
Source organism: Anodontia alba (assembly GCA_964016985.1). Classification (NCBI taxonomy): domain Eukaryota; kingdom Metazoa; phylum Mollusca; class Bivalvia; order Lucinida; family Lucinidae; genus Anodontia; species Anodontia alba. The sequence continues at coordinate 7,274,984 of OZ024823.1, read as the reverse complement.
AAAAATATCTGAATTTTTTATCTGAAAATTTTCATTTTTTGATGGTAAAATTTTCAGTATATTTGAATAGGCGTGTTTTCGTAATGACATTCTGTATAGATAGCTTTCAATAATATACTGTTCACAAAAGATGGGCATATTTATCATGTTCATGCTCCCACCATTCCAAGAATGGTTCCCACCATTCGAAGAATAGTGGAAGGGCATTAAGTTTTACTCCTGCCTGCCCATCCGTCTGTCAGTCTATCTGTCTATCCAACTGTCAGTGCATTTGTGTATGGCTCATAACTCCTAAACTGTATGAAATGTATTCATGAAGCTTCACAGATAGCTAAACCATATCAAAACAGATTGTCACAAACAAGGAAAACAATCTGTCTAATGGGATATCTGGGCCATAACGCTTTAGCCCTGTCTGTGCATGCGTGCTTCAGTGCAAAGGTCAAGGTCACACTTAGCAGTCAAGGGTATAAAAAGAAGGTCTTTTTTGTGTCCAGTCCATAACTTTGTCATTCCTTGTTGGATTTAGATTTAGAAATTACTTAAGAGAAATGTTAACCATCATGAGACAATTTGTCGCGCACAAGACCCAGATCCGTACCTCCAAGGTCAAGGTCACACTTATAGTTCAAATGTAAAAAATGTATTCACATTATGTCTATCCCACCTCACTTCTTATTTCAGTGACCCATATCTTATAGTGGGGCATCTGTGTCCTATGGATACAATTCTAGCTTACTTTGAGGCTGAATGTCAGGAAATAAATAAAACTTTACCTATTCCCAGATTTATTTAACTCCAAAAACAATCCAGTACCCACAAATCAAACCACAAATTAGTTCCAATAATCACATCATTATCTAATGACACAGCGAGCAGTCTTGTTATCATCAACATCAACTTTCACAAGCCCTCAATAATATGTCAAACAGCCTTGATTGTCATAGCAGGCAGTGCAACCTTTTCGCATAGTACCAATTAGTCTACGAATCTTGACCGTAGTTATTCTTTGCCACTCTTCGTGAAGTGCTGTACCAAGCCTTCCAATGTCCTTGGCGGTTGATCTCATCTTAGATCAAGATTTCTATGGATATCCCATAGGTGTTTGATGGTAGATAAGTCTAGGCTCATTGCCCACCATGGGACTGTACTCTATGACGACCCAAGCCCAGTGAGTCCAAATGTTATCATCCCGAAAGATCAGTCTGTGGCCGTGGTATAAGTAAAGAGTATGAAATATAGGAGCCATCACATTGTCACGATAGTACAGTCCTGTAACCCTGCCTTGGCATATATGTAAGTCTGTTTTTCTAGTCATGGTGATTCCACCCTATACCATAACAGACTCTGCTCCTTTTTGGTCGTAAGCAAACTCTAGACCTGCACAGTGGTTCAGTAGTAAAGCGTCCGCTTTGTGACCAGGAGGTTTTGGGTTCGATCCCTGGCTGAGTCGTACCAAAGACTTTAAAATGATACCAGCTGCTCTTTAGCTTGGTGCTGGGCATTAAGAAAATAGAGCTAGAACTGGTCAGCTCTGTGTTAGTATAATGTGTCTGGGGTGTGATATTTCAGTGAGGCAGCACTCTAAAAGTGAGCATTGAGCTCGCTTTCACATCCAGACATTCTCACGATACGACTGAAAGATTGTTGAAAGCCATGTTAAGCCCAAATCAAACAACATCAAAGAAAAAAGCAACTCTTGCAGGGTCAGTATAACGTTTGTCCACATGAAGCAAGACTCGACTATGATCGTTATGAAAGTCCAAGTTCACTGAACATAATATGAAACCACTGACTGTTGTTCCAACGTCTTCCCTGTAAACCATGCAGACAAGCTTGCTTGCAATGGCAGTACAATTTGTGGACGCTGTGCAACAGGCACACTCGTGTGAAGGCTACTTAGGGTGCTAAGGGAAATTTAACCACCTTACTGGAACAGGTATTGCTGAAATTCTGCTGATGTAAGTCTCCGTTTGCGTAACGCTTGATTGACAACTAGGCGGTCATTACATCCTTTAGTACCTTTGGAAATCCACTTCTCTGCAAATCCGCCACTATCCCGGTCCTTCTATTGACAACTGACTGTGGCGCATCCATAGCATTTGCAGTCTGCAAATGTGTACTTCTGGTTTGGAACCTGCCAACAGCTCTCCAATGCTGAGCCTCTGTCGAAACATTATTCCACTATTTTAATTGTTAATGAAATTGTCATACACAACACCTTAACAGGCCACATGAAGTTGCTGCGAAACCACATTTCAGTAAATAGGTTTGTCACTTATGTTCACATTCATGTACTACCCGATGTATAATTTATGCCCGCGTGCTTGGTCATTGGAACGTAAATGTTATACTGCTCATTGGTAGAATATTTAAGAAATAAATTGTATTTTTTTGCAGTTCATTGACACATGAAGGCATCGAGTTACGTGCTAAGTAAGTGAACCCCGAAGTGGTTCACGTCAAGTTTGCACGTAACCCGATGCGTTCGTAAGTCAGTGAACTGCTAAAAGAATACAATTTATTTTTTTATATTTACGTTTTATCGTATGATATTAAAATCCCGATAATGGGACTGAATATGAAAAGACGACCCCTTTAAATCTTTTAGCGGTAAGAACGTCATCTGGCGCGAACAGCTTTAAACACACCCACTGTCCAAGTCACGCCTCACAAAAAAATAGTTCTGCAAAGAAACACAATATACTGCTACACAATGAATTCATTCTACCAAATATGTAACAGTGTTTTAATTAAATATTTAATTTTCTAAAGCATAAATGTAAACACAATGAATAACTAAAGGGAATATATAATTTTCTGCAAACATTTTCCAGTCACTGTGGAATTTTGCAGTCATTGTAGAAGGACATTGTGTTAGTCGGTTTCGGCATCAATGGACATACAACTAAAATGGCGGACAACGTGTACCTTCTTCAATCTTTATGCTTGACATTTTCTGTTACAGAGTTCAAGCATTTAGATTGCAGAGGCAGCTACAAATATCGTCAGATTAATTCAATATTAATTCCGTATTCAGGACTGGATGCAGCTTGTTGCTCTGCTCTGCTCATGTTCAGTGTTTTGATTCCCCCCAAAAAGACTTTGTGTTTATATGGATCCACAGAATATATAATGTACTTACATGAGAGGACCCAGGGAGCATGGCAGGTACACACTATGCAACTTCTTCAATCTTTATGCTTGAAATTTTCTTTAAAGGAGTTTAAGCATTTAGATTGCGGAGGCAGCTTCAAACATCATAAGGTTAATTCAAGATGAATTCAATATTCAGGCAGGAGGGAGTGTCGATTTTCTGAGGTATGTTTTTGTTTTATTAACTTTCTTGTGTGTGTATGTGTACAATACAGAACAATTCTCTCATCAGAAAATACACACTGCACCAACAGGAGTCTAGATATATCAAAGTTGAACAAATTCTGATGTATCTAGAGCTCCTGGCGATTGTTGGACTGACGATGTGTGTGTGTATGTTGATTGAATTTTGATTTCTCTTTCATTGTTGCACTACCTTGGAAAATTATCATTCCCCATCTAGTGTTTTTCTTAGTGGAAACAGACTGATTTGCATCTTGAAATTGTTGTGTCAGCTGCCCGTCAACACAGGCAAATCATGTAACAAAGATCTAACAGCGGCCCCCTGTCCAGAATCCAGCCCAGAACAGCTCAAATCTATTGTGGGTTCCCATTTATCTGAATTACTTACCTCTGGCGATTTAGCCCCTCCATCCCTAAAACTTCTCAGGTCACCATTCTCAGTCGAGGCTGCACTATTTGTGTTGATTATGTACCCTAATGTGACAACAGAGTTAATCATCTCGAGTACTCCCAGTTGTGACCCCTTTTGCAAGATTCTATCCTTTGAAGAAGAGTTAGTTACCATTAGCCTTGTATTCTTACCTTTAGTCACCTTAACCAGCGTATCACACAACTGCAACCCAGTGCTATCATTGATTATAGTAGGGACAAGTAATGCCTGGGTATCCTCCTGACGAGTCATCATGCACTATTGCATTCACAGCTATAGATGAATGTTTAGGTACAACTAAATTCCGACTGACTGACTTCACCAATCCTGTATCTCCCCTATCGTCCATCGCCATTTGTGCTACTTTTGCAATGTCTGAGTTACCTACCCAGCTCATAGCTGACTGCAAACTTTGGACAAAGACTTCTTCCCTGATGCCCTGACCTGCGCATTTTATTACATTATACCCCAATATAGGTTGGTCAGTGCTGCTTGTTGAGTCTCGAGAAATGGAACTTTAAGGATCAAACCATTCCCACCTGTTCCCACCGTTACATCTAAATCCACCCAACCTTCAAATGAAATTTCTCCTCCACCTGCGGCCAAAATGGTGAGATCTTCAATTAACTGGCTTGTGGGAGTATCTGTGCCTCAGGGAAATTGCTTTTTAACCAACTACGGTTAACTAAAGACACTTGGGCACCAGTGTCCCACAACAATGCCATGGTTTTATTATTTAATTTACAAGTGACTAAACACCGTTCGCCTATGATCTTAACAATGTGACTCTTAAGAGAAGGCGAAACATTATTAACAGTGGCCCTGATATCATTTTCAGTCACATGCATCTTCTCTCTCTGGAGCTGGCCAATGGAAACACAAAGGTTCTGATGCTGGATCCAATGTCTCCTCTGACATGCCCCAGAGCAGTATGAAGCTGCATGACAGCCCTTACAGTATAAATCAGCACTTTTTGAGCACTCTACGCAATGGGGCTTGTCTAACGAGGAAGTCACACCTTGTCCTCCCCCACCCCCCGGCCTGAGTCTTTTCCTGAGTCAAATTTTCCGGCAACCCCTGCTGAAAAGCTCAGATGCAAACAGTGATTGCACTTCCTCTGGCCTTGTCTTTTACACTGAGTACAGACTCTCAATCTAGGTTTCTGGCATATAGTAGAATTAGCCATGAGTACTCGTCTGTTTATTATAGTGATTAATTTGATTTTTGTGTTTTCGCTTTGATGCATTGACTGAGTTGGGAGCCTTTATGCGAACCAAATTTTTATGTGTTTCTGTATAAAGAGTAGCATCGGGACCCAGGGTGAAGTTAGCTAGCTGTAAAAGTGCTTTAAACCCCCCGGTGGTATACTCTACTGACCGTTCTAAGGCGGTGGTACCGGTGTTAGTCTTACTCTTTGTTGCTTTGTGGTTTATTCTACGAGGCGATTTGTTGTATGTCTTTCCATGTGTCATTTTGTTCTTGTGTTTTTCAGTCCTTTTAGTATTGCGATTGCCTCGCTTGGGGAAGAGAGAGCTAATCTTAGTGCTTTTCGTACCTTTGTTCGATTTGTGCTTGTTTGGATTTGTCGGTTTCCTCTTCCTCTTGGGGTCTGGGAAGGGGTGCGGTTTGTGATTGTGGCACTCCCTGGACTTTTCTCTTACCATTTTTGCATTAAATCATGCTAAAAGTTTGCAAATTTACTTCTTCTGTGTAAAGCGCCAGGTAAAAAACGACTTTCTGAAAAATGTCGAAAGGAGGTAAGTTTTGTTATCAACCAGTGGGTCATATTGTCACTGGTAACGTGAAGATTATAACTGATTCACGAATCCGTTCAGTTATTTCAAAGGACGTAAATACAGATTCCCAGCCCACATTGATTTCAATAAATGTCGGGAAACAATTGCCAGTGCTTTAAATGATTATTGTACGCATTGGTGTAAACGAGAGCATGTTGAGTCTAATGCTTTAAATAATTGGAAATTAAAGATTTTTAAGATCATTGATGAACGTGTGTTATTTTACTCTAATAACCTTGATCTTCTCCCTCCTAAGCCTAAATTATCTTTTCGATATTGGAAACAAGGTATCCAAGAATTTCATAGGAAGTATGTTTTGGCTCCAGCTGATAAAGCTGCTAATAATGTTGTTATTGTGTGACGACTTTATTATATCAATACTCTAATACAAGAACTTGGTAGTACCAAAACATATGAACGGATTTCTACAATGTTAAAAAACATTGGATTAGATACTATGATACTGTTTACGAAAGGGACGGAATTAACTATTTTTGGTCAATTAAAAATTCTAATGATGTTTCAATAAATTTAAATCTAAAAACTTTCAGGCTTCTAAATTGTCTACATATGATTTTTCTACACTGTATACTACGTTACCTCATCATCTTATAAAAGATAAACTTATTAATTTAATTAACCGAACGTTTATTCGGGAGAATATCCAGTATTTGGCTTGCAACGAAGAATGTGCTTTTTTCACTTCTGATGTATATAATAATCACAATTTATGGTCGTGTCAAAAAGTCTATGATGCCCTTGTTTATCTTTTGGATAATATTTTTATTAGATTTGGAACTAAACTTTATAGGAAACTTATTGGTATTCCGATGGGAACTAAATTTTGTTATGAGAGAGATTTCATGAAGTCTCTCTCACGTGAAAATCAGGCTGACATTATTGAGGCTTTCAATACAACTTCAAGATATCTTGATGATTTATTAAATATTGACAATATTTACTTTGACCAAATGGTGGACCGGATATACCCTACAGAACTCCTATTAAATAGAGCAAATTCTTCCGATTCCGAGGCACCTTTTTTTGGATTTGAATCTATGTATATCTAATGGTACAGTTTCCACCAAAATTTATGATAAACGGGACGATTTTGATTTTGATATAGTCAATTTCCCTTTTCTGGATGGCGATGTCCCCCGGCGTACCTCAATTGGGGTATACATATCTCAACTTATTAGATTCGCCAGAGCTTCTTCAAATTTTAACGACTTTAACTACCGTAATAAAGCCCTTACTGCCAAACTTCTTAGGCAGGGCTATCGTTATTTTAAACTTCGTAAGGCATTTTCGAAATTTTATCGCAGACACAGTGTCTTGTTAGAAAAATATAGCGTCAGTCTGAAAACACTTCTGCAACAAGGTATATCGGAACCAGAATTTTATGGTGACTTTGTGTACAGATTTAGAAAAATTTTAGGTAAATCTAACTTTTCGGAGCAATTCAGAAAACTTATTAACCGTTATAAAAGAATTGGCAATAGTCTCGATATTATGCGGCAGACTGCATGCCTAGTTGTCAACCCAATCATTGTTGATGGCTATGCTTCACTCTTTAATTGCACGACGGCGGTTCGGGCCTCAGACTCAATGACGGCTTCTTTGTAAACATTAACCGGTGGGTTGGGGCTTGACGATATGTCTTTGGCTTGGCCCGCCGTGGTTCAACTATTGCTTTTCATTTACTCTGGTATGCAGTAGAATTAGCCATGAGTACTCGTCTTTGTTTATTATAGTGATTAATTTGATTTTCATGTTTTCGCTTTGATGCATTGACTGAGTTGGGAGCCTTTATGCGAACCGAATTTTTATGTGTGTCTGTATTAAGAGTAGCATTGGGACCCAGGGTGAAGTAAGCTAGCTGTAAAAGTGCTTTAACCCCCCCCCCCTCCCCCCCGGTGGTTTAGCGGTGGTACCGGTGTTAATCTTACTCTTTGTTGCTTTGTGGTTTATCCTACGAGGCGATTTGTTGTATGTCTTTTGTTGTATGTGTCATTTCATTTTGTTCTTGTGTTTTTCAGTCCTTTTAGTATTACGATTACATCGCTTGGGGAAGAGAGAGCTAATCTTAGTGCGTTTCATACGTTTGTTCGATTTGTGCTTGTTTGGATTTGTCGGTTTCCTCTTCCTCTTGGGGTCTGGGAAGGGCTGCGGTTTGTGATTGTGGCACTCCCTGGACTTTTCTCATACCTTTTTGTTTGTAAAAAAGTCAATCACTCTGCCATTGTCGCCATAAAAGCTGGCTTCCACAGCGAGGCTGTAGAAGCGATATATATATACCTATTCCGTTACATTTCTCCCTCTATCTCTTGACTTTGTCCCGAAGTCACAAACGCCTCACTTGGAGAATCCGAGGGCGGATCCTATGCAACACACTAAGGACACTCCACCAATGTAGCGTGAAACCGGGTCTTCTACGAATGTCAAGCACCGCGGTCACCCATCCAAGTACTAACCGAGATGTACGTTGCTTAACTTCGTAAAAATGCCAATCACTTTACCATTGTCGCCATAAAAGCCGGCTTCCGCAGAAGATATATATATCTATAGATATATGTAGAAGTGATATATATACCTATTCTGTTACACATTTTTTACTAAAAGGCTGATGAGGGCTAGATTTATATTGCTTATGGTAAAATAGCACATTTTTTCACATTCATTATTAATGACTATTTCTGCCGGCTTTGCCTCATATTTGTTTGAAACAATTATGCTTTCAAGTATGTATGTAAGTACATTTACTCACACAAGAATGGATGTTGTTGTTCTAGTCAGGAGGCCCTAGTCACGAGAACCACCTTTCTTGTACAGGTACTTACCTTACGTATATGATAATAAACTGAAAGAAATGAGAGACTGATTCAGTAAAGTGTTTATTAAAGAAGAAAATATTTCAAAAGCATTTTGCCATAACAGAGACATAAAGTGTTTACCCATCTTTTGATTCCTTACTAAGAAATGTGAACATACTTATCTACATCTTTATTTAAGTGAAAAAAAAAAAAAAAGATCAGAGGCTAGACGCAGTGGAAAACTTCAAAAATCTGGAATCAGTCATCCCTAACAAAGGGTTTTAACCAGAAATCATCATTTCAACAATTGCTCAGACAACATCAGCTCTTTACAAAGTCATATAGAAGGACAAGAACATCCCTAAAGTTAAGCTGATGTGGCCACTCATATTATCCTTCCTTTATGCCTGTGAGAACTTAATCCTTACAGCAGAGCTTGAAAGAAGACTCCAAAGTATTTAGATGAGCTGCAAGCGGAGGTTTCTAAATATCCCCTACAAAGACCATGTGATAAATGAGGAGGTTCGCAACAGGAATCAGGATTCAGTCTGAGTGCATGACGATCTCAGATGGTATGGCCACATCGTAAGATTGTCTTGCACGTCAAAGACAATTCTGCAGAGAAAAGTGAAAGGAGCAAGGACGAAAGGAGGGCAGACTGGGGACTATTCATCCAAGGCAACGGAAGACAGAGAAAGACGGAGAAGAGTTGTAACATCATCAGGGGTACCCCAACGACCTTCAAGGTTAAGGTACTGAACTGAACTGACCTACTTAACTACAAAGCATATTTAATTGAAAGAATTTAAAAGACTGAGACTTCAGAAATAATAAATGTATATAAAATGATGGTATTACACCGTTAAATAGGACTCTCATACCCGTCCTGGAGCCCTTTGCAGGGAATTGAGTCCACACAGTTTTCAAATCTGGTTTGTGTTATGACATGACCAAACTACTAAGCATAATTATAGTAACTCCAAATCTTGCATCTCCAAAAACAAACAAAAAAAAAAAAAATAAAATAAATAAATAAATAAAAAATAAAATGGAAAACATATGAAAACCTTGGAAGTTTTACATTAAGAAGATATTCTGACCTACACTGGGCTCTATACCAGGTAACATGATACTACGACCCCACAGGCACCCCTTTACCAGGAACATGACCCTTCCTTACCTCATTTTAACTTGACTCCGGGTACTATAAAACTGCGAAGCATACAATTTAAGAGAATTAGAGGCTTAGACATCAGAAATAAAATTTCAGTTGGAAAATGGCTATTTTAAGTACATTTTGTCAAAAGCAGACATACTTACCCATCTGCGTCCCATACTAGGGAACGTGACCGAACTTATCCCCATTCACTTCTGACCCAAGGGACCTACCAAGCTACCTAGAAAAATCATTTAAAGGAAGCAAGATGCAGTGCCTCTTAAATAAAAGCTAAAAGTAGATCAAGGAAATAGGAGGCTTAAATACCCAGAATTATCAAAGATAATGCGTAAAGTGTTCTGTATTTAGACACAAGCAAGACAATATATGGACAACATACCGAAACGTTAGATGCTACCTAATTGACCGGCGCGGGAATCTTAATATAGCTTTGGATTTTCATACATGGTAGACTATTCGATTAGCTCGCTAAGGACTTTTTATATTTGTCGGGATCATCGGTATGTGACGATCCCGGCAAATATAAAAATCTTATAACAAACTATGCTTTAAACAGATTCATGTTTATTTTATTTTATTTTATTTTCAATCAAGAAATTTCGTAAAGCTTAATAAAAGCAAACATTTAAGAATCACATTGGTTTTGTTATTTACCTGTTACATTGAAAATTTATTAAACTTTAGTATACCCTTGTCCCACGTCTCTATGTAAACTTGAACAAAATTTGCGCCGGTACTTAGATGTTTACGTCTAAATATTTTGTCTTGTGTTTCTTTGGAATAGCATCGCATCCACGCTATCAAGCACAGTGGTTGTAAAAAAAGTGAGTCCGAAATACTCAAAATAATAAGAAAACAAAAAACAAAGACGTTTAAATCGGCTTAGTTTCAGATTTTTATATGATTTTCAACAAATTTAAGCATTAGGGTATATATATGAGCTCATTTGCATATATGGAGTAGAAGCAAAACGCCTGTGTCTAAGCTCTTACCTTGCACATTTTGGTTAACCAATATTGACCACAAATTGGGATATGATTAATGTGTCTTGTATTTTACTGACCTTTTTCATGCATAATTTTGCAAATTTGTGTATGGAGGAGAGGCTTGAATAAGCTAATGTCTTATCTCTTATTTTGCATATTTTGCTTAACCTATATTGGCCAAAGACTGGGATATAATTAATTTGTCTTGTATTTTATTGACTTGTTTTCGCAAAAAATATTAATCAGTATTCATGCGTATGCAAATGAGCTTTTGCATATTTGTATATTGAGTAGAAGTAATAAGCCAATGTCTGATCTCTTATTTTGCACATTTTGGTTAACCTATATTGGCCAAAGACTGGAATATAATCAATTTGTCTTGTATTTTACTGATTTTTTTTTTTCGAAAGAAAAAGTTCTGTCTTGGTTCAATATATTACCTTGGGTAGCCTATATTCATTTGGTCCAAGGAAGCAATCTGGCATCTGTGCAAATAAGCCCTGTCCAGGATATACAAGCTGGAGCTAAATTAGTCGCCTGTCTAACTCAGACATCCTTAGTTACCCCCTATTACAAGTATTTTGTATGCAAATGACGGTAGCATATTTTGTGACATCACCATGACGTCAGTTCTAAAAAGAAAAATTGGCAACATATTTTATCAAAAAGAACATATATTTTTAATGTTAAAAATGTATTTTGGTCAGTTTTAACAAGATTTGCACACGGGAGTCCAAAATTCAACACAACGGCCTACACTGTTACCTTCTATAGACACCGATGCTTGATTTTTCTGTTGGAGATTTTCCAGCAAGTGTACAACTAGGCAGAAGTGGGAAGGCTTAATTTTGGTAGCATAAAACAATGACCATTTGTAGCCTGTAAGAGATTGTTGCATTTCAAGCGTAAATCAGCCAAATGCTATGGAAATTCAAAGTTGCCATAGCTAAAATAGGAAACCCCATTTATGCCCCTTTGAAAAACAAATCGGATTTAAATATTTGTCAGCAAGATATCTCAGAAAGTATTCAAGCTAAGGTCTTGACATTTCAAATAGTGATTTGGAATGATGTGTAGATTACCTGATGAGATGTTTAGGGAATTCTTATAAAGATTGATAGAATTATGGCCCTTTGTGGTTTTGGCCATTTTGACTTGTCATGCATAGCATAGCCTTTGAACCATGCATATTAGGTTTTTGAAATTTTATATATGGGTTTCACATGAAAAGAATAGCTCACCCGTTTTTCTTTCTTGTCTAACATATTTGTACTTTCAGAGTTATGCCCCTGTAAAAAATTAGGATTAAATCTTGTCAGCGACATGTCTCAAAAAGCAGTTGCATGTTAAGTCTAATGCTTCAAATTATTGGAAATTAAGCATCTTTCAAATTGTACACAAACGTATTCCAAAAATCCAAATCTCTTACCGCCTTCAATCCAAATTTTCTTTTTAAGCCCCCCGGACATAAGGTATGGAAGATTAGAGAAGAACTGGTTTAAGCCCCACCCCCACCCCACTCCCCCCACCCGCCAGTAGATTTACTAATGACCGTTGCAAGGCGGTTCCTCTGTTGACTGGCGCCAGTCCCTAGTGACCAAAGTTATAACTTTTAAAAAATTTTCTCATATAGACACTAAAATAAAATGAAGATACTATTAACATGCTAAGAATATGAAGCACTGGTCACTAGTGACCAGAGTTCTTCATAATCTTGGCATGTCAATATTGCCTTTGTTTTATTGTAGTGGCTATAGAATTATAAACGTTAACACATTTAATCACTCGGGACTGGTACCAGTCTAGCTCTTCTGTTGCAGTTCTTCGTTGTTTGTGCGTCGGTGGTTTCATATTTGGCGTTTATTTTATCATTGTTTCTTCCTCAGTTCTCCTTCTTGTGGTGTCTCGGGTAGGTTGTATTTCGTGACTGTCGCATTTCGTGGATACCTTCACTTATAGTTTTGCATTGGAGGTTTTAGTCCCAGAAGACAAACTACAAATAATGTTGTTGATGTTTGCCTGCTCAATTATATGAACAAGTGGAACATGAATTAAGCAGCACAAAACCTATATTCAAATATCCACTGATGGGATGACTTTTGTAGATGGTCATAGAATTTACATTGCAATTTGCAGTAAGTATAAAAGATAAACAAGACAGATTTCCTACGTTGTATCGGTTACCAAAGCGTCATAAAAGACAAAAAACAACCGAGTTCCACTCGCTTCCTTTCCCAGAATTCCACTCGCTCTATTTATACTGAACACAAGTCATGTATAGAATAAGTTATTACTGTACTTACACTAAGTATTCGGACACCTTTTTACCGGGTCCCGAGGTTATAAAACTTTTTTCATGCTCAGCCGAAATTTATTTTGCTTATAAGTCTTAAAATACTGACAATTTTTTTAAACTTCTTTCACGCTCAACTTGCTCAGCTGAGTTGAGCATAAAAAGGTTTTAATTGTTGGTATTTTTAGCTCACCTGAGCTCTGCTCAGGATGAGCTATTGTGATCACTTTTCGTCCGTCCGTTAACATTTTCAAACGACTTCGAGGGGGGGGGGGGGGACGAAAAATTGCTAAAATGGTCGCGGTCCGTTGACCAAGGTGGCCGCCACGCCCATATATGGTAAAAACCTTTAAAAATCTTCTCCTCCAGAACCGAGAATGCCTTGGGGCTGAACCTTTGCAGGAGTCATCGGGGACGGGAGGTCTACCAAAATTGCTAAAAAATTGTCGTACGTTGACGTTTGACCTTTTTACGGCAAGGTCAAGTTTGCTTCCCTATGCATTTGAATGGGAAAAACCTTTAAAAATCTTCTTCTCCTAAACCGAGCATGCCTTATGGCTGAATCTTTGCATATATCTTCGGGAACAGGAGAGCTACCAAAATTGCTAAAATAATGGTCGTACATTGACATTTTACCTTTTTACGGTAAGGTCAATTTTGCTTCCTTATGCATTTGTATGGGAAAAATGTTCAGAATTTCAAACAACTTCTCCTCTGGAGCCTCTGGGCCAATTTTGCTCAAGTTTCATATGGAGCCTCCTTAGGGTGGGGGAACGAAAAATTTCTAAAATGGTCACGGTCCGTTGACCAAGATGGCCGCCACGCCCATATATGGAAAAAAACCTTTAAAAATCTTCTCCTCCAGAACCGAGAAAGCCTTGGGGCTGAACCTTAGCAGGAATCATCGGGGATGGAAGGTCTACCAACATTGATAAAAGAATTGTCGTACGTTGACGAATGACCTTTTTACGGCAAGGTCAAGTTTGCTTCCCTATGCATTTGAATGGGAAAAACCTTTAAAAATCTTCTTCTCCAAAACCGAGCATGCCTTTTGGCTGAATCTTTGCATATATCTTTGGGAACAGGAGGGCTACCAAAATTGCTAAAATAATGGTCATACATTGACATTTGACCTTTTTACGTTAAGGTCAATTTTGCTTCCTTATGCATTTGTATGGGAAAAATGTTCAGAATTTCAAACAACTTCTCCTCTGGAGCCTCTGGGCCAATTTTGCTCAAATTTCATATGGAGCCTCCTTAGATAGGGGGAACAAAAGATTGCTAAAATGGTCACGGTTCGTTGACCAAGATGGCCGCCATGCCCATATATGGTAAAAACCTTTATAAATCTTCTTCTCTAGAACCGAGGATGCTTTGGGGCTGAATGTTTGCATAAATCATCGGGGACAGGGGGTCTACCAAAGTTGCTAAAATAATGGTCATACATTGACATTTGACCTTTTTACGGCAAGGTCAAGTTTGCTGCCTTATGCATTTGCATGGGAAAAAACATTTAAAAATCTTATTCTCCAAAACCGAGGATGGCTTGTGGCTGACTCTTTGCATATATCATCTGGAACGGGCGGTCTACCAAAGTTGCTAAAATAATTGTCATACATTGACATTTAACCTTTTACGGCGAGGTCAAGTTTGCTTCTGTATGCATTTGTATGGGCCCCATACATTTGTATGGAAAAAATATTGATAATTTCAAATGGCTTTTTCTCTGAAGCCCCCGGGCCAGTGTTGCTCAAATTTCATGCGGAGCCTCTGTGGGCAGGAGAATGAAAGATTGCTAAAATGGGTATGGTCCATTGATCAAAATGGCTGCCATGCCCATATATGGTAAAAACCTTTAAAGATCTCCATAACCAAATAAGCCCTGGGTCCTAATCTTTGCACAAATTACGGGGGCCAGGAGATCTACCAAAATTGCTCAAATGATGGTTCTATGTTGACATTTGACCTTTTTGCCTCCAAAGTCAAATTTGCTTCCCTATTTGTGTGACTTGTAGATCAGCAGTAGTTAAAACTGTTCTGATTGGAAATCTAAGATGGCCATCATCTGGTTTATATTTATAATATTTCCCTGCCACTGTGCTTTTACATGTATAAAATCATGATTCTTCAGGAACCACTTAGCCAATTTCCACCAAATTTCACATCGATCCTTCTGTTGAAATGTGATTGATAGTTTATTCAAATGATCATGCTCCATTGACTGTCAGGCCCATATATTCTTCTTCAAAACTAAGAGCTGCTCAAATGATGATATTTTCATTAGTTGCGATGATAGGATTGGAAAAATGTTGCATAACATCTGAATGTCTGCAGTGGCTATGTCACTCAGGTGAGCGAACCGTGGCCCGTGGGCCTCTTGTTTATTTTTATGACCAAGTGAAATTACATGCTCAGCTGAGTTGAGCATGAAAAACGTTTTATAACCTCGGACCCTGTTGTGTCTAAAAACTGTATACTGTATACTGTATCCAAAACGTACTTATATTTCGACTGTCTTGAAACAAGAAAATTATCTCCTGGCATTTGAAGTACATCATTATTCGGCGCTTCTATCTTCTATAAGAAATCAACGATAAATAACATATACTTCATCACATGGCTATTAGAAGGATGCGTTCTGCCAACGGTGATGAAATGATATCAGGCGGGGAAATGCTAAAAACAAATGAGCCGATGCACAGCGTTTCATACAAGGTTGCACATGCCCCCAGTGACGACTCAGATCAGCCTGTGCATTCGTATAGTCTTATTAGGGCTCTCTGTGGGTACCCAAGGATCAAATAGACAGTGAGGACTCTGATCTGAGTCTTCCATCACGAAAACGCGCCTATATAATTTTGACCCCTTAAACTCCACTTTTATATAGTAAAACTGGGGTTTACAGGGGGTATACATTATTTTTCTTATTTTGCGAAAAAAAAACATAGATTGTGGGTACTCGTTAGAACCGCCTCGCCGAGCGGTTCTACCAAGTACGCGGCGAGGTGGTTCTAACGATTACACAATCTATGTTTTTGAGCAGAAAAATGAAAAATATCAGAATTTTTTTTATCTGAAATTTTTCCTTTTTTTGGTTGTAAAATTTTCAATTATTTGAATAGGCGTGTTTTCGTAATGACTGGGCGAACATGCAATTTTATAGGAAATCGTGTGCTCCGGCTCAAATTACGTGAAACGCAAGGAAAGGGTTCTGATGAACTATGTGTATTGCAAAGGTTAATCAGATACGCACTCTGATCAGGACCGTCTCTGTTCGTCGAGCCACCCCTTACTCTTTTAGCATAAAGCGGTAAAAGAAGGCGTTAATCAGACTATGATGATGCGTTGACTGACTGATTCGGGCCTTCGCCGATCTCGTGTCATAAGGACCCTTTTCACACGTTGAACACCAAACAGTACAAATCAAATCAAATCAAATCAATTTTATTGGTATAAAATCCAAACAAGAACAGGATTGTCACCAATGAAGACATGAAGAACAATTAAAGACAAACTGTTGTCCACCTCGCAAGAAAAGGGCCACTGTTTCAGAATTTTCTTGTGAGACTGAACAAGCTCTCTTTGCTACTCAGAGTTGGTACATAGAATAATGGACCTTCTCTTTCAAATTAGTACAAAAATCACAAAACATATAAGAACTCACCGCTGGGGACAGTAATCAAAAATGTTCTATATGGAGAGCATGTGCATTTATAATGCTTTACCATTGGCAGCATGTGCCGGAGAGCTCTGGAATTACTTGTTAAAGGAAAAGACGAAAACAGCAGTGATGCAGCAAAGGTGGACCATGGAGAAAGTGTCTAATCAGGGACTGCACTGTTGCTATTCCAGGCCACTCTCCGACACATAACACCAAGATAAGCATCCGATTACAACATCTATCACAGCAGTCCAAAATTTGAGGACTTTCAATTAAAGATCTAACCCTATCGTTAGACTATAAAATTACGGTACAAAGTCTTTAACCGCCAAATATCCTACAGACTATACATTGCACGACATAATTCTGAAATTTACTACCGACCTGATTCAAGTAATGATTGTCGGAGTATATGCAAGTTACTAAATCCAGAGATACAAATATTGGTTATATCGTTATCGTTACTGCTTAAAATAAACTTTAACTTTGAACTTTTCATCCATTGAATTGAACACAGCTACAGTCTCATTTAAGCGATTTATCATATTGGCTCTTGCTGGAGCAAGTTTACTGCACTTCAAAACAAAATGATTTTCATCTTCAAGTTCAACTTGACATAATTTACACAGTCTTTGTTCTAAAGGTATTTTGTAATGTCTACCCTCTTCAGTAAATAATTTACTATTACTGGTCCTTAATTTAGCAAAAGTATTGACAGCATGTCTGTCAATATCACTTAAAAGGTACTTTTCGAGTTCGTACTTGTCTTTTATTTTCCTGTATGTACGGAGTTTATTACCATTAGGGTTATGATCATCATTAAACAAGTTATCCTGCCAAAAGCTTAAAAATCTCTCTTTTAGTTTTCTCCAGACAGATCGCATTAATGTTTTTATATTAAAAGTACCTTCATTTTCCCGTACATGTGTAAAATTTATTTTCTGAAACAATAATTTAACTTTACTACTAAAACCTGTATTAATATTTTTACTGTCTAGATAGGCATTCTTCACTAAAGAGTTATCACTACTATCCAAGACATGATGCCAGAAGCCAACACTTAGTTTTAGTCCTTGAATTGATAAAGGAAGGAGTCCAAGTTCAGCTAAAGTTGCTGAGTTGACTGCTGATTTGTTTACTCGAAGTACCATTTTGGCAAATTTAACCTTAATTTTCTCTGGTAAAAATGAGCTATATCTGTGTTCAATTTCTGTGCCTTCTCTTATGACAGTGTCTAAACACAATAATTCAGAACAGTATAACAAAATTGGACTGATGCATGTTTGAAATAGTTTCAAATTTTGTAAAACATTTAAGTTATCAGATGTAAGTTGCTTTCTTATACAAAAAAATGCTTTTGTCGCTTTTTTACAAAGTAAGTTTATAGCGTGTGAAAAAACACCAGATGGTTTGAATAAAATTCCTAAATATTTGTATTCAGAATAAGCTTTACATCTTCCCCACGAAATAGGAACTTAAAATTTTTCAAAACTCTACCAGATTTATTAAAAATCATAACATTGGTTTTATTAAGATTAACTGTTAGATTCCATTTTCTGCAAAACATTTCAAGTTTGTTCATGCATGACTGAAGGCCGGAGGCAGAATTTGACATTAAAACTATATCATCTGCGTATAATAAGCAGGATAGTTTCTTATTATTTAGTTCTACTGGATCACGTGAACTGTCAAACATGTTTACCAAATCATTTATATATAACGAAAATAGGGTTGGGCTTAATATACATCCTTGTTTCAAGCCAACTATAGACTTTACAGTCGGTGTGAGCCCATCGGATAATTTGACGGCATAATAAACATCACTATATATATTCCTTAGCGTCTGTAGAAAACAACCTTTTATATTGTATTTATTTAATTTGGCAATCAACGCATTTCTATTAACCACGTCAAAGGCTTTACATAGATCAACAAAACAACAATATAAATACTTTGATCCTTTGAAAGCTTTGTCAATTAATGTTTTCAGTGTAAGTATATGGTCGGTTGTTCTGCAGCCTTTTCTGAAACCAATCTGTTCATTACATATTATATTATTTTCATGCAAATATTTGTCTAGTCTACAGCTTAAGATTTTGGCAAAAAACTTGCCAAAACAGCTGGACAAAGCAATGCCCCTATAATTAGATGGATCACTAAACGAGCCACCTTTAAAAATTGGTCTAATAAGGTTTTCTTTCCACATATCTGGATAAATACTTGATTTCAAAATGAAGTTGAACAACTTAACTTATATTTCAACATTTACTAAACATGATTCTCTCAATATTTGGTTTGTGATTTCATCAACACCACAAGATATATTTTTAAAGACTTTGGAGTGCTACCATTATCTCCCCAGCTGTGATATCTTTATTCAAGACTTCAAAATTGCTATCAACATATTTACATTCTATATCAGATGGTGAAAAATTGTTAGAGTGGTCAGTGTTGAACAGCTCCTTGAAATAGTCAGTCCACTCTTGAGATGTAAGGTTATTACAAGGGTCATTATCATTACGCTGCTTAAGCATATTCTATAGTTTTCCAGAAATAAGAAGGGTTTGTGTCTTTTATATCTAATAAGTTCCGTATTAGTTTTTTCTTTAAACTGCCGATTTTTTTTTTGTGTCAATTTGTTTCTTCACATAAGAGCTTTAATCTCAGCTCTTTATTCCATGGTTGTAATGATAATTTCCATGAAAGATATTTAATATGTCGATATTTTGCTCCACAATCAAAATCATACCAAGGCTTCTTAGCTTTTCTTTTCCTCCTCTTTTTATTAGAGGGAGGATTAATTCCAAAAGCAGCTTTGTGTAACATATCAGAGTATTCAGAAAATAAAATTTGAAATTCTTTTTCTGATGAATGATTTTGTTCCAACTTATCAATTTCAGAGCATATCACCTTTATCCTGTCATTATCCAAATTACGAAGGAATTTATTCTCTTGAGCCTCTGACCATTTTATATTTTGAGGAGCTGCTCTCAACTGCTGCTGTTCATGGAAAGTAAACCGGGACTGAATTTTTACACTTATTTTACAGTGATCAGACAAATGAGGGTTGTATCCATGTACTTTAAAATTGATGACATCTTTCATCGTACTTGCACTACAAATACAATAATCATCTATAGATGTACCATGAAATCCATAAAAAGTTGGTTTACCGCTTGAATCCTCTAGTGTCCTTCCGTTTAGAATTCTTAATTGGAGCCCAATGCAAATATCAAGAATATTCTTACCATACGTATTTGTAGTTTGATGAACTTGGGTGCATCTTGATAAATATACATTATCTGCAATGTAATTGTTGGGCAAACAATCATCCAAGATATCATTCATATCATGTTGGATATAATCTAGGTCACCCTCATTCATATGAGCATTTATATCTCCAATCAACATAACATTCCCAATGTTGCCATATTTGACCACATCCTGCTCTAATTTTTTAAATATTTTACTATCAATATCATTTTTCATTGTATACGTTGAGTTTGCAGGTGGTTAGTAAGTGGCACACAAATATAAATCTTTCTCGAAACCAAAAAATGTGCGGTTTAATTTAAGCCACATCATATCACTCAATGTTTTGTCTATTATTTTAACTCCTCTAGCTATACTGTGCCTTATGAAGACTGCTAAAAACTAACTGTAAGAATAAAGTCCAGAGAGTGCCACAATCTCAAACCGCAGCCCTTCCCAGACCCCAAGAGGAAGAGGAAACCGACAAATCCAAACAAGCACAAATCGAACAAACGTACGAAAAGCACTAAGATTAGCTCTCTCTTCCCCAAGCGAGGTAATCGCACGTTTGTACGTTTGGTGACTTGTGCCGGTCTGTATCCCATTTTGCAAACTACATCTTAACTTATTTCTAACTGGATTCGGAATAAAACTGTGTGTACTATATTAACTAAGATTTATGACATACGGTGACACCATTTGTTTTTAGCGTATTTCAGTATGAATTGAACAAGTAAAATACTTTTTACGGCAATGTCGATTATAATCAATATCAGTGCCTAAAACATTGCAAAGGAAGTATCATGGTTGATGGCTCCAGGGTGGGGGAATGGAATAGTTTAGTACTATGGTTCGATTAAAGAAGACATAGCATTCGTTCCTTGGTACTTTCAATTATATTTTTATGTACCCTCAGAGTACGTACTTCCCGAACTCCTCTTGTAGCCCACGGTCATAAGCGTCACCTTTCCTGTACAGTAAAACCAATTACTCGAACTAACTGGTTTTTGAGTTCCAACGAAATTCTTCAAATAGCTCAAGGAAACAAATATTCATTACGAAAACATGCCTATTCAAATCTACTGAAACTTTTACCACCAAAAAATGAAAATTTTTAGATAAAAATTCTGATATGTTTCATATTTCTGCTCAAAATATAGATTGTGGGTACTCGTTAGAACCTCTTCGGCGATGCGGTTCTAACGAGTACCACAGTTTAAACCGCCTCGGCGATGCGGCTCTAAAATCTATGTTTTTGAGCAGAAATAAGAAAAGTAATGTATACCCCTGTAAACCCCAGTTTTACTACATAGAAGTGGGGTTTAAGGGGCTCAAAATTATATGGGCATGTTTTCGTGATGTAAGGATATTTCAGGGACATTTACTTGTTTTATCATGAAAAGGTATGTTGTGTGTACTCATTAGAATCGCCTCATCGAGGTGATTGTAATGGGTACACTCAACATACCATTATTATATAGAAGATCGAAAAAACATTCCTAAATTATACCTATTTGCCTGCTGGCCTGGCGCTATGATTATCCCTCAGTGGCTCAAACTACCATGTCTAGAACTAATTTCCATAGTCCAAAAGATGTTCGTGCCATTGAATTTCGCCTGTAATCAGTACTGAGCAACCGACTGAAGTTACTCTCCTTTCGACATTTACAAATAAGAAGTAAATTTGCAAACTTTTAGCATGATTTAATGCAAAAATGATAAGAGAAAAGTCCAGGGAGTGCCACAATCACAAACCGCAGCCCTTCCCAGACCCCAAGAGGAAGAGGAAACCGACAAATCTAAACAAGCACAAACCGAACAAACGTACGAAAAGCACTAAGATTAGCTCTCTCTTCCTCAAGCGAGGTAATCGCAATACTAAAAGGACTGAAAAACACAAGAACAAAATGACACATGAAAAGACATACAACAAATCGCCTCGTAGAATGAACCACAAAGCAACAAAGAGTAAAACTAACACCGGGACCACCGCCCCAGAACGGTCAGCAGAGCAAACCACCGGGGGAAGGGGTGGGGGTGTCTAAAGAACTTTCACAGCCAGCTAACTTCACCCTGGGTCCCGATGCTACTCTTAATACAGAAACACATAAAAATTTGGTTCGCATAAAGGCTCCCAACTCAGCCAACGCACCAAAGCGAAAACACAAAAACCAAACCAACCACTATAACAAACAAAGACGAGCACTCATGGCCAACTCTACTGCACGCCAGAGCAAACGGAAGTCAATAGCTGAACCACGGCGGGCCAAGTCAAAGACATATTGTCAAGCCCCAACCCACTGGCCAAAGTTTTACGAAGAAGCCGTCATTGGGGGTGAGGCCCGAACCGCCGTCGTGCAATTCAAGAGTGAAGCCATCAGCAATGATTGGGTTGACAACTAGGCATGCAGTCTGCCGCATAATATCCAGGCTATAGCCAATTCTTTTATAACGGTTTATAAGTTTTCTGAATTGCTCCGAAAAGTTAGATTTACCTACAATTTTTCTAAATCTGTACACTTAGTCACCGTAAAATTCTGGTTCCGATATACCTTGTTGCAGAAGTGCTAAACCACCTCTAAGACTGCTACTCTGAGAACTGTATCTACAATTTGACTCACATTTGTAATTATCAATATGGAGAGAATCATTACTACCTAGATGAGTTTCACTTAAAATAATGATGTCAGAAGTCAACTGATCTAAAAAATCTTTTTCATCCAATTTGCAACTCTTGGTATTATTTATGTTTCTGTTCAAGCCGTTTACATTCCATGAACCTATCTCTAAAGAATTTGAAACATTTCTTTATGGCATACTGATCTAGCACAAAGTGCATACAAACAACAAAAAGCCATTCAAAAGTGAGGATTAACTGTAAACTTTTACAATAACTTTTAAACTTTTAAACAAACTTGTAATATAATGAATAACAATTGAATTTCTTAGTAAAGAGCAGGAGTTCAACTATTAACCACCATAATTGTATCTAAACCAAAATGTACATATTGCATACAATGTATTTTATTTAAACTATGATATGTCCTTATCTGGAACCATTCATAAACCGTGTTATATCCAATACTGTCCTTAAATTTAACATACAGTGATTTCACTTAATATTATGCTATCCAATACCATGATATAATTAATAGTGTTATGTAAAGGTAGGTAAGGCAAAGTGTGTTTTGTAAATAATCTTCTTAAGATCCTATACACTACAAAAAAATTCTGTAACGATATACATAATACAAGTTGCATTTCACAATACCTTTTATATTCAGTGCATAATTATAAAGAAGCATGTTATAAACAGGAACATGTACATTCCAAATAGGCAAAGTGTGTGTTGTAAACAATCTTCTTAAGAACCTATACACTACACAAATTTTCTGTAATGATACACATAATACAAGTTGCATTTCACAATACCTTTTATATCCAGTACAGAATTATAAAGAAGCATGTTATAAACAGGAGCATGTACATTCCAAATATTCAAAAAAAAAAAAAAAAAAAAAAAAAAAAAAAAAAATAGTTCACAATATTGTGCTAACCGAGGAAACCGACAAATCCAAACAAGCACAAACCGAACAAAAGTACGAAAAGCACCAAGATTAGCTCTCTTTTCCCCAAGTGAGGTAATCGCAATTCTAAAAGGACTGAAAAACACAAGAACAAAATGACACACGGAAAGACATACAACAAATCGCCGCGTAGAATAAACCACAAAGCAACAAAGAGTAAGACTAACACCGGGACCACCGCCTTAGAACGGTCAGTAGAGCAAACCACCGGGGGGTTTAAAGCACTTTTACAGCTAGCTAACTTCACCCTGGGTCCCGATGCTACTCTTAATACAGAAATACATAAAAATTCGGTTCGCATAAAGGCTCCCATCTCAGTCAATGCATCAAAGCGAAAACATGAAAATCAAATTAATCACTATAATAAACAAGAGTACTCATGGCTAATTCTACTGTATGCCAGAGTAAATGAAAACCAATAGTTGAACTACGGCGGGCCAAGCCAAAGACATATTGTCAAGCCCCAACCCACTGGTTAAAGTTTTACGAAGAGGCCGTCATTGAGTCTGAGGCCCGAACCACCGTCGTGCAATTCAAGAGTGAAGCATAGTCATCAACAATGATTGGGTTGACAACTAGGCATGCAGTCTGCCGCATAATATCCAGGCTATAGCCAGTTCTTTTATAACGGTTAATAAGTTTTCTGAATTGCTCCGAAAAGTTAGATTTACCTACAATTTTTCTAAATCTGTACACTAAGCCACCGTAAAATTCTGGTTCAGATATACCTTGTTGCAGAAGTGTTTTCAGATTGACTAGCAACCCGTGTAAACCCTGATTAGACTCCTCATTAGATGAGCCTGATCATGGTCTACTCTGTTTACAACAACACAACCCTGACTAGACTCCTCATTGGATGAGTCTGATCATGGTCTACTCTGTTTGCAACAACACAATTACAGGTGTCTTTAATAGAACAATACCAAACCGTGTAAACCCCGACCAGACTCCTCATTAGAGGAGCCTGATCATGGTCCACTCTGTTTGCAAACAACACGATTACAGGTGTCTTTAATAAAACAATAGCAAACCGTGTAAACCCTGACCAGACTCCTCATTGGAGGAGCCTGATCGTGGTCCACTCTGTTTGCAAACAACACAATTACAGGTGTCTTTAATAAAACAATAGCAAACCGTGTAAACCCTGACCAGACTCCTCATTGGAGGAGCCCGATCATGGTCCACTCTATTTGCAAACAACACAATTACAGGTGTCTTTCTACTTTGTCCGCAAACAACTCAATTACAGGTGTCTTTAATAAAACAATAGCAAACCTTGTAAACCCTGGCCAGACTCTTCATTAGAGGTGCCTGATCATGGTCTACTCTGTTTGCAAACAACACAATTACAGGTGTCTTTCTACTCTGTCTGCAAACAACACAATTGCAGGTGTCTTTAATAAAACAATAGCAAACCGTGTAAACCCTGATTAGACTCCTCATTAAAGGAGCCCGATCATGGTCCACTTCTGTTTGCAAACAACACAGTTACAGGTGTCTTTCTACTCTGCCTGCAAACAACACGATTACAGGTGTCTTTAATAAAACAATAGCAAACCATGTAAACCCTGATCAGACTCCTCATTAGAGGAGCCTGATCATGGTCTACTCTGTTTGCAACAACACAATTACAGGTGTCTTCAATAAACAATAGCAAACCGTGTAAACCCCGATCAGACTCCTCATTAGAGGAGCCTGATCATGGTCTACTCTGCAACAACACAATTACAGGTGTTTTTAATAAAACAATAGCAAACCGTATAACCCTGATCAGACTCGTCATTAGAGGAGCCTGATCATGGTCTACTCTGTTTGCAAACAACACAATTACAGGTGTCTTTAAGGGTCAATTATTTATTGTTCAGCATATTCATCAAGGCTGATGAGAGAGCTGCTGTCAGGTCTCCTTGAGAGATTCTGCCTCTTCTTCCTTTACCTGGGGGTCTATTGTTGTAACCATTGTCATTGTGATAATTATTGTCATTCATATTTTATCGCTGAAAGCTACCACGGCTGGCACGGCCCCAGCCATTGTCATTGTAGTCATAACTGTCTTCCATGTTTTGTCGTTGAAAACCGCTGCGGCCACCACGACCACGACCACGGTTCCTACCTCTTGGACCATTGAAAAAGTTCCCGTAGGTTTTATCTTGAGCTGGATTGTTGCTCGTCATAGTGATTGCTTGCTTCAAATTTCTGGCTAACACACGTGTCCCTTGAGTTGCATTCAAGTGTAGCCCATCAGGCATATATAACTTATGTTGAAGTCGACCTCGTACCGCGAAGTTGTCATTAAAGCAGAGTGGTAGCTTATCAGAAGCCTGGAAATTAGATAGAATCAAATAATTCAGTCCCACTACTTTACTGCTTAGGGGTTGTTGTCGGCATGGTATAAGTAACGATATTATTACTCTGTCAGCTCTCTCAAGGCACTTTATGACACATTTATTGTACAATGAAAAGGTCTCCTCAACACTTTTAGATCTGTGGTTGTTAACTCCAACATGTAAAATTATCACCTTAACGTTCTCCATGTCATCAATTACATTTTCTGCTTGTCTTAGATCACTAGCAGGAATGTTTAATCCATTGAAATCTATTCTATCACTTAAGCGTTTCATGTCAATATTTTTACAGATCGAGTCATGTATTAGTATCGTGTCATGCTGTGGTACTTGATTTCTTTCTGAACTAGGTTCTTCAGTGTGCTCTGAAATCCGGGAATTTCTTATTTCTATTACTTCTCCATTTCACAATCTGAAGCGTCTATATCATGGTCAATGGATAGATGAGGCTCATTTTCATTGTTAAGATTTGACAAAGGTGTATATCGACCGCCTGAGGGAATGTTGGTGGAGTTATATTCTCTTGGATGATTACTGGCTTCTGAAATGCGACTTCTATTATCTGCTTTTCTAGTGACTACTTCTGACCAAACCTGTTGGGACTCTGCCTTTAGCCTGAGCTCAAGGTCTTGAATAGTACAGTCCCTCTGTCTGATCAGCTCATTTCGATTAGCTTCATTTGACTCATAATTTTCTATTTGTGTTTTTAACCTAGTCATTATTTCAACTGCATCTAATTCTCGTGACATTTTCTCATTATTAAGTTCATCATACTTTTCTCTCATTGTTTGAAGGTCTTCCTCACCATTTAAAAGTTTGCTCTTCAAATCTAATACTTGAATACTATCTAACTCTGCCTGTTGTAGTTTCTTTTCTAGAATACTTCTGACCTTCTGAAGACCTGAAATTTCTTTTTGGAGATTAGTTATTTGATGATCTTTCTCTTTAACCAACTTGCTCAATGTACTCACTTCATTATCTTTGTTTATACTTTTTGCTGTTGTATGTGATTTGTTCAAGTTTTTTTTATGTCATATTGAACTTGTAATATTGTTGCCAGTGTGTCAGTTACATTACATAAGGCACTTTCTAAAATATCTAGTCTTCTTGATGTGTGAAGATATTCACTCTCATTAGTTTCGATAGTTTGATAAGTTTGTGTTTGTGTATGGGCTGTTGTTATTTTAATATCATCTGTTTCTGTTTGGTTATCATGTACTGATAAATCTGAGATTACACTAACTGTTTGCTTCCTAAATGTTTCGTCATTGTATTAAGTTGAAACACAATCTGTTTCCACTATTTCTTTTCTGAAAGTTTGTTCATCCTCATTAATTTCCAAACGTAATGTAACCTTGTCATTTTCTTTAAGTAAACCTAGATCAGTCAACATCAGTTCTTGCTAGTTCATTCATTATTTGTAGTGTTTCTTCGAACTCTTCATTGCACCATGTTTCTCAAGCATTTCCTTGTACAAGTATTTTCCAAGTTGTAAAGTAAACAATTACTTAATACATAAAAGTTTTTTTCAGAACATGTAGATTCTGAAATTATAAATTCCGTCTGGGTGCAGTCTATCTCAGGTACATTCCGCAATAAATGCTTGGCTTAGTCCTTTGTTCACATACAGGCGTCTTTCTAATGCCGATATCCAAAAATGGATTCTATCCTCAGTTGTGGTAAAACCAACACAGTGAACTGCCTCATTGTAGATTGAAGTGTCAATTGCTTCAAAGGGGATGAGTCTTCCTGATCGAGATTTTTGCTTACTTTTGAAGCTATTAAGTACCACTGGGTACAAGGCTTTAAATTCTTCTAAAGATTTAACTTCAGACATACTGGGTGTTTAAGCTGATATGAAGCTTCTTATTGTTTCTAGTGACTTGACTTCAGTCATACTGGGTGTTTAAGCTGATATGAAGCTTCTTATTGTTTATAGTGACTTGACTTCATTCATGCTGGGTGTTTAAGCTGATATGAAGCTTCTTATTGTTTATAGTGACTTGACTTCAGTCATACTGGGTGTTTAAGCTGATATGAAGCTTCTTATTGTTTATAGTGACTTGACTTCAGTCATACTGGGTGTTAAGCTGATATGAAGCTTCTTATTGTTTATAGTGACTTGTTGGATAAGTCTTCTGTGAGTGAATTTAGCAGTCTTACAACCACAACAACCACAAAAACTGGTAACCTCAACCACGAAAACTAATGACATTAAAATTAGTCGATAATATGGTTCCGCAGGCCTGATTCATTCACACAGTTGTTCAAACGTAGAGATCAGGTTTAGAGGCTGCTTTTGTCCATGAATATCTTGTTTGATAGTCTACTCTACATATCAATTTTCACTTTTGAAAGTCTTTCTTGTTTCCCTTTAGAAAAAAGTCCGCCATACATATACGCACAGCGAAGATATTGATAAGATAGTATACATGCGATCCGTCTGATAATGGCATTCGCTGTTCGTCTGAAGAAAGATTGATCATAGTAGAATATACTAGTGAAAAAAAAGCAGAGACTTGAATTCTCATGCTGAACGGAGTATTTTGATCGCAGTAGCTCGTAAAACGCCGCCATCAATTCTTTGATGTAGTCGGTTCGCGTAGAGGCGTCATCTCAGTGTATCATCACCACAGAAAAAAATAAGTCACATCAACTGATCAAAATAACTGCAATAAAACAAAAAGGAAGCTGTATATGCTGGCAACCAGAGCAAAGGGAACCCACTACTTCATCCACGGCTACCCTGGCTATCCACGGCTGCACCAGCCCAAGACAGTCTCAGACACCTAACCGACAACTTTGTATACGATTTAGGTCGGAACCGTCATTGAGTCCGAATTACAATCCACCGCCATGCACTTAAAGAAGGAGGCATAACCATCAACCATATTTGGATCAGTAACTAGGTATGTAATCTGTCGCACAATCAGTGTGATGCCCTGTAATCATATAACGATTAAATTGTTTTAATTGCTCCCAGTTGCTGTATGTTTTTCTTTTATAATGGTTATTTCTAATTGTTCCATACGATCTTCTTAAGTTTATAAACTATTTTACGACATGAAAGTCGCAATAAAGGAATGAAGCATAGCTGAAAAAAATCCCGTCAACTATGGGATTCGAACCCGGTTTGTCCAGATAAAAAATCCATTGCTCTAACCACTGAGCCAGAGATTCGACTCCCTGACGCAGTTGTCAGAGATTGAATATATACCTACAAGCTATGCATAATCTGCCGGCAAATAATCGAAGGCAGGAGTGTTAGGTCGTAACAACCCCCTTTTCAAAGTATTCATCGTTGATGATGACGTGAAGCCATTTTCGGCAAGGTAAAGTCCAATCCTGGACGATCCCGAATCTTACGACATGAAAGTCGCAACAAAGGAATAAAGCATACCTGAAAAAAAACAAAAAAAAAAAAAAAAAAAAAAAAAAAAAAAAAACGAAAAAAACAACGCGCTTCTTTCGATATAT
This sequence comes from Anodontia alba, assembly GCA_964016985.1. Lineage (NCBI taxonomy): Eukaryota > Metazoa > Mollusca > Bivalvia > Lucinida > Lucinidae > Anodontia > Anodontia alba. The sequence continues at coordinate 7,245,828 of OZ024823.1, read as the reverse complement.
GATTTTGCAGAAGTGCATTCAAGCCAGCGCTATATTTAGCAATCGATTCAGAATGGCAATAAAATTTGGAAAATGCCTTATGAAGTTTATGATATCGATAGCCTTGATTAAAGACACATTTTTTTCCTTCTTTGGCTAGACCCCCCCTTCATGATCACCCCTAATAAACAGTCCTGATAACAGAGCGCACATCAAAGGTTTATCTTATCTAAGTGATTATGGAGTCTTTATAAGGCTGTTAAGTCTCCTTAGGTGGGGCCCTATAAGGGTTAATTCATAAAATTCAGCAGTATTCAATATGTTACTTTAGAACCAAATAAATTCATTTGCAAATTTTACATTTAATTTGTTGATTTTATTTGTTGATTTGTATTGTATCACTTTATTCTTTTATTTATTTATTTTTGATTAGTTTTTTTCCCTAAATACAAAAGTGTTGTTTTTTCTTTCATTGTGAAAAAAAGTACAAATAAACTGAAATAGAAATATAAAATTGAAAATATTTACTTATTTATTTATTTATTTTCTAAAGTAAATAAGAACACTGCGCAATCATTCCATTTCCATTTCAGTAAAACAATACATTATGGAATATGTCAAAAAGTTCTTAGACAATTTAGAATGTGTATTTTATGCCAAAAAGCTTCTCTTTTTCAATGAATACATAAATAACTAAATAAAATACTATCTATCTTCCTAATTTTCTGTATTTGATCCAAAGAAACAGATAAAGAGGGCATTTGGTGATAAATTAGCATATAGGCATAAATATCTGTATTTCTCCATAAAATATGTTGCGAGTTTCATTAGGACTGCCTGGGAGAGGTAATTCTAATGAATAAAAAAACAGGTATATTTTATTGAATAAACAGAAAAAAAAAACCCATCAAATTATCACCAAATTACCCATCTTATCTGTTTCTCTGTCTTCATCATAAATTTTGCTGATATAAAATCTAATTTCCCCTTATCAGGCCCCTACCTGTAAGGATGGCTAAAGTCACCAAGAATTTCTTATCTTAATCTCCATAGAGTCATTAGGGTGTTATGCAATCCAAAATGTGTCTTTAAGGACTTTATTCCGACTATTAAGTCATTAACATAAGAACATACTTTTGCGAAATTGATAAGTTATGAAAAGTTATGGTGGAGACTAGGGGATAGCACGATTAAGAAACGGGAAATTAACACAGTATAAAAATCGTCCCTTTTATCAAAATTATTTTAACCGGTCCTGCTAAACGAATATGCATCGCCTTTGCAAACAGTGTAAATCCAGATCAGCTGGCTTCTTCAGAAGCCAACTGATCAGGATCTACATTGTCCATCATCCAGTATTTGAGCTAAATATTAGAAGTGGGCGTGGCATCGCTATTTAGTCGGTATGATAAGGATTGATAAATTGTACCAATAGATATGGATAGTAAATATCTAACAGGTTGCCTTTGGAAACACACAAAAGAACAGAACTCAGAGTCAAATTCCATAAATATCACCTCGGTGTCAGAGGAATTTGCTTTATTAAATGGAAATTCATTACGATAAGCCCTGATCAGCAATGATTTCGAAGCAAAATATCTTATCAATATTATGTAAATCGTCTAGCTACGTAGAAGTCACATCAGCTTGATTTTCAACAGACAGAGAAAACATGGAAATCTCTATATGGTAATAAAATAAAAAAACAAAAAGAGACAACAAGGCAGTCTCTCTCGTAACAAAATAAAAACAAATCAGCTACAAGAGGAGCATAGTTAGTTAGTCTCCATCGAAAACCCAACTCTTAAAACTAAATTTTCCGAAAGATAAATATGGGCTTTACAAACGTTTTGACATTACTTTAAATTATAACTGTTATGGTTTTTAATCACATTCTATGTAACACGTTCAACAATGAAACGAAGCTGAGATTTATGTTCCCTCTTTCCAAATAATAAGTACACATAACTTGGTTTTGCCAATTTCATATAAAATAGTGGGAAATAATTCCTCACACATGTTTCAGTTTTACTGAAAGGCCAAAGACGTCATAAGAAGAGCTTTTGTATGTAACCTGTAATTAAATTAAGTTTCTTTGAGTAAAATAGTAATAAAAACACTTTCAGAGTTTTACTGTTTTGTGCTCTTCTTTGACCTTTACATTACGGAACACGCCTATTCAAATACGTAGAAAATTTCACGTCCAAAAACTGAAAATTTTCAGAACAGCGAGGCGGTTCTAACGAGTACCCACAATCTATGTTTTTGAGCAGAAATAAGAAAAATAATGTGTATACCCCTGTAAATCCCAGTTTTACTCTATAAAAGTGGGGTATAAGGGGTCAACATAATATTGGCATGTTTTCGTGATGGAATCTAGTAAATATCCAGACCTGACTGTTTATCTAGTTGAATCTTTGCTGCTGTTCTTGATATACGTACTGTAGGGTTCACATTTGTACCGGATCAAGGGAAGACATCTATTTCAAAAGATTGGCAAAATTGATTTTTCTGAACAATTAGATAGGTTACAACATGGATATTCTGCGGCAAGTTGCATGCATGTTTGTAAACCGAATAATGGTTGATAAGTTTGCTTCACTCTTTAATTGCACGACTGTCGGTCAGTTCTCTGACTAAATGACTAAATGACAGCTCCCTCCTCAATCTGATTTAGATGGTCGGTGTCTGACTACCATCGGGGTCTTGCTTGTGGTTTTCTGTTGTACTGGTTTTCGACCGTCACGGAGCCCTTTGCTTTGTTTCATCACAATGCTTTTGATTATATGTTTTACTGTGCTGTTTCACAGATAAGGTAGAGGACCCCTTTGCGGACCGAAAATATATTTGCCGTTTGGAGAGCTGCATCAGAATTAAGGGTAAGGTTTCGCGCTAGTAACTGCTTTGAGCCCCTCACCCCCCATCACCACACACACTCACATCCCTCGACGCTCAAATACCATCGGTGTTTTACTAGTTGTGTTGTGGTGCTAGCATTTTGGTCACCTTCAACAGCTGCCCATTTTGCTTTCTGATCTACTCGTTGTGATTAAGAGTGGCATCGGGACCCAGGGTGAAGTTGGCTAGTTGTAAAAGTGCTTTAAACCCCCCTCGTGATTGTGGCATTCCCTGGGCATCCTCGCTTTTATTTTTGAATAAATGGTTTGCATGATTTCATCCGACATTTGCTGTCTTTTTATATCTTACAGTACCCAGTGTCTGTACGGATGCCAAAGCTAGTAGATAATACTATAAACTTTACACTGACATAAGTAGAGATTACAAAACCGGTCTTTTTTACAGACTGTACCGAACTGCACATGTCCAAATCAGACTGTACAACGACGTTGCTAGAGCATGCAATGTCACTGTGAAGATTAACATCTATATGAGAACCAGCGACTACCGCAGTACAAGCTCAGTAAACAACCAACGTCGTATTTTGTCATGACATCGCAGCGGCATTGAAATGACGTTATTACAACTTTGTGTATTTACTGGGCAGCCCGCTTTATTAGATATGAATTTCTAAGACTCTACAGTATTTTGATGGTAGAAGAAACAGTAAAATTGCCCCCACCCAACCCCAACACCTTTCACATTAAAGTTTTGAATGCTGAGATCGACTTACTGATCATGTTAATCTGAATTTTAATCTGCTTGTTTAGTTCAAGTTAAATAGAACCTTCCCAGCTAGCATTCTACGTAAATCTACATCGGGCCGTCATCGGCCCGTCAGCTACCCTGACGGGCCGATGACGACCCGATATAGATTTACGTAGAATGCTGACTGGGTTGATGCGAACAGCGAAAACACTGATCAAACTTCGTGCTAACTCCTCAGTTAGTCTGAAAGTCATAGAAACCTTATATGAACAGCAAAGGCTCTAATCAGATTGCGTATGTGCAGACTGAGCAGACCTACATGTCATTGCACATGCCACAATTTCAACTTTAAAATGTGATTTTACTTGTCGTCAGACTGGTCACTGACAAATGCTGTATACTCTCGTGATAAAAGTAAAAAAGGATTGCCTTTGGAAACAAAGAACACACAAAATCACGAAAATCGGAGACTCGGTTTGATTGAGTCTCTTCATATGCAACACTGTAGTTTGCGAGGCTGTATACGCCCCCCTAGCGCCGGCTTAAGCGGTATTCGATTTTCAAAATAACCAGGATGGGCTCAAAGGACCTATCAAAATCTGTCTACATACAAATATAAGGAGAGCAGCTTGGAAAATAATGCAGTCCCGAAATTCGGTCCGTACAATAGAACAAACACCTCATATTCATCTTCTTGCTTTTCGACAATTGTCTAAAATGGCAACATTTGCTCTTTCCTCCTGGAATACACAATATGATTTTCTTCGACAATCAAAGGGCGGATACTTCCTAGTTCATAAAACAGGTCTTGGGCAAATATCGTTGTAAGTAACCAGCATGCAGGCTACACCATCTGCTCTTGTCATTACGAATTAGATTATTACTTCGCCGCCGCACGTTACAGGGGCTTTCGCTTGTCCATACTACAGCAAAGTGGACTAAATCAAGACTGTCACTGGATACGTTCGCCATGTTCTGTTCTGTTCTATTGTCGTAAATCCCACCAGGGAATTGGTGCACCCAGGTCGATAACCGGTAAAATTCGTTAATAGTATCACGGTAAGCCAGGAATCTCCTAATTATGCTATTACCAGACATGTTAGACGCTTGGTGGTGGCATCCATATTAAGAGGAACAAAAATCCGAGAAAGAAAAATTGGATAGAGAGAAAAATTTTCTGTGTAGCTGCATTTTTTTTACATGCAGCCGGTAACAGTACCTACGGCTTAAAGCCTCCATCTGTAGCAAGACATCGCTATCTACCCTCAAAAGTAACAGAATCCCCAGGTGATGATTGTCAACCAGAACTGCAATAAACTCACATTTCGACCAAGAGGACCACACCCGGCAGCCGTGCTCTCTTGTCACAAAATCCCCGATTTCAATCCGCTGTACTTCCCTTATATCAGTTAGGGCAGGGCAGTGTAGAAACGTATGAGAAAGATCCTCGGGTCCCAGTCTACAATGTGGGCAAGTTTCTTCCACAATGCTTTGATTAAACCGAGATTTCGCTGATTGGAGTGCATGTACGCCCACTATTGTTCTCACCTTAGTGATACTCCTCCTAATGTTATGCGGGTTATTTGCTGCGGATTTCCAGACTATATGTGTAGTCCCTACAGCCAGCGATGACAGATCACAGTAACCTAAGGTAGATTTCGTTTGAGTCTCACTGACTAATGACTGAGTTCAAAAGGTATTATCTGCCTGGCGCGTCAAATTTTTCCATGAACTTTACTGTAGTTCTGCAGCGCTAAAGGGCTGGGGAGTTTATACATTTCAAGGGTCTTCACAGCAGTTCAGAATAAAAAAGCTCTTCTGACATTGGAGTGCTAACTGATGATCCAGCAGATCTTTTATTCTGCAGTTTCTTGATACAACAATTGAGCAGAAGAGACTTACGGTCGAACCTCAATGGCTCGAACATCTTTGGGACCATGGAAATTCGTTCGAGACATGGGTAGTTCAAGCTACTGAGGGTTAATCATGGCACCAGTTCAGGAAACAAATAGCGATAATTTAGGGAAATCTTTTCGATTTTCTACACAGTGATTGTATATTGAGTGTACTCATTAGAATCGTCTCAATGAGGCGATTCTAATGAGTACACTCAACATACAATTTCTCGATAAAATAAGAAAATTCCCTTAAATATTTGTTTTCTTGAGCTATCGGAAGAATTTCGTAGGGACTCAAAAACGAGTTCGAATTAGCCATAGTAAACGAGCCATCAGTATTCGAGCCATCGAGGTTCGATTGTAGTTGTCTTTTGTGAAAATCTGCCTGGATTGGGAGAGCTCCCAGTAACAGCTGCACAATGGACGAAACTTCGCTCTGGTAATGACTAACTTTCTGAGGGTTTGTTTCCAAAAGTTAATCCTTTTTTTTTTACTTTTATTGACAGAGGAAATCGTTGGAGTTGGACGATTTGGGTTTTCTATAGGCGTTATGTCGGAGAGAATCTACATTCGCGATCTGACTGGCTGATAACTTTGCAGTAACAGATTTCAACCAATCAGATCGTGAATGCAAATTACTTCGGATTCGCATCAACAAGATAACGGACGTATCTAGTAACTGTCCAGAAAGTTTGTTAGTGGTTTTACCCGATTTGTTAGCAACCCAAAATCTATTTTATCGCTGTACAGTGTCCGGCCTTCGATTTTTGTTTTGACCACCGTATAGGCATTTTGTATAATAAAAGTAACTTCAGGCACCTGTGTCATGTTATGCTGATATAGCAAACGTATTAACTAATCAAAAGCTTGGAAGCTTTACGTTCCATATTGCTAAATCAAAGTTCGGAAGTTGACTGATCAGGCTAGGTGAAGCATTGACCATCGAGAACCCTGGTACACCCACCAGTGACCTGTCAAAATCTGTCTGCTCGAGAACACAATAAGAACGGGTAAGTAAATAATGCATTCTACAAAATTCGGCCATGCAATGTGAACTGTGCGTAATTTAACCACATTGTACATGTGCATGGTTAGGTCAAGGTTTGTACAATTCCTATATGCCTGACGACAAAATTTGTCATGCGATGGCTTTCATTGCAAATTCTTGTTTTCCTCTTCACATGTTCAAGAGTTCTCCTGTAATCATCACTTGAGCGAAGGATCATTGTCTAGAATTGATAATATATAATATTATACTTAACCGCTAACGACGTAATTAGTTTTCCTCGTAAATAGTATATGGCAGACAACATGGTGTATTTGATAAGAGTACTTGACTATTTATTACATACTTCAGTAGAATCATCAAGCAATAACATCATGGTAGATTGGATCAGATGAGCCACGCAAGGAAAATGAAGCCTGACGGGTATGGGTTCTTGCATACGGCCAACGTATATATATTAACTAATAAAGTACCGTGATCAACAGATGTCCGGTTTTATTGAGCACATGTCATGCTTGGAAGAATCACCAGGGGACGTTTTGAAATATTTTTTTATTATTTTTTCCCAGAAAAATGTTTTTGCGTGAAATGTCAAGTCTTGTTGTCCTCAGGAGACAATTTACATGAAATGCCAAACAGAAAGGGAGGGGCAATGATCAGGAATCGATATAATTACCTAACACCTTCCGTTCCAAGACACCAAAGGAAAGGAAGTATGCACTTTAAGCAACGGCACCACAATCAAAATACTACTAGCAGAAAGCCAAAATGACAGTTTCTTTCCCAAATAAATATGGCGAAACGGCTATCCAAAATAAAAATTTTACCAAGACATACATGCAAAGACATACAATAACAGATATAGTAAGGCGGTTCTAACGAGTACCCACAATCTATGTTTTGAGCAGAAATATGAAAATATCAAATGTTTAGCCGGAAAATGTTAATTTTTGGAGGTGAAACTTTCTATATATTTCAATAGGCGGGTTTTCGTAATGACAATCAGTCTGTTCTATAAACAGTATTAAATCTTTTGATTCCTTTACTCATCATATTACAAATCCTCATGACAAACAGAAATCCAAATTACGAGATATTATTAACCAGCATTTCTTTCACAAGAACGGAAATAATCGCTTCCATTATGTTGTCCTTGGCTATGCAGAGAGATATACATTGTTCAAGACCATTCTTATGGCCCGCAAAAATACTCTGATGCAGATGTTGTGAAGATGCTGCAATGTCTAATCGACAACATCTTTGTCTCAACAAATAATCGGCATTCCTATGGGAACTAATTGTTTCTGTTACTTGTCGACTTGTTTGCATACTCGTATAAAGGGGAAAATAACGCCTTGCCCAACAATTCAGTTGAAATGATGTATTATCTGTATATAATTCAAAATTTTCAGAGTACCTCGAATTAATTTACCCGTGTGAACATGAAATTGAAGAAACAACGATAACCGCTTCCTCATTATTGGATTTATACTTCTTATCGACAATGGAAAGTTCACTACCATGCTTTACGACAAACAGGATGACTTCAACGTTCTCATAGTTATTTTTTCATTTCTGAGCAGCAATATTCCTCCTGAACCAGCATACGGTGTTTACGTTACACAGCTAATCCGTTATGCTAGAGTCTGTCATGAGTGTCAGCCCAGTAAGCATTCTACATAAATCTATAGCGGGCCGTTATCAGCCCATCAGGGTAGCTGACGGGCCGATAACGGCCCGCTATATATTTATGTAGAATGCTAGCTGGGAGGACTTCATCGTTTTTCAACAAGACTGTTGACTCAGGGATACCGAAGAACTAAACTGGTGTCAACACTTAATAATTTCTATGGGAGGCATCATGGCCTTGTCAGTCCCTACAACGTGACTGTTTCCAGACTTATGTCTAATGTTTTGTGGTTTTTTTTGTTGTTTTTTTTTGCGACAGAAAAAAAAAAAACATAAACAAACTTTCTAAACCCCGGACATTACTATTCCCGTACTTTCCTATATCTCTGTCAGGATGATAGGTATGGTGGGCAAAGCATCCCATTTATTTTGGGTCTATATCTGTCTGTCTGAACAGTCCTATTTTTGTTTTTGTATATATCGCACTTATGATATTCTGAAATACGATTTTAGTATGTTGACCTCAGACGCACGTTTGTTTTTACATTTTGTGTCAGGTGGTGGGAGATAATACCCTTATGCTTCAATAATTTAACGGCATAGTTGCAATTTTGAAATATGAGTTAGAGATTTATAAAGTCGGTCGCCTGGCTAAAAGACAAGATTTGTCTTGCAGGCGCGGTATCATGGTCTCGGGCTGCTATCAAGGAAGAGAATGGTTTGTACTATACGGATGCCAATGACATGCAAGTTTTATTTTTTATTTTGTTTTATTTTATTTTCATAAAGTAAATAAGTGAACACAGGAACTGAGACAATCAGATCCACATCAACACCAAAGGGAAAGACAGACATTTACGATTAAGCAGCCACAAAATGATCAGATGGCAAGCAGAGTTGGCAACTCTTTCCTAAAAAGGTAGTTACTCTGTTACCCAAACTTAACTGAATATATCTATTACACACAAAATTGTTAAAAAAATATTAGAAAGTGAAACACTACATAACAGTTAACAACAAGTACAACAATGAAAGTACCGCCTTAGAATGGTCAGTAATGAATTACTGGGGGATTAAGTTAGGTTTACGGGATCCCAACCCCGCCCTCAGCTTCTATGGTGATTAAAACATATATTTGTTCAATCCGTTAGTAAGTCTTCTAACTCATCAATGAATCATTACGGGCAACAAATAAACCACAGATAAAGTCTAATATGAACATAGGCAATGCCTATAGGCGAGCTCGAAATGCAGTAGGAGTTGAAAAAAAAAACACATTTTGCAGTTACAGCACACCTGGATAATATTAAAGCCAAAAATTTTCCAAAAAAATCAAAGTATAAGAACCAAGCTATACCGTTAAAATTTTGGTACCGGATTCTGGGACCGGATTTCCTCAGCTGGTTCCGGCAAATACAAATAGATCTGCCACATTAATTGAGAACCCGACATACTGCAATATATATATTTTCGGTTTGGTTTGACGTGTGCTGTATCATACAGCTTGCTCCTTCGGCCACATGCGGCAGCTCGCTCGCTAAAATGAAGCAAATATGAGGACTCAACAGAATAACGTGTTCAGTCACTTAGAGACCCCTGGACTATCAAACAACACCAGTGAATACTGAAACAAAGGAAAACCACCAGTAGAACCCCGGTGAGTCGAGAAACAGACATAAACAGTTCCGGCCCAGACTATCTAATAAATAGCTTTTCAGCTGGGGCCATCATATAGGCTGAACCCCAACCCACCGGCGTGCAATTAATGAGGTAAGCAAAGTGGTCAACCGTGATTGGATAAACCGCTAATGCCTCCTCTGTCAGCAAATTGTTTCCTTTAATCTTTACTCTCCTTGCAGATTATGCAGACGAAAAATCAATATTTTTAGCTCACCTGAGCCGAAAGCTCATGATGAGCTTTTGTGATCACTCACCGTCCGTCGTCGTCGTCGGCGTCGTTGTCGTCGTCGTCGTCGTCGTCCGGATGTCCGTCTGTCCACAATCTTTAAACAACATCTCCTCCTAAACCACTGGTGGGAATTTGACCAAACTTCACAGGAATGATCCTTGGTTGGTCCTCTTTCAAAGTTGTTCAAATGGTTCCGGTCCGTTGCATATCTAGGTCACAGGAGCCAAAAATGGATTTTTTTTAATTAAAAACTTAAAAAATCTTCTTGTCTGAAACCACTGGACCGATTTCAATATAATTTTGCAAAAATGTTCCTTTGATGATGCTCTACCAAGATTGTTCAAGCCATTTGGATTTTTTAAAACACATGGCCGCAAGGGGGCGGGGCTTATTTTCCCTATATATCTATATAGAAAACTTTAAATATCTTCTTGTCCGAAACCACTGGACCGATTTCAATATTATTTTGCAAAAATGTTCCTTTGGTGATTCTCTACCAAGATTGTTCAAGCCATATGGATTCGTCAAAAAAAAGGGGGCGGGGCTTATTTTCCCTATATAATCTATATAGAAAACTTTAAAAATCTTCTTGTCCGAAACCACTGGACTGATTTCAATGTAATTTTGCAAATATGTTCCTTTGGTGATCCTCTACCAAGATTGTTCAATCCATTTGGATTTGTCACAAAACATGGCCGCCAGGGGGCGGGGCTTATTTTCCCTATATATCTATATAGAAAACTTAAAAAATCTTCTTGTCAGAAACCACTGTAACGATTGCAATATAATGTGGCAGAAATGTTCCTTTGGTGATCCTGTACCAAGATTGTTCAAGAAATTTGGATTTGTCGAAAAACATGGCCGCCAGGGGGCGGGGCTTATTTTCACTATATATCTGTATAGAAAGCTTTAAAAATCTTCTTGTCAGAAACCACTGGACCGATTTCCATATAATTTTGCAGAAATGTTCCTTGGTGATCCTCTTGCAAGATTGTTCAAGCCATTTGGATTCGTCAAAAGACATGGCCGCCAGGGGCGGGGCTTATTTTCCCTATATATCTATATAGAAAAGTTTAAAAATCTTCTTGTTAGAAACCATTGGACCGATTTCAGTATAATTTTGCAGAAATGTTCCTTTGGTGATCCTGTACCAAGATTGTTCAAGCCATTTGGATTCGTCAAAAAACATGGCTGCCAGTGGGCGGAGCTTATTTTCCCTATATAACTACAGAGAAAACTTAAAAAATCTTCTAGTCAGAAACCACTGTAACGATTGCAATATTATGTGGCAGAAATGTTCCTTTGGTTATCCTGTACCAAGATTGTTCAAGCCATTTGGATTTGTCCAAAATCATGGCCGCCAATGGGCGGGGCTTATTTTCCCTATATATCTATATAGAAAAACTTGAAAAATCTTCTTGTCAGAAACCACTTGACCGATTTCATTATAACTTGGCAAAAATGTTTCCTTGGTGACCCTCTACCAAGATTGTTCAGGTAATCGTGATTTGTCAAAAAACATGGCTGCAAGGGGGTGGCGCTTATTTTCCCTATATATCTATATAGAAAACTTGAAAAAAATCTTCTTGTCAGAAACCACTGGACCGATATCACTATACCTTGGCAGAAACGTTTCATTGGTTACCCTTTACCAAGATTGTTCAAGCCGTCATGATTTGTCAAAACATGGCTGGTAGGGGCGGGGCTTATTTTCCCTATATATATCTATATAGAAAACTTGAAAAAATCTTCTTGTCAGAAACCACTGGATCGATTTCAATATAACTTGGCAGATATGTTTCCTTGGTGACCCTTTATCTGGATTGTTCACCCGATCATAATTTGTCAAAAAACATGGCTGGTAGGGGGCGGGGCTTATTTTCCCCGTATATCTACATAGAAAACTTTAATGATCTTCTTGTCAGAAACCACTGGACTGATTTCAATTTAACATTGCAGAAATGTTTCTTATGTAACCCTCTATCAAGGTTATGCAAGCCATCATGATTCATCAAAAAACAGGGCAGCCAGGGGGGCGGGGCTTATTTTCCCTATATATCTATATAGAAAAACTTTAAAAGTCTTCTTTTCAGAAACCACAGGACCGATTTCATTACAACTTGGCAAAAATGTTTCCTTAGTGACCCTCTACCAAAATTGTTCAAGTAATCATGATTTGTCAAAAAACATGGCTGCTAGTGGGTGGGGCTTATTTTCCCTATATATCTATATAGAAAACTAAAAAAATCTTGTCAGAAACGAATGGACCGATTTCAATATAACTTGGCAGGAATGTTTCCTTGTTGACCCTCTACAAAGGTTGTTCAAGCTGTCATGATCATCAAAAACATGGCCGCTAGGGGGCGGGGCTTATTTTTCCCTATATGTCTATATAAAAAACTTAAAAATCTGCTCGTAAGAAACCGTTGGACCGAGCTCAATGTAGCTCAGCAAGAATGTTGCTTTTGTGACCCTCTACCAGGATGGTTCAAGCCTTCATGATATGTCAAAAAACTTGGCCTCCAGTGGGCGGGGCTTATTTTCGGTATATATCTGTATAGAAAACTTTAAAATGCTTCTTTTCAAATACCTCCTGACCAATTTCAATAATGCTTTGGTGACCATCTACCAAGAATGTTCAACCAATCCTGATTTGTTAGAAAACATGCCTGCTAGGGGGTGGGGCTTATTTTCCCTCTATATCTAAATAGAAAACTTTAAAAATCGTCTTGTCAGAAACCACTGAACCGATTTCAGTTTAACTTGGCAGGAATGTTCCTTTGGTTACCCTCTACCAAGTTTGTTCAAGCCGTCATAATTCGTCGTGGTTATAAAATTTATACATAAATCTTAGAGCAGTGAACTTGGCTAAAACTTCAACATTAAGTATGCAAACCTGTTTGCTCAGGTGAGCGATATAGGACCATCATTGTCCTCGTTTTTTTTTTTACTTTACTCAGAAAATCGGGTTGCCATCTTAGGCAAATTGCCTCATAAGCAGACAAATTTGCATGAAATGTCAAATCCTTTTCTCTGAGAAAAATAAAATTATTTCACAATATCGTCTTGCTAGTTGTTTCCTATCATGCTATGCGTGACGACAGACCCCGACCACTCCAGCTAGTTTTAGGAGTTTTCGAATTCTAGGGAGGCAGCTTTCTGCCATGAAAAAGTGTGAAGGCGACCAAATCTATTTCCCTAGCATGGGCAGACTCATCTTGATCCACGCTGCTTGCCAAAGCGTCTTTAAACTAGATATAAACTTCAACTTTTACTTTCAAATGCACAAACTCCAAAAACCATAGTTCGTAGTTCTTGTTCAGCCGCTATTGCTATTCAGTCCAGAATATCTGACTGAATGTCAGAAAATAAGTATGCTATATCATAAACATAAGAAAGTGATTCTTGCAGTCAAATCTTTGATACAGTAATGGCAATGATGACATTGTATTCTCAAATATCATCTAAAATCCATTTGCCGCGATGATTTAAAACATTACAGAAATCAGCCGGGGCACATTATTTCCTACAAAATTACATGTGCGCGCTGCGAAAACTCAGATCAGTCCGCGCAGGCTTACTCAGAGTTTTCCTTCGCTGTCCGCCTGACGACGCTTTGGATCCTTGACTACCCACAGAGTGACCTGCGAAGACTCTGATCAGACTGCGCGGATGATCTGAGCCTTCGCTGGGCGCACATGCAACCTTTAGAGGAAATACTGTGCCTGTTTCAAACGAAAATGTGCTAAGCTTTATGTTTACATTGGTATGTTACGTTATCAAGTCTATGTAGTATGTATCACCTTGTTCTCCCATAATATCTAGTATAAACATGGGTATGTAGAGGTCTACTTTACTAGACACATCACGAAATCATACCTATATAATTTTGACCCCTTATCCCCACTTTTATATAGTAAAACTGGGGTTAACAGGGGTATACATTATTTTTCTTATTTCTGCTCAAAAACATAGATCGTGGGTTCTCGTTAGAACTGCCTCGGCGAGGCGGTTCTAACGAGTACCCACAATCTATTTTTTGAGCAGAAATATGAAAATATCAGAATTTTTATCTGAAAACTTTCAGTTTTTGGTGGTGAAAGTTTCAATATATTTAAATAGGCGTGTTTATGTAATGAGATTTTGCTATTTAACTCAGCTCTTCAATTTATTTATTTATTTATTTTAACAATCTTTATCTTACTGTATCAATCAGACTCTGTTAAATGTAGGGGATTGATCGTTTAATACAGGTGTCCTTTAAGACAGGTTTGACTGTAATCAATATTTCTGGTCTTTGTTATCTCTGATTCCATTCTGTGATATTCGGAAAATTTACATGATGGTCACTGATATGGCCTTACTGGCCGAAACTAAGGGTGTGGTTCTTGAATAAATCGTTCTTCGTAAGGCTTGTTGGTGTTGGCATATTTGAATATTTTAGCATTGAAGCCACCAAGTAGTAGGCCTGCTCACTTTGATTTCTATTTTGTATTAATGTGTCGTGTTTCATGTTCCGATGCATTCACCTTCATTTGCTGTCCACCTTGTTTTCTGTTTCTTCATGTTTGTTGTTTCTTTGTGCTTTGTTGATCTCTATGCGAGCCGAACTTTTTTAACAGTATTTGAATCTATGGCGAAGATTTGCGCCTGTAAAATCGATTTAAATCCCCAGCAGATGGAATACCAAACGTTATTCTTTTTTTCGGAAAAGTAAAGTAAAAATATTGTACATTGTCGTCTGCTGTTGTTGTAGATTGCGTTTTAACCGACCAAGACAGATACTTTTGCAAACAGTGTAGCTTCAGGTGAGACGGCTCATCTAGATCTACACACTTTGCAATTTAGTTCTTGTACTACAACAATCACCCCTTTGGGCAAGAATGGATGTGTCCAAATGCAGAGATGGGAGGGTCAATTTCAGATATTCAGGGATGAAAGGGTTAATGGTTAACAGTATTTCTTTCTGCATAGCTCTGTCCCGTAATTTTCTTTCATACGTACATTATTTGAAAATAGATGGGAAGCAGGTCTGTTACAACAGAAAGTATCTGAAATGAAACAAGTAGTATTCGCATCCTGTACAGATTCCCATTGTGTAGTTTTATTCAGAATATCAGGAATTATCGGAGTTAGCCAAATTTTTGCAACAGTTTTAATCAGTTTACAAGATAAAAGTATTTTCCTTCTAGATATACTCCTAATAATAGGTGCTAGTAAGAAAATTGTGTAAATTGGTAAGATAACAGGCAAAAACAGTTTTGACGTTCAGCGATTGTTTTCCTTTTTTTTTTTTTTTTTTTCTTTTTTTTTTCTTTTTTTTTTCTCCTTCAGCTAATTGTTTTACCAGTAAACGTACCGCCCTGAATTAACATGCAGTAGAAACCACATGATTTGAATTAGTATGACTGTTGATAAACTTTAACTTATTCTATGCCAAATTGCAGATGAAAATTGTCGGAGTATATCGCCCATGTTTTCATAAAAATCGAAAAGACACCATGAAATGATACTTATTGTATATGTGATTAAGCCATCCCAGTCAGCATTCTACGTAAATCTATATCGGGCCGTCATCGGCCCGTCAGGGTAGCTGACGGGCAGATGACGGCCCGATGTAGATTTACGTAGAATGCTAGCTGGGATGACCATTTTATTGGTCTTGCAGTCAGGAAATAAAAAAAAAAAAGATATAGCACCTAATATAAACGTGTTTTTGATAGTTGTCAAACACATATAACTGTCACTGCAAACATGACAATATGATTTCGCTACAGAAGCATGACAGCTCCCTCTTCAATCAGTTTCAAAACGTTGGCGCTGACTATCAGTGTCTGCAGTCGGACCAATCGTGTTTTTGTTTGTGGTTTTCGTGAGTTCTAGCTTCAGATCGTCCTTTAGCCTTTGTGATTATTTGTATTACACTGTGATGTTTCACTGATGAGGTAGAGGACAGCTATTCGAACTGAACATTTTGAAATTTGGAGATGCAGCAGAATTGATAGCGAGGTTTCATGCGAGTAAAACTGGTTTAAGCCCCTACCCAGCTATAGCATTCTTTATAAATCTATAGCGGGCCGTTCTCGGCCCGTCAGCTACCTTGACGGGCCGATAACGGCCCGCTATAGATGTATAAAGAATGCTTACTGGGAAGTAGTTTTTACTGAACGTCCTAAGATGGTTCCTCTATTTTAATTTTTCTTTGTCCGTTCGTCGGTGCTTTCTTTTATGCTTTTGTTTTGCAATTGTTTTTTATTCGGCACCTCAGGAAGGCCGAGCTTCGTGATTGTGTCTTTTCCTTATTTTCTTTTAAAAAATGCAAACCACTTAGAAACTTCTTTTTGTTTTCCTTTTTAAAACGCGCTTGGAGAAAAAAAAAACAGCTGAATTTTGATGATCAAGCTGGTTTGGACTTTTGTTTATATCCACCTGGATACATTTTGGCTTGATACGGCATATTTGATAAGATATGCGCTTGCTCGCCTCAATTTTTATTTCTTAATTCTCATTTTATTATCCAAGTCCTGTGTTATGTTTGCATGTTAAAACCATTTTGCGAATACCAAACTATTTGTATCTGTCTGTATAGCTTCAAAAACTTGTTTTCATATGTTTGTTTCTGTCATGTTGCGATTCTTTTATTAGTTAATAAATACTACAAGGAATCCGAGATAACATTTCCTAGGTTTCTAGAAATGCAAAAACACGGCACTCTGTTATCGTTTATTGCATACTTAGCCATCCAAGGTGTGTGGAAAATTCGTGTCTGTCAGTACACTAATTATTTCCAATGTACTGACATGTGTTTTTTCGTTCAGGGATTTGTTTCCTGACAAGTATAGGAATCTATGATTATTCTGTATAATTCGGTAGGCTATAGCAGTAGTGAAACCTATTCTTGGTCGTTATGGGTGACAGCCAATCCTTGATTGGGGATTAAGCATAACTAGAGTCGATTTCTTCATACAGCGATAATGATAAAAACATATGAGGGATGCTACGCAAAAATGGCACGTAATGGTATCTCGGCAAAGCTGCGCTTTGTGATTGTGGCCTTTCCTGAGTAAATTAATTTTTATTTTTGCAATTTTAATCGAGTGATATGATTATTTATGCATACTTTTCATCTGAGCACACAGATATGCAAACATAATTGGTACAACCTGGACTGGGCTCATGTACTGATTTAGCTTGAACTCAATAAGGACTGAGGTTAGGGTTAACAGCTGAAGAAGATCCACATCTAGTCAACAGTATTTACATTGCTTGCATAAGTGATTATATAAGCTAGCATAATATAAACATGCCTATATAATATTGACCACCTTAAACCCCACTTTTATACTGTAAAACTGGTTTACAGGGGTATACATTATTTTTCTTATTTCTGCTCAAAAACATAGATTGTGGGTACACTTTAGAACCACAATCTATGTTTTGAGTAGAAATATGAAAAATATCAATTTTTATCTGAAATTTTTCATTTTTATACCCCGCCACACTATAATGGCGGGGTAATATGGTTTCACGTTGGACGTCCATGTGTCTGTCCGTCCATCCATCAGCCGTACGTCCGTCCATCCGTCTGTCCGTCCGTATTTCGCTTCCGGATAATAACTGAGTAACGTCAACGGATTTTCACCAAATTAGGTTTGTGCATTGATACTGTGGAGATCTGGTTTGGGATTGCTGATGGGCAAATTTCGTCAAATTTTGACGGAGTTATCTGCCCAAGACACTCCCATATTTTCATTTCCGAATGATAACGGATGATAACTTGAGTAAACATCAATAGATTTTCACCAAACTTGGTATGTGCATTGATATTGTGGAGATCTGCTTTGATATTGCTAATGGGCAAATTTCGTCAAATTTTGACGGAGTTATCTGCCCAAGACACGCCCATATTTTCGTTTTCCGGACGATAACTTGAGTAAATGTCAAGGGATTTTAACCAAACTTGGTACATGCATTGATATGAATGAGATCTAGTTTGGGATTGCTAATGGGCAAATTTCGCCAGTGTTTGACAGAGTTATCAGCCCGGGACACGATAATGGCGGGGTATTATAGTTTAACGTTTTTATTTGGTAGTAAAATTTTCAGTAAATTTGAATAGGGTTGTTTTCGTAATGTCTGTTGGTGTTAAGAGGTTTCTTGGGAGGCTGAAATTATGAACATCTAACTATATTTCTTTTTCCTGAAATTTGACACCGTCTGGTAGACTTGTGTGGAGAACAAGACCCTTGACCAATCTGCAGATTTAGACAAAGATTAGACTTTTGTCAAGGAGCATACGTGTTATGATAGGTGGTTTGAAGGAACATGTAGATAGAAATAGTTAGATATATATGCATACTTAGCTTATGCATCTTTCAGAAAGACATTTTTAGGCTGGATTTGTAACACACAGGTAAAAAGGGACAAATTAGCAAAGCTTTGTCATGAGTTACTACAACCCTTTTTGGCTTAACAACCGCTGCGCTAAAAGTTCTAAGTTTTCCAAAGTAAAGATAATTGCAAATTATGCAAAAAATAAATCGATAGGGTAGGTAGTTCTACTTGTTCAAACTTTCTTAAAATAATAAATAAATAAATAAAAGTATGCCAACGATTAAAAAAGTGGTGTAGAAAAACAACAATAATATATTTTGTCATTGAAAAAAAAAATAGTATGTAGCATAGATCAGGCTAATTTTGGGCGTAAATGTTTTCAGAACAAATAAGAAATAATTTCTGATAAGAAATTGTCAATCAGTAATAAATGTTGCATTTAGAATAAACCGCCAAGGAAAATAAATAAATATATAAATAAAATATAAAAGAAAAGAAAAAAAGCCTGCAAGGGATGTTGAAACCGCGGCAGATGGATAGCCCGAAGGCCAGTCCAGCCTACCCACAGACCAATCCGGTTTTATAGACTACCGTTTTAAGCTTCATAAAGTTTTAAAAAAAGTAGTTTACCAATGACTAAGGCTAACAGGTATGGCATCCCTAGAGAGCCTTTACCTTCAATACATCCTTTATCTGTACTCTTGATTAGACACACATATACCGGGCATTAATGGGTTAATTAAATTAATAATTCATCCAAATAAGCCACAACGTGAGATCATGCACGTTATTGCACGTGCACCGAGAGAAGACAGATCAGCCTGTACATCGGCTCAGTCTGATCAGTCTTTGCCCGGCACAGTTTGGAAAGCAAAGGTTAGCTGATTTTTGCAAGCGGGCAGCGAGGACTCTGGTTAGACTGCGCGAATGTCACAAGAAACATGTTCTCACGTTAATGCTCCAATAATCTACTGGATTGCTTTTTATGCTAGAAGCGGCCATATGGTATGATCAAATATTCAATAAGCTCACTGACGAAATTACGACATCAAAATGCAATATTCAAATAGTTAGGGAAAGTAAACAATGGACGAGTGTGGCATTTCCTTGGTGTCTTCATTTGTGTGTTAACAACCACGGCCCAGTTGTTCAAAGCGTCGTTAGCTTAACGAGCTCGTTAAGGGTCATTTTGTTAACTGTTTTAGCGGATTCAATATACAATATTCTGATATTTTTGCTGAAAAAAAATGTGAGTAGCTTTTGCACTGCAAAAGCTACTCACATTTTTTTCAGCAAAACATTTCAGCATATTTGCGTATCACTCGATGTAAATTTTAACGAATCGTTAACTAACGACATCATTAGCTTTGACAACTGGGCCCAGATTTTTCATCGTAAAATAGAGGTAATGTCAAGTCACCATAGCAACCAAATCTCTCGTCAGATTATCAAAATCAAAATACACATTTGCATAC
Organism: Anodontia alba; assembly: GCA_964016985.1. Taxonomy (NCBI): domain Eukaryota; kingdom Metazoa; phylum Mollusca; class Bivalvia; order Lucinida; family Lucinidae; genus Anodontia; species Anodontia alba. The sequence goes on along the minus strand of OZ024823.1, from coordinate 7,225,992 downwards.
TCTGCACCTTATACTCTATCCATAATTCAAGCTTCAGTATGAGAGTCTCACTTTCTTTCTTTTTACGAGGTTATAGCAAGAGCGAGATTTTGCATACAGACAGATGGACCGATCGCGAATGAACCTGGAATGAGCCAGGAATTTTGGCTCGTCAGACCTCATTTCTAACTCTCATCAGTGATCATCATTTAAATTTTCAAAATTCCCGGAATGCGCTCAGTGGCCCCAAAGGACAATACAAACTACACGTTTAGTACGGGGATATTTTGTATGACTGCCACACCGCGCTAAAACCAGCTGCAGTGAAGATCGTTTCGAAAGGAATCGCCCTTATAAGCAATGAACACACACACACACACACACACACACACACACACACACACACACACACAGTGAAAAAAATTGGAGTGTCGATATTTTCTGAGCTAGATTAGCTCGTTTCGGCCAGTAAGTCCATATCAGTGACATGCGAACTGTACAAAGGACAAGGAGACATAACACTATAGTGAAGTACAGGGAGACTTTGTACCTTCACAGCATGGCACTTGCACCAGCTGTAGTCAAGATAGATTCTAAAAGGATTTACCCTTTAGAGCAACACACACACACACACACACACACACACACACACACACACACACACACGAATAGTTGAGGAATGTCGAAAGTTTTCTGGGGCCTCATCAGTAAATAAGATATAAACTTTTAAAAATGGGCTTATTGATTCCAAAGGACCAGAAATTATAAACAACACTATTGTGAAATTTGCAGAATTTTTACGGTCGCAACGCGGCACAAACACCAACTTTAGTAAATATATAATTCTAAATGTCAAAAAGGTACCTTCGGTCACGTGCGACCAGCGAAGATTCAGATCAGCTTGCGCATTCGCGCAATCTGATCAGACTCTTCACTGGGCGCATTTTGGACAGTGAAAGATGAAAAGTTTCTTCAGGCGAACAAAGAAAACTCTTTCATTCCACTGATTTCTAATTGTTTTATCAAAGAAGAAATATTTAATTACTGTAATAGTTTCGGTTCTCATCGAGAACCCTCATGTGATAAGCAGTCCAAGTCTCGTGACGTCATGAGGCCAAGACCACAGTCTGATGATAGTTCTTGATGAGATTCGAAACTGCCACAGTTAGTGAATATTTCTTCTTCGATAAGACCATAAGAAACCAGTGGAATAATGTGATATTCTATCCTGATGAACCAATTCAGTGATTGATTGATTGATTGATTGAGTTGAGGTATTACAGACCAGTCAACCCATTAAGGTCATGCCGAGCCGGTCAGTTTACCAACCACACTTTTCCTGGTCAGATTTAGTCCTCTGAGCGGTTGGCCAGTACTTGTGCGCATTCTATCGCCAGAAACTGACAATTGTCCTTCTTGAATCAGCAAACATATTCAGTGAAAGAAAACTCTTACCACGCTGCACGGTTGCGCAACTAATTTGAGCTTTCATCGGGCGCATATATCGGAAGACATTACGAAAACACGCCTATTCAAATATATAGAAAATTTATCTCCAAAAACTTAAAAATTTCAGATAAAAAACATAGATTGTGGGTACACGTTAGAACCGCCTCGGCGAGGCGGTTCTAACGAGTACCCACAATCTAGGTTTTTGAGCAGAAATAAGAAAAATAATGTATACCTCTGTAAACCCCAGTTTTAGTATATAAAAGTGGGGTTTAAGGCGTGTTTTCATGATGGTACGTTTACTGACATTGCAGCTTAAATACTATGAAAGCAGCAACGTAACGACACAATAACAAACGTATGGACGAATCTGTGGCAATTTTCATAGATTTTCATAGATTCCTCGTTGCGTTTACCTACCTGCCAATTAAGCAATAACTGGTATCAATTAGCCAACAAGCAAAACATGATATTACCGCTATCATTGCTCGTTATCTTATATCTTCTACATACCTATGTACTTTCACAGCATGACAAAGGAGAAATACATAATCATATGGTATAACTATATCAGATTCTTGAAGTGTGCTCTTCTGTTTCATTGCATCTGAATGTCTTTTCCATGTTCAGACTAATGGTCCGTACATTTAACCTCTTCTAGTACTTGTGAAGAATGCACAGAAATAATAATAAAGAGAGAGAGAGAGAGAGAGAGAGAGAGAGAGAGAGAGAGAGAGATAGAGAGAGAGAGAGGCACAGAAATAATAAAGAGAGAGAGAGTAATAGACAGAGACAGACAGACAGAGATAGACAGATAGACAGACAAACAGTTCGTTTGTAAGTGTGCTATGGTAGTAGTAAGTATAATTGTAGGAAACGTATACATGTACTTAGTGTTACGATAGATGCGTAGTGTAAACGTATATGTATGTTTAAGGAACTGATATTTTGGGAGGCAGCCCCGTTAAAATTGTTTTGTCTCACTTCTGAAAAGGTGTCTACTCTAAAAAAAAATAAATAAATTGTTCCCCTTTTAACTGGTCAGTTACTGAAACTCATTACGAAAACACGCCTATTCAAATATATTGAAAATTTCACCTCCAAAAACTGAAAGTTTTCAGATAAAAATTCTGATATCTTTCATATTTCTGCTTAAAACATAGATTGTGGGTACTCGTTAGAACCGCCTCGGTGAGGTTGTTCTTACGAGTACCCACAATCTATGTTTTGGGGCAGAAATAAGAAAAATAATGTATACCCCTGTAAATCCTAGTTTTACTATATAAAAGTGGGGTTTAAGGGGGTCAAAATTATATAGGTATGTTTTCGTGATGAGAATAAAATAACGGGCGAAAACATTCAACGTCTCTACACAAGTGGCATATGAGACTTCTTATATGCCACTTGCTCTACACCATAGTAAATAACCGAAAATCATGACGTAAGTTTCGGTAACACTGTAGAGTGGAAACTTTAAGCTGTTTTTGCGGACGAGTTTATGGATATCTAACTGTACAAACTGACTTTTATGTACATGATAAATGCATGACCAATTGATGGAGGACTAGCTGTATAACTGACCTTGTATATATATATGCCTTGGATAAAAACATGGAGCCCAAAACTGCAGTACTGGAATAACTGAGCCGAACTTAGTTACTGATTATATAGTTAGAATCCTCTGTTAAGATAGCAATCAAAGGCCGGAAACGCCTATTACTGTGATCACACATACTTTATGACTACTTGAGAATCATTTTGTGGTCTTAAACACTTCAGTTTCTCTACTTTGCACCTGCAAGTTTGACCCTATCGTTTTCATGATGATAGAGAAACGGCCCTTTGATCGTTTTACTCTTCCAACCTATTACCTGCATCGTAAACAACGAGAGCTTGAAGTACATCGTAAATGCATCGTGCTTCATTATGAAAAACTACTGAAAATTTTACCTCCAAAAAACAAAATTTTCAGATAAAAATGCTGATATTTTTGCTCAAAACGTGGGTACTCGTTAGAGCCGCCTCGGCAAGGCAGTTCTAACGTATACCCATAATCTATGTTTTTAAGCAGACACAAGAAAAAAATATTGTATACCCCTGTAAACCCCAGTTTTACTATATTAGAGTGGGATTTAAGGGGTCAACATTATATAGTCTTGTTTTCGTGATGTTGCGAAAAAGCGTCTTATGGTCATACACGAACAACAAAATTAAGGTTTAGCGTTTATCAAGACCTTTGATGTCTATCGGTATCTAATAATTCTGTAATCGGACAACAAAAGTCCTGACCAGAGTGTGGCATGCACATGTTGATTCGCGTCTTCCCTGTTTGCATATGCTATGAAGGCCCTTTACACATGATGCGTATTAGTTATGGCATTTATACTGGTTTATTTGGTCTTCTGAAAGATATTATACTTTATCTCAAGTCTATGGGGCGTTTATTTGGTTGAACATCATAACACTAGTGTGGCTATAATTATGTGAATATCTACCGCAGGCATATAGCGAACAACTTCCAAGCATACACCCAGTTAGCCTATTATTATCGCCTTTGGCAGTGACAAAAAATGACACAGAACAGCAGACCGAATGAATAAAAATAGAACCGACAGAAGAGAAAGTGTTACAGAATTACAATCCGGAAAGGTCAACCGTAAAACTACCCAGCAAGCACACAACGTTGAAACAATGTCGGTTCAGTGTTGATTCAACGTTGTGTGCCTGCTGGAATATTGGCTTAAACCTGGTTTTACGGAGGTCCAATCTCGCCTTTAGTTCTGATACACTTCTAACTACATATAATTGTTGGGTCCACGTAATGCTGAATAATGGGTATGTTCAGTATATCCGGATTACCTCGAGAGGTCGATTACTTTGCATTGCTGCACGTTAGTGCCTTTATGAAAAAGGTTATACTCTAGAGGAAAAGAATTTTGCTCTTAATGGGAACATATTCTTTACTTTTAGAGTAGACCGCTCTTCAGAAGGTATACATAAACAATTTGAAAGAGTTAACATCCTCTGATTGCGTTTCTCTTCTCCTTAAAGCTAAACCAGTGTCTTTTGTAAAACATTTGTGAACATCTATGTAAGTTTTCAGTTAAACAGTTTTGACGCAGATAAGTAACGAGTAGATGTTTCTTCCGTATTTGACTGCCATACTGACTACATGTATGTCTAGGAGAACATGACTGATATTACCAGAAAAACAGGAAAAAGTTTACTATTTCCGGGATATTTGATCGCACCTTAACGAAGCTGGATACACCTGGCAAAATGTCCGCCATATTGTACAAGGGAGACAACGTTCGTGATTTCCTGTTTACTTTCCTGCGTGCCAACCCCTTCTGAAAAGGGGTCAACTATAAAAGGAAAGAACTTGCAATGCTTGAACATAGTTTTGATTAGTTCTTTTCTATCCTAGGTTGAAATCGAATTGATGGACTAGCACAACAACGCTGATTGGTTAGTCTATTTCTTTTAAACAATATTTTATTTGTTCATTTACATGTATACAAACATATAAAATAGCAATGTTCAAGGATTCTGATAGTAAGCTTTAAGATTATATAGGTCATTTCCTGGTTTACATAGAATATTTTTTCGTTCGCTTGAACGACAAGGAATGATAAAAGAGAGAGAGAGAGAGGAGAGAATGAGAGAAAGACAGAGAGAGAGAGAGATAGAGTACATTTTCATCATTTCACATATAGATACACATAATGTACATTTTATAACTAACCCAGTGGGCACATGACGTTTATACAACGTCGCTTCAACGTCGACGCGACGTCATGACGTCGCATTGACGTTGAGGCGACGTTGTATAAACGTCATGTGCCCGCTGGGAAGAACTTACATGTTCTGACTGGTAGTTGCCGTACTTACTTAATGTATTTGGGTAATTCAGCTGTATCCTTGTATAAGTAGGTAGTGATAAATTTATACATTAAATATGGCAAAGAGACAGTTATTATTTCAACTTCATGTAAGTCGCTGTATATAATAGTATAATAAAGATAATGCATTTGTGGAAATATAGAGTTTTGACCGATTTCCAAGAAGGACATGTAATCTTCACGTGTAAAAATCACGAAAGTGACTATATTTGATTTCAGACATGAGTTGTATGTTTCGGCTCAGGTGTAAAAAGCATGCTTGTTAAATCAGATGAATCGTCTTGAATTAATTATAATATAGTCTTGAACCTTAAAAAAAACATATTTTCATTATCATTGGCCGATGCAGTTTCCTTTCCAGCTAGTAGTTCTTTTGTGATGTGAGTTTGGAAAATATTTGATAGATAAGCATTTCTAATGCCAGTGTATCGAGGACAGATAAAGAAAAACAGATAAGGACTCACAAAACCGCCAAAAACACATACTGGACTAGCAATTAATTATTTTTGAAAGAACTGCATTCCATGCGTATGCTAGCGTGTAATATCTGCCCTGATCTTGTACCAACATTATAATAATGAATGTTGAACCACAGGACATTTGACATTCGAATGTTGAGCCATGCAACATTCGACATTTGAATGTAGAGCTGTACGACATTCGACTGTTGAACTGCACAACATCCAACATTCGAATGCCTAGTCACACAACATTCGACATTCGAACCGTACCACATTTGACATTTGAATGTCGAGCCACATAAAACATCAGATATTTGACAGTCGAATGTCGATTCGTATGACATTCGACAAATGTTGAACCGCATTGTATTTGACATTCGACATTCGAATATTGAGCCACGTTAAGTCCCAACGTTCAAATGTTGAGCTGTGCGACATTCGACATTCGAATGTAGAGCCGCACAATATGCTACATTCGAATGTCGAACCGCACGATATTCAACATTCGAATGCCTAGCCACATGACATTCGACATTCGAATGTTGAGCCACACAACATTCGACATCCCAATATTGAGCCGCATGGCATTTGACATTCGAACCATACCACATTTGACATTTGAATGTCGAGCCGCATGACATTCCACGAATTTTGAACTGCACGGTATTCGATACTCGAATGTTGAGCCACACGATATTTGACATTCCAATGTTGAGCTGCATGCATTCGATATTGGACTGTCAAGCCACACGACTTTCCACATTCGACATTTGAATAGTGTGCGGCTCGACATTTGTCAAATGTCAGAAATCGTGAGGCTCGATATTGGAATGTTCAATTTCGTGCGGCTCAACATTTGATTGTCAAATGTCGTATGTCGTGTGGCTCGACATTTGAATGTCAATGTAGTGAGACCCAGACTCGAATGTTGAATGTTGTGTGGCTCGACATTCAAATGCCATGCGGCTCAACATTCGAATGTCGAATGTCGTGGGGCTGGACATTCGAATGCCGAATGTGAGTGGCTCAATATTCAAATGTTGAACGTCGAATGTTATTCGACTCGACATTCAAATGTCGAATGCCGTGAGGCTCGACAATCGAATGTCGATTGTTTAGCCATCTTCATGCATCTTCACGCGTCTTATTCGAACAGTGAATGACTAGAGCAGCCTGGTAAAGATATGACTATGTTTTGAGATCCGGACAATTATAATTCCAGCTGCACGTAACTAGTTGGCCTAGTTGGCGTATTTGATTTGATATTAGTTGGCGTGCTTGATTTGAAATCGAGAAGAGTCAGAACTGCGTTATGAGCGTACTCATTACGAATATCTATACCAGGCTGCTCTCGTCATTCACTGTTCGAATACGGTACTTAGTAGGTTTTGTTGTGGTCCGATTTCGTTGTATCATGAACAATGATTCCAGGAATTCAGTAATCAGTGGTCAGCATATCTCAACACATATAAAGTGAATATCAAGAAAATGAACCTTATGACATACACGCTCAGTGAAGACTCCGATCAGCCTGTGCATTTGAGCTGTCTAATTAGAGAAGAAGCTCTTGTTCATTCCTTGGTAAGCCTTGAAATAACAGAAACATTGATGAGACTGCCTGGGCGCCAAGACTAATCTGAGTCATCGCTGGGTTCATATTTTGAAAGGTAAACTTTCTTCCTGCGGGCTCAAAGGAACTGTCGATAAATAGTATACAGATGATTTGCAAGGTTGTTTGCATTGTAGTGATTGATGGCTCATCCGCTGTTGGCTTTCAAGGAAACCGCCTTGGAACATATGTATCTTTTCATGAGGCTGCATACTCAAAAATCATTTGTACATGTAGAAATGACCAAATAGCTACACGGTAACACTATACGAAAGCTACGAACTTGGTTATATCATCAAACTGAATAACTTAGCTATACGGTAATATATTTTGAAGCTAATTGTTTGTAGATGTCAAATTGAACAACATTACTACACAGTAACATTATATGTATGAAGGCTACTTGTTTGTCTATGTAAAACTGACCTACATGTAGTCGTGCAACATTTTGGAGTAGAAGAACGCAGCACTATTGGATGGCTATAACATTGGACTTTGTTTTTATCTCTGAACTGCAGTACGCTGAGAAAACATGCGCGACATGGCTAAAGTATTATTTATGTTTCTAATAGATTACAGAGTGGATGTTCACATGGCGTATTGCATCACAAAAAGCTGATGACCACCCATTTTTACTGTGTCTTTGTTATTAATGGTATTGTATCTGAAGGCTTCTATTCTTGCCGATGTCCCTCAAGGATCTATTCTCGGACCGCTACTCTTTTTAATTCATATAAATGATAAGCACGTAACATAAACTCATCCAGCTGCATTTTTGCTGATGACACCAGCCTGTACAATATTGTTGTTGAAAACTAAAAGTCTGCAGAATGTAGCCTGATATAAACATGGAAACTACAAACAAGCGGGCAACCTTATGGTTGGTTTATTTTAATCCAACAAAAACTACATCTCTTCTGATATCCAGGAAACCCAATCCAGTTACACATCCTCCACTCAAAATGAACGATATGGTACTTACAGAAACTTCGAAACACAAATATCTGGGTCTCACTTTTTCAAGCTCGTCCACGTGGACAGAACGCATTAATAAGGAAACCCAGGTACTTGTCAGAGGTACTACCGCCTCTTGTTCAAGTATTGAGGTGAGGGGAAAGTGTACTTGATATATTTTGTTGTTAATCGTCCTGGGGAATTAAGTGGTTTAAACATTTCATCGATGACTTCGCTGTTCATGTCGTATTTTTTTTTTTTTTTTTTTTTTTTTTTGTTGTTGTTTTTTTTTTTCAACATCGCAATTTGTAAAGAAGAAATTAATTAGGAAAGTCCGAATTTCTTGTTTTACATCCAAATTTATTTTTGTTGTACTCTGTTTGATTTTAACTTCTAATATAACATCATGTTGAAAATATACAGTTTTTGAGTGTTATAATCGAACATACTATTGCATACACATTCGTAACACTTTCGCAGTATATTGTCCCGAATGTAAATTATTTACAAAGAAAACTATATTCAGAACATTTTTGTACAAGTGCGGCGGGTCAGGCCTCAGGCCCGCCGAGCGGATACACGAGACTACATTCTTTTCGATCTTCCTTCTTTTCAATCTAAAAGCTAACTCTCTGCTGCCGCGCAAATGTAACTAGATTGCGGGTGCGTATGGCAAGCCGTTTTACTATTTATTCTATAAATCAGGTATCTGATTTAATATATCAGATATCTTATATAATATATAAGATATCTGATATATTATATCAGATATCTTATATAAATAAGATATCTTATATGTCAATTAAGATATCTTATATGCTATATAAGATATCTTATTTGCTATATAAGATATCTTAATTGGCATATAAGATATCTGATATGCTATATAAGATATCTGATATGCTATATAAGATATCTGATATGCTATATAAGATATCTTATATAGGATATAAGATATCTTATTTACTGAAGAAAATATCTCATTTATTCAATTAAATAAGATATCTCATTTAGTATATCAGATATCTTATTTAGTATATCAGATATCTATATTAATATATTAGATATCTTATTTAACAAATAAGATATCTTATATGGTAAATAAGATATCTTATATGTGGAATTAAATAAGATATCTAATATGATATATCAGATATCTTATATAGGATATAAGATATCTTATATAGTATATAAGATATCTGATATACTAATTCAGATATCTTATATCCTATATTAGATATCTGATATCCTATATAAGATATCTGATATAATGTATAATAAATAGTAAAACGACTTGCCAGCAAGCCATTTTTCTATTTATTCTATAAATCAGATATCTGATTTAATATATCAGATATATATATCTTATATAATATATAAGATATCTGATATATTATATCAGATATCTTATATAAAATAAATATCTTATATGTCAATTAAGATATCATATATGCTATATAAGATATCTGAATTGACATATTAGATATCTAATATGCTATATAAGATATCTGATATGCTATATAAGATATCTCATATAGGATATATCTTATTTACTATATAAGATATCTCATTTATTTAATTAAATAAGATATCTCATTTAGTATATCAGATATCTTATTTAGTATATTAGATATCTATATTAATAAATAAGGTATCTTATTTAACAAATAAGATATCTTATATGGTAAATTAGATATCTTATATGCAGAATAAAAAAAAATATCTCATATATTATATCAGATATCTTATATAGGATATAAGATATCTAATATAGGATATAAGATATCTGATATAGTATATTAGATATCTTATATCCTATATTAGATATCTTATATCCTATATAAGATATCTGATATAATATATAAGATATCTATTTTGCTTAATAAATAGTAAAACGTCTTGCCATACGTGCGTCTTTTCTCTCTGCGCAAGTGCAAAGTAGAAGTCATTACCCTAAAGCGGGATTAGACTGGACTAGCCTTGCCCAAGGCTTAGAAATATACATATATATATATTGGCTTATTGAGCTCTGTGGCTAGTCTATAGATAATATGGTCTGGGGAATATACTGAAAGGAAAAAGAAACGCAGGGTAAATTTTATTCCTAAATTTCATTCAAGTTTGAAAAAGTTTGTTAAATATTTTACTATGATTACAAAACGGTACATGTATGGAATCAAAGTTCCAAATTTCATTGGTTTGTGATCAACAAGTCTCGAGTTATTGAAGTTCATTGGTAGCTACCCCGCAAATCTTGAAATCAAAATCAAACTGAAAATCAATATCGGGTGTGCCCCCCTCTTGCTGCCGTTGCTGCCCTAATTCTCCTTTGGATAGAGTTAACGAAAGCATTGACAATTCGCATTCATTCATTCATTGTTATTCCATTCATCGATCAACGCATTCCTTAGTTGTGCGAGAGTTGCGGGGGGATTTCGGCGCTTCCTAACCCTTCTGTCCAGCTCATCCCACATGTGCTCTATTGGGGTCAAATCTGGACTGTACGGTGGCCATGCTAGTGGTGCGATGTTATTGTTTGCCAGGAAATCTCACTGCTACCGAAACTGCCCTTAATACAGTAGGTACGCATAATCGACAAATTTCTCCGAAGACTGTTGGAAGTCGATTGCGTGAGATTGGTCTTCGAGCTCGTCTCCATGCGTTGGTCTGCCTCTGACCCAGGCACGTAGGTTGCGTCGTATGGCGTGGTTGACGGCGCATGCGCCCAGGCTATTTCCGATGAGGCAGTGGAGACGAGTTCTTTTTACGGACGGGTCTAGGTTCACTCTCTATCGCGCAGATGGTCGACGTCGTGTGTACTGACGTCGCGGAGAACGCTTTGCCGACGCCTTGTTGTCGAACGGTATCGGTTTGGGGGTGGCTCCATTATGGTCTGGGGAGGCATTGCTCACGGGATAAAATCACAGTTGATTATTGTTGCGGGCAATATGACCGCAGTAAGGTATAGGGATGAGATCTTGCGTCCTGTTGCAGTCCCGCTTGTGCAACAACGTAATCTGATTCTGCAGCAGGACAATGCCCGACCACATGTTGCCCGAATTTGTCAGGATTTCCTGGCAAACAATAACATCGCACCACTAGCATGGCCACCGTACAGTCCAGATTTGACCCCAATAGAGCACATGTGGGATGAGCTGGACAGAGAAAGCGCCGAAATTCCCCCGCAACTCTCGCACAACTAAGGAATGCGTTGATCGATGAATGGTATTAACATTCCGATGCGAACTGTCAATGCTTTGGTTAACTCTATCCAAAGGAGAATTAGGGCAGCAACGGCAGCAAGAGGGGGGCACACCCGATATTGATTTTCAGTTTGATTTGATTTCAAGATTTTGGGGGTAGCTACCAATGAACTTCAATAACTCGAGACTTGTTGATCACAAACCAATGAAATTTGGAACTTTTGTTCCATACATGTACCGTTTTGTAATCATAGTAAAATATTTAACAAACTTTTTTAAACTTGAATGAAATTTAGGAATAAAATTTACCCTGCGTTTCTTTTTCCTTTCAGTATATATTTCAGAGACAACCACAGAAGAAAAGTTCACCCATAGACTAGCTAAACATTGAATCAAAAAGTAGAATATAAATGAAAAAAAAAAAAAAAAAAAGTAAAAAAAAAAAGTGACAAACATACTTATATATTGGCCTAGTAGCTAGGCTAAGACTGGACGTGCGAAACCATTTCTATTGTAAATAAAACTGCAATAAATCTGTCCCTTTAAGGGATACATGTTAAAGGCGTTTTATTGACAAAGTAGAAGTTTGAATGTATTTTAACAAAGATTCAAGAATTGACATGTTTAGCAGTTCCGCTGTTAGGTGAAATACTTAAGATTTCAACTTTCACATTTTAAGAATTTAAATGAAATAAATTAAACGATATTAATAGTTAAAATCCAAATCAAAACTTGCATTTAGCTTTACAAGACAATCAAACTGTATATTCCTAAAAATTAGACATTTTTTTATCCAAAAAAAGAGTTGATAAATTGATATATAGTATTAATACGATCATAAATGTGGCATCTGACGGCCTGTAAAATTCAGTTAGTGTCTCCTTTTTGAACTGGATCAAACATGAAATGATTTTTTTATCGTATCTATGAATTAATATTGGCAACATTAATTCAGAGATACGATAAAAAAAATCATTTTATTTCAAGAACGAGACACTAACTGAAATTTTACAGGCTGTCAGGTGCCACATTTTATGATTGTATTAATACCAAATATCAAATTGTTAAACCTTTCTTGGATAATAAAATGTCTATTTTTAGGAATATGGAGCCTTTAAAGGCCACCTGTATTAACTAATCACCTTTAATTTAAGTTCAGATTTTCAGGAAACTAAATGTAAATTTACCTGTATTAAGCAAGCGCCTGTCTTATGCAGCAAAATTTTTGGCTTTCCCTTAGGTGCTTACTTAACATAGGTTTCAGTTTTTTTTTACATTGTATCGATGAAAAGAGAGTTTGATCAGAGTGGCTGATGCCATCAAGACGTTTTCCTATACATCTATTCGAATACTTGACTCTGCAAAAAAAAAAACAGGGCGTTTATCTGGGGCTCTCTGACATAGAATCAATCAACATGGTTTATTTCCTATAAGCAAGTAGCTCAGACGCATCAGTCACTTCTCAGCAACTCATTTGAACATGCTCTAGTGGGTAATTGAATGAGAGCGACAATTCTCAGAGCAGAAATTGAATCAAAACTACTATGAAATAAGTATAGATATGAAAGTGAGCCTGTCATGTAAAAATGTACCTTTGGGGCAAATGCGGACAGCGAAGGCCCAGATCAGACTGCGCATCCGCGCAGTCTGATCTGGACCTTTGCTGTCTGCTTGCGGAATTATTGAATAGTGTAGAATATATTGACGCTTAGCATAAAGCCCTTATCAGGTTGACTGATCTGGATCTTCTCTTCACTGTTCGCGCATGCCCAAAGACACGTTTCTCATGGCGCGGATCAAGTAGAGCTGAGCTGGGAGAACCTGAAGGATTGGGCCCCTTTTATATGCTGTAGAGCAAGAATCTATGGGATACTTTTCACAGGTCGTTAGTACAAAAGGGATCCAGGTTAGTCTTAAGACTTTTACAGTTGACCTGCCTTCGGGGTGCAAGTGACCTGCGCATGCTCAAACGAGACTGCGCATGCACACTCGTCTGAGTATCCGCAGTTCAATAGGGCGATACTGAGAACTTGTCCAGTTTACATTGCGAAATGCGCATGCCCAGTGAGTACAGTGAGCATGTCCACAGCTGGCCATACACAGGTCGTACGTGCTCAATATGTTTGGACACTCTCTTACCCAAGGCAAATCAGTATTATCCATCAATCATAATAGCAGCAGACGACATTTCAAAATAGTTGTTTGTTTTTTAAAGTTGTACAAAAAAATAAATAAATAAAATAATAATGTTAAAAAAAAAATAAAAATAATAATAAAAAAACCAAGATCGGCATTTAATGTGAATCGTCTGCCTTGCGGATGATCAACAGGAAATGTAAAGTTGAGCTCAGCTTCTCAGAAAATATGTCTGGTGCTTTATGGGTTAAACGGCCTTGAGCCATTTCTGAGAAGTTTTAAAACATTGTACTATTCGGAAATCCCTCGTTTCACTTGCTAGATTCTGTAAAATCCCAAATCAAAATGTTCAGATAATTGGGCGTGTCTTGTCCTACTCTCTCTCTCTCTCTCTCTGGATAGGCTGACTTTCCCATGACGTGGTTTACTTAAATTTCCACATCAGTAAATTGAACGAAGGTTTAGGGTAACATTTGTGGGTTATTGTTTCTGGAACGAAGAAATGTGAGACGTTTTAGAATTTGAAATGAATTTTATTATTCTTCGGAGAGACATCCAGAACATTGAAATGAACCCATGGGAATTTAAAAGGACATTTGACAAAATTAAAATTTGTTCTCTAAAAGACATTTTTTTAGTTTCGAAACTGAAAATCAAAACTTTTCTTTACACGTGCATTAAATGAAATGTTGATTTGTACATTGACAAAAATGGTAACGGTTCGTGAATAAATGTTATTGGAAGATTCTGACTTTTTTTCCAGTTTCGAAGCGCTACTTTTCACAATAGTGGATGATCTTACAACAATTTTAAAAGCATCGTTGAACAGATAAAACGTCTGATGATATGATAAGAAAGAGCATGTTACTGATCGATTGAATCATCCAGTTGATGCACATAAACCTTTGCTACACCCTGGACTAATTCAGCAGACGACAAACCGATAATAGTTTTCTTATTATTTTTTATTATTCTAGAAAACAGGACTTGAAATCGGAGACAATTTGCATAAAAAAAACAACAAAAAAATCAGGACTTGAAATCGGAGACAATTTGCATAAAAAAAAAAAAAAAAAAAAAAACTTATGTCACGATGTCGTCTGCTGAAAATTTTACCCAGAATGTTAAGCGTTAAATTCTTTGAAAAAAAAAAAAAAAAAAAAAAAAAAAAAGGAAATGACTCTATTAAGCTTGAAAATATTGACGTCAATAAGGTAGACACATATTAGCGTAAACCATTTGTCTGGCAATTTTAGACATGTCCACAGATAATAAAATGGACTTGTTCAAATTTTAGGAGGCATCACGAAAACATGCCTATATAATATTGAACCCCACTTTTATATAGTAAAACTGGGATTTACAGGGGTATACATTATTATTTTTTTTTTTTTTTGTTTCTGCTCAAAAATATAGATTGCGGGTACTCGTTAGAACCGCCTCGGCGAAGCGGTTCTAACGAGTACCCTCATTCTAAGTTTTGAGCAAAAATATGAAAAATGTTAGTTTTATCTGAAAATTTTCAATTTTTGGAGATGAACTTTTCTATATATTTGAATAGGCGTGTTTTCGTAATGGAGTAATGTAGGGACAAAATGTGCGTATACTTAGGGTAAAAATGGTATCCAAACTTTATCAAATTTGGTCAAAATTTCTGAAGAAAATGAAATTTTGAGTAGAAAGCCTGAACCCCCTTTGGACCCACCCTGATTCTATAAAGTGATTTTCTTTAATTTTTAAGCTTAGTGGCTAGACTAGGCACCTTTTCTACACATGTTGTACTTCAGACCTCCCCACTAACCAGTGAACCAAGCAACAGAATATTGGTCCCAGCATGCAGGCGAGACAAAACTGAAAACGATGCTTGATCTTGATTAAGTTAAATGTTTTATTTCGATAATTATGGTAGATTTACAGGTTAACTGATATTTATGATTTGCGCGTGATAAGATGTTATCACGGTCTTCCACACGCGCGCTAAGAGCAGGAGCTGAGTCAGAGGAAGTTCGTGTGTGTGAATAGGAAGGGGGGGGGGGGAGGGGGGGGGGGGGGAAGAGGGGTCGAACCTCCTTTGACTCAAAAATTTCATTTTCATGGGAAATTTTGGAAAATTGTAATAAACTTGAGATAATCTTGTTACCCTAAATATTCACACCCTTTACTCTTTACCTTATACTTCTCTTCAACAAGTCCATTTCAGTACCTGTGAATCAGTGTAAAACTGCTGAGTGAGTGGCAAATAGTGTAGACCCTGATCAGATGCCGCGTTCTGCGGCGTCTGATCTGGGTCTACACTGTTTGCTCAGGCCTGTCTGTCCGAATACGTAGAGTAAGTACGAAAATTTGATCAAATCGAACCCCGTCAGAATAAACTACCCCCCCCCCCTCATTATATATTGGGAGAACCGACTTTCAATTTTAGGTACGAGTATGCCAGGCCATGTGATTTAGATATTCCTAGAGAACAATGGCTAAACTATTAACAAACAGCAGGGACCCTGGTCAGACGCCGCATTCTGTCGCGTCTAATCTTGGACTGCTCTGTTTGCCAGTTACCCTTTTGGGGTCTCCAGACTAAAATGGGTTAACAGATAAGCTCAGATCAGCCTGCTTATTCGCATCTTTTTTACATATAAGGGTATTCATTGTTCGACTAGAGTAGGGTGGATTTTATAATTAACAGAAACAAACGAAAACACGCGATAGACTGCAAAGCTGTGCTGGTTGACACGACTATCGCTACTCGCATATGATGTAAGAACCCTTTTGTGACCCTATCTTGCTGCCAGTTGTAAAAGAAGGTAAGATCTTCTTCATTATAAAGTTATTACGGGGCTCAGTTTTTTTCTAACAATTTCATAAAATCTGCTTTGTAAAACATTTATGCGAAGTGAATTCACATAGGCAAAAAAGTTTTTTCTCACTTTGACCCAATTACGCCTATAGTCCCATAAAAGGGACACTGGCGAACAGTATAGACCCAGATCAAACGCCGCAGAACGCGGTGCCTGATCAGGATCTACACTGTTTGCAGTACAGGAACGTCTATAATAAATGACAAAACTAAAAACAAACTAGAAACATATTAAATGGGAAATAGACCTGTCCAAAAAGAGGAATACAAGTGTCATCTTGACATTAATAGGTTTGCCAAGTACCCTATTTATTCTTAGTATTCTCACAGAAAGGCCTCAGCAAACAATTTAGACCTTGATCAGACGCCACGTTCTTGCAGCGTCTGATAAGGGCCTAAATTATTTGCCACTCATCCAGCATTTTTAAACATTTTAAGACAAAAATGGTAAGGAGATATTAGGTGTCGGAATAATTGAGTAAATGCGATTGGTAGGTAACTTGAAAAACAAATCCATACTGTCACAAATGGTTCTGGTCTCTGTGAAAGTCATGAACCCACCAATGTTTGAGGAACAAAAATTGACAACTGCCATCAGTTGAACTCAGATTATACGCCCGCAGCGTCTGGTGGGATATTAGCAATAAACAATAACAAAGTTTGTATCTCCTTAAGTGGTAGTTTGTCCGCCGTTTTGTGCAAGGGAGACAAAGTTTATGACTTCCTGTTTGTGTTTCTGTATATTTAACCACTTCTGAAAAGGAGTCTACACTAAAAGGAAAGAGCTTGATCTTCTCATTACGGAAACATGCCTATTCAAATATACTGAAAATTTTACCACCAAAAAATGAAAATTTTCAGATAAAAAATTCCTATATTTTACATATTTCTGATCAAAACATAGATTGTGGGTACTCGTTAGAACCGCCTCGACAAACATAGATTGTGGGTACTCGTTAGAACCGCCTCGTCGAGGCGGTTCTAACGAGTACCCACAATCTATGTTTTGGAGCAGAAATAAGAAAAATAATGTATACCCCTGTTTACTATATAAAAGTTGGGTTTAAGGGGGTCAAAATTATATAGGCATGTTTTCGTGATGTATGACACTTAAAGGAAAGAACTTGCTCCTGTAGGAAGCAATTTCTTTCCTTTTCGAGTAGACCATTTTTCAGATGGAATGCGAACTTTTTTGACATGC
This sequence comes from Anodontia alba, assembly GCA_964016985.1. Taxonomy (NCBI): domain Eukaryota; kingdom Metazoa; phylum Mollusca; class Bivalvia; order Lucinida; family Lucinidae; genus Anodontia; species Anodontia alba. Next base: position 7,208,244 of record OZ024823.1, on the reverse strand, counting down.
TTCCCCAGAAAGTGTATCCCCTCCCTTGAAAAACATGCCTTGTTTTCTGTGAGAAAATAAGAAAGGGGATAACAAAGTGTCATCGGTAGACTAGCTCCAGTTTCCCGTGACTAAATATTTATTCTTATAAATCTGTTTGATAATCCACTACATGTATTTAAAATAAAACCAAAATAATATCATGACTATAAAGGCTGGTCACTCTAGTGACCAGCTTTTATAGCCATGATATTATTTGGGTTTTATTTTTACTTAGTGGAATATCAAACAGGATTATAAGAATAAATATTTAGTCACTGGAGACTGGAGCCAGTCTGTGTCATCGGCTACAAATATTCTTCACAAAGGAGATGCTCTGAACGAAATGTCGAGCTTCAGCTTCTCTAAAAAATAGGAACATATATATTTTAAAATGTCGTATGCCGTTGTTCAAATTTTCGGCGTCATTATGACCAAATAAGGCAAATAGAAATAATAACTGGTAGTGTTTATATATCCCTTGGTAAGGCGCGTTTGACGAGTAACCAAATATACGAGGGATGTTCGAAATGAATTGCTTATTTCTATCTGGAGACTTCAAATTTCAAGTTAGCCCAAAAGTACTTATTTCATGCCCTCGAAGTACTCCCCGTGGCTAGAAATGCAAAATTTCAGCCGATGTATCCACTTCTTGAAGGCGTCACGGTACGCTGATTTGGGCACAGTAATAAGGTACTGATGAATGGCAGATCCAAGTGCCTGTCGGGACTGGTATTTCCGCCCAGCAAGGAATGCTTTCAATTTCGGAAACAAAAAGAAATCACATGTGGCAAGGTCTGGGGAATACGGGGGGTGAGGCAAAACTGTTACTTTTTCTTTCTTCAAAAACGCCGTAAACGCTGGGGCATTGTCATGTAGAAGATGGACATGTTTAAAACCAGTGGCAGGGCGTCGTTTCTGATAATACTTTTTCAGTTTCTTCAGTACTACATCTTTGTTGTACTTTCCGGTTATGCTTTTGCCCTTTTTCACTGGCACTTTTATTGCGACTCCTTCACCAGAGAAGAAGATTGCATACAAAACCTTCTTTGTACTCAAAGAACGTTTGGCAATTATTGGGCGTTTGCTGTGTTTAGTGGCCCAGATCTTATTGCTAACCTTTCTGACGGGCTCAAAATAATGGACCCAGGTTTCATCACCTGTGACGACATTGGCAAACTGCTTTTTGTCATATTTTGGAAACATTTGAAGCAGCTTTTAGGCCACTTTAACCCGTTGCCTCTTTTGCTCGTCAGTCAACAGATGTGGCACCCATCTAGCAGAAATCTTTCTGACTTTCAAATGCTTCTTCAAAATAAGGTGAACCGTTGATAGTGATATGCCTACCTTTCGTGCAATATCACGAACTGTAAATCTGGCATCTCCTTCAATGGTTTCCTTTATTTTGGAAACGATTTCTTTACGAGATGCAGATTTTGGCCTACCTGATTTCGATGCATTTTTGATGGACTCTACACCAGACTCAAATTTCTTTTTCCACCGCCGAACTGTGTCATAAGACACACAAGAAGGTCCAAAAGCAGTAGAAATTTCAGTCATCAGCTTCTTCAAAGAACAACCAAGTTTTGAGCGAGCTTTGATGTAAGCCCATATTTCATATTTTTTGTCGACGCTTCTACCAACCATTTTTACTGCAGTGGTCAATGACTGCGTGTATTCAAATGGCAAATTTTATGTCTTACACTTAGTCTAACATGTACATTTATACACCATTGTGTAGATATTGAATAGCCCTATACAGGCATGTATTGGTTTTTATCGTGCCCCAAGTGGATATCGAGCTAGAGGATAATAAGCAATTCATTTCGAACATCCCCTCGTATAATTTGTGGAGAAATAAGAAACAATATTTGTCTTGATGTCACCCATACCTGATTCTATGCATCACAAAAACATATCTATGTAATTTTGACCTCCTCAAAGCCCACTTTTATGTAGAAAAAAACTGGGGTTTGCAGGGGTATACATTATTTTTTCTAAATTTTGCTATAAAACATAGATTGTGGGTACCCGAGGCGGTTTTAACATGAACCCACAATCTCTGTTTCGAGCAAAAACAGTACGAAAACAAGCCTATTCAAATATATTGAAATTTTATAACCAAAAAAGGATACTTTTCAGGTAAAAAAACTCTGATATTTTTCATATTCCTGCTCAAAACATAGATTGTGGGTACTCGTTAGAACCGCCTCGGCGAGGCGGTTCTAACGAGTACCCACAATCTATGTTTTTTAGCACAATAGGAAAAATAATGTATACCCCTGCAAACCCCAGTTTTACTATATAAAAGTGGGGTTTAAGGGGGTCAAAATAATATAGGCGTGTTTTCGTGATGTAACACATTTTTATATCTGCAACTTTTCGTTTTTGCAGCCATAAAAAGTGGCGTTATATCGATTGGGCGTGTTTTTGTAATGGGCTTTCAACCATTTATTTTCTTTTCAGATAAATCTTTGAAGTCAGCCACAACGTCAGAAAACTTACTTTCAGACATGCCCGCCACGCGAAGCTCCAGATCAGCCTGAGCATTCGCCCAGTCTGATCAGAATCTTCACTGGGCGCATGTTAGATGGCAAGGTTTCTTCAAGCGGACAACGAAGACAGTGATCAGACTGTGCATCCGATTTGAGTCTACGTTGGGCGCACATGTCAGAAGGTACGTTTACTCACGTTAGGCCCAGTGATTCTTTACCAGTGCTGAAAGTGTTGCGGCTGACACCGCAGCAACTGTCTTGTCTATTTGCATATCACCTCCAGTGTTGTGTAGCATTGAAGTACAATGTAGTATGAGCCGGGGCACAGCAATTCCAACAAGATTGCATGTGCGCCCAGGGAAGACTCAGATAAAGCTGCGCACCCGCGCAGTCTGATTACAGTCTTCTGTGGGCATGCTACCGACAGCTAAGGTCCTAAAGCATCTTAACGCGGACAGCGAAGACTGTGATCTGACTGCGTGGATGCGCAGGCTAATCTGAGTCTTCGCTGGGCGCAGCTGCCATTTTGTAGCAAATGCTGTGGCCCGGCTCATATTATTAGTGACTACCGCATTTGCCCTAATTACCGCACTGTGCGCTTAGGTTTTTCAAAAATCGCTGGACAAATTTGTAGTAAAATATGCACCTAATACGGATACACTTTAAAGAAATATAAACAGGGTACTTCACGAGGGGCGTATTTAATGATACCTACGCAATATTTTTCTGACATTCTTTATAAAAGCATATGTTGTTGGGCTTGTCGAGGCAATTCGAATGAGTACCAATAACACGTGCTTTTATAAAGAAATAGATACATGGCCTATTTTATGAAGACTGCGAAATTGCTTGACTGTGCACTTATTGGGGTATGTGCGGTAATTGGATCGAAAACGGTATATGAAAAAGTTCCGTGTTATCTTACTAATAACATTATTGTGGAAAAACGCTTTATCGTAATGAAATTCTGTTATCTCCAGGGGTACACTTGATAAAATATTCATTTGATGATTCATTTATTAAACATATTTCCATCAATTGAGCATGTGAATGCTAAATTGTTATATTATTATCTAATATATTGCATATCACAGATCAAGTGTCTCCCTTTGAACAGCATCGTTTACTGAAACAGGGCACAATATAAGCTGATATATACCATGCGAGGACTCAATCATCAAATGCACCTGGAAAACTTTGCCAGGACCTTCGCTCATGTTCGCTACTCTCTCACTAAATGTCTGGACGCAGAAAATCAAAAGTACCATTACGAAAACACACCTATATAATTTAGACCCCCTTAAACCCCATTTTTATATAGTAAAACTGGGGTTTACAGGGGTATACATAATTTCCTTATTTCTGCTCAAAAACACAGATTGTGGGTACTCGTTAGAACCGACTCGGCGAGGCGGTTCTAACGAGTACCCACAATCTATGTTTTGAGCAGAAATATGAAAAATATCAGATTTTTTTATCTGAAAATTTTATGTTTTTGGAGGTAAAATTTTCTATATATTTACATAGGCGTGTTTTCGTAATGCTAATCCTGTCATGGTTGTGTAGATGCGCAGATGGTCTGGACCATCCCTGTCACGCATATGGCATATATACCCTTTTCTTGCTTTGCATTACGTAAACACACCTATTCCAATACATAGAAAATTTCATCTCCAAAAACTGAAAATTTTCAGATAAAAAACTCCGATATTTTTCATATTTCTGCTCAAAACATAGATTGTGGGTACTCGTTAGAACCGTCTCGCCGAGGCGGTTCTAACGAGTACTCACAATCTACGTTTTGAGCAGAAATAAGAAAAATAATGTATACCCCTGTAAACCCCAGTTTTATTATATAAAAGTGGGGTTTACTGGGGTCAAAATTATATAGGTATTTTTTTGTGATGGAGCATCGTATAGGTCTTACCATGACGGACTCAAATTATACGCTGAAAAATAACATTCGCAAAGGAGCAATGATTGCGTTTGTCTATTTGGCGTCCTTTTACATTAATACAATAATTTCTAGTCTCCAAAACAACGGACCTTGCAAACGATTCGTCGCAGAATTGCGTTATGTGCCTCTGATCAGGGTCTGCACTACTGTTGTGACTACTGTTAGCAATTTACAAAAAAATGAGACATTTTTATTGCAGCTTGCCATGCTCCGGGAGCACTTTATGAAATGTCATGGACTGGGCCAATGTTCTAGGGATTGCTCACCGTTATTATAACCGAGTGTTAGCTTGCACAAAAAGCTTTGTCTACGCTTAGCATAGACCAATCGCTTTGTGTAAGCTAATACCTGCAAAACGTTAATTTCAGTACTTAATGCATTCTTTCGCATTACGAAAACATACCTATATAATTTTGACCCACTTAAACCCCACTTTTATATAGCAAATCTGGGGTTTAAAGGGGTATACATTATTTTTCTTATTTCTGCTCAAAAATAGATTGTGGGTACTCGTTAGAATCGCCTCGCCGAGGCGGTTCTAACGAGTACCCACAATCTATGTTTTGAGCAGAAATATGAAGAATATCACAAAATTTTATCTGAAAATTTTCAGTTTTTGGTGATAAAATTTTCAGTATATTTGAATAGGCATGTTTTCGTAATGGACCTGCACGATGGTAGAGTTAAATGAAGATAAAGAGACATTAATGACCTAGCTTTGTAATATTTCAACGTTTATACACAACTAAAAAAAAAAAAATTCCTTTTTAAATATCTTTTCTCAACAGCACTTCCATCTATCTGTTTATGTATATACATATGTTCGTGCCACGACAAAACACAAGAAAACATTGATGCAAAGCATCAATACGCCGTCATGCATTACTTAGCTCTCTATAGATCGTAGTATAGTGAAAAAAAATGTTATAATTTATGAAAGGTTGTAATTATATAAATTATCGCAATACTCAACGATAAAAACATTGTAGACGTTATCAGAGCTATGTAAAAAAAATCAACTATGATCGTCTGTTTTCTAGCCCGCATACATAATTACTTGTCGCCATCCATAGCCTAGGCCGAACATACTATATCCGAAATCATCTATGTAGCAGTGTTTCGTTCTTTTCTCAACTCATAACGTTTTCTTTCGGCCCAAATCTTTCCATGCTTGAATATCAAATTAAACTGTATTATTAAACCAGCTTATAATCCGTTCGACTTGAGAATGCATATTTCCAATCGTAAACAAAGAAAATATCTTTTGTTTCTTCTTCGCAGTTTGGCGAAAGAAAAAAAAAAAAAAAAAAAAAAAAAAAAAACGAAATGAAAAAAAATTCAAACGTGTACGAATATTGACAGCTATGAAAGGAACTAAATAAACTTTTATGCTTTCGTTCTAATCCTATTGTTGTACTTTTGTATGTGTTGTATATGTAAACATTTCGGAAATAAATATGTTTAAACCAATATTGACAGCAACAAGCTCATTTCAGGTCGAATGGTCAAATTGGGGCTCCTACGGGAAAATGGCTCATTTCTCTTTTAAATGAGCAAAACCCACATTGCTACAATTCTACACAGTACTTCCCATTTTTTATTTCACCATGTTACCAATAGCACAGTTCTCTGCTGCAAAAGTGTGACTTTGAATAATAATAATAAAAAAGTGTGTGTGTGGGGAGGGGGGGGGGGGGGGGAGGGGGCGGTAAACAGTTATATATACCACACTAAGATCCCCATAAAACTGGAAGAAAACCGATGTTCTCCAAATGCATACACATTTTACAAAAACAACCTCAAATAGATACGCCGGGCTCCGGTCGAGCATTCACAGTTTATTTTTAGATTTCTACAAAGCCCGGAGACAGGCTGGTCGAAACACGCATACTCAGATTAAACTTGGTAATTTTCATAGTCCCGAAGCAGCTTAGTCTTTGGTGACGCATGTGAAAATTTAATTTTCATCATTGCTAGGAGCTTTTACTTCATTTAAAGGGAAATGATACAAGGAAGTATCTGTCAAAATTATTTTGTTTCCCTTCTGGAAAAGCGTCTACTCTCAAAGGAAAGAATTTACTAAGAGCAAATTCTTTCCTTTTGGAGTAGACCCTTTTTCAGAAGGGGCTTGGTGTACATTAAAGGAAACAGAAAGTCATAGAAGTTGTCGCCCTTTTAAGACTTAGCGAAAATTTTACCAGGTATAGCCAGTCTCCTTAACCCATTAATGCCGGGTGGATTCTTCTACCATAACCCTTTGAACCGGTCCATTTCCAATAGAAGGGATATCTGGTTAGTTTTATCATTACCATGTTTTATAGAAATTCCTGTATTTAATGCAAACAGTGTAGACCCTGATCAGACGTCGTGTTCTGTGGCGTCTGATCTGGGACTACACTGTTTGCTAATGCCCCTTTTAAGGGACGCTAGGCATAAATGGGTTAAACATAAAGAGTTATCAATACCGCCCACGATCTCAACTTTGAATTAGCTTAAACAAAGCTTGCATTGTGATGCAAATGCAATGATAAGAGAACATTGTAGACACTCGTACACATATTCACGTGCAGAAAAGAAACCCAGTAGTCACACATAAGGCTCTTTTTAAGTTGACTCTACCTATTTATTGCATTGTCATTTCACAGAACAATCAAACACAATCTGCCGAAGAATCCGACTCTCAGATAGAATATTGATAACAACAAAGATAACACCGAAATTCGGTAGCCCAATGGGGCTTCTGATGTGGCTAAGATAACGATAATTGATATAATAAACAGTTATACTGCGCGTGTATTTGCTAGTTATAAAGAAAACTTGATCCTCTTTCTTGAAAAAAAAAAATAGATAGACTGAACAAAACAAAACCTTAGGTTTCAACAATGCGCCCTTCTTCACATTGGATATGACGCTTGCCTTTTAATAATTATCTCAGCAATCGAATTTCCATAGTCGCTCCTCTGCCAATGCAGACCTGAACACGGATTTATAAGAACGCAATAAAGTAGTCAAATGCTTTTCAATGCTTTAACGACAGTTAGAATTTGTATTGTGCAGCTGTCTACAACTCATCAAATAAAATTAATTAATTTTTTATATACATGAAAATAGAACACTTCTGTTCATCAGAACATGGCAATTAGGTGTCCCTTCATTGTACACATAAGCCAGGGCAAAGCATTTCCTATATGACTGCTTGCGCTCCCAGCGAAGATCAGCTTCGCATTCATGCAGCCTGATCAGAGCCATCGGTGTCCATCTGAATATGCTTTGGATTCTTGGCTCCCCACAGAATGCCCTGCGAAGACTGCGATCAGGCCTGAGGTAATAAAAAAAATTTCATGCTCAACTCAACTGAGCATGACATTTCACTTGGTCATAAAAATAAAATACCAATTTTTTTTTTCTATGCTCAACTCAGCTGAGTTGAGCATGAAAGAAGTTTTAAAAAATTATCAATATTTTAAGATTTATAAGCAAAATAAATTTCATGCTCAGCTGAGTTGAGCATGAAAAACGTTTTATAACCTCGGGGCCTGACTGCGAGGATGCAGTTTTGTAAGAAATGTTGTGTCCTAACTCATATCATAATCAGACCCCGAGGTTATAAAACTTTTTTCATGCTCAACTCAGCTGAGCATGAAATTTGTACTGCTAATTATTCTCAAATTACTAATATTTGTAAATTCTTTCTTGCCAAACATAGCTGAGCATGAAAATTTCTCTGCTAATAAATATGAAAATGTCAACTATAGTTGACATTTTCATATTTATTAGCAGAGAAAATTTCATGCTAAGCAGAGTTGAGCATGAAAAAAGTTTTATAACCTCGGGGCCCGAAGTGAACTGATCAAAGCGTCGTTTGACCACTTTAAGTTGCTGGTGGACTGAAGTCCTTTAGGGTATCATTTGCTCAGTAATCATCATTTCAGTGCCGATGACAATACTTCGGTACTGGTATTGTTTAAGAATTTAAGTACTGAAATAACTTTCTATTTATTCCGATGATAACTTTCTAAAATATTCTTATACTATGATGTTTTTCTCATGGGAAGTTTGGCTTCGATAGTTTTCATGTATTTTGGCTTCATTCACGGGTGTTCGATATGATGAATATCTGTCCGATGTCTGCGGCTGTCTGGCATCACCAGTCTGGGCAAATAAGGTGACTCCGTGGGGTTAACTGTTTTCTCATCTCTTGCACTGGCATCTCCTGTCTGATGACTGCGGTGTTTCCCGGATCATGACGGTTGCTATGAACTCGCTTGGGGATGTGTAGCGTTTGCTACATCACGAAAACACGTCTATATTGTTTTGACACCCTTCAACCCCACTTTTATACAGTAAAACTGGGGTTTACAGGGGTATACATTAGTTTTCTTATTTTTGCTAGAAAACATAGATTGTGGGTACTCGTTAGAACCGCCTCGGCGAGGCGGTTCTAACGAGTATCCACAATCTATGTTTAGAGCAGAAATATGAAAATTACCAGAATGTTTTCATCTGACAGGTTTCCTTTTTTGGTGGCAAAATTCTCAGTATATTTGAATAGGTGTGTTTTCGTAATGAGCATCTGCGCTTCGACTGTTTTAATGCTTTCACCTTATGTTTAGTGCACTGACAAATATAAAATCAGAAATTTGCACATCTGGCATATTCAAATATGGTTACGTGTACCTTTTAAGACCATATTGATTGACTGCCATAAGTGGACCCACAAAAAAGTCAAACCATAGATTATGTTGTTGGTAGTGCCTTTTTCAATCACTAGCAATCCCATTTTGCATGCCGTCGGTTTTGTGTGATCGATGCATAATGGGGATTTGGCGAGGTGTGTTTATGTATGCAACGAACTAAAGTTACACGAGTTGCATCTGTACATTCTCTCAACTGATACTTTAAGGACGTGCAGTAGGTCAAGAAAGTAAAAAAAAGAGTCCATATTTGTATATTAGTTAGTGCAATGTTTGGATGTATTTAATATATAAATAAACATAGCCATATTGGTATGATATCTACCTGAATATTGCCAAATGTATTCGAGAATAATTAAAAGGTCGCGATACTTTTGATAGATTTCCTCTATTTTTGACAATTTTTGTGACTTTCTGTGTGCTTTACTGTACACCAATTCCATTCTGAAAAGGAATGCACTCTATCAAGTACATTTGTGTAAGAATTTACTCCCAAGAGGAACTAATTTTAAAGTAGATCCATTTCTTGAAGGGAGACATATCAGTTCCATACGTTGAAAACTGTACATTTCATTCGCAGAGGCGTTTCTTATGAGAATGCCCAACATATGTTTATCTTTAGAAATAGGAAAACCATATAGTCTTGGTACGTCTCTTATCTATGGTTCTGTAAAGTAATATATGCTAGTGTCAACATGTTATATGCATGGGAAATTAGGAAAATTTTGGTTAAGCAAATTCAGTCTGGTTTTTGCAGTAAAAGAATTTGCTAGAAGTACCACACAATTTCAAAAGCTTCCTTTAAAACTGAAAATTCTGAAATCTGTCTACTAATATAGAACCACTACATACTCTTGGTGGAATTAAGTTCCTTAATTGAGTTTAGACAAACCACCATGCAGCGCTTATAGTCTGGTATAGTTGACCTTTCGCGGGGGTTTCCGAGAGCCTTATCTCACATGTCTTTGTCGGTTTGGTGCGCGCCAAAGCAGCAGCTTTTTCCTTACGAATTTAAATTCCCACCCAAAATTGTTACCCTCCCTATTTTTTTTTTTTTTTTTTTTTTTTTTTTTGATCATAACAATGTGTTCATGGTCAGAGAGTGAGGACGGTTAATTTTCCACTTACAATTATTTACACTGCTCTTACAAACTTATGCAAGGAGTATGACTTTAGTGGTTTAAATATCACTTTATATTTGTCTATGTTTATGCAATCATATTATTATACTTATCTGTCAGTTATCTGTGTTTAGGTTTATGCAGTTATTACACATTTCGCAGTATATGTGTGTGCTTTTGTGGCAGGTTCATGAGCGGGTAAATGACGCGCAATATGACTATAAATTACTGACTTTGATATATGCTTTCTTCAATTATATGTATGCATGTATTTCATTGTTTGTGGGCGCGCTAGTCTTTCTAGTATTGGAGTCGTTTAATTAGTTAGTAATAAAGCTCCCAGTTTCCCCCTATCCTGTCTTGGTGTTTTGTTTAATTTTCACTATACGCCTCGTCAGTTTACACCAGAGAGCTCCCTCTGTCTAGAGGAAATTTTAGCAGAGGTTGCTTTGAGTCAAATTTCCTAGCCAGTAGATGATGATTATGATTTTGTGTTTTACGTCCCTTTCAACATTATTCAGGTCTTATCGACCTGAATAATAACTAATAATTATTAATTACTATAAGCTTTATCGAGATGATGGAAGTATGCTACTGAAAGGTTCTGTGCAATGAAATGCCGTACAATCATGAGCAGGATCCGCCTCCAGCGGGATTCGAACTTGGGACCTCGTGATCCGAAGTAGGAACCCTGCAGGTACACAACGTTGAAACAACGTCGATTCAACGTTGATTCAACGTCTTGACGTTGATTCAACGTTGAATCGACGTTTTTTTCAACGTTGTGTGCTTGCTGGGAAGCTCTTACCACTCGGGCCACCAGAGTAACCATCTACGGTGTATATATTAAGGGGAATATGGGTTATTACATAGACTTGTTAACATAATGTTAAATGCACCTTTTCTCCAGAGAAGATCCAAATACAATGACAAAATTTAATAAAGACTGATAGTGCCAGAGCCAGCCTGTTAGAAACTTGATTACTAGCAACTGTTTCTAGTGTGATTGAATCTCGGATTAAATGTCAACTAAAAACAATAAATTTTGAACGAATTAAAGTTAAGTAAGATAAATGTAATTGAAAGAACCTCTCTAGCGCTGATATAGAATTGGATCTTACCGTAAGATAAGGTACTTTATTGCAGTTGTAAACACCCATGCAAAGTTCAGCCCACCCACCTAACGCTTAGCATGCTGGGTAATAATTTCAGCAGACAACATTTTGAAATATTTTTTTCTATTTTTCCCAGACAATAGGCATTGACATTTCATGTCAGTTGTCCCCTTATGAGACTTTTGCATGAAATGTCAAAGCCTTTTTTGTTAAAAAAAAATGAAGAAGTATCATCCGTTTGCTTAGCCTAGCTCCTAGACCTTCATGTAACGTTTTATTACACCTTATATTACTTTAAGCTTATTCAGAATTATATATGATACCTTGTAGCTGGTCTTTTATTTTGGTCCCTCGTATCTCTAAGATAAGTTGCTGCTATCAAAGAGGAGAAGGCAAGCAGTAGGCAATAGATTATCTTTCCTTTATTTAGTATATTAATATTTATAATTGATTGATGAAATATTTTATATCCAACTAGTCTACACTTTGCTCAGAGGGTGGTAAAGGCATCTGTACCGTTCTTACCATTAACCCTTAAAAGTTTTTAGCTAGTATAAGAATTTCTAAATATAAGGTAGTGCATGCCCCTCTCGGGCCCATTATTCAACAGAAGACGCGGTTTTTGACAAGTTGCATACCTCTGTTATGTTGTAGGCAAGAAACACAACGTACAAAACTAATTATTAATCAAATCGCTGAGGGTGTTGAGCGGGGGCGTGGGGTGCGGTTGCCTGAAATTCTTTAGGCCTCTAGCACTGACTGGGATTTACGCTGAATTAAAAAAAAAAAAAAAAAAAAAAACAACAAAAAGCTACACATAAACAGTATATTATATTATTAGATTTATAAAATGTAATCTGAGAGCAGAAAGCCATACAGTTGTCACCAAGAAGTTCAAAATTAAACAAATAGTAAAAAGACAGTTTTAAGTCTGAATAGGGCCGAAACGGGGATATCCGGGTTACCGAAAAAGGCTTCTATGTTTTCACATGGACAAGGCTAGGGATATATTTTATTCATATCAGTACTTTCACATTAAAATATTTGTTCAATACTTCTTATTAATTCATTACGTTTTCGGTACTGGATATCCTCTTTTCGATGTTAAAATCATCTTTTCAGCGTCAAAAGTCATATGTAAATTGTTATGTCGTATCTATGAAGTCATTTGCGGTACCCGATAGCCTTTTCGATGAAAAATGTCCTTTTCGGTGTTTAGTAGGACACGGCTCGGGTTACGCCTTTTACCCAACGCTGTAGATTTGGCGCGGCTATGTTATTTGTCTGTGCCATAAGGAATCTTGTCTCTTGATGCGACCAAATTGCGATGTGTTTATTAAAAGTTTTAGTTAATGTTAATTAACCTTTAGCACTCTCTGGGTTAATTGAGCAGACGCCGAATTGATAAAAAAAATCTTATTTTTTTCCCAGAAAACAGGATTGGACATTTCATGAGACAATTTGCATGAAATATCAAATCCTGTTTTCCGGGGAAAATGAAAAAAAAAAAAAATTCAAAATGTCGTCTGCTGAAAACTTTGCCCATGAAGCTAAGCGTTAAATGTCGTTACAAACAGCAGCAATAATGTAAAGGCTCATTGCCAATCTCTATAACTAGTGATTCGGTTGGTTTATGATGTCATTCAATTGAAAAATTCAATGAAGTCTCCCCTTAAAAATGTTCCACGTAGGATGCATGGGTCGTGTCAAGGAAGAAGTGTCCTTAGCCCTCATGCGAGCAGACCCTAAGACCCAGATCATGCGCATGCTCGTAGTATTTACATTCAAGCCTATTTACCCTAAATACTTTGATACTTTACCGCCTTATACACTTGTCCTAGAATTTAAACAAGTCAGTTTCGCTACGTTTTTACGTGTCTTAAACTGAATGAGTAACATATAATGTAAACCTTGATTAGATGTCGCTTTCTACGGCGCCCGAATAGGCATCACGAAAACATACCTATATAATTTTGACCCCCTTAAACCCCACTTTTATATAGTAAAACTGGGGTTTACAGAGGTATACATTATTTTTCTTATTTCTGCTCAAAAATATAGATTGTGGGTACTCGTTAGAACCGCCTCCTCGAGGCGGTGCTAACGAGTACCCACAATCTATGTTTTGAGCAGAAATATAAAAAATTATCAGAGTTTTTTTTGTCTGAAAATTTTCAGTTTTTGGAGGTGAAATTTTCAATATATTTGAATAGGCGTGTTTTCATAATGGTTTGGGCTTTTTCTTGGGGTCTGTCCGAGCTCTTAGGGTACCTAGGGTGTAAGGATATTCGCTTTTCACGTCCATTCATAGGTGTAGCTCTAATTACGCACAGTACGCATGCGTGTAACATGCGTAAGAAACATATTTATAATAAAGTGTCATTTACATTAAATACTTTGTTTCTTTACCATAGGGGCTGCTCTTAAAGGAAAGAATTTGCTCCCTCTGGGAGCAAATTCTTTCCTTTAAGAGTAGCCCCTATTTAGGAAGCGATTCTAGGCATAGTTTTTAAGATTTTTCCTGAGTGTGCGTAAAAATAATTCCGATCAGACTACGCCACTACCATTTTGTTACATTTTGATGTGTCTAAAAACTGATGAGTGACAAACAATGTAGTGTTTGATCATGCGTCGCGTTCTGATCAGGATTTACACTGTTTCCAGGGCATACCAGTCCAAGTACTTAAGGCAGATAGGAAATAAGGGGCTTCGCTTTTCTCCGGTAGATTCGAAAGTGTCCCGGCTCCCTCCCCCATGGACCAAACGGATTGACAATCAAACAGCGATACTTTCTAGAGTGTAAACTTGAGTAATGAAAAGAACATAGAAGCCGCAACGTCAGAAAACGTAACTTCGGATATGTGCGCTAGGCGAAGATTCAGATCAGCCTGCGCATTCGCGCAGTCTGATCTGAATCTTCCCAGAGCGCATTTTGGCTAGCCAGAGATGCTAAGTTTCTTCGCGTGGACGACGAAAACCCTGATCAGACTTAGCGGATGCGCAAGCTGATCTGAATCTTCGCCAAGTTGTAAGGTACGTTTTGTGACGTTACGGATCATATCCGAGTAGTTCGTTCCTTCCTAAGTTCATAGATAATAGGAAACTGCTTCTGTTAATTGAAATGATTAAGAATCCCACTAAGCGGTAACAGAACAAATTAATTGTTGTAGGAGCAAAGCCGCATTAATAATGGCAGACATATGTGACACCACCTGGAAAAAGGGCCATTATGTTACACGTAGATAACAAAAGGTCGCATCAGACTGCACATCTTCGCAAGTAGAGCTATGCTGTTCGGCGAGGTATTCTACGGTATAAAATAACATTGTAAGCGGGAAAAAAGTATCTGATCACACTGCATGCAAACGCAAGCAGATCTTGGCCTTCGTTGCCAGTTTGTGGGGTAAGGGCACTTTTAGCACGTTGCCTCATATATGTCTCTCATCGCGATAATGGTCTGTTATGAATATGTGAAGATACTGATGAGCAATATGTGGCCTGTAGAAGCTGATTCTGGGCTGAAAAAGGACTTTGTATATGAATATTAGCCACCGCATTAAAAAAAAAAAAAAAATGGTATGTGCGCCCAGCGAAGACTCAGATCAGCCTGGGCATCCGCCCAGTCTAATCAGAGTCTTCGCTGTCCGCATGAAGAAAGCTTGGGTCCTTAGCTATCCATTTAGCACATAGCGAAGACTCTGATCAGACTGGGCTGATCTGAGTCTTCGCTAGGCGCACATGCCATTTTGTTGGTTTTGTCATGCGCTGGCTCATAGTATTACCGCAATTACCCTGACTGTTCAGAAACTTAAGCACTTACCATATGTATCCTTAAATTTAAACAAGCCCATTTTACACCATGTTTTACTCCCTGTTGGTGTGTTTTAAAAATGTCGGATGAGTTTCAAACAGTGCAGACCCGATCAGACGCCGCAGATCGCGGCCTCTGATCTGGGTCTACAATGTTTGTTGACATCTGCCAGTCGGAATGCTTAGGGTTAGTACGGTAAATTTCAGGTTAGACTGCGCATTCACGCAGTTTGATCCCGGCCTTCGCTCTCTACAGGTAGATTCTTCTGCAGCCAAGCATTCAGTGAGCAAATGCCGATGGTCCAGAGGAGAAAGCATAGATGCGCAGGCTGAGTTGGACTTTATAGTCATGTGTGCGTTAACTCCTTCCGCCCTACGGACAAAACCAAAAAAAAACCGACTTCAGCAGAACTAGATTTTCCAAGATACCAGAAAGGGCTCAACAATTGTCTAAAGGCAGAAAAAAAAAAAAAAAAAAAAAAAAAAAACTACGAAGAAGTACGGAAGGTCTTTTTACGGCCGAAACACGGCAGTTGCAATGAAGTCGAATAAGCTATGTGAAGTATATTTCGGTAGGCCAATGTGCGGCCAATCTTAACAAAGTGTTCAGCTTCAGCAAAGGTGAAACATTCTACAAGATATGATAAACAGATTTTAAACTTTTTGAAAACCCTATAGTCATACAAGTATTAGGTTTCACAAAAAACAATGTGTGCTAAGCGTAGACTAAACTTTTTGTGAAAGCTAATACTTGGATATAATAACGTTGCGCAGTCCATGGATAAAAAGCATTGGACCAGTCTAGCTTTGGTCTTTCATTAAGTGCTTCCGGGGCAATGGCAAACCATTAAGATTGTCTAATGATGTTAGAAACTTTAAAAGAAAAACTACCACGGTAAAATTTATCAGTTCTTGAACCAATGAACTTCTTATACTTATCGCTGGCATTAAGGATAACGTAAATGAACAGAACAAATATATCTTTTGCACGATGGTGTTTGTATGCACCAATAGCGTAGACAAATATCAGACTCATGAATGCGCAGACAGATCTGCGTCTGTGCTGGAAACATACGCCTTAAGTTGTTGGCACTGTTTGTTTAGATGCTTCATTCAGTTGTTTTCTAGACATGGACAATCGTTTATTGAACAGACTGGTAAAGCTATGATTGTTTTAATTACCACAGTGTTTCCTTTGCACGGAATTGTGAAGGAAACACTGTGGGAATTAAAAAATCATCTCTTTATGTGGGATTATCATTGTGGCTCACTTCGAATAGGCAGTCGCGATTCTCATTTTTCATTCAGCACTTGTCAATATTAACTACCAGAAACGGGGCATAAATTATTCAGTTTTGATTTGAGGCTGACTAGCGCTGTTAGCGCCGGTCTGTAGATAATTTGGTTTGAAATAAATATGCCTCGGATTAGTTCTTATCTTATTTTCTGCAGTATTACAGCGATAATTTTCAATCGACATATTGATAAGTCACTATCTTGTGCTGGAATTGTCAGTAAATCGGTCCGAACACGCTATAAAAAAGTCAACGTACTGATTGGCACGTGATAGGTTTTCAATATTTCTCTGCATCTTAGCAGCCTAAACCTTTCATCCCTGAGTTTCGGAAATAGACTCTCCCATCTTTAAATTTGGAAATATCGATTCTTGTAAATGCGGGATTCAGTAATAAAAAAAGTCAAAAGTAGAATGACAAACACTGTGGATCCTGATGAGACGGCTCACCGTCTCATCAGGATCTACACTGTTTGCAAAAGTGTATGTTTGGGTCTGCAGGGCTGCAAACGTTTACCTCTGAAAGTAACAAGCAGAGTGGTGAGCAGGATGGATTCAAGGGCATGTGCGGACGGCAAAGAGGTCCTGATCGGACTGCGTTAATGCGCAGGGTTGCTGTTTAAATGTACACCGAGATATTGTTGTTGTATTCAGTGTTGTTGTTTTTTCGCTGTTGTTGAACAACGTTGTATCAAAGTGGATGCAGCAATGTTGACCGGTGTTACAATGAAACAGCAACAACAGCATCAACAACAAAAAGGCTGTGTGTAAACTATGATATCTTTATTTGAAATTTGCTGTTTAACGTTCCCATTAGCCAGACTCGTAGTCTGTCTCCAGACTCTATCTTTTTCTATCATTTTCTCTTTTCCTTTCATCAATCTAGTACAACTTATAATGCTTTGATAAGTTATGGCCCTTAGTGGAAAAGATAGAGTCGTTTCTGCAGTAAAACAGGGAAATGGAATCAAAGAAACAAATACAACTACAGGATTATATATATTGTTTCAGAACAGAACAGAACAGAACTTTATTTAAGAACAAATTCTCAGGCCACTCACAGGTGGCGTAAGAGAAAATACAAGCAAACAGACAATAAACAAAGGAACAGGCAATGTTACAATAATAAGACATATACAGACTATGTGGAAAATGTAGTCGCACATTTGTTCATTATTATCTGAACAAACTCGGAAAGCTTTTTAAGTGTCGCTAAATTATCTGAGGCAAGTAGTTCTTTCACTTTTTTTATATTGGGCCTTTTATAAAAATAAAGTTTCAAATGGCGTTTTCTCTCTGTTTCAAAATAGTTACAACAAAACAGATAATGAAATTCATCACCTAATTCGTCTTTGTGACAAAGTTGACACTTTCTATCGTCGAAGGGTACATTTTCCCAACGGCCTGTCTCAATCGGAAGTCTGTGATTACTTGTTCTGAACTTTATGAGAGGCAAATATTGTTTACGATCAAGTTTTATCAAATACCTTTCGAAATTAAGGTCTTGTTTAAAACTATAAAAAAATTCTACCTTTTGATGAAGAATTAACCTTCTGGACCCATTCTTGAATGTGTAAATCAAATAGAACCCTAGACATTGACAGCTTGACTGACCTTGGATTATCAATGACTTCTTTGTTCAAAAGATCAATTTGACCAACTGAAACAAGTATATCTTTTATATAGCTTACCCATTTATGCTCACAACCAGCATTGTATTCGTGTAACAGTTTTTTGTATAACAATGTGGATAGTTTCGTTTCTTTTCCGTTCAGTACCAGCGATAACCAATATCCAATCATTCGGCTCTTTACAGTCACTTCCACTGGCATTCGTCCAAGTTCAGCATATAGCATGTAAATAGGCGTACTCTTTTTCAAATTAGTAATTCGCCTTAAAAATTCATTTTGAAGATTTTCGATAAGTTTAATATTTTCAAACCCCCACAGTTCACAACCAAATAATGCTATGGGTAAGATGGTATGATCAAATAAATGTTATTGTAAATCAAGGGGCAAATTCAAATTACGTATTCTTTTATAAAGGAGGTGCATTGCCTTTTTTGCTTAGTCCACATTACGCTTCCTCGCCTTATAAAAGCTTCTGTTTTTAGAGAAAATTACACCCAAATATTTAAACTCTTTATATATTGAGATCTTATTCTTGCCAAGTTTGAAGTTATACTTTTCATCGTTACGGGTTCCGAAAATCATTATCTTAGTTTTATCAAAATTGATATCAAGTTCCCATGCTTTTGAATACTCATAGAAAACATTCAAATTATACTGAAAGCTAACTTCGTCTGTTCCAAAAATAACAGTATCATCTGCATATAGCAAAACGAACAATTTTATGTATGTGCTGATATTATCAGTGGGCATTTCTAGATTAATGCCAGTACAATTATTCTCTTCGAGGAATGTTTCTAAGTCATTCAAAAATAATGCAAATAAAACTGGTAACAAATTTTCCTCTTGACGAACCCCTCTGAAACTTCGGAAGAAAGTAGACTGTACCCCACCGTGAGAGGCACAGGACTTTATTCCTTGATATATGTTATAAATAACACGAAAGAAATTACCATTAATATTATATTTCAAACTTTTAGTCCATAAACCGACTCGCCAAACTGAATCAGAAGCTTTACTAAAATCAATAAATGAGCAGAAAAGTTTGGTCTTTTTAGACTTAAGGATTTCAAGAAGAGCATGAAGGACGAATATATGATCCGTTGTAGAATACCCAGATCTGAAGCCTGCCTGGTTTTCTTCTAAAATATTGTGTTCATTAAGGAATTTGTTAAGCCTTGAATTTAGGACAGAAGTGAAACGTTTTCCAAAACAGCTTAAAATCGTTATCGGTCTGTAGTTTTCAGGTTGGCTGGGATCACATTTGTTCTTGAAAATAGGTTTAATGGCGCCCTCAAGCCATGAGTCTGGTAAAACGCCCGATTTAAGAACCAAATTAAAGAACCCTTTGTATAGTGGTAACATTTTGTCTGATGTACTTTTGATATATTCATTGATTATAATTTCATTGGAGCACGCTTTATTATTTTTCAGTGACCTGATACATCCGAAAATTTCGCTGTCCGTTATATTTGAATTTAAAATTTCGTCATTGTTACTTGATGAAAAATTTAAGTCTTCAAGCGTCTGGCAGCCGCTGGACTCGTCTTGATAATTAAGATCTTTGAAAAAGTCGTAAAGTGAGTCAAGCTCAATTTTATTTTTACTACTACTTCCCTGTTTTTTATCAACGTCATTCAAAATTTTCCAGTAATCTTTGGGAGTTTTAGATTTCAAAACTTTCAATTTCTTTTGCATAGTTTTATTGTATTTGGCATTAAAAACAGTTCATTTTTCATTCAGACGTGTTAAAGAATGACAAAAAAATCGCAGAAACGACTGGAACAAGTCTAGCCAGACTCTCATCAGCAACATATTTCAGCTGCAACGTCAGATAACGTGCATTCTGACATACGAGCATGTGCGCCCATCATAGACCCAATTCAGCCTGCACAACCAAGCGGTCTGATTAGTCTTTAATGTCCGCATAAAAACTGTGCTTCCATACCTATCCAAACGGCGCCTAGTGAAGAATCTGATCAGGCTGTGCGAATGCGCGGGCTGAACTGATTCTTCACTGGGTGCACATGTCTGAAGGTACGTTTCCTGACGTTGTAGCACATATGATGACGTCGTTGATTAATAAGTACATTTATACTTGTTCTAATGTGGATTCAATTCCAGCTATGTAGCTCTGATTCTTTCTTTTATTATGCCGTAGATTTGGGGCAGAAGTAAATTCGATTTCTTAATAAGAAAAAGGTACAGTACAAGTTTCTATTTCAATTCCTTTATGGAAATCCACAAATTATATATTCAAATAACAAAACAACAATGTTCGCGCAAAAACAACAATTACAACACAGAGCAAGTTTCAATAACAAATAATAATTCTAATTGTTCAACTGGCCTTCCAGATTTAATTGTTCGCGCTATTATTTTTCATTTGGAAATCCAATTTATTTCTCACGATGGTGTACCACTCGTATCTCAAACTTTACTAACTCTTTTTGTTTTTCGCCCACTCGCTCTCTCTTTCGTAAGTGACCAATCAAACACTCTGTATCACAACATTATCACAATCAGCGAATGAGAATACCTGTAACAACATGAACATCTCGCATTTCCCGCCTAATATCTTAACACGTGGTCAGGGTAAATTTCAAAGTCGGGAAAACTGTTTTTACTTTCACTTAACGCTACATGCATATTTGGTATCAAACAATGTTTATGATTCACAGCATATTAAAATCAAATTTATATTTTAATATTTTAACTTTTGTCTCAGTAGTTCGAAAATTCATAAAATTTTAGTTTGCATTTCAATTACCTTAAGTGTTAATCCCCAAGGCTACTTATCATAATCACATAAGGGATTTATTTGTGTTAACAAAGGCTCAACTTATGATTGTTTTGTAAACTTACGAATATCACTGACAATCGAATAGTGAAAAACATCTTCACCTGGTCTAAAACTCATAGTAGATGCTGGGAAAAACGGTTCTTAAAATTTGCGCAGGATATCGATTTGTTGCACTTATTTGAACAAACTACTGTTAGTGTTACAGATGCGATTAAGCTGTGCAAATCACGATTAATTGAAATAGATAAACAAACTTGGAGAACGAACTTATTTAATGATGCCGATCATGAAAATGGCAATAAGCGTAGGACCTATAGACTGTATAAATACGAGTTACAATTAGAATCTTATGTAAAAATCCCACTTCAGAGAGATCACCGCCGCATTTTAGCCATGTTTAGATGTGGTAATTTGCCATTACACATTGAAACTGGGCGTTTTGCTCGACCTAAAACCCCTATCGATCAGAGAACTTGTTTCCATTGTGTAAACGCCGTTGAACATGAACTACACTTCTTTATTGAATGTCCCTTCTACGACGACATAAGGAGGAAGCTGTTTCACAAAGCACAGTTATGCAATAGAGATTTTGATACTTATAGCTCGACAGAGAAATTGGTATTTCTAATGAACAATATAAACATGCAAGCTATTGTTGCTTCTACCTTGTTTAGTATGTTTCAGAGACGTAAAAGTGTTTTATAATGCACTTCATCATTTTATCTTATTTTAATACTAAACACGTCTACATTGCAATTTTAATGCTAGTTTCTATATTTTAGAACTTTCTTTTCATACTGTGCTATGTGATACATTCTACTATGTATATATTTTGTGTATCTATACATGTATATTACCATGCTCATTTTAATTGCGTGTCTCGTAAGCTGGTAATCCCAGCTGAGTGTCTTAATTGTAAAGTTGATCTTTTATTGCATATGTTTATCTGCTGTACAGACATGTGACACGTTAATAAAATACTTACTTACTTACTTACTTACTTACTTATGATAGGCAAGCCGTCCAAAGTACCCCCGCAGACATATCAATTGCACAAGTATGCACCTGACGGCGGATGAAGCCATGTGTGAAATTCTTCTAGCGAAGAAATCTGCATAATATCTTTTATGCGATAAAAAACTTTTTAATGAAATTATTCTTTCTGTTATTCAATATGTCAGCAATTCCACAAAAATACAAATATACAAAAAGAAATCCAAAGATGTACCAAAAATGATAAACAACTTATAAATGTGGCTATATTATTTTTATTATTTTATTTTTATTATTTATTTGTTTGAAATTTTGCTGCATAACACTTTTATTCTTTCTTTTATTTCTCCATCTTAAAAATATATATAAATGTAATCTGTTTACATTTGTTTTGTTTTGTTTGTTTTTTTGTTTGTTTGGGGTTTTTTTATTTTCATTCTTATGTTGCATAGAATATGTATGGAGTCGCATTTTTGGTAAAAAAAAAAAAAAAACAGTACTAGAATGAACATGTTTGATACACAAAGTAACTGTTCGCTGCATTATCCAGTCTTCGTCATTTTGCCATAAATCCGAACATATATTACAGTCGCAGCTATGCGCATTACGAAAACACGCCTATTCAAATATATTGAAAACTTCACCTCCAAAAACTGAAAATTTTCAGATGAAAAACTGATATTTTTCATACTTCTGCTCAAAACATAGATTGTGGGTACTCGTTAGAACCGCCTCACCGAGGCGGTTCTAACGAGTACCCACAATCGGTGTTTTGAGCAGAAATAAGAAAAATAATGTATACCCCTGTAAACCCCATTTTTTCTATATAAAAGTGGGGTTTAAGGGGGTCAAAATTATAAAGGCGTGTTTTCGTGATAGCATATCATTTTATTGATGGCGTAGGTTGCTGCCCTGAAAGAAAGTTTTCATCACAGAATGGCCTAGTGAATGAAGAGTTCGAACGTATATTTAATTATAGAGCGGATTTAAATTATAGCCCTCGGTTTAAAGTCTTTGATTGATATATTGGCATACTGGAAAAGCTGGGCTGGACCCATAGGCGGGACCGATGGGCTGGACCCATGGACTGGGTCCTTGGGCTGGACCCATGGGCTGGGCTGATGGACTCGGGGTTATTACAGGTGAACATAAGGTCAGTACCCACAAACTCTGTTTATGTTTAAGGTCAGCCCAGTATCTGACTTGTGGTGTTTGTTTTCTTTGCAAGATCATTAGTTGAGCTCTTGCAGAAAAGTGCTCCCTTGGGACATAATGTCATCTTTGATAGCTCTCTGGTTTTGTTTCTCTCCCAACCAAGAAATTGTGTTCTTCAGGATGGTGAAAACTATTAGTAGTCTGAATTTGACCAACTAAGATCTGAGAGCCTTATAACAAAATGGTTTTTGGCCTGTTCAATATTGTTTCAGTTATATGAGACCGGCTAAGTATATGCTTGCAAGCGTTTGTACAGCCTTGTTAACGTGCGCCTATCATGCAGATATTGATTTTGATATACCGTATTTACTGTAAGAATTGGGACACCTTGTCTTCTTGCCATACTTCTCATCAAATTTGAAAAGTCCATTCTACTACCTTCTAATGTGTGTAAAATGTTGTTGTATGTATGGCAAATAATGTAGACCCTGATCAAATGCTGTGTTCTGTGGCGTCTGATCTGGGTCTTCACTGTATGCAAGGGCCTATCTGTCCCAATATATAAGGTATTTAGGTATATTTACAGTATTATGGCTCCTAATTAACGTTATAAATAGTTTCATTGCTATAACTTCTATATCTTTTTATTCCATCATTTTCTCTTTTCCATATACTTCCCTTCAACTAGTCTATTTTACTACCTATGATTGTGTGTAAAATTGCTAGACAAATGATAAACAGTGTAGACCCTGATCAGACGCCGTGTTCTGTGGCGTCTGATCTTGGTCTACACTGTTTGCTTAGGCCTATCCTTTGTAGAGTAAGTAAGGTTAATTGATCAAAGGGAATCCCCTCAGAAATTATCCTGGACCCGCCCCTGTACTGGCATTTCATCTCAGACTCATTTTATCAGATTCTGTGGACTTTGTAAATCTCGACCATTTACAAAGAACCCAAGTATATTACAATCTTAAATCTGTTTTTTTATACCCCGCCACTATATAGTGGCCGGTATTATGGTTTCACGTTGGACGTCCGTGTGTCTGTCCGTCTGTCTGTCCATCGTACATCCGTCCGTCCGTTTTTCGTTTCCGGATGATAACTTGAGTAAACATCAATGGATTTTCGCCAAATCTGGTGTGGGCATGGATATTATGGAGATCTGGTATGGGATTGCTAATGGGCAAATTTCATCAAATTTTGACGGATTATCTGCCCATTTTCTTTTTCATTTTGGGACAAAACTTGAGTAAAAGTCAAGGGATTTTAACCAAACTTGGTATGTGCATTGATATGAAGGAGATCTGGTTTAGGATTGCTAATGGGCAAGTTTCGTTAATGTTTGACAGCGTTATCTGCCTGCGACACTATATTGGCGGGGTATTTTAGTTTAACGTTTTTATTTGTTTTCTGTGCCTAAGTAGATCTGTATACTTTCAAACACTGAAATCTACGATGTATTGTTCAGTCCAAAAAAAAAAAATGGACTTGTCATTTACACTGCATATATAGTTGGTAATTCACTGTTAACAGGTCGTACTTCATACTTCATACTTCACAATTTTTAAATCACCGTATACTACACAGTTCATACTTCATACTTCACTATAATACTTCATAATTCAAAATTCAAAGTTCCTACTACTATGACTAGCTACTAGGCCAATATTTAAGTATGTTTGTCACTTTTTGTTTACTTATTTTTTTTCATTTATATTCTACTTTGTGAGTCCACTCAGTTCTTTTATGACAAAATTTTCCTCCATGCTGAGGAATTAGGTACCAGTTAGTTTTATAGCTCTTATCAGGATATTAATTACCCCCTACAGGTCACGACCTGTCAGTACTGCTGAATTCTGCAAAGGGGCAATAAAATAGCCTGTAAACATACTGATTTTGAAACATGCAAGTTAATTATAGTTATGAAACACTGTGCTTTTAACCCTTAAAGCGACAATCACAACTGCAGCAGACGACACTTTTAAATATATTTTTATTATTTTTCCTTAGAAAATAAGTCTTCACGTTTCATGTGAATTGTCTGCTAAGCAGATGATTCACATTAAATTTCAAGACTTACTTTCTACGAAAAATATTTTTTTTAGAATGTCGTCTGCTGCAAATTTTGCTTGGCGCATTATGGGTTAAGTAAATTATGACACAATTCATTCTTAGAAAATTCAAAATTAATGTAATTCAGACTCTGTATAATATCCTATGATTTCCACCACTGGCTGAAATAAGTATTACTCATTACCATGATATTTTGCGGCTGCATGTTTTCTCAAACCTTATCCTAAATATGAGGGCATCTTTGAGGAAACAGTTTAGACCCAGATTAAAGCTGAAGCAGTTTGATCAGGGCGTGCTATACACTGTTGGCAATTCACCTAATCGGTTTAGACACAACACCAAGCTTGCAAAATAGATCTGCTTCAGTTTTATGGTAAGAATAAGGGCTTTAGTTTGGAGTAATCACAGTAGTCTTCTTTCTGACCTTCAGGAAGCCAAAGGCCAAAGTGCAAATGAAAAATGAGTATTTAGTTTTCTTGTGCCTGTGCATGTTTAGCACTCTGGGCAAAGTTTTCAGCAGATTGCATTTTACAAATCTGAAATATGTTTTTCTTATTTTTCCCAGAAAAAAAGATTTGACATTTCATGCATACTTTGGAGACAATTTGCATGAAATGTAAAACCTGTTTCTTGGAAAATTATGAAAACTTTTCCAAAATGCATTCTGCTTATCTTATTTTTCCATGGAGACAATTTGCCTGAAATGTCAAAACCTGTTTTACTTGGAAAAATAAGAAAAAGTATTTCAAAATATCTTCTACTTTTCTTATTTTTCCAAGAAAACATGATTTGACATTTCATTCCAACTGTCTCCCATGGAGACAATTTGTTTGAAATGTTTAAACCTGTTTTCTTGGAAAAATAAGAAACAATATTATGGGGTTATTGCACTGATATTGGTGAATATTGTCCCAAGTTGGGATATCGAGCTTGCGCGCGTCAGTAGATATCCCATCGAGGGACAATATTCACCAATATCAGTGTGATAACCCTTTTATTATATAGCTATAAATATTTATTTCATTTCTCAGTGTTCCTAACCTATAAAACGCTGTTTTAATTACAAAAAAATTAAATTCTACCAATGTGCCTTACAAGGTTTGGCGCGACGTCACTGCATTACGACGTCATCAAAAGCAACGTCATGTAACGGTAATATGAGAAGGCATCCGAGTAGGTGTGCAATATCGAGTAAGTGTGCCGATATCTTGTGATATCGGCACGCTAGCTCCTCGGCTTTTATCGCACATTTTAATCATTTAATATTTATAGCTATATAATCAGTCAAAATGCCGTCAGCTGAATTTTTACCCAACAGGCAAAAGGTTACAATCAAGGTTTTGTATCTACCTCAAGTAATATCCAAAGGTAAAAGCATTTGTTTGTCTTAACCTTAACCACTCTCAGGGCAAATTCAGCAGACGACAAATTGATGACATTTTTCTTATATATCCCAGACAGTTCATGCAAAATGTCTCCATATGAGACAGTTTGCCTGATATTGTCAGTTTCTTATTTCTGGGAAAAATAAGAAATATATTTCATTAGGTTGTCTGCTGAAAAGTTCGTCCAGAGTGATATATTTGATGATCAGTTTGGAATATTTATCTTTATTCCGCATAAAACATTTGACACACTGAAATGTTTTTTTTTTTTTTTTTTTTTTTTTTTTTTTCTTCACAAAATAGGTTTCTAGGTGTCATGTAAATTGTCTCCTAAGGAAACGTACTACACCAATAGATGGATTGTTCAGTGTTCTGATTGTATTGTTTGCATGCTGTCATTTTGTGTGGATTTGGGGGAGCGATATATTGGTTATGTAGGAACCATCTCAGTGATTTATTTACCTTTTGGTTCTACTGAGTCCTAGGGACTTACATGATAGATATTTGATGAGTCCCAGGATAAAATCTAGAGCCCTTTACATATTTTTGAGCAGTTTTCTATTGTATTCTGTGAGTTTTGGGACTCACATGCATAAATTTTGTGAGTCCCAGAGACAAGGTTGTGAGGATATGAAGCGGGGACTCACAGGTAAAAAAATCACTGCCATCTGTGAATTGGAGTAAAATAAGGTCAGAGTCAGGGATAATTACACTTCATGCTGAGAGGTTTATTTTGTATACCATTACATGTTCCCTGATATTTTTTAAGAAACCTGGCATATTGGAATAGAGTGAGTCGTGTTTAGCTAGTCTAGGTGAACTTTTCTTCTGTGGTTGTCTCAAATATATAGAAATCCAGACCATACCTATAGGTTAGCCACGGAGCTCAATAAGAAGGCGGTGTAAAGCTGGTATTGGTTTTTGTCTTTTACTTATTGAAGAGAGAAAACTATTTACACAGTTCATTTCCTTTCCTGTTCAGCAAAACCCTAGTTTCATTGTGCTAAAAGAAGAGACCCATTTATTGCACACAACACAAATTAATGTACAGGTCATATTTTGTTGTCTGTTTTTATTTAACCATTTATGTTGAGTGGACTCTTCTGTTATAACTGTTTGGAACGGTCTGTTTCCAATAGCAGGGTATCTGGTTGGTTTTTATTTTCTTATGTTATATAGAAATTCCTGTAATTAATGCAAAGAAGGTAGATTCTAATCAGACACCGCATTCTGTGGCGTCTGATCTGAGTCTACATTGTTGCCATTTCACCTTTTGGGGATTTCCCAACTAAATTATGTTAGTTCAGGTTTTCTGTGTGCAAAGAACAATGCCGGACCTGACCAGACTACAGTCATTTTTGCATTCTGCTCATAGTAATGTACTGTTCATATTGCACTGTCTGTTATGTGGTTTAGAAAACACATTAACCCTTACTTTGTTTACAGTAAATGCAGATTTGGTTAACTCCTTCCAGAAGAGCACACTGTTCTCCAATTCCCTTGACACTCAGTAGTGCCACCATTATCCTGTATTTTAAAGTCAAAGTGGAAACTCTGAAAAAGTTCTAAGGCCACAAGTGTTTTTATTCTAAGGTCACATTTTTAAGGAGAGGGAACACACAGAAGGCTAGGCAATATGGATAAACGTATTCGTATTCGCTCAATGACCCAACAGGACATTACTGTTCTTATATCTGATATAGCTTGACAAGTTAACAAACGGTTGGGGTTCCTTAATTTTGTTGCTGCCTACAGGACTGTTTGATTTAAAATGGTAAGCCTGCTTAAGCATCATATCCGATCATCTGTGCCAGACATGTTTACCATTTTTCAGATACATGCCAGGCAAATGCCCAGTTGTCAAGTAATTTAATGATGGGGAGGGATGGGGCTGGGGGGAGGTTGAACGGTAGGCACACACTTGTAAAGGGTCTACTCTGAAAGGAAAGAATGTGCTCCTAAGGGGAGCAACCTCTTTTAGCATAGATTCCTTTTCAAAAGGGAGCAAAACCGTCGCTTCTCTTGAAAGTGTATGCATTCCCCTTAAATCAGGACGAGGTGAGGATGGGGGATAGAATGAAGAGGCTTGACCAAGAAATCGTCAGTCAGTTGAGCAATATGGTTCATATAATAGCTAAGACGACTATGGTCTCAAATATGTCAGACTCTCTGAGACCGATACTACCTCCCCTCCCCTCCCCTAGCATCAGTTTTGTATTCTTCATGCTCTGGCGGATATTCCTGTGTGAATACTATTATTAAGAAACGAGTTCAAGTTTAATACCCTACCATGAATATTAGTCATGTACAGCTTTCTCCCGGTAGGAGGGAGAGAGTGAAGAAGAATGGTATAGATGAGATACAGGCCCTTGAACGCAAGAAACTTTCTACGAAAAGCCAGTGATAGAGGGGTGGAGATGTCGGGGGCGCCATCCCCGCGACAGATTTGGCAAGAGGGCGCACCATCCTACCGTGCACAAATCACAATTACTCTATTTAATTTAAATATGTGGGCTTCGTACTTTCCTTACTGTACTTGTCTATAAATTTGAACAAGTTAGTTTTATTACCAGCTGATATGCCTTTAACTGATGGATTAGTCGCAAACACTGTTGACCAGAAATGTGGCATCCGATTTTTGTCAACATTTTTTCTAACCCATTCTATCCAAATACTTAGGGTCAGTACTGTATTTGTTATGTGCACCTAGCTACTGTATTGACGTTGAACACGTGAACAGCTTATATTCTTGTCAGACTGCGCAAATGTGCCTCCTGATTGGTGTGTGTGTTTGTATCGGCAAAGTATTTGAAATTTTGTTTTGACCGCACTCACTCAGAACGTTTACCTGGGCTGGTTTACAATGGTAAACTGCTCCCATAAGAACACAATTTTCCTAAGTCCCTGGACACTCATTAGTACCCCACATGTCCTGTATTTTAAGGTCAAAATGAAACAAATTAGACTAGTGATACAAGGTTATCTGAACAGTTTAAGGCCACCAGTGTTTTTATTCTAAGGTCACCATATTAAAAGAATAGGGAAAACACATAAGGCTATGTAATCTGGAAAAAGTCGTTGTCTCAGGGACAAAATGGGGCATTTCTGGTCTTATTCATTGTATTTGCATTTACGTACTGTTCGCAAACCGGTATGAGCTACAATGTGTAGAAATAGCACTACACAAATACTCCGATCAGCATGTACGTCCGGGTAGCTTGTTGTGAGTCTTAGTTGTCCCCTTTGTCTCCTCTTCCTCACTGAAGACATCTTACACCCTTCGTTTCCAGAGTGGCAGCAAAGATTTTGATCAGACAATGAAATGTACAGACTAACCTGAACTTGACACATTATAAAGTACATTTTCTAACCTTGCTGCTTGTAAGGTTCCATCCACAGAGACATCAAGGTTTTTGCCTAAGTGTATGTGTGAACACTAAAGGCCCACACCTGTCTAAACAATCACTAAATTGACTTGAAGTTGCTGTTCACACACAATATATTGGCCGTGCTATGCTCAGACGTGTCTTCTGGCATAGGTGGACGTCGAAGACCCAGATTAGCCTGTGCATCCCTGCAGTATGATCAATGACTTCACTATTAGGTAATAGAATCATTGGATACTACAGAATGTATGAATGATGAACAAAGTCCCAAATGATACTTTCACATGCTAGATGATCTGAATCTGCACAATTTGCACATGTTCAAAGACACATTTTCGCTTGATGCAGCCCATGAAATATTGTTAGATATTTGGAGTCATGACAACGGACATGCCTGCCTGAGACTTATGTTCACGCTCACCCTAACCCTTTTATGCCTAGCATTCAATAAAAGTGACATTGGTAAATAATGTAGACCCAGACAGATGCCACTGAAAGCAGCATCTGATCAGGGTCTAAACTGTTTGCATTAAATACAGGCATTTCTATAAAACATAATAATAATAAAAACTAACCAGACACCCCATCTGTTGGAAAAGGACCTATCCAAAATGAGAGTCTACTTATCAAAATTGTGGTTCAGCGGTGGGTGGAGGAAGAGGGAGTTAAACCACATGATCTGGCATTCCTGTGTATATATAGTGTTAATCTGAACAGAACCTTTATGATTTTAATATTTTATCATATTCCCAACATAACCCAAATACCATTGATGAGCTGTAAAAACTAGAACATGATTACATCTTTCCTAATCAACTCCAAGGCTCCACTTTTAGTGGAATATATGGCAGTAGCTCAGATTTCTTGACACACTGTCTCAAGGGACTTCCTTATCAGCAATGCTAAAGTTCATGAGTGGTCAGCTGTCTTTATTGTGCTAGTACATAAACATTAGCCAGCAATTTAGAGGTCTTGACCTTATTCAGGTCTTGACCTTGAGCCCAAGTCCATGGGTCCAGCCCAAGGACCCAGCCCACGGGCCCATCTCATCGGTCCACCCCATGGGTCCAGCTCAGCTTTTCCAGTATGCCATTGATATTGGAGTGCCTCAAACTACCTACGCCTGAACGGACTTCCGCTAAACAGGTTTTTTATGCCTTAGGAACATCATGGGTAATTTATTTCTCGATTCGGAACGGAGAGATAATAGTTTAATGTCTCTTATCTCTCCATGATCTAGCTATCAGAATGTAACATCAGACTTCTACTGGCGCTGTGTTTATACAGCAGTTAAGTGTTTGTAAACACTGAATTACCCTCTGAAATATAAGAACCATCGTGTTTTCTTTGTTTCTTAGAACTGTTTTCGGCATTTACATGTATATGACTGATCCGCAGTGCAAGAAAATAGTCCTTCTGTCAAATGCCAGCAAAGAAGGCCCTGCTCAGACTGCGCATCCGCACAGTCTGAGCACGGCCTTCATTGCTAACCATGGATACTGTTGATTTTTATCGAACAGAGAAGGCATTGATGCGCAGGTTTTACTGTTCGCATTTGGTATAATGGCCATTTTCTTGGGTTGAACAATATGTATTTTTCGTGTAACAGGTTTGTGCTTCTTTGGTACCTGTTTGATTTACTGTGTATCATGAATTATATTTATGTTGTTATATAGAGTGAAACCTAATATGTTGTGTTTCGTTTTACCTTAGTAATTCTTTCTTTCTAGTCTCTTTTCATTCTTTCTTTTGCAAACTGATCCTAGTGTAATATGCTTCTAAATACAAGAAAGGACTCTTATACGGTATACGAGCTAAGAACCTCTTATAATACTTGAATGACAAAATCACTGACCTGAGTTCCAAAATTTTTACTTAGTCTGTGTTCAGACTCTATCAGTCTGTTCAGACTCAAAGGGGACTGATTCACTTTCGTAGGACACAATTCTGTCAAAATTGATTTTGCCTCCCTCTGAAAAGGAATCTATTCCAAAAGAAAAGAATTTGCTCCCCATTGGAGCAAATTCTTACCTTTTGGAGTAGAGCCCTTTTCAGAAGGGAATTGATGTAGGAAAGCAAACAGGAAGTCACAAAAATGTATCCTTTGTCAAAAATTGTTTAAAATCTATCAAGTGTGGAAGATGGAATTGTAAGAAAGTACAGTGACCGTAAACTGGCTGCAGTCCCTAGTTTCTTTGATACAGACACTAAAATAAAACCAAGCCAATATTAACAAGCTAAGATTGTGAAGCACTGGTCAGCACTGGTCACTTTCATAATCTTAGCATGTTCATAGTGTCTTACCTTATCTTAGTGTCTATATCAGTGAATTATAAAGTTCCCTTTCAAAAGGAAAGACTTGCCCAGTTTTAACAGTGATCTCATTTTGTGCATGTTTATAGGAATGCAAATGCTACAAACCATTATCCTAGTTTGTTCACACAGTTTCCCTATATTCCAAATTTAGGCGACACCTACATGTATTTAACCTGTCCCACATACCAACCAAATATCATCAAACTATCTCAAAGTGTACCGCAGTTATCGAGCATTCACAATTTCATAAACTGAACATCTAAAGGAAAGTAACTCGAAAACTAAGGTAATATGAATTACTATTTTTGAACACGACACTTGGTTTGTCCTAAATACATACGAAATATCATCAAACTATCTCAAAGTATGCAACTAAATATGACCAGGGTATGTCATAAGTTTTGTTATGATTCCAGCCACATTCGTGCAGAAAAGTGGGTGGAAATGATCCAATCTTTCTATTGTAATGCAATAAGATTTCCCTTCTGCATGATTAAACCGCAACCCCTATTTCTGAGTCTGGTAGATTTTACAGCCTGTGGCATCCCTTTCCTGCTTCTACATACAGTGCAAAGAAAGTAAATCCGATCACCACGAGGGGTTTCAAACAAAGCAGTATTCGAGAAAAAAAGATCCATATATACATGTAAGACTTTCCTTTCTATTTGTTTGTCCACTCGAGCACTCAAGCACCCCGTGTTTGGCGGTATAAATCTGAACTTTATGCACACAGCCATTTTTGCGCAGTGAGTCCTTTCCACATGTTAATTCCAAATTTTGCCGGTTTTGCCGGAAATACTACTTGAACGTAAGTCTGCACTTAAATGTTATCATCCTTTCGTAAGCTGACTGCTTTCTGTGTCGGAGGCCCGTAGTTATGTAAACTTGACCTTAGAAACTGCATCCAGTAATGTCCTTATGCGACAAATCCTGTCGTTACTTGTGTCGTTCTTGGGCATCCATTTCTTCCAAAGCATGTCCTTGTTTACGCCGGGTTGGAGCCCGGCGTATCTATTTGAGGTTGGCGCCCGGCGTTCTTTGAGGTTGTTTTTGTAAAATGTGTATGTATTTGAAGAACATCGGTTTTCTTCCAGTTTTATGGGGTTTTTAGTTGGGTTATATATAACTATTCACTCCCACTTTTTTTTTATTATTCAAAGTCACACTTTTGCAGCAGAGAGCTGTGCTATTGGTAGCATAGTGAAATAAAAAATGGGAAGTACTGTGTAGAATGAATGTAGCAATGTGGGTTTTGCTCATTTAAAAGAGAAATGAGCAGTTTTCCCATTGGAGCCACAATTTGACCATTCGACCTGAAATGAGCTTGTTGCTGTCAATATTCGTACACGTTTGAATTTTTTCATTTCGTTTTTTTTTTTTTTTTTTTTCGTCGTACTACGAAGAAGAAACGAAATATATTTTTCTTTGCTTACGATTGGAAATATGCATTCTCAAATCGAACGGATTATAAGCTGGTTTAATAATACAGTTTAATTTGATATTCAAGCATGGAAAGATTTGGGCCGAAAGAAGACGTTATGAGTGGAGAAAAGAACGAAACACTGCTACATAGATGATTTTGGCTATAGTATGTTCGGCCTAGGCTATGGATGGCGACATGTAATTATGTATGCGGGCTAGAAAACAGACGATCATAGTTGATTTTTTTGTTACATAGCTCTGATAACGTCTGTAATGTGTTTAGCGTTGAGTATTGCGATAATGTAAATAGTTACAACCTTTCATAAATTATAACATTTTTTCACTATACTACGATCTATAGGGAGATTAGTTTCCCGGCGTATTGATGCTTTGCATCAATGTTTTCCTGTTTTTATTTGGGGTATGCTGGGAATAGCAAACAAGGAATATAACTTGTATTGTTATAGGACGAAATTCATCGAAAAAGTATGTCAGAGGCGAGATATTTTATACCGATGAATAATTCTGTTTGCCTGTCTGATATAGCCCACAACGACCGTCACATTAAAACCAGTCGATAGACCGGCTCATAGATATAACAATTACCAAAACTTTATCTCTTCATGTGCATTGGACGTATCTTTACAATGTTTTAGCTCATCGAGACCTAGAAAATATTACGCAAAGGTTGTAAAGGAAATGTTTTCGAAAGGCGGCCGCTATTCCCCGGCCCTACTCTCCTTTTTCCGATAGCATGCTTTCTGGTCGATCCGTTCTCAGAGTGATTAATGGGTTTTACTACTGTAAACATGATAAAAACGGACACACTGTGTAAAGAAAATAATTATGGAACAAACAAACAATAAGAACAAAAAAAGTATAACATGAAACATCTTGTTATACAAAGGCGTTGCTGATAGTAAATTCATATTTTAAATTCTTGAAGTATTTGGTAAAATCTAGGAAAAAAACAAACAAAAAAAACTGTTTATTATTGGATAGATTAAGGGCAGATAACTTAAGAACTGAAATGACCAGAGTAGTAGCCTTTGGCCTTAGTATTCTTTACAGCGTAAAATTTTATTTAGATATTCCATAAAAGAACTTTGGCCAAAACTGATTTTGTTTCCACATATATCAAGGGAAGATAACTAAAAAAACCAGATTATGCATCTTATGGTCCCGGTGTTACTTTTACTCTTTGTTGCTTTGTGGTTTATTCTACGAGGCTATTTGTTTTATGTCTTACCTTGTGTTGTGTTTTTCTTTTAGCATTGCGAATACCTCGCTTGGGGAGAGGGAGCTAATCTTAGTGCTTTTCGTTCGTTTGTTCGATTTGCGCTTGTTTGATTTTGTCTGTTTCCTCTTCCTCTTGGTGTCTGGGAAGGGCTGTGGCTTGTGATTGTGGCACTCCCTGGACTTTTCTCTTACTTTATATATATAGTCAAAACTCATTTTTCATATACGGCCGCCGTTGCAGCAGCCGCTGATTGATAATCCACCCGTTTTGCGATTGTCCGACACCTTATACACCCGACAGGCGTGTGACTATACACGGCCGATGTATCAATGGCATTTGACGGCAGTAGGCGGGTTTTCTTATTTCTAAAAATGACTGAGTCCTGAAAACGAGGGCAAATACAGACTAAACCGGATCAAGCTTTCCATTCTACATGGCTTGCACGCGTACGCGCAAGCCAAAAAAAAATATAATAAATTAGTCACTAGGGACTGCTGCAGTAACAGTTTCAAAGATTTACAATTTTATTCTAAGACAAGGTAGCTCTTTGTCTGCTCATGTACTATCAATATACTATCTTTCATCCAACTTTCACATGCAATGAGTAGAAAGAATTTCCTAATGCATCCGAATTATAACGTAGGCTAATGGAAGATATATGGCTTAGTTATATCACAAACGATTATCAGTGAAAATAGCTGAAGTGAAACATTAGTAGCTAGTATCTAAACTTTGAATCTCTGCTAAATGTTTCAACTGACAACGACAGTGAAACTGTTTACATAGTAAGGAATTCTAGATGAATGCCTGAGAAAATACATCTAGGAACGCCCATTCATGCTCTCACAATCTTGGTGCAAAGATACTTGGATTCAGAAATCAATGGTCAGCCATGTTAATTAGCTTAATCCTCTGCATGCTGGCTAAACATTTAAGCAGACGACATTTTGAAATATTTTTCTTATTTTTCTAGGAAAATAGGCTTTGACTTTCCCTGCAAATTGTCTCCTAATTGTGTGAAATGCCAAAGCCTATTTTCTGAGAAAACTATCGTCAACTGATCGACTGCTGAATTAGCTCAGAAAGTGATAAATGTTAATTTAGCATTTTCAGCGTGAATATAATAAATCAGTTAATACTGTGAAACGATTTCAACAGTTAGATAAAGTCCATTTATTGGAAATTATGAAATTTGAACCAGATTTTGAAATTTAGTTTTCAAATACAGTACTTAATAGTAGTAGTTAATAGTTTATTATAGTGTCATACATCAAAATAAAACAATACATATACAAGCATAAAACAACACCCATCACGAAAACATACCTATATAATTTTGACCCCCTTAAACCCACTTTTATATAGTAAAACTGGGGTTTACAGGGGTATACAATATTTTTGTTATTTCTGCTCAAAAACATAGATTGTGGGTACTCGTTAGAACCGCCTCGACGAGGCGAGGCGGTTCTAAAGAGTACCCACAATCTATGTTTTGAGCAGAAATATGAAAAATATCAGATTTTTTTATCTGAAAAATTGCCATTTTTTGGTGGTAAAATTTTCAATATATTTGAATAGGCGTGTTTTCGTAATGATTTGACGTCCAGTCACACATGGCTTATGAGACACTTACACATTTATATACATAATTACACATAAAATACTCATTCGTGGCTTTGAAATTCTCGTGACTGTTAAAGCCACCTTATTATAAACGGACGGAGTACAATATGTTAAAATACGTACAGAAGTATAAATTACAAATGATTATTGATAGAGGAATCAAACACAACACCAAATGTCATCATTTTACTTCATCGAGGAAATAAAACTCTTCAGCATCGGGACAGTTGAGATGCCAGTAGGGTATTGTATGATTCAATCGAACGAACCTTAATAAAGTGTTTATTCATTCCATATCAATACTATTTATACTATGATACAAACAAAATGAACCTTAATAAAGTTAATAAAATATTTATTCATTTTATATAGCTATTATTTATTCTATTCATTTCATAATATTAAGCCTGAAAACAAATCCAGTGAAGCTTTTAACCTTCGATAATCAGTGTGATCTTTTTCGAAAGGAATCAGCCTTTCATCACACTCTGGGCTAATTCAGCAGATGCCAAATTGACAACACGTTTTCCAAGAAAATAGGTATAAACATATTTTATGCATTTATGCATTTATGTATATTTCAAAGCCTTTTTTGGGGGGAAATTAAGAAATATATTCAAATATAACGTGTGCTGATACAATATCTACCCATCATGCTGAGAGTTAACTCTTTCGATGCCAAATTTCAGACGATATTTGTCGTCGGCTTTTTTTTATTTTAACAAACTATCGTTTGGAAAGACGTTCATATGTAAATTTGAAAGAGTGAATGTCAAATAGCGTAGATCCAGATGAAACGGCTCATTGAACCGTCTCATCTGGATCTGTGCTATTTGCAAAAGTCTATTATTATCGCCTGTGGCAGTGAAAGATTTAAAGGGTTTATTTACAGTCTCGGTGGCTCAGTTGGATGCGCCGTCCGACTTGAGACCAGGAGGTCGCGGATTCAACCCCCGCCGAGGTCGGCAACATTCTTTCGTGGAGATTGATCATGAAATATTTTCTACGGTCATTCTCTCTCTTCCGCTGATTCAAGAAGGGCAGTTGTCAGTTTCTGGCGAAAGAATGTGCACAATACTGGTTAACCGCTTAGAGGGCTAAGCCTGCCCAGGAAACGTGTGGTTAGGAAAACGGACCGCGCCCGACATGACCCTATTGGGTTGACTGGGACGTAAAACCTCAACACAAACAAACAAATACAGTGCTTGCTTGTTTATGTGGTCCAACCCGAAAAAAGAAGAAACCGTATTTATCATTGGCAAGAAGCAGTTTGGCCAGCACGGCGTCTTTTATTTATTTTTATTTTTTTTATTATTTATTTTTTTATTTTTCACCTGAACAGGGTTTACACTGTTTGCCAGTCACCAGCAGCTTTAGAAACATACGAATAAAGAGGTAGTAAAATGGACCTGTTCAAATTTTAGGATGAATAAGGTGGGGAGTTTAGATTCAGAATATTAATGATAAATACGGTAATCGTTTCCTATGGGGCAGCACTAGACTGGCTCCATTCGTTTCTTCAATTGTCTTTTTATATCATTTTTTTTCTGTAACTTCCTGTAGCCTTGGTCGTCTTTTCTTACTCCCATTTCACTGTTATACTGCAAAACTAAGGGACATTACTGATTAGAATATAGACTGGCTCCAGTGACTAAATATTTCTCTCACTTTCCTCTTTGATAATCCACTAAAATAAAAACAAAAATATATCATGACTATAAAGGCTGGTCACTAGTGACCAGTCTTTATAGTCTTGACATTTTTTTGGTTTTATTTTAGTGGATTATTAAACAGATTATAAGAAAAATATTTAGTCACTGGAGACTGGAGCCAGTCTGATTAGAATATTACACTGGACTGTACACCTCGAAAATATAACACATACAGTACAATTCTTATGTTAAGACCACTTTTGGGACTGCACTTTCAGACCACTTTTGGGACTGCCCGAAAGTGGTCTTATTAATGGGGTGATCTTCTGCAAGTCTATTATGATTTTAATGTTGAATGTAGAATAATAAGGAAGAAATCATTTTGGACAGACAAAAGCAGTTCTTAACCCTTAAAGCGCCAATCACAACAATTGTCGTCTGCTTTGTCTTCTGCCGGTTACTTTTAAAGTCATTGTTGCAAACAGTGTGGATCCAGGTCAGACTGCTCCTTTAGTAGTCTGATCTGGGTCCACACTGTTTGCATACATGCAAAAAGTATGTCTGAAAAATTTGCAAGAATATTCAGCAGACGACATAAACAGACAACATTTTCAGATGCAGGTTTTCTTGGCGTGTTAAAGGCTAATAGCAGAATTTTACCGTTTAACTCATTGTAGTCGGGAGCCCCTAAAAGGGTAATTGGCAAACAGTGCAGACCTAGATCAGACGCCGCAGAACGCGGCGTCTGATCAGGGTCTCCACTGTTTGCAAATATTTTAGCCATTTTTCTCTAGGAATATCTTAATATCATAGCCGGACGTACCTACAATTGAAATTGGATTCTTCCAATATATAGTGAGGAGGAGTCTGTTCAGTCTACCATGGGTTAAAAAAAAAGATAGAGTCTGGAGACAGACTGGGCAGTTTATATGGGCGTCTTGGAGCAGACACTGATCGTCCTGTGCATCCAAAGAGTATCAACAGACACTCCGGTGATACATTCTACGGTATCTCATGTTTCTATAATCGAACAGCGCGGGTCCTGATCAGAGTGCGTGGACGCGAAGGCTTATCTCAGTTTTAGCTGTCCCAATATGCCCTTTTCTCATGGCGCGTTGTAAATGATAATGAAATTGATAATGAAAAAAATCGAGTGTATAGTGTCTTGCCGAAAGTGTGAAAAACGAAAATTGCTTCGTTGCATGACAAGAATACATTATTATATAAGACGCGTCAATATAAAAAGGTAGCTTAGTGTTAATGCGAATTGCTAACGAAGCGGGGCACAGCATTTCATACAAGATAATTTAAGCGCCAAGCAAACACTCAGATCAGTCTACACATTCGCGCAGTTGATCAGAGTCTTCGCAGAGCACTCTTTGGGTAGCTTAGGTGGATCCAAAGCGTCTTCAGACGGACAACGAAGACTCTGATCAGACTGTGCGTATGCGCAGGCTGATCTGAGTATTCGCTGGATGCACATGCAGTCTTGTAAGAATGCTGGGCCCCGGCTCAAATGCTAGTCAACCTTGCCATCTACTTATAATGATGGGTGACCTTCGGTTTTCTTCGCTATATTCTACAGTATCCGAAGCTGCTGCAGTGGAACAGTGAAATCACTCATCAAGCTACGCGTATGCGTAGCCTTATGTTTTGTAAGGCCATTTTTACTTGACACGGTTTTCAGCCGGCTTAACCCCAGCTAGCATTCTACGTAAATCTACATCGGGCCGTCATCGGCCCGTCAGCTACCCTGACGGGCCGATGACGGCCCGATATAGATTTACGTAGAATGCTGACTGGGACGGTGCTCTGAAATGTTTTAACCTTTACCACTCTCTGTGCAAATTCAGCAGACGATAAATTGATGATATTTTCATATATGTCCTAGAAAATAGGCTTTGGCAGTTTATACAAATATGAGACCATTTGCATGACATGTCAAAACCAATTCATTTCTGGGTAAAATTCCAAAATGTCGTCTGCTGAATTGTTTTTCCAATAGGCTAAGCGTTATAAATACTGAGTGGGCAGTCGAGTGCGCCAGAAAAAAAATGGAATGAAGTTAAGGTGGTATTTAATCATTTCTATGTCACTTTATTTATTATGTTTGCATATTCGTCACTTCAGGGTTTTACTTTCTCTCTAACATCAGTCTACATTTTGTCAAGATCAGCTTGTATAGACTAACCAACCAGACCGTTATTGCTCACATTCAGAATATTTGAACGACGAACACTCTGCCTCGACTACGCCGATTTGGTATACGGACGTTGCAGTGTTTAAACGACGAAGGCTCTGTTCAGACATCGCCGATTTGGGATTCGGACTTTGAAATATAGGGATCAAACATGGGTTTCCATGCAGTAACATTTGTAGAGTCCCGAGGAAGATGTAGAAAATCCCAACCCAAAGGGTCAAGGTATCAGCAAATGTTTGATCATTATTATGACATAAAAAAATAAAAACCGACTTTTACACCAGGAAATGCACTAAAGCGAAGAAAATGTGACTGATGCATCCGTTTTTCTATGGCCGAAAATCCGCGGGAAAGCGCGGACAGCTAATTTGGTTTTGAAAATGCTGCTTTCAGGGCAGCAAGATTTGGCATTCGGAGTTGCAATATTCAAGCCATGAAGACTCTGGCAAGACGGCGCCAATTAGGCACTATGATATTAATCTGGTTCCTGGCGTCTAATACAAGTCGAAGTAGACGTCAACCCATGGACATTTCAAGATGATATAAAAATATCTGCCTTGCCAAACATTAAAAGCTCAACATTCCTCAAAAATAGACATTTTATTATCCAAGAAAGGTTTAATAAATTGATATATGGTATTAATACAATCATAAAATGTGGCACCTGACAGCCTGTAAAAGTTCAGTTAGTCTCTTCTTCTTGAAATGAAATGATTTTTTATGTATCTCTGTATTAATGCTGCTAACATTAATTCAGAGATACGATTAAAAATCATTTCATTTTCATCCAGTTCAAAAATGACGAATTAACTGAAATTTTACAGGCTGTCAGATGCTACATGTTGATCGTATAAATACTATATATCAATTTATTAAACCTTTCTTGGATAAACAATGTCTATTTTTTTAAGGAATATGGAGCCTTTAAATGAATAAATAATAATCATAAAAAAATTATGTGCACATTTCTCGTTTTATTCTGGAAGACATATAAAATGTCCAATGTCCAAATACACAAATATTTTCAACATTTATATATATTTTGTATTTGAAAGAACGTATGGTATCATTCAGGCCCTCCATTTTCAAGCAGTCCTGTTCAATGATTTTTTAAGTTCAGATGTATCAGCTGGAAAAGCGCTAAACATCTGGGCCCAGTTGTTCAAAACTAATGATATCAATAGTTAACGTTTCGTTAAGACTTTGATCATTAATTATGGCATATATGCTTATATTTTTTGCTGCAAAAATGTGAGTAGGTTTTGTTTTTGCAGCAAAAATACCTGTGAATTAGACATTGTATTTACTAGAACAGTTAAAATTTTGACCACTAGCAAGCTTGTTAAGCTAACGACGCTTTGAACAACTGGGCCCAGATGCATCAGCTAGAAAAGCGCTAAACGTCTGACCACGGTATGGAAACAAGCCATTCGACTACACTGAGTGAAAACAAGGCATTCCCTAATGGGTCCTTCATTAGCCTGATCTCACAGTCTCAGTGAGATTAGATATTATTGCATAACAGAGAGCTTTACTCTGTCCAGATCTGCAGATATGCAATCACTGTTTTACTCAGGTTAGTGAATCGTGGCCCAT
The DNA here is from genome assembly GCA_964016985.1 of Anodontia alba. Taxonomy (NCBI): domain Eukaryota; kingdom Metazoa; phylum Mollusca; class Bivalvia; order Lucinida; family Lucinidae; genus Anodontia; species Anodontia alba. The sequence goes on along the minus strand of OZ024823.1, from coordinate 7,166,268 downwards.
GAGCCTATTGTTTATTTATTAGTTTTCCCTTTTCTATGCAACAAAATTATTCACCAAAGCTTTAATAGCACCGTTCTAAGAAGAAGTTTTGTCTTTCACGGCATATATTAGCTCTATTCTATCATGTCTATAGTACAAATATCGCTTGTCTGAAAGCACTGACTGACATATTGGTTACAATTTTTTCTAAGCTTCTGAAGCTTACGAATAACTTAAAACTATTCAGCCCAAGTACACTGCTGACAAAATTGCAGGTAACATTTTTTTTTTTTTTTCAGAAAATAGAACTTGGCATATTCCCTAAATCGCTTTTTAAAGGCTCCATATTCCTCAAAAATAGACATTTTATTATCCAAGAAATGTTTAATAGATTGATGTATGGTATTAATACAATCATAAAATGTGGCACCTGACAGCCTGTAAAATTTCAGTTAGTCTTTCGTTCTTGAAATGAAATTATTTTTATTGTATCTCTGAATTAATGTTGCCAACATTAATTCAGTGATACGGTAAAACAATTATTTCATTTTTGATCCACTATAAAAAACAAGAGACTAACTGAAATTTTACAGGCTGTCAGATGCCACATTTTATGATCGTGATAATACTATATATCTGTCTAAAAATGTCTGTTTTTTTTTTAGGAAAATGGAGCCTTCAAGAATGCGATTCGCTCGAAATATTAACCTTTGTCCTGCTGAATAAATTAAGACGCCACGCCCATTTCTAATTTTCAGCCAATCAGATTACTTGATCCAGATTGTTGATATAAATTCACATACTCAATGGCAAACAGTGAAGATCCAGATCAGTTGGCTTCTTCAGAAGCCAACTGATCTGGATCAACACTGTTTGCAAAAGGAGGATATATCCGTGTTTAGAAAGATTATGGAGATACCCAAGAACGGCAATAACAACGTAAACAGCCCTCCTGAGTCATCGGACAAGAGTTACATCACATGAAACGACAACACAAAACAGCACTTCTTCTAAAATAGAACCAACAAACGATGGAGAATTGCAACAGAACACCCATGAAATTTTCAGCAGTAAAACGCATCAAGAAAACATGCCTATTAATTTTGATCACCTTAAACCACACTTTTATATAGTAAAACTGGGGTTTACAGGGGTATACATTATTTTACTTACTTCTGTTCAAAAGCATAGATTGTGGGTACTCGTTAGAACACGTTCTAACGAGTACCCACAATCTATGTTTTGAGCAGAAATATGAAAAAATATCAGAGCTTTTTTATCTGAAAATTTTCAGTTTTAGGAGGTGAAATTTTCTATATATTTGAATAGGCGTGTTTTCGTAATGGGTTGAGAAGATTAACCCATTGTAGACTGAATGAACTACCCCACACGTCTGATCTGGGTCCGCACTGTTTGTCAATTACCCTTTTAGGGATCTCCAGACTACAATGGGTTAAACCTGGTTTTAAGGGCGTCAAACCTTTATCCTTACTCCTAATACAGATCCAGGTAAATCTAGTTCTACGGTTCACGTAGGGGCTTCCTGACTCATTAGTGGATCAAGACATGAAACATATAAATGAACTTCTCAGTACTACTCAGGACCAGGCAAACCGCCAGTTAGAACAAAAGAAAACTGCTAGCAGAACCACGGTGAGCCCGACGATATACAAGTAAGGTCAAGCATAACCCTACTAGAAAAGATTTAGAACTGCGCTGACATTGACACCCCAACCCACCAATGTGCAATTAAAGAGGGCAGCAAAAATGTAAACTTCGATTGCTTTTTACCAATAAGCACGCAGTCTGTTGCTTAACAGCACCGTTATACCCTATCCTTTCATATCAATAATGTTTCTAAACTGTTCTAAAAATTCAGACTAAACTAACCAACGACATCAACATGTGTAATTTAACATATAAAAAGTTAAAAGCAGAGAACGTTTTTGCTTAATAAAAGAATATTTAATACCATGCCAACAGTTACCCGAATTTGAATCTGTTGTCTGTATATAGAATTAAGCTCCTTTTCCCTGTTGCTTTTCGTCAAAATATTTCTATACGGAAGAATTTTCAAACTTTGGCAATTTGTTACGACTCGGAGTATCATGTTCAAATTTTTTCCCTTGTCCTTTTTTTTCTCCATATCATTGTCATTGCCATATTTGCATAAGCAGCATTGTTCTTTTCCAGCAGTTATCCAGGCTAAAACTTCATTTCTGTTTGAGTGTTAGTTGTGACTTGATTAGTCGAGGCATCGACAGAAAAAATATCTTGTTTTAATTTGTATTTCTGTTGGTCTCCTGCGTTCTGCATTGTGTCCATTATTCCATCCTTTGAGCCGGGCTGGGACCGGGGAATATATCACTTCTTTCACGAGGGACATATTTATGGGAACCCCTTGACTTCTCAGACTACTTGAAATTTCAAAGCTGTTTTGAAACCGGGCATTGGTATAGAACGCGTGTATATATACATCAATGCTCGCAGGGCTTGGATCACATACTGACCCCCTTTGTGTTTTGTGTATAAACATTCCTTATCCTTATGCCATGGAAGTTTTGCTTCTTTCTACTTGAATTTGGGGGTTCCCTTAGATAATGTCCCTAGTATATATATATATATATATATATATATATATATATATATATATATATATATATATATATATATATATATATATATATATATATATATATATATATATATATATATATATATATATATATATATGTATGTGTGTGTGTGTGTGTGTGTGTGTGTGTGTGTGTGTGTGTGTGTGTGTGTGTTATTTTTGCTTTCATATATATATATATACATGTACAAAAATAACATCACATGGTATGTCTAAATAATTATAATATTCCCAACCGGTTTCGTTTGCAACTCATCAGGGGAATAAACAATAGCAATATAGCGTTAAAAAATGGCGACGTTACTTAGTAACAGTAAATACGTGTACATAGTACACAACGTTAAACGTCACGGCGTTCACACGGCGTCGTTAGTCTTTGTTAAAAAAAAGGTGAGAGAAAAGTCCAGGGAGTGCCGCAATCACAAACCGCAGCCCTTCCCAGACATGAAGATTAAGAGGAAACCGACAAATCCAAACAAGCACAAATCGAACAAACGTACGAAAAGCACTAAGATTAGCTCTCTCTTCCCCAAGCGAGGTAATCGCAATACTAAAAGGACTGAAAAACACAAGAACAAAATGACACATGGTAAGACATACAAAGAATCGCCTCGTAGAATAAACCACAAAGCAACAAAGAGTTAGACTAACACCGGGACCATTAAGTTTGGGGTTAAATATTTTTATGAAGTACTTTTCTTTAGATAACCTCGCTGAAACATCATTGGTGTGAAATTTGTAAAAAGGGAAAATGGAAAATTTAGGATTTATAAGAGAGCACTGCTCTAAATGAGAACTAAATGAGAGGTAATTGTCTTGTTGATGGGTCCCTGATTTGTTGGTCATGAACTGTCCGTCTGTTTCGAAGTTTGTCTCCCGTCTGTCCGATATAATATTCACTACAACCATTGCAAATTAAAACGTACAAAACACTTTTACGTTACAATTCATATTTTCTTTTACATGGAAAACCTTATTGTTGAGTTTTAATGAAAATCCTTCTATGATATAATTACAAAGTCCGCATCGTGGTTTGTTGTATTTACTAACTGAGGGTAAAATATTGATTTCTCTGAATTCAGATTTTACCAGAAGTCTCTTTAAATTTGGAAGTTCTCTTTTGCATTTTATCACCTTAGTATTGTTTAAAATAGTTCTCATTGTTTCGTCGTTCTTTAAAATTTCCATATTACTCGTATTTTTTAAGATGCAAAAAGCTTCCTTATTCTTTGGATTGTATGTTGATATAAAAGGTGTTATGTTTTCTTCATTCTTTTCATGGACCCTTAATAAATCTTCTCTAGGTATTTCCAAGGCTCTAGTTATTCCTGACTTTATTATTTGCAGTGGATTCTTTCAATTAAGGTTGCGGTTAGTTTAAATGAATATCGAGTGTGGATTTATTTAAAATAATTGTACAAAGTCTACGTGCTAAAGAATAGGGTATGTTAATTTTTGTGTGTTTCGGGTGGCATGAAATTTAAATATTGTTTAGAATCTGTGGCTTTATAATATATGTCTGTTGAAACTGATGTTCCTTCTTTCATAACCAATATATCTAGAAAAGGTAACTGTACACAACTGGTTTGAATTTTAAATTTTAGGTCTTTATGTAGTGAATTTAGCATATTTTCAAATAAATCTAAATCTTCATGTGAATTTGCCAAAACATAAAACAGTCATCTAAATAGCTCTTCCACTTATCCTCTATATATTTTGCAAACTCTTTGCCCTTTTCTGTTCTATTTTTTTTTTTTTTTTTTTTCGTATAATATTTCTCCCAGAAAGCCTAAAACTAGTGTTGCAATATTATGTTGGTGCAACTTTTGTGCCCATAGCGGTGCCTTTTGACTGATTATAGAATACATTATTAAAAGTAAAATTGTTGTTTTCCAAAATAAGCTTGATACCTTTCAAAATGAAATCTTTAGAGAATCTTGCAGGAATTAATTCTGGGTGTGTATCGAGCCAAAATGACATAGCTTCTTGACCTAGGTCGTGAGGTATATTTGTATACAAGCTTACAATATCAAAAGAAATTAAAAGTGTGTTTTCTGGTACCGTCTTAGGTAAATAATTAAGAAAATCTATGTCATCCCGTAAATAACTTTTTACATGTTTTAGAAATGGTTTTAGCAGAATATCTAAAAGACAGCTTAAGCGACTGGTTTCACATAATGGACCTGCTACAATTGGTCGAAATTCTAAATCTTCTGGATCTATTACCTCAATATATTCAGAATGTTTTATTTTGCATGCGTTCTGTATAATTTGGCTTTTATGTATTTTTGGTAATCCGTAGAAAGTGCTTGTTTTACAATCAAAATTTAATAAAAAGTCTGCTTCATGGTCTGTTGTGTTTTCATTTTGGTTAATTAGTTCTTTTAGTTTGGTAAATATTTCATTTTGATTGCTATTTGGAATAGACGAATAATATAATTCATTATTCAACATTTCTAGAATTTTATTCTTGTAAAACTCAAAACTCATCAAAACAATACCGCCACCTTTATCAACCTCTTTTATAATAATTGATTTATCTTCTGAGAGAGATTTTAATGCTTTTCTTTGATCTAAGGTGATATAATGCTTTACTCTTTGATATTCTTTAGGAATATTAGCCCATATTGTTTTGTTGTTGATATATAAGTTTCAATATTTAAATTTCGTCCATGTGGAGAGTTAAAATTCAGTGATTTATATTTAACTAATGAAATGTCCGTTTGCTTTTTGACCATAAAAATACTCTTGTAATTTTTTCGAAAGAATTCATTTAAAGCATCATCAAGTTCAGAAATATTACTTACCGTATATATATACGGGCTGAATGAGTTACGCTATTCAAATGAAACCGGCCGTGCGAAAAGGACCCTTTAACCATATGCCAATAGCGAAGGTCTAGGCCAGTCTGTGTCCTGCGCATCCCGCTCAGTGTGATCAGAACTTTGTCTTTTCGTCGATATATATTATACTATCATCTGCTTGTCTTTACATTCAGCACGCTAAAGTTGAAAGCCTAACATTCAGATCGAGTTAAGCTGACTAAAATACAACTTTGATGTAGTTATAGAGATAACTAAATTGCTAAATTGTAGCTATCGATGTTTATCATTGATAGAACCTTAACATAACTCTTTTAATTAAGACCAAAGCCAGTAAAAGGTCTCTTCAGTATATATAAATGGAGACTGATACATTATATATATTTTATTCCTGTGCACCACGTCCCTTCTGAAACAGGGTTCATAACGTATTAATATTGTTAGTCATCGCCATAACGACCCACTTTTGCTGGGGAAAACTGGCTTTTAGCGTGGAATGCAGCTCCACGAACCTTTTGCATTGTAGTGACGAACTTTACAATCCGTATGACTCAGATGAGATGACACGGAAGTGGTGCGTCTAAATAGCCAAAGACACTAGATGACTACTTGATAATGTACCGGCTTCTCTTAAGGCTGTACATTCAGATCATCCATCACGGTTGCAGCCGCCCTAGACTGAATAACTGCTGGACGTCAGGAAAACATGCCTATATAATTTTGACCCCCTTAAACCTACTAATAAAACTGGGGTTTACACGGGTATACATTATTTGTTCTTAGTTTTGCTCGAAAACATAGATTATGGGTACTCGTCACAACCGCCTCGCCGAGGCGATTCTAACAAGCACCCACAACCTATGTTTTGAGCAGAAATATGACAAATATCAGATCACGAAAACATGCTATATAATTTTGATCCCCTTAAACCCATTTTTATATAATAAAACTGGGGTTTACACGGGTATGGATTTCTTAGAATGTTTATTTCAAAGAAGATTATAAAAGATAATAATATTAAGTCGCTAGAGACTGGAGCCAGTCTATTTTTTTTACCCCAGCATGCTAAGCTGTAACTTCAATATGCACCGTGAATGAACAATCATTAACCAATTGCAAACTTAGCATCGGCTCAGTGCACACCTTTTCAATGCAAATCTATCAAGTAAACTTTCCCTTGGGACAAAGTTTCATTTTTACTTCGTGGTAATGACATTCGATTTGACATTCCTCTAATCAGCATTACTCTGGCCGAAGCCATTAAGGAGAAGTGACACACTTTCAGGGGAGTTAACTCTATCAAATGTGATTTTGTCTCCTTTTGAAAGGGGTCTGCTATAAAAGGAAAGAATTTGCTCCCCATGGGAGCAAACTTCCCTTTTAGAGTTGATTTTTTTTCAGAAGAGGCTTGACGTGTAGGAAATCAAACAGGAGGTTGCAAAAGTGGTCTCCATTGTAAAAATGGCAGAAAATCTACCAAGTGATCAACCCAGTCAGCATTCTACGTAAATCTATATCGGGCCGTCATCGGCCCGTCAGGGTAGCTGACGGGCCGATGACGGCCCGATGTAGATTTACGTAGAATGCTAGCTGGGAAGTTCCCCCCAAAACGCTATAATCGTAAGGAAAGGTACCTTCTAACATGTACGCTCAACAAAGACTCAAAGCAGCCTGCGCATCTGCGCAATCTGATCAGAACCATCGTTGTCCGCAAGAAGAAATAGAAAGGAAGGCAATGATCAGGAATCGATACCATTACCTAACACCTTCCGTCCAAGACACCAAAGGGAAAGAAGGACGCACTAAAAGCAACGGCACCATAAGCAGAAAGCCAAAAGGACAGTTTCTTTCTCAAATAATAGAATAATAGGCCAAACGGCTATCCAAAATAAAAAAAAATCACCGGGGAAGACATTCAAAGATATACAATGACAAAATTAGTAAACCACAGGAGAAGCATCGTCTTGGAACGGTCAGTAAAATCCTTACTGGGGATGGGGGTGGGGTGGGGACTTTGCATCCTTGGCTATCCAAATGTGGCCAGTGAAGATTCTGATCAGACTGCGCGAATGTGCAGGCTGATCTGAATCTTCGCTGGGCGCACATATCTGAAGGTATGTTTTTCCACATTGTGGCTCATATCACTAATGATCCTGATCAAACATGGCGGATACGAAAGTTGAGTTGGTCTTGCCACGAAAACTTATTCGTATAATTCGGCTCATTTGTCTGAATTCTATATTTTAATAAGCATATATCTTTAAGGGGACTGGATACACCTGGCAGTATCCGCCATTTTTACAAGGGAGGCAACTTTTGTGATTTCCTGTTTACTTTCCTGCATATCAAGTCCCTTCTGAAAAGAGGTCTACTCTAAAAGGAAAGAATTTTTTCCCAAGGGGGGTGGGGGTGGACCTCTTTTAGAATCTTGTCCTTATCAATCAGCACGTGAAGAATTTTCAAAATATTTCACACGGTTCAAGGGTTACGGCCATTTCTATATTTTCACATTTTGTTTGCCTCGGCTTAGCCTCTGTCAAAGAAAACTCACGTTTGGCAAGTTCATTGGCTAAAGCTTGTCGGTATCTATAATTTGCCAGAAATTATCAAAATATTTCAAACGGCTATTTTCGCTAATTGATCACGGACGGACAGACGTACCCACAAGATGATTATAACGCACTCCTAGAAAGTCAACCTTTCAACTGGTCGAATCGGTCGACTTTTCTGCGGGTCGCTTTTTGAAATGTGATTTCATTATCATTTTCAGCCGCGATATGCATAAAATGTCTAAATAGCATATACGGACAACGAAGGTTTAGATCAGCCTGAGCATTCGCATAGCCTTCGTTGTCTGTTTTCAAAATCATCAGCTACCATAGTCTATATCGATGAACTGAGAAGGCCCTGATTAGACTGCGCAGCTGTGCAGGCTGATCTAGACGTTCGCTATTCGTACCCTGTCAGCATTCTACGTAAATCTATATCGGGCCGTCATCGGCCCGTCAGGGTAGCTGACGGGCCGATGACGGCCCGATGTAGGTTTACGTAGAATGTTGACTGGGTATATGGTCTTTTTTCACATTACGTATTAATTGTTCCTTGCAATTCAATTCTGAACATGATAATCCGCTGTAAATAAGGTTAAATGATTGCTGATGATAATTTTATATTTAACCCTTTCATCCCTGCAGACCAATACAGATATCTTTCAAACAACGCAGATCCAAATGAGACGGCTGATAATTTGCCGTCTCATCAGGATCTACACTGTTTGCCCTGCAATTATTGTTTTTTCAACTCCAACCCATATTTGCAAAAATGGATGTGTCCAAATTCAAAGAAGGAAGAGTCCATTTCAGAGACTCAGGGTTAGGATAATCAATTCAGATGAATTTGTATTAGTGATGGCTGATGAAGCATGAATTGCAATCCCGTCGGTGACGGAGTCTCGCAGTAGAACAATATATAGATATAACAGTTTCACTGTCTGTATTTTACATCCGTGTCAGTGTCAGACGACAGTAGCACTATTTATGATAATTCTCTCTCTGTCTCTGTGTGTGTGTGTGTGTGTCTCTCTCTCTCTCTCTCTCTCTCTCTCTCTCTCTCTCTCTCTCTCTCTCTCTCTCTCTCTCTGTGTGTCTCTCTCTCTCTCTCTCTCTCTCTCATAGAAATTTCCATATTCAACCAATAGAATAAAGTAAAACTGTTGTCATAATAATAATAATAATAATAATAATAATAATTATTATTATTATTATTATTATTATTATTATTACAGTAAGGTGGGATAAAACGGCCAGGTGGGGTCAAACGCCCATGCACATTCTCTCCATATTTATTGATTGTAGACAGTGACGCGTTTGTCCATTCATGACATAACAGCGCGCGATTAATTAACGGAAAAGAATTTCGCCACGCGCAGCTAACAATGAGTTTAGATTTTTTTATTGTTTGATGTAAATTCGCAATGTTGAATATTAACTTACTGCCCCTTTATTGTTTGAAACCTTCCTCCTCAGCTACTGTTTGTAACATAAAGTGTTAGCAATATTTAGGGAGATACGCAATAACGACATTGGTTCACGCCCAGAAGCTATTTATAGATTATGCTATATACACCTTCGTGGGGCAAAACGCCTTAATACTGGAGTAGCAAAACGCCTATGGTAGGCGTTTTGCCCTTGTCACTGGGCGTTTTGCCGCTTGTGTTCTAGGTTATTCATCTCTTAGATTTCCTTTTGTTAGAACCCTAAAAAGCCATTCAAGTGGGGTTCTAATAAGATAAACAGTCGTCAAGAATACTCGTGCCAAATGGAATTAGTTCTAAATCGTCCCTAGACGGCTGTTAGAATAAGTCCCGTCATAGACCATACGGTGGGTTTAAGATCTGGTAGGGGACAATAGTAGATCGTATGGCAAAGTACACGTCTACTGTGTGACAATAGTAGGCAATAAGGCAATAGGGTAGCTAACAAGTCTGGTGTACGACAGAAGTAGACCAAATGTGTTTGGAGAAAAAGGTGTGAGACAGAAACAGGCCCATATAGGGTGGGGGACACTCTGCTATGAGGCTTTGAATCTATTACACATCTTAAATGTGACGACAGTAAAGCTTATCCATCTCATATGTGACACTTCTAGATTTTATACTCTGTTACAAGTCTGACAAAAGCCAAACGTAGAACATATGACGAGTGACACATCTGGTATGAGATAGTTGTAGATCATAGGATTGACTACACATCTGGTATGAGATAGTTGTAGATCATAGGATTGACTACACATCTGGTATGAGATAGTTGTAGATCATAGGATTGACTACACATCTGGTATGCGATAGTTGTAGATCATAGGATTGACTACACATCTGGTATGAAAAAGTAGTAGACCTTAGAGTGGATTACACGTCTGCTTGAGACGATTCATGGATTTCTTGTCTGGTATTCGGAGGAGACCATATGATGCGTTACACCTCTGGTATGAGTATGTAGTAGACAATAAGCGGGGTACAAATCGGACATGATTCAGTTGTAAACCATAGGATAGGTTACAACTCTGGTAGTTGTCAGTAATAGACTATAAGGTCGGTTACATGTCTCGTATGAGACCGTCAAAGACAATAGAGCTGCTGACAAGTGTGAGGCACTAGTAGACCAAAGGTTCGGTAACAGGTCTGACAAGAGGAAGAAGTAGAACATATGGTGGGTTATCATCTAGTATAAGGCCATAGGCGCCATAGACTTTAATGAGACAGCTGTAAACCAGGGTCCAGTTGTTCAAAGCGTCGTTAGCTTAACGAGCTCGTTAAGGGTCATTTCTTTAACTGTTTTAGCGGATTCAACATACAATATTTTGTTATTTTTTTGCTGAAAAAATGTCAGTAGCTTTTGCACTACTCACATTTTTTCGGCAAAAAATTTCCGCATATTTGCGTATCACTTGATTTAAATTTTAACGAATCATTAATTAAAGACGTCGTTAGCTTTGAATAACTGGGCCCTGGTAGCAGAAGTAGTAGACACAATAATAAATTCTGTTATATATAGGTCTGGTGTGGATAGGGGTAGAAGTATTTCGCAGGGATAATAGGAGACTGATGTAGAGCACAAAGTTGACCTCATAGTTGCTAACAGTGCTAACTGGATAAAATAAGGTGCACAGACCATAGAGTGGATTACAAAATATTCGTGACTGAAGGTATCTAAGTTGGTCATATTGTGGGTAACAGGTTCAGTGGGAGAAAGTGGTAAACCATTTGGTGGAAACATATTTTTTATGAGACAGTAGTAGACCACATGATGGATAACATGTAAGTATTAGAGCATAAGGTGGGGTGATGGTCTGGTAGACGACAAGTGTGGACAATAATGTGAGTTACAGGTCCGTTAGAAGACACTGGTCGAGCATATTGTATGTTATTGATCTGGTTGGAAACAGTAGTGACCCATACGCTGAGTCGCAGGCCTGATAGGTAACAGATAACCGGCTGCGGTGTGAAACGCCCACCATAGGCGTTTTGCCCCATCAAAAAGGGGGTTTTGCCCCGGGCGTGGGACATAATGCCCAGTTGATAGTAAAATATAAAATTACTTACTGCTCTAATGCAAAGCTTAAACTCGGGATTTCATTGCCATATTTTTAATGATCGGTATAAGCATTGCACATATATGGTATGCTTTCCAATATAAATTCACTTCTTAAGTTTATACAAGCAAAGTTACTTAAGGTAGGCGTTTTGCCCACCTTACTCTATTATCTGTCCTTTTTCTGTGGAGGGACACTATTGTTAAGAGATACAGCTACAAATAACTTTCATGCATACATTAGAAGGACTGTGAAATGAACAGTTGTTCATTGAATAATGTCATGTTGCTATAGCAAAATGAAAACAAGAGGCCACGGCCTCTAAAATCGCTCACCTGAGAACATCTGCTTTAAGTGCAAGACTTGATATTCTTATTAAATGCCATTTTGTTCAGCAGGGCAGAACAGTTTGAGCAATTTTGGTAGAGTACCTCCCAAAGAGCTATCCGATTAAGTTTGGTTGAAATCCGCCCAGTGGTTACAAAGGACATGTTGTTTGAAGTTTTTCTTTCTTGGTAGAGGATCTCCCAAGGAAAAATCCATCAAGTTTAGTTGAAATCCGCAAATTGGTAATAGAAAAGATGTTGTTTGAAAGTTTTAGCTCTGACCGCCATATTGTGCAGTAGAGCCAAACAATTTAAGCAATTTTGGTAGAGGACCTCCCAAAAAACAATCCTTTCAAGTTTGATAGAAATCGGCTAAGGGGTTATTGAAGAGATGCTGTTTAAAGATGTTGTTTTTTATACCTGTAGCTCTGGCCTGCATTTTGATCACCGAATGGAAACGGTTTGTGCAATTTTGTAGGGAACTTCCCTAGGAACAATCCTGTCGTTTGGTTGAAATCCACCAAGTGGTTACGCAGATGTCATTTGAATTTTTTTTTTTTTTTTTTTTTTTTTTTTTTTTTTGCTCTGGTCTTCATTTTGTGCAGTGGATCGGAACGATTTGGGCAATGTTGGTAGAAGATCTCTAGAGGAACAATCCTATCAACTGTTGTTGAAATCCGCCGAGTAGTTATCTAGGATATGGTGTTTGAAGTTGTTTTTTTTTTTTTTTTTTTTTTTTTTTTTTTTTTTTCTATTTTTTGCTCTGGTCGCCATTTTATGCAGCGGAGAGGAACAGTTTGAGCAATTTTGGTAGAGGATCTCCCAAAGAACTATCCTATTAAGTTTGGTTGAAATCAGCCCAGTGGTTAGAGAGGAGATGTTGTTTGAATGTTTAAAAATATTTGAGCAATTTTGGTAGAAGACCTCCGAAGGAACAATCCTATCGAGTTTGATTGCAATCTGCCCAGTAGTTACGACGGAGATATCGTTTGAAGATTTTTTTTTCTATTTTTAGCTCTGGCAGCCATTTGGTACAGCGGAGCAGAAAGATTTGAGCAATTCGGGTAGAGGGCATCCCAAGGAACAATCCAATCAACTTTAGTTGCAATTCACCCAATAGTTATAGAGGAGATATCATTTGAAGTGTATTTTATTTTTAGCGCTGGTGGCCATTTTGTGTAGCGGTGGGAAATAATTTAAGCAATTTTGGTAGAAGACCTCCCAAGAAACAATCCTATCAAGTTTGGTTGAAATCCGTCCAGTGGTTACGGAGGAGATATTGTTTGAAGTTGTTTTTTTTTGTTCGTTTGTTTGTTTCTAACTTTAGCTCTGGTGGCCATTTTGTGCAGCGGAGCAGAACGATTTGATCAATTTTGGTAGAGGACCTCCCAAGAAACAATCCAGTGAACTTAAATTGAAATCCACCCAGTAATTACAGAGAATGTGTCATTTGAAGTTTATTCTATTTTTAGCTGTGGCGGCTATTTTGTGCGAAACAATTTGAGCAATTTTGTAGAACAATCCTATTAAGTTTGGTTGAAATCCGTTTAGTGATAACGGCAGAGATGTTGTTTCAAGTTTTTTTGTTGTTGTTTTTTTCTATTTTTAGATCTGGCGGCCATTTTTTGCAGCGGAGCAGAACGATTTGAGCCATTTGGTAAAGGACCTCCCAAGAAACAATCCAATCATGTTTGATTGAAATCATCCCAGTAGTTACAGAGGAGATGTCGTTTGAAGTATTTTCTATTTTCAGCTCTGGCGGCCATTCCGTGCAGCGGAACGGAACCGTTTGAGTAATTTTGATAGAAGATCTCCCGAGGAACAATCTTATGAAGTTTGGTTGAAATTCGCTTAGTGGTTATGGTGAAGATGTTGTTTGAATTTTTTTCTATTTTTAGCTCAGACGGCCATTTTGTGCAGCGGAGCAGAAAATTTTGAGCAATTTTGCTGGAGGATCTCCAAAGGAACAATCCTATCAATTTCCCAGTAGTTACGGAGGTTATGTCATTTGAAGAAATTGTGTACCACGGACGACGCACGACGGACGACGGACACAGGGCGATCACAATAGTTCACTCCGAGCATGTTGTGCTCCGGTGAGCTAATAAACAAGCAAATTCGATATACAATGTATTATGGTCCCTATGCCTTTTGCGCCTTTGTGAAAAAAAAATTAAACCACACCGTTGAAAATATGTTGAAACGTCTCTTCAATGACTCGAACACCGATGGCTCGTTTACCGTGGCTGATTCAACCGAGAAAATTCTTCCAATAGCTCAAGAAAACAAATACAGTCGACTCTCGTTATCTCGAACTCCAAGGGACTCTATGAAACAGTTCGAGATATCCGTACTTCGACATATCAGATTTGCGGACTCAGGAAAACAATTAATCGAACAACTACCTTTAACAGAATGAATATGTAATCTGACTCCTAAGTTAGAGACATTTTGAAAATATTGTGGAAAAGAGGAGAAATTGCTCCTATGGAGCAATTTCTCCTCTTTTCCACAATATTTTATTGCCTGTTGGTAGATCTCTGTGTTAAAACAGGGACCAGATTTTCACTTCGAGATAAGCGGTTATTCGAGATAAGCGAGTTCGAGATAACGGGAGTCGACTGTATGTAGGTATATTTAAGAGAAACTGAATGCTGTGTGCACTAATTAGAATCGACTCATTCTGTTTTGTATAGAAGGAACAAAAGCCATCCTTAAATTATCCCAAATTACCTCTTGACCTGGCGCTATAATTAACCCTCAGTGGCTCGAACTACCCATGTCTAGAACAAATTTCCATGGTCTCAAAGGTTTGAGCCTTTGAAGTCGACTGTAGTTCGGAAAACCTTGGAGCATTTTTCCATGTTCGTCATGATTATGATTTTGGCAAAGCAGTAGGTGCCACCGGATGCGAGATCAGATGAGACTGCGAGAAAACCCATCTTATATCATTAGCATTCTTGTGCATAGTGAATACTATGCTCAGCGCGTTCAACAGTTTGGCCGCGCCTTGAAAAATGGGCAGTCGCTGTCAACTTTCAGAATCAAAAATATAAAATATTTATTTATTTATTTATTTATTTATTTATTTATTCATACGAAAGTCTCCTTAGCTTCCTTAGTTATTGACGCTCTCTAGATTCTTGACTTTCAGTAGTGAGAGAGAGAGAGAGAGAAAGAGAGAGTCTTTGCCATATCGTGCGTCTTCTCTGGGCTCTGCGTAACATTTACTGTTCGCATATGTCCCAAATATAAATATGACCAAATGAATAATAAAAAAATTGTTTAAACACTCAGAAAATAGGACTTGATATTTCATGCAAAGTACCTCCTAAAGAGACAGCTTGCATGAAATGTCTCACTATTTTTCTGAGAAAACAGGAAAATACCATCAATTTATAGCTTTTGCCCAGAGAGTACTAAGTTAACCCATTGAAGACTGGAACCCCTAATGGGTAACTGGCAAACAGTGCAGACCCAGATCAGACGCCGCAGAACGCGGCGTCTGATCAGGGTCTCCGCTGTTTGCAAACAGTTCAACCATTTTTCATTAGGAATATTTGCATCATATAGCCTGACCTAAAATCGAAAATGGACTCTTCCAATGTATAGTGTGGGAGAGTTTATTCAGTCTTTAATGGGCTAAGTACGGAAACTAACGATAGGAGCCTTTACTGTCAGAAAACCTATCTCTGTACATGTGCGCCCAGCGCATTTGCACAGTCTGGTCAGAATCTTCACAGGGCGCATTTTGGATAGCTAAGGATGCAAAGTTTCTTCACGCGGACAACGAATATATTGAGCAGACTTCGCGTATGCGCAGGCTGATTTGAATCTTCGTCGGGCGCACATTTGACAAGGTAAGCTTTCTCAAGGTTTGGCTCATATATATCAGCTTCTGTTTTTAACTGATAAGGCGTTTCAACCGGCTCGATTGACGATAGTGCCGAAAGTTTTAGATATTAATTATTTCAACATGAAAGCTGGGTTTTTTATCAAGCACTATAAATCAAGTTAATACTATATATACATTGAATTTACAGTTAATACGGTTAAGATTTGCCAAATTAACTACATGTATTTGAACAGCGAAGACATGGAACGTTGAATACGTCAGATTGCTTGATGTATGTCTACACCCTGTGTGAACTGGTAAAGAGAATGTTGTAACGGCGAATACTGCCCAGGCTGGTTGGGCAGACCTGGTGTAGCCATCCACTTATCATATGTGACGGTATCAGTTTGGTTTTCCTAAGATGCATCTTGTTTATCTGTGAATAACATTCCCAGTTTTGTTCATTCTTGAATCCTGTGAGAAATCAGGCTTAAGTCGTGCCAAATAAGTGTTATTTACACAAAACTGGTATTAATAATATCTTACATGAGGAAACCATAGTCACAATGACATTCTGTTTATTCTCACATGTTTGAAAATGAAGAAAAAGCTGTGCACTTTGCCGGAGTGTTCAGTTTTAGCATTGACAAAAGCACTAACATCCGGATATGCCAAGTGTTCGCTTTACTACTGACAAAATACTAACACCAAATAAAACAGCCTTCAGAATTCTTGGTCTACAGTTGATTCTAAGAGTTGTTAATCAAATCTGGATCTTAAAATATTCAGAACTTCTAGATAATTTTAGGTCGCTGTACTTTTCTAAATGTGGTAGCATAACATTTTCAACCTGCACAGCTATTCCACACAGTAAAGTAAGGAACTGGTTCATTGATTATTTTTTTTTCACGTAGTAGATGTGTGCTCAACGTAGGGTACGTTCTATCTGTTTCTCTTGCATAGGTGTTTTCTATCTGCGACTGCTGCGTTTTACGAACCATGATAGATGGTGTCTGCTTTGTTGAGAATGGCTACTGTCTGTTGACATCTGCTCTTCATTAAGTTTCTTTCAAAAATTTTAGTTTAAGTACAAAGCGTGCTGTTTGGGCGTATAATATCCATTTTATCCAGTCTTCCTGCGTTTAGTAATTATCACGAAAAAAAGTTCACCTACAATCATTTTAAATTTATCAACCAAAGCGCCATAATACTTGAATTCCAACAGTCGCTATTACACATGTGTTTCAGGCCAGCGGGTATTTTGAAATCCAGACGGGAAGGCAACTATAAAAATTTAGAAACGTTTTCCGTAGCTTGTGATACTGATAGCCACTTTTAGAAGATTTGCCGCATTCTTTTTCTATGATTAGCCACGTGACGGTAAGACAAGCCCAGCTGGCACATGACGTTTATACAACGTCGCATCAACATCGATGCAACGTCATGACGTTGCATCGATGTTGATGCGACGTTGTATAAACGTCATGTGCCAGCTGGGTTCAGCGGCGGCGTAAGGCGTCTCTCCGTGTTGTCGTATGTATAATGTGCGTTATGGAGCGTATGTTGGCGCCTAGGAATACTTTTATTCACTGAGTTTGTTAAGGTTTCGTGTGGCGGCCGGCGTAAAACGTTTCCACGTACTTAACCATAGTGCAGATTATATTTTATTTCCTGTAGAATCATTTAACCTGTTTTGATCAGTTTTAAAATCGAATCCACTTAAGCCGGTGCTGGGGGACGTATACAGACCACGCACATGACTGTATATAAGAGACTTAAAAGGAAAGGCAATGTTGATAATGAAATTATCAAATATTAAAGATCTTGACAAAGCATGCATTTTAACGCAAATTTCATCACCAACGAGCGAAAAATAAGGAAGTGATCGAGGTTTGAAGATGTCAAAATTTCCATCGCCAATCTGAATATTCAATGAGAACTTATGACATCACAAAGCATTAATAAGATATGTAAGATCTAAATAAATATTATTCGCAACAATATCTAACTCTATATTTGTGTATACAGAGCTTTTATGGTAGGGATTTATTGATTTTAATGGAAAAATGCACATTTTCCAGTATTCTAAAAGGTTTTATTTAATACCTTTAAATATTTAGAACCTCGTTAAATATTCAAAATGGCGACCCCCTTGACAAAGGTCATAGATTCTTTAAACGCCAATAGATTTCTACGTTTTTATCGGATTTTGATCAAATTTGCACCAGAATGCATGGTTTGTCAAGATCATTTTTTTTTCTTTTTTATCTCAGATATACTCTTGACCAATGTTGTTTTTACCTTTGATAAATCTGAGCCTCCGACTTTCGTTCTTTTGTATGTTCTTTGTTTCCAAAGACCACCTTTTATTTTTTATTTTATTTTATTTTTTTTTTTTTTTCCTGAATATCTTCTATTCCACTATTTTAGTACTTTTTCTTGATTTTTCGGGCACCGCAGAATATTTCGTATTGCCTTAGTTTTAGACTGGCTCCAGTCTCCAGTGACTACATATTTTTTTCATAATCCTGTTTGATAAGCCACTAAGATAAAACAAAAACAAATATCATGACTATAAAGGTTGACCACTAGTTTCCATGAAATTACTTCGGTTCTTTTTTAGTGGATTATTAAACAGATTATAAGAAAAATTGTTTTCTCACTAGAGACTGGAGCCAGTCTACCTTAGTTTCTCTTCTTTTTTTCTTTCCACTCGATTAGTAATGAATTGATTTTCCATTTTATTATGCTGCAAGCATTTCTATCACAGCATGTGCAATGATAACAGAAGTGGAACACAAGCGAGTTTTCATTTCACTGTTATTACGCTTATCACTCTCTGGGTGAATACAGCAGACGACAAATTCATGATGTTTTTTCTTGCTTTTCCCAGACAATAGGCTTCGACATTTCATGAAAATTGTAGTCTGCATGAAATGCCAAAGCCTATTTCTGGGAAATAACAGTAAAAATATTTCAAAATTTCGTCTTATGAGGTTTTTACCTAGCATGCTAAGTGTTAAATGGAGCGATCTCATTAAGCTATTGCCTACTACAAAATACGTAGGTTTATAGCAGTACATATAATGTATTCCTTAACCCATTTATGCCGAGTGAATTCTTCTACTTTAACTCTTTGGATAGGCTCATTTCCTATGTAAGGTGTGTTTGGTTAGTTTTTATTACTGTCATGTTTTGTAGAAATATCTTAACTTAATGCAAACAGTGTAGACCCTGATCAGACGCCGCGTTCAGCGGCATTTGATCTGGGTCTATACTGTTTGCCAGTGTCCTTTTATGACACGCTAGGCATAAAATAAAAAGTGCATGAAAGAATTCTAGAATATTGCCACATTTTACAGAATGCATGCTTATGGTTTGACACCTCGTGTGAAACTATTCCTAGGGAAGTGCCTCACAGGACACCGATCCATATATTTTGGGGCATTAAAACAGATATTATTCTAATGTCGTCTGTTAAGTGCAATGTAGAAACAACTCCTTCAAAACGGGATTCGCATTTTCTCTGAATAGCGGTCTGTTTTAATAGGTAAGAATTTGCTCCGAAAGGGAGAAAATTCATTCTTTTTTGGAAGGGAATTGGTTCGCATGAAATCAAATAAGAAACCATAAAATTTGCCTCCCTTGTAAAACAACCATTAAGTATATTCAGTTCCATTAACGCTCAGAACTCTGGATAAAAAATTCAACAGACGACATTTGAAATATTTTTTCTTATTTTTCCGAGAAAATAGGCTTTGACATAAGAAAAATAAGAAAAAAATACGATCAATTTGTCGTCTGCTGAAAATGCCCAGAGAGCGGGAAGGTTAAAGTCACATTCAGCCAGACAAAAAGAGTAAAATATTCACAGAAAGTCTAACTCTTTAGCACTGGAGAAACAAATTGATCTAATGAGGCACTATTTATTTCCTATGGCTTGCGTTATTTCTGCTAATTTCATTGTCTGTATCTCTCTCATACTATCCCTACTAAATGTTACAGGTGATACAAAATTGTTTTGAAAGGTATACAACTACAATAAGTCATTTCGTTCCAGCCAGGTGTTTCGCTGTCAGAATCGCTGCCAAATGGGGAACTCAAGAGACTTCATTTGAAAGCACTGATTTTTCATAAGCCACAGACGAACCGGAAAAATGGCTCCTTCCTGTCAGAAATATTATTTATTGTTCAGAAGTACGATCATTTGCGCACCACTGCGCGGCTGAATAACTGTGAAATTGAATAGATTGTTTTAACATATGTACCTGAGAAATTCTCTCACTCAACGAGTAGGTATTTTGATACGACTAGGTGGTTCAACAGCAGGTGAAAATATACCAAATGCTCCGGTATTATCTGCAATGTTAACCCATAAAGCGCTAATCAGAACTGCAGCAGACGACATTTTGAAGTAGTTTACATTAGTTTTTTCAGAGAAACATGAACACCAATCACAACTGTAGTAGACGACATTTTGAAATATGTTCACATTATTTTTCTGAGCAAATAAGATTTGACATTTCATGTCAATCGCCTGCCCAGTAGACGCTTCTCGTAAAATTCAAAACCTTATTTTTTTCTGAAAAAAAAAATATTACACTGTCGTCTGCTAAACTGTTGCTTGGGACTTTAAGGGTTGATTCCATTGTGTTCCTGCAAACATTCTGTCTGTTCCCTTCTGAAATAGTCACGCATATGCGTTAGACACACCTGCCTTAAATCTCGTCTGCTCAGCATGAAGTCGACATGCTTTTTAAAACCCAAATCTGTCCATGCCTCAAAGAATGTCTATGTGCAGAAAATACTTAGTCTTCAACTTCACACAATTTATGTGACAGTGTGTGTATTTAATCCCCGTCTCTGGATTCGACGTATTTTGACATCCTCAGAAAGTCGTTTGCAACTGGCGCTTTATTCGGAAGAAAATGCTAAGTTTTGTCATGACCTCCTCTGCACCAACATTTAAGAAACCCGAATACTCGTATTTTTATGTTTCCGATAGTAAAAGATAAATATGATGATATCTAGGAAAAGCAATGGTTGAATGATACAAAACGACATCACAAAACAGTACTTCATCGCAAACAATACGAACAAACGAACGAACGGAATACCGCCAAGGAACGGTCTATAGTACAACTGTTGCGGGCGCGTGAACCAGGCCCCGAGGTTATAAAACTGTTTTCGTGCTTAACTCAGCTAAGCATGAAATTTTCTCTGCTAGTAAATATGAAAATTCCAACAATAGTTGGCATTTTCATATTTATTAGCAGAGAGATTTTAATGCTCAGCTGTGTTTAGAGACAAAGAATTTGCAATTGTTAGTATTATGAGATTTATTAGCAGGACAGATTTCATGTTCAACCGAGTTGAGCACGACGAAAGTCAGGGCCTTCTTTTACATGCGCCAAACGTAAGCTGTTGCAATGTATGGAAATATAGATAGGTTGTTTTGTTTGAGGGGCAGTTATCCTTGTGGACACGTGTTCTGAAAAATGGTTTCACTGAACTCTAACCTTAATCCAAATTACTGTAAATCTAGCATTATCATCCGTTATATGGCTGCCGACTTTGCTTCCTGTTGTGTTTCCCTGTATTATATTATCTTATGTTTTTATTTGTCATGCCAACAATTTGGCCATCGTCCAGCTTGCTTCCTGTTTTGTTTTCCTGCATTAATATTTTCTTATGTTTCTTGTCATACTAGCATTTTGGCTAATGTCTTCGATGGCTGCCCAGATTGCTTCCTGTTTTGTTTTCCTGTATTATTATGCTCTGTCACAAAAAATGGCGAGGGTAATATGTTTTACCGTCCTAAAATTTGAGTGAGTGTCCGTCTGTCCATCCGTCCGTCAGCGCTTCCATCATTCGTGTCCGCTCAATAACTGTGATACCATCAGAGATATTTTCACCAAACTTCACGCAAATGTTAAATACTATAAGACGAGAAGGGCAACATTAGTTAATCTACTTTTCTTTACCCGTACACAATAAACAGTTATCAATTACTCAATGTTTTCTCATAAAACAAGCAAGCGTGCTTTTTGAATCATTGTACAATAATTGACTTTTACAATGCTATGAATGCTCTTTGTACTACATAGCGTGACATCATTATTCTGTTATCAGATACAATTTGCTTCATCTTATTATTACTATTACTATTTTATTATTGTCTAAAATGATTGCCGGAAGAAAAGAGACTGTCAAAATAAACGATTACATATAAACGGTTCAGTTTAACCATATATTAGACTCTGGATACGTGCTAAGGATTCTGTGGTACATAATCTGAAAATGGAAAGAAGACTTCCCAAAAAAGGCCACACCCATAAACCATTGCTTCCTCCACTCGGGCACCGAAACTAGAAGCAAGGAATGGAACACACACACACACACACGCGCGCGCGCGCGCGCGCGCGCGCGCAAACAGAGAGAGAGAGAGAGAGAGAGAGCTGTCTAGGAAACGAACATAGAGGATTACAAAAGGAGAATCGCCCGGGAACGGTTAGCCGGGGCTTAAACCTGGTTTACAGGGTCAAAGCTTAATTTTGATGTAGTTCCAGCATTTTTCTTGCATACCGGATAAGGATTTCCGCAAATTATACCAGTGCTTGCAAATCTTATTATTTACACCCTTATCCGTCCCGTGAGAAAGATAAAAGTCACGTGTTTTATATACACTGGTTGTATAGGACGTCGTTAAGATTGACGTCACTGAACGTAATAACGTCACTTAACGTCACGGTATTGTCATCACAATATAGCGGACTCTGCAATCGAAGTGACTGCATTATCATAAAACCTCTTTCAGAAATGAAAGGTATGCAAGAAAAAGAATCTATCATGGTTGTGAGGGACAGATAGAAAAAAACCGCCCCTCGGAATCACAGTCTGACATCACTCGGCAAGCCTCGTGACGCCAGACAGTAACCCTCGGGACGGATTTTTTATCTACCATTCACACCATGATAGATTCTTATATTCTATACCTGTCTATATAAGTGTATGTCTGGTCTACCTTAGACTGGCTCCAGTCTCCAGTGACTAAATATTTATTGTTATAATCCTGTTTGACAATCCACTGAAATAAAACCAAAATAATATCTTGACTATAAAGGCTGGTCACACGCATTTGCAAAAGCTACTCACATATTTTTCAGCAAAAATACCTGTGAATTAGAAATTGTACTTACTAGAACAGTTAACATTTTGACCACTAATGAACTCGTTAAGCTAATGACGCTTTGAACAAGTGGGCCCAGGACAAGAAGCAATGTAGATAGGAAACTTGTGAGAACAATCCCTCTTTTAGAACAGCCTCTTAAAGCTGCTGAACTATGCCAGGTTAATGGTATCTTCGGAGAGAGACACTAGTGAATGACCAAACCCATCAGTGAATGACTCAAAACAAAAACACACCAGCACATAAAACTAACAGCACTTATCATAAAACAGGTTGAAGATTCTATGATGGTCTGAAACTTGAACAAAGAAAAAGGAAACCAGTTGTAGGACCACCCACAGTGAATTCGACCAAAGACAGAGGTGGTCAGGCACCAACCATCTGAAAATTTAGGAATGGGCTTTTTTTTTATCTGAGACAGACCAAACTTCGTATAACAGTACAGACCCAGCTAGCATTCTACGTAAATCTACATCGGGCCGTCATCGGCCCGTCAGCTACCCTGACGGGCCGATGACGGCCCGGTATAGATTTACGTAGAATGCTGACTGGGAACAAGGTTGCCAGTCGTGACTGCGATGGCCATAATACATACAGTGTAGCATAAGATCTTTGTATCTAGTTATAATCTTTTTAATTTGTTCTGAAAAATCATTTTACCTACGTATCATTCCTTTGAAAGTATAAATTAGATCGCCACTGAATTGACAGGGCTTTGTTGTTGACATGGCAAACAGATAACGTCGGGTAAACGCCTCGGTATCGCCGCGACGTGACGACGAAACGGCGTTGGTGCGACGTTGTGTATTTGTTGTGCAGAAATTAATTCAGAATTTTGATGATAAAACATTGAAAATTGTTTACAAAGTTTATAATTATGACAGTCTTGTTTAAGAGGTTTAAGTGTTAAATGAATTTCTCGTGTTAAAGTTTCTGATGTGATTGTATGCTCCAGCAAAGTGAATGAGTTGATAAATATATATGCCATAGGAGGCGACCATTACACATACTGAGTAATGGGAGCTTTTAGTCTCATCTTATAAACAAAACACTTTCCACTGCCTGTAAAGCGATGCAATTACTGACTGGACGGAGTAAGAAGACAAAAAGACATATTTTCTTCAGTCTTAGCAAGAATATTTGAACCGCCTCGAATACATCTAACATCAAAGCCTCTTAACTGCCCAGGTGGAATGGCAAATGGTCCTATTTTTTGCCTATTAGCATGGCATTGGGGAATTTTGGGGTTTCGTGCAATGCACCTTGTTACATTTTATCTTATTGCTGAGCGGAAATTTCTGTTGATTGTTGATTGTCATAGTTTTTTTCTGAAATTCACTAAACGAATTCGTGCAACATTTCTACTGCATTCGATACATTGCTTCTCAAATAGCAAACATTGCTGTCACTCAAAACAATAGGAGTTCTAAGAATTCTGGTTAGATCTGTTATCTATATCAGATACCTGTTTATTCAAGATATTTGATGAATTTGCTCTCTGATGTGTTACATGAGAAATGCTATAAATTCCTGAATTCTCCTTGAAACATTTAGGGTCCTTTGGTACTGTCTCGAATATGATGTCGAAGCAGTCGTGCAAACTTAGAAAAAGAAACGGTTGCAATGCTTCATACGCTAATTAGTTTTAATTGTACAATTTCTATAACACTAAAACAAGATTTTCATCTGAAAACAAAATATACGTGTAATCACTTCTACCGAAGTCAAACAACAATTCAAATGTGAACCATGGTCCATTACATATAGCAATTTCAACCTCAACATCCAAATGTGTCTAAAATGTTAGATTTTTCCAGCTTTGAATCTGGTATTTCCCTTATTTCGGAAATGAGTGGTTGCAAAAAATCGCAAGCAGAAAAACTAAAAGAGAAATCCTTTCGGCCTTCGGCTATGAGCCATCTTTTCTAGATGACCATATGTTTGGCCTTTAGTTTGAACATGTTATAAAATGGGGGCCATCGTGAAAACATGCCTATATAATTTTGACCCCCTTAAATCCCACTTTTATAAAGTAAAACTGGGGTTTACAGGGGTATACAGTATTTTTTCTTATTTTTGCTCAAAAACATAGATTGTGGGTACTCGTTAGAACCTCCTCGGCGAGGCGGTTCTAACGAGTACCCACAATCTATGTTTTTAGCAGAAATATGAAAAATATCAGAGTTTTTTATCTGAATTTTTTTCAGTTTTTGGCGGTATAATTTTCTATATATTTGAATAGGCGTGTTTTCGTAATTTAACTTTAGGCACTGATCGCACTTTACCCTTTTAAACGCTAATCTAAGCTGTAGCTGACCTCATTCTAAATTATTATTATTATTATTATTATTATTTTTATTATTGTCAGGGAAAATAAACTCGACATTTCATGTGAATCAGGCAGACAATTCACGTGAAATGCATAGTCTTATTTCTCAAAAAATGGAAATGTGGAAAGTCATCTGCTACGATTCTGTATAGTGCTTAAAGAATTAACAACGGAACACGATGAAAGAAGAAATAACGTGATAATATTGTCTTTTATTTTATTGCTTCAATGACAGTTTTCTAATCTGACAAGGATGGCATGGTTTACTTCAATGAACCGGATATCCGTGGCATATGTTGTCCGTAAACACACATGACAACTTTCTACATTTTGGTTTCCGTTATTATATCCTATTAATTTAACAGCCAAAGTGAGAAAGTCGATAACGGCTAGACATACAGCGGTATAGCTGTAAATAAAGGGACCAGGAGCCTAATTACTTTTCTATAGCCTTCCATTAAAGCAGTTGCTTAAATTCTGACCTAGACTGGCTCCAGTCTCCAGTGACTAAATATTTTTCTCATAATTCTGTTTGATAATCCACTAAAATAAAACAAAAACAAAAAAAAAAAAAAAAAAAAAAAACTATCATGACTATTAAGGCTGGTCACCAGCCTTTATAGTCATG
This sequence comes from Anodontia alba, assembly GCA_964016985.1. Lineage (NCBI taxonomy): Eukaryota > Metazoa > Mollusca > Bivalvia > Lucinida > Lucinidae > Anodontia > Anodontia alba. The sequence goes on along the minus strand of OZ024823.1, from coordinate 7,140,435 downwards.
ATATTACTTTGGTTTTATTTTAGTGGATTATCAAACAGATTATAAGAAAAAAATATTTTGTCACTAGAGACTTGAGCCAGTCTAATTCTGACCCTCTCAATATTCCTTGACTTCCAAATTTGGTCTTAAATTAAAGTTTAACCTTTGACTGACAAAATAAATCATACAAAAAGAGGTCTGTCAGCAAGTTTCGGCACATTTCTGTCCTTTGACAAAGTAAACAAAATAAATAAAGAATTTTACAGGTCTGAATTTTCAACATTTTCACAATTCCAATTTTCATGATTCATATGTCAAAGTCCGGCCCTCAAAGAAGCTTTCAGGGTGTCTTTGTAGCATTTATTCTGTACATTATGGGAATGCATGCATTTTCCAGCTCCCGACAATTGACCGTTGATCATCTGACTATCTGGTTATACGACCAGAAGGATTCAAAAAAGTTCGACTTCCACAAAACCTGTCTGAGGAAACCACAAGATAAAATATTTAGACGTAAACGTCTAAGTACCGGTGCAAATTTTGTTCATGTTTACATAGAGATATGGGACAAGGGTATACTAAAGTTTAATAAATTTTCAATGTAACAGGTAAAAAAGAACAACAATGTGATTCTTTAATGTTTGCTTTTATTAAGCTTTATGAAATTTCTTGATTGAAATGAAAATAAAAAAGACAGTAATCTATGTGTTATAAGTTTGTTTTTTATATATATATATATTTGCCGGGATCGTCACAAACCGACGTCCCGGCAATTATAAACGTCCTTAGTGAGCTAATCGAATAGTCTACCATATATAAAAATCTAAAGCTATTTTAAGATACCGGCGCAGTTCGCGCGCCGGTCAATTAATGCTTAGAACGTTGGGTAAAACAATTCATCAGACATTTTGATATTTATATATTTATTTTTTCTTATTTTTCCCAGAAAATTGGCTTTGGCATTTCATGCAAATTGTCTCCTTAGGATACAATTTGCATGAAATGTCAAATCATCTTTTCTAGGGAAAGTGAGAAAAATACAATTAATTTGCCGTCTGCTGAATTAACCCAGAGAGTGGTAAAGTTTAAAGTTCCTCATGAAATCTTTCCGGGTGTCTTTGTATCATTTCTTCTTTACTTGTTTACCATGGGAAAACATTCCGTTTTCCAACTTCCCCCGCCCCCAACTCCCCCACTGATTCCTTTCTTCAACATTTTATCATCTGAGAATCTGGTAAAATGACCAGAAGGTTTATTCCACTTCCACTCGTTGTCTAAGGATGCTACGAAAGGTCCAGTGGCCAGACAGGATCCTAGATACAGAAGTTCTGAAGAGGGCAGAAATGAAAAAAAAATTGTATGCTCTTTTAAGAGACACAGTCAAGTAAAGCTGGCCATGCGACTAGAATGCCAGAAGAATCGGTTGCCAAGAAAATTTTTTATGGGGAGCTTGAGAATGGAAAACGTTTCCAAGGTGGTCTGAATTAACGTTTCAAAGACACTTTTAAAATTTCTCTGAAGGACCTTAATTAACCCTTAAAGGGCTAAGCAAGCTTGTAGCAGACGACATTCTAATTTCAATTGTGTTTTTCTTTCTTTTCCTTTTTTTTTTTTTTTTTTTTTTTTAGAGAGAAAATAAGATGTGGCATTTCATGTGTATCATCTGCTAGGCAGATGATTCACATGAAAGCACATCTTATTTTCTCTTTTTCAGAGAAAATAAGACCTAATATTCCATATGAATCGTCTGGTATACGATTCACATGAAATGTCTTATTTTCTCAGAACAATACACACACAAATCAAAATGCTGTCCGCTGCAGTTGTGATTAGCACTTTAAGGGATTCTTGGGAGAGCCTTATTTTAAAATGTCGTCTGCTGAATTTGTACCCGGCATGCTAAGCACTAGGCTAGTTGCTGCAGATATTTTATGAAAAGATGTTAACTTATTTATTTAGGTTTATAAACTAATAAATCTAGGGTTTCAACTCGTTTGATCATTTGATTAAAATCAGGCTGGAACACTAATTCATTTCAATCATTAAGAACGAGATTTCGTTTTGAAGCTCGAGAGAATTTATCCCTTAAAGCGCCAAACACAAAAACAACAGTCGACATTTTGATTTTTTTTTTTTTTTTTTTTTTTTTTTTTTTTCAAGAAAATAAGTCTTGACATTTTACGTGAAACGATTCATATGGAATATTAAGACTTAATTTCTCTAAAAAAAAGTAGATAGAACGTCGTCTGCTACAGATTTTGTTTTGCGTTTTAAGGGTTAATTCTAGTAATCCGTGTTGGGAAGAAGGTTGCGGTGAGTGGCGGCACAAAGACGTGAAAATGAGAGTTTGTACTTTATTGTCTCCACGCCAACGGGTGAAGACAATCTTAATGTTTGTCATTACTCTACACTCTATAAAAGGTCATTGGCTGGTCCAATGCTATTTTTCGTGAAAATTAGCACGATGCATTGACATATTTAGTATTTAAACAGTACAATTTGAGAGTGCTAGCGCAGTGGTAAGTACAATGGTCTCTTTTGCTAGAGGTGTCAGGTTCGATCACCGTTCACGGTAAAAATTTCTCGGGTTTTATTTGAAAATGCTCCATTAGCATCATTAACAGGGATGGTGTTAATACAGTGATGATGGCATTACGAAAACACGCCTATTCAAATATACTGAAAATTTCACCACCAAAAACTGAAAGTTTTCAGATAAACTTTCTAATTTTTTTTTTTTTTTTTTTTTTTTTTTTTTCTTTTTTTTTTCATTTTTCTGCTCAAAACATAGATTGTGGGTATTCGTTAGAACCGCCTCGATGAGGCGGTTCTAACGAGTACCCACAATCTATGTTTTTGAGCAGAAATAAGAAAAATAATGTATACCCCTGTAAACCCCAGTTTTACTATATAAAAGTGGGGTTTAACGAGGTCAAAATTATATAGGTATGTTTTCGTGATGGTTATACAGCGCGCCTCCCTTTGGATCGGTACGTTGACTGGATGGCCCCTGTGCATGGAGAGACTTCCCCTGTGTAGGTTAGATCCCACTACTAGTCTGTCTTGCAAAACTGGCGTCCTGTGGGTAATGGTCGACGACAACCTACAGCAGTGAGAAAGAAAGAAAGAAAATACAACCGTGTCATAACCGGTTCCGTCCACCTTCGCCATTAAGACAATGATGTTTTTGCTAAATAATTTTCGAACTATATATTTCTTTCTTTCTTTAGTTTTCACTTTTCCATTTTCACTAGTTCCATTTAAATCTAGATGGACGTACAAATAGAGCAATAATAGAAAAGTTCAACTAGTTTACACATCCGTTTAAGTCTCGTGTGATAAAGTCACAATCACACGCAAGATCAATTCCCTCGTGTTATATTATACGAAAACTGCATGAATGAAAGGCTGGGTTTGTTTCCTTCTGACAACTGAATTCTGTCAGAACTATTGAGACCAACCTACGAAAACGGTCCTTCAGACATGTGCGTTCAGCGAAGACTCAAATTAGCCTACGCATTCGCGCAGTCTAAGTCGAGTCTTCGTTGTCCACATACAGAAACTTTGCATTCTTGGCTATCAAAAATGTGCCGAGCGAAGATTCTGATCAGACTGCGCGAATGCGCAGGCTGATCTGAATCTGTGCTTGGGGCACATGTCCAAAGGTACGTTTTCTGACGTTGCTGCTCACATATTCTATAGTTTTTTCAGACACTCCCAATTTTATTATCTAGAGACAAAAAAACTGCCTCACCTTGATCTAAGATTAAATGAACAGTTTTTTTGTATATTTATGAAAAAATATCAGGGAGCCCGAGATTTCAAATTGTAAATTCCTCATTTTTTCTGTCTCATAAATGCAGTTACACCTACAAGTTATCAGAAAAATAAAAACAAGTTTGAATCACTGAATCACTGATAATACGTTTTTTACTAGTCTGTATTTGACAATCAAGGCAGAATTCAACGAAGTCAGCTGTACAAAAAAGTCAGACCAGTGAAATCCCAGACTAGTACTATACATGACGTTTATATGTAACGTCGCGTCAATGCGATGCAACGCCATGGCATTGCATCGACGTTGACGCGACGTTACCTCAACGTTGCGTGCCCGCTGGGTAGGATCTTACTAATCGGTAGATATTTTACACACGTGTACAGAATACGTATATATATGAAGGTGTTTTTTCCTCCAAAAATATCAATAAAATTACCCAGTAAAAGGCCACGCCCAGCCTTCCTGAGACGCCGAAAGAAAACGAGATGAAGAATAGAAAAATGACAAGCCATAACGGCACAGTTACAATGTTACAATGTTGCCAGTCACAACGATTAAAATAGAATAGAGCAGAAGAATCGCCTCGGAACAGTTAGACTCGGTTCGATCGAGTAAAACATGTTTGCATTCCCCATTCTCCTGGTAATACTACTGCTGACCGTTCCACAGACTGGCTCCAGTCTCCAATGACTAAATATTTATAAGCCGCTGGCCAGCTATGGTTTACCACCGCACCCCGCAGCATGTTAGCCATCTGGCGATGGGGGCGTTACCCAGTAACAGCCTGTTAGATTCGTTACCCCTACAAAAATTATAATACAATAGGAAACTATTAAACCTATGAGAATTGGAGCAAAAGTAATAATATGATCCAAATAAATTTTTGAAGTTTTAGAACAGTCCATAAGCTACAAAATGATGTTTGATAATTATTTTTGGCCTTACATGGTGTTACACATGTTACATTTTCTACAGTACCCTTTAGAAATGAGTATTTTAACTCGTACAGTTCATTTTACTAGATTTTACTTTTCCCCTTTGACCTTAATTTTGTAATTTGTGACAAGATATTTTACTTCCCTTTCCAAAGGTACAAAAATGATCTCACTACCTTTTATACTTTGTCAGTTATTGGGTGTTAAACAATGTCACCCCACTGTAAAATGTAACATTCAAAAAATCATTTTTACATATTATCATACCAAATGCAGAAATTGTACAAATAAAGTGAATTCTTATTTGTAGCATTATATTTTAGTAATATGAGATACTTAGGCGCATTAAAACCTCTCTCTTCCATATTATTCTGCCCATAGTAACCTAGGTAACATCTAAAATGTCTACATATTGTGGGCTTTGATGGTTTTCTGTATGGTATTCTGCATCAGTTTTTAATGCCTCTGTTTTATATCCTTTTGAATTTTTTGTAAGCATTTTGAAAACTCCAAAGTTAATGCATCAAACCTTTGTCAGTTATATACATTCGTCGGTTATATACATTCAATAGTGTTGACAGTAAAGTTGCTATCTGCATTATGGCCACTTTTGCATAAAATACTGAATACCGTCCTGAAGCCTTTTTCATGCTTATAATTTCTTTATATCTAACTAAAATATCTACAGATGAATGAGATGTCAGACCCTCACATGATCTTGTTTAATATTCTGTCACTGGTCACATTTGTAACACCTATATGTTTTAATTTTAAGGGATTTTGTCTCTGTAAAAGTCTTTATCTATACCTTTATCATTTGAATTAATACTCAGTTTTACAATAATAAAGGTCTGTAACTTCATATTTTCTGAATAAGAAAATAAAAATGGCACTTTCACCTTATTTATTCTGTTACATTATCAGATGTTTATGTAGGTAAAGCATTTATCTGCAATCTAACTAACCTATGCAAATCAAGAATTTTATTAGTATATTAAGAAGATCCATATTATAGCTTGCTACACCGATTTTTGTTTATGATTTTTGTTTGTGACCTTCAAATCTATATACAGTTGACTCTCGTTATCTCGACCTCGCTTATCTCGAATAACCGCTTATCTCGAAGTGAAAATCTGGTCCCTGCCTATACATGAAAACCTAACAACCGATGGAAAATATTGTAGAAAAGAGGAGAAATTGCTCCTAAGGAGCAATTTCTCCTCTTTTCCACAATATTTTCAATATATCTCTAACTTCAAAAGTCCAATTACCTATCAGTTTGTTAAATGTGGTTAATCAAATTATTTTTTCCTCAATTCTGCAAACCTGATATGTCGAACTACGGATATCTCGAAGTATTTCAGAGAGTGCCTTGGAATTCGAGATAACGAGAGTCGACTGTATTAAATCTTTGCTCTTTATGCAGTTGACCACATAGTCTTTCTGTTACATGTTTAATGTATGTAGTAAAACAGTATTTCTGATTAAACAGTACTGGTACAAGCATAGTCTCTTGCCAAGAAATGCATGTATCTACGTAATACCAGAGTAGCATCTGCATGTAGTCCTGATTAAAACAAATGTTTGCTATCATGAAAACAAACTGTTCACTTTCAATGTGGGACATATAGGGCCTATGAATACAGTGATGACTGGTCAATGTCTTCGCTCTGTGCTCAATGAATAGCAAAGGACCTCAGCTTTCTTCAAGCAGACTGCAAAGACTGATCAGACTGAGCGTTCAATCAGGCTGATACATTAAGATTACATAAAGTAAGTCATATAACACTTTGCCTTACCGTAATATGATTTTCCCCAAAACAAACAGTGTTACTTTATCATTTAAATATACAAAAACAACTGCCCTTAAAAATAAGTGTTTAACATTAGGCATATTTAGAAACATACATCGCCCAATGAAATCAAATATATACCAAGGTAATTCAGTGACTTTAGCACCAGAGATTAACCCCATTCTTATTTTGAAAACAGAAGTGGTATGCAACCTGATATTCATCTGTTTCATGCATATATTTGTTCATTTTTCTATTTTAACATAAACTACCGGTACTTAGCTGAAACGCATGATTAAAAACCAGATCAATATTGTTGGATCTAATTAGCTATAGTCAGCACTCGTACTTACATATTACTTTTGTTTTATCTCTATGAGAGGATCTAGAAAAGGTATTCTCAGTGTCAGAATATGCATTTTGAGCAGTAAACATTGTAGTTAAAGCGCCAAAGTATGTCTCAAGTATGATCAGTGTCTGGGTGGAAGGAAAAGGCCTTGAAGAACATGGGCCTTTAATAATAGTAATGAAAATCTATTGTTTGTCTTATTTTGGTAGTGTCTGTCTTTAGAATTACAATAAAAATTGTAACAGTCAAAGTAAAAATATGCAAGGAGTCTTATTAAGAATAGCAGTCACAGCTGTGTAACATACGTTACCAGACATATTAGGCAAATGAAAATATTTGGTAATAAACTATTCACCTAAACAGAATCATTGACAATCAGCAGGCACTAGGTCATTTTCATGTCTGAAATTTCAATGGAAATAAAAGGTGAGAATTAAATACCTTATCTTATCTTGGCATTAAAATAATCTAGTAACAGATGGTATATCAGAGTTAGGGACCGAAGAAGGTTTTTTTATACCTCATTATAGTTTCTTGGCAGCTAAATCTAATTCAGACTCTGTCATAAGACATATAAAGCCCAGAGACACAACCAGTCCTTTCAGTTATGTTATATTATCTCAATCTATATAAGGCTCAGAGACAAAAGCAAGCCTATTAGTTATTTCATACTATCACCGTTTTGATTATCAATTTCACGTTTTGGAGGTCCATCATAAAGTAGCAAAGAGAATGGAAATCGTTAAGATTAATGTTGTTGTGTGTTATTCTCATTACCAATATCACAAATAAAAATAACAACACTCTTGTATAATTTTATATCTATAAAGGTTTTCTTATCACTATATATATGATAAGTATGGTAATCATTTTTTAATGTCATAATATAATATAACTTATGACTAACCTATATGTGTTGGTTTTTTACAAGATATTTCCTAATAAAGCAGATTTTTTAAGCAAACTGTCTTCTAGCCAGCATAAAATGTTTTATCTTATACACTGTGGCAACAGAGACGTACCAAAGTGTGTATTCTATGTATTTGGCTGCATCTTAGAGATGACTTAAAAATGCAGTATAGTGTTGTTATATGTGTGATATTATTATCATTGTGATTACCACCGCATTTTTATGTAAACTTAGATTATGAAATAATTCTCCTTGAAAATGTTATGCCCTCAGAATGTTTGTTTTCACTTTATTCATGCTTTTGAGTTGAGATTAGGAAAATATACAGTATTTTTACTAATGGAGAGCTTTCTCCTGCAAACACTGTCTATAGGAAACAATGTTCTTATATCAAACCACGTTAACTGACATATAACATGTGTAACAGTATTAAGTGTGAAATATTTCTGGCAGTCTAGATAGATTTAAGTTTTAGAATATCAGCTTTATGCATAGAAAATAAGCAATGAAGAGCTAATATCGTGTAAGTATGTATGAAGAGGGGGAATATTTCTGCATTTGTTATAGGGTACATTTTAATATATATTTTAAAGACACAATTATCAACAGATGATCGGTAAGAGTTTCTTTTTTCTTTCACTTATTTCACAAAAGTATAAAGGTATCTGTGAAATAATTTACTTCGTTTGTTATTAAAAGAATTTTAGAGCTGACGTCCCTTCACCTTTATGTACAAAGTATCAACAGCCATATATACATTATAGATAAAATATTACACAAAAAAGTAACATAAATAACATTAAGAAGTGTATAAAGCATTTATTCAAAGCTTATAATGCATTAGTCCAATCATGATAATTAAATATCTCAAACTAATTGCAACCACAGACAATTATAAATGTTAAGAAGTTTGAAATAACGATTATTTTCAGACAAGAAGTTTAGGCTGTTTTAAAGAAACTATCGTTCCTTATGTCATTTGCTTAGTCAAGCTGACTTGTTTTCATTTCTTGATGTACATAGGAGGATATATAGTGTTTATCTATTGTAAAACAGCATTAGATTAAATTTCTAGCCACTGACTGGTCATAGTCAACCAAAACTATATGTATCAGAAAACTTATATGACGTTTTTTTTTTTACTTTTAGTAACGTACGTAACAGTTATATCACAAGTAATTGAGAGTCCAACATATCAAGATACCTGTCTCTATAAAACCACATGCATTGGTAGCAAATAACGTGCTAGTAAATAAGAATATGAACAGTTAGTATTTACACCAAGAATTTCTATTGTTTTAGGGTAACGTTGGTAACATGGCTGTTACATGTAAGCGCCCTCATCGCCAGAGGGCTAACATGTGTCATTTTGTTTCTTATATAATGTAGTTTCAGAAAATTATAGTGTACAAAATTCCTCCTGGTGGGTGGGGTGGGGGGAGAGGGGTCTATGGCGGACCCAAGGTCTATTATTCTTAAAATTATGTTTGATAATCCACTAAAATAAAACCAAAATAATATCATCACTATAAAGGCTGGTCACTAGTGACCAGCCTTTATAGTCATGATAGTATTTTTGTTTTATTCCAGTGGATTATCAAACAGGATTATAAGAATAATATTTAGCCATTGGAGACTGGAGCTAGTCTATGGAACGGTCATTAGTAAAATTACTTTGGGAGTGTGTGGAGTGCAAACATGTTTTACTCGATCAACCGCACCCCCCCCCCCCCCCCCCACCCTCTTAATTCTGATGCAGCTCCAAATTACATCTGCGTGTGTAATTGATATATGCGTACTGCGCCTGTGTGTGGGGGTTTGTTGCTCGGGAGTCAAACAAAGTATGCAGCCCTGCAAACTACACTGATGTCTTATGAAGCGGGTAACCATTTTAGACTTCATTCTAGCCTCTTGGCCAGTCAGTTCATTACCTTTAAAATACTAAGCTACGTTGTAGCAAACGAGGCAATAAAGTTCTTTTATTTTATAGAGAAAATAAGGCTTGACATTTCAATCATGAAATGTGACGCCTTATTTTCTCTGAAATTTAATACATATTTCAAAATGTCTGTTGCAGTTGTGATTGGCTTTTTAAAGGTGAACATAGTTATCTGGAGTCTTTCTACGCCGTTGTTCACTTAACCCTTAAATCACAACTGCAGTAAATTTTCATTTTGATTTTATTTTTTTTAAATAAAAACGTCTTGACATTAAATGTGAATCGTCTGCAAAGAAGCAGACGATTCACATGAAATGTCAGGACTTATTTTCTTTGAAAAAAAAAATGGGTCAAAATGTTGTCTGCTGCAGTTGTGATTGGCGATTTAAGGGTTAAGATCTCTGGTCGCCACGAGTTAATACCATGGCACCGATGGGGGCTCATTGTCACATGGCGAACTAAGTGGTTCATGGTTTTCTGTAATACTGTTAGTTAAATATTCTTGAGTTTGTTGATTTATAAAACCTTTATAATAAAGTTGTTAAATTTGAATGATATGTCATGCGGAGGGGATGCTGAGTTCTTAATTCGCAATAATATAATCAGATTTGTTGTAAATTAACAGCGTCAAACGAAATTATATCTTATAAAGCATATGCGAATAACAAAGTGCTGAATCAGTCTGCGTATCTGTGCAGTCTGATCAGGGATTACTCTAATTGACGATGTTGATGCAAATACCCGTAATTCTGTAAGTGGATGTGATGGGGCAGATCTAGTAGTGCGATTGCGCAGACTGCTCTATGCCTTCTCCGTTTGCATGTTTTCACATGGTGCTGTCTAATGAGCTGGCGCCAGTTCAGTTTGGATTCTGCTTGAGAATGGATTTCTTTCATGTTTCATTGCTATTTTTAAACTAGACTTTTGTTCGTATCGTTTGCTTATGCAGTGTAACGTATTTTAATACTATATAGTTTGTTTGTGTTGAGGTTTTACGGCCCAATCAACCCAATGGGGTCATGTCGAGCGCGGTCAGTTTACCTAACCACACGTTTACTCGACAGGCTTAGTCCTCTAAGCGGTTAACCAATATTGTGCACATTCTTTCGCCAGAAACTGACAAATGCCCTTCTTGAATCAGCGGAAGGGAGAGAATGACCGTAGAAAATATTTCATGATCAATCTCCACGAAAGAATGTTGCCGACCTCGGCGGGGGTTGAACCCGCGACCTCCTGGTCTCAAGTCGGACGGCGCATCCAGCTGAGCCACCGAGGCCGGCTAATATTCATATAGATGTGCAACCGACTCTTACGTTTGGTCTCTTGACCCACACGTATATAGGTCGCCTAAATTATCCGCCAGTTTTCTATTTTTCTTCACATTGATTGTATAAGTAGTGTAAGGTATGATTAATATTCATACAGACATGCAACTGGAACTTAACCCCCACGTGTATAGGACGCCTAAGCGTCCTTATGACCTAAATATATGCTGAGAAAATAATTTACAAATAACAATTGATATTCGATAGAACCTAAGCTCTTTTACTTAAATTTGTCTCGGCTGGTGGTTGGGGTGGTGACAAGATATATGTTTTTTTTCATCTTTCGTTCCAGATCATCAAAGAAGTTTTCTATATTATGTTAATTAAACTAGAAAGGAAAGGCTACTCAGGAAAAGACACAAATATTAAAGCTCAAGCTAAGAAATACTGAGGCAAAATTTAGGGAGAATTTTCTACATTAAAGCTCAAGCTAACAAATATTTAAGCATAATTTAGGGAGAATTTCCTATTTTACCATGAAAATGTATGCTTTTGCATTCAATAAAATCGCATCACTGAGGCGATTCTGAGTACAAACCCTATACCATCACATCACGAAAACATGCCTATATAATTTTGACCCCTTTTTAAAGGTCACTTTTATATAGTAAAACCGGGGTTTACAGGGGTACACATTATTTTTCTTATTTCTGCTCCAAAACATAAATTGTGGTACGCGTTAGAACCGCCTCGCCGAGGCGGTTCTTACGAGTACCCACAATCTATGTTTTGAGCAGTAATATGAAAAATATCAGAGTTTTTTTTATCTGAAAATTTTCAGTTTTTGGAGGTGAAATTTTCAATATATTTGAATAGGTGTGTTTTCGTAATGATTTTATTAAGAAACGAAAAAATATCCCCACATTATCCCATTTATGCTTCCTGACATGGCGCTATCATTAATCCGGCTTCAGTAGCTCGAACTACCTCTGTCTCGACCAAATTTTTATTGTCCAAAGAATGTTCTAGCCATTGACGTTTGTCTGCATGTTTCCATTACGAAAACACGCCTATTCAAATATATAGAAACTTTCACCTCCAAAAAAAATGAAAATTTTCAGATAAAAAACTCTGATATTTTTCATACTTTTGCTCAAAACATAGATTGTGGGTACTCGTTAGAACCGCATCGGTGTGGCGGTTCTGACGAGTACCCACAATCTATGTTTTGAGCAAATATAAGAAAAATAATGTATACCCCTGTAAACCCCAGTTTTACTATATAAAAGCGGGGTTTAATGGGGTCAAAAATATATAGGCATGTTTTCGTGATGCAGAATAAAGAGCCTTCCCTTCAATCACTTTATATGACCATGTTTTATGAGAGACAGCAGTAGTGTTCCTATTAGCTCCCTTGCCAGATAAAGCACAAGGTAGACCAAATACCAACCAGGTCCACTCTGATTTTAATACCCCGTCACACAATAGTGGCGGAGTATTATGGTTTCACGTTGGACGTCCGTGTGTCCGTCCGTTCTTCCGTCCGTTGTACGTACGTCCGTCCGTCCGTTTTTCATTTCCGGATGATAATTTGAATAAACATCAATGGATTTTCACCAAACTTGGTATGTGCATTGATATTGTGGAGATCTAGTTTGGGATTGCTAATGGGCAAATTTCGTCAAATTTTTACGGAGTTATCTGCCCGAGACATGCCCATATTTTCGTTTCCAGACCATAACTTGAGTAAATAACAAGGCCTTTTAACCAAACTTGCTATATGCATTGATATTATTAAGAGCTGGTTTAGGATTGTTATATGTCCATTGATATTATTAAGATCTGGTTTAGGATTGTTATCTGTCTCTCCGTCATTTTCTTTCCAGACATTTTCGCAACGATAACTTTAATACATAAACAAATAATTGCTATGGCGGGGTATTATGCTTGCGGTGCTTTTATTTCATAGGTCCTCGGTAGAATTTAAAAGGTTTTTAACTTATTTTTTTTTCCACATCCATATGACAGATTTTTTAACATTATATATTATAATGCACAGACAATGTTGCTTTTTGATAGTTTGGAAGCTTTTAGGCATATGACCATAATTAAATTAGATTTTTTCAAGGAAATGGAAACTAAGCTTAATGGAGATGATAATGATAAAAACAGAGGAAAGCAAATCACTGGATCTGGTTGTTTATAGTGAATACTCAGGAGAATTAACTAACTGCTATCTCCCATTGTATATACATTTACGTATGGTAAATACACTACAAACTTCGGTTGAATAATTCGAAGATCTTGGTCAACCTCCACCCTCCGACTCCACTCGTAAAACTAGTAATGTGGAAGTCACTGTATAAATAATGCAAATTTTTCAAGTTCAGAAGATGTTATGTATACAAGCAAACACTCCATAAAAAATTAGGCCTTCAGTATATAACTACATAGACTATATCAAACCATCTAGCAGTAGCAAATTTCTCGATAATTCGCTGCTACCAGATGTCTGGCAATAGCGACTTCCAATTAAATAATCGTATTATGTAAATTTCGTTAAAATATCCCTCTTGAACTATCTGAAACATTTCCAGCCGAATTCAAAAACGAGTTTGAATCAGCCACGGTAAATTGGCAAGCGGTGTTCGAGTCATTGAAGTTTTACTGTATTAACCCTTGAATATATTAAGATGCCACGCCCACTTCTAATTTTCAGCAAATCAGATTATTTGATCCAATTTGTTGGTAAAAAATTTACATACTTAATGGCAAACAGTGCAGAGCCAGATCAGTTGGCGTCTTCAGAAGCCAACTGATCTGGATCTACACTGTTTGTAAAGGCAGGGTATATCCGGGTGCAGCAGGACTGGGGTTAAGAACGCAAAATGATTGACCAATTGTTCTAAGTTATTCAAATTAAATGCGATCTAAACCGCTACACCTGATCGAAATAATGGAACGTGATTTTAGAGCAGTAGGAAGGTACGAGGGGAGTTCAATAAGTTCGTAGAACTCGGGGTTTAACTCACAGATTGGAAGATGGTTTCAACATTATTTTTCAATATAATCCCCTTTACTTCAATGCATTTGGCCCACTTTTCTTTTAAGCAGTCTATGCCTTTGAAATAAAACTATTTGGTCCTCAAACCAAGCCTCAGTAGCAGCCTTGAGCTCATCATCGTCCCCAAATTTCGTTCCACGCAAATGGGACTTCAAATTTCGAAACAGATAATAATCACTTGGAACCAGGTCTGGACTGTATGGCGGGTGATTTAACTGCTCGAACTTGCACTCACGAATAGCTGCTTGTGCAACTCTAGACTTGTGCACAGGGGCATATACCATGCAAAATAAGGAGACCAGCAGCTAGCTTTTCCCTTCGTTTTTTCTTTAATAGCAACCCTTAATTGTTTAATGACATTGGCATAGTATTCTCCTGTAATTGAAGTACCAGCAGGCGTGTAATCTATCAATATAATCCCTTTGGAGTCCCAAAACACCGTGGCCATTACCTTGCTGGCTGATGGTTGGGTACGAAATTTCTTAGGTGGAGGTGAGCCAGGGCGTTGCTATTGCATGGACTCTTTTTTAGTATCTGGGTCCCAGTGGTGAAGTCAAGTTTCATCTCCTGTTACAAGACGAGTGTGAAAGTCTTCTGGATTGGCATTGTACACTTCCAGAAGTTCTTGACTTGACTCCACCCTTTGCTGACGATCTTGCATGTTCAGGTTTCTGGGTACCCACCTGGCAGATACTTTGGACATGCCTAAATGTTCATGGATTATAGTATAAACACTTCCACTAGAAATACCACATTCTGAAGCAAGTTCGGCAACTTTGATTCGGCGATTGTTTAGCACAAGTCTCTCAACACGGTCGATCATCTCCTGGCTGATGACATCAGCGGGGCGACCTGGCCTTGGGTCGTCTTCTATGGAGTCTCGCCCACGTTTAAATACTGCTTACCATTTTGCCACTGTGGAATACTTTGGGCTACTATCACCATACACATCAGCCATGCGACGATTGATTTCTTTGGCCTTTGCACCCTCCTTAGTGAGGAACTTTATGACTGCTCTGAACTCAATATTCTGACTTTCCATTTTTGCCTATGGGTATAGGTTTTCAAACAAAAAGTAAGAGCAAAAAATTTACGTGTTGACTGAACGGCTGTTATCATTCAACTGACAAAGGTTTACACTGCACAAAAATGAAAAAAGAAATCTTGAATTATATAGAAAAATACCGAGTTCTACGAACTTATTGAACTACCCTCGTATCATTTGCGGGCATTTTGAGGGACAGATGGCTATTTTGGTGTTTTGTGACCTTTTCAGTAGAATTCAGTACTATCGGGCAGATGAGACCAGACGAGATTGGACTAGGTTCCATAGCGCGATTGGTAGCGCGTCTGGCTGCAGATGCAAGGGTCGCAGGTTCGAAATCCAGCTCGGCCACCTAACTTTCGTGGAGATTGATAATGAAATTATTTCTTCGGTCATTCCCCACTTCCACAGTTTCAAGAAGGCAGTTGTCTGTTACTAGCAAAAGTATGTGCACAAGTACTTGTAGAGAACTAAGCCTACCCGGGAAAAGTATAAGTAGGCTAACTAACCGGCTCGACATGACAGTTATAGTGTTAACAGTGGGTTGTAAAACACCAACTCAAACAGACAAGCAGACGAGATTGGTCCTCGTATGCATTCTTTCTGTAACAAGATTTTGATGTCTTATGTTCAGATTTGGCATACATCTATGAGAACATTTTATGTGACAAAATGTACCAAGTAAAAAAAAAAAAAAAAAAAAAAAAAAAAAAAAAAAAAAAAAAAAAATGTGATTCTATGTACCCTGATCAAACTATTCAGTAAAAATAATAAAAAGAATTATTTAAGTGCTCTGATTTTTCCCGACCACCAATCAAGTTATATAATGAAATAAAAAATCCGCAGTATCAAAGCGTGTGAGTTCTTTGTGTTTCGCACAGAAATACATTATTTTCTTGTATGAAACGTTAACGAAACATTAGTTCCTCGTTAGACACCACATTATAATAATTAGGTAGGCATCTGACACGCTAATGAGTCGTTAGCCCCCAGTTTGAATTGAATCCAACGCCATCCAGGTGAAAGTTAAACGGAAAAGAATGTACTGTTTTACCCTAGTAATTCGGACACCTTAACCTCTTACCATATTTACTCTAACATTTGAATAAGTCCATTTTACTACCTGTTTACGTGTCTAAAAATTGCTGGATGAGTTGCAAATAGCGTAGACGCTGATCAGACGCCGCGTTCCGCGGCGTCTGATCTGGGTCTACACTCTTTGCTCAGGCCTGTCTGTCCGAATATTTAGAGTAAATCCGGTATGAATTCAACCATCTGAATAAGTCCATTTTATTACCTGTTTACGTGTCTAAAAATTGCTGGATGAGTTGCAAATAGCGTAGACCCTGATCAGATGCCGCGTTCCGCGACGTCTGATCTGGGTCTACACTGTTTGCTCAGGCCTGTCTGTCCGAATATTTAGAGTAAATTTTTTTTTTTTTTTTTTTTTTTTTTTTGGTCGTTCATCTGTTCTTCCGTTCGTCTGTCACGCTTTGATTAAGGTCAGAACGGATAGAGATAGGATCTTGAAATTTCATATGTGGAATGAGGATGGAGTAATGAACCCATATTTTTCCCTTTTTTCTGTCGGACTTGTAGTTCCATAGTTTTATGGAGTCTTGTCAGCAAGATGTCTCGAAAAGTGTCCTAGCAAGAACCATGTGAAATGTGGCATGCTGACTGGGGATGATGAATGGTGATTGAACAAATTCCAAAACGTACTGTCGGATTTATGCCCTTGTGTACGGACAAACATATAATTCTATGACATAGTGGTTTACAAACACATTTCTAGTTCTGCAATGAGTAGGTAAATAGCAAAACGATCTAAGGATAAGCAGTGTTTCATAATCTTAGCATACTGTTATTGTCTTGGT
Source organism: Anodontia alba (assembly GCA_964016985.1). Classification (NCBI taxonomy): domain Eukaryota; kingdom Metazoa; phylum Mollusca; class Bivalvia; order Lucinida; family Lucinidae; genus Anodontia; species Anodontia alba. Next base: position 7,123,501 of record OZ024823.1, on the reverse strand, counting down.
TTTATTTTAGTGTCAATATCAGAGGAACATATAAAAAATAATAAATTTAGTCACTAGGGCTGGAGCCAGTCCAATCTGTTTCCTATCCTTTCACATATGCAGAAAAGCTGGCCAAGATCGGAATTCGTGAGATTGACTTTTTTGTTGTTGTTTCTGTGAAATAACTGAAATGAATCAAATATTTCTCTTACATGTCTTTGATTACATTAATTAATCAAGGAAATCATAGACGCGTGTTTAGTTTTCTGTTTCTATGTCATAATGACTTCCAACTGATAACAGATACGAAATCATCCGTAAGCTGGCAAAAACGTGTGCATTTTGCCCTATTACTCGTTAGAATAATTGAGTCAGAACTTGTGAAAAGGTACCTACTGATATGTGCGTCCTGCGAAGACTCAGATCAGACTGCGCATCCGCGCAGTCTGATCTGAGTCTTCACTGGACGCTCAGTGGAAAGGCAAGGATCCATAGTTTCTATAGACCTACATCGAAGATTTTGATAAGACTGCGCAGCTATGCAGGGCGATCTGAGTCTTCGCAGATAAAAAAGGTCAGAAGGTACTTTTTCTCACAATGGGGATCAATTATAGATAACATCAAGAGATAGACGATCTCTATGCAAATATTAAGATATACCGTTATGTAAGGGAGGAATTAATAAATTACTGTTTATACAATTAGTGTTCCTGCTAATTTTGTAAGTCAGCGTGCTATTATATGAATTTAACAGAAACGCATCTTCAGAGTTCGCTGTTCGCCTTTACAATAATAAAATTATTAAATGTTGCCTTTGGAAACAAAGAACACAAAAAAGAGCGAAAATCGGAGACTCGGTTTTATTAAGCCTCTTCATGTGTAGCAATGTAATTTGCGAAGCTGCATCCTCCCTTTGGCACCGGCAAGAGATATTTGGTTTTTAAAGCAACCAGAATGGCCTCAGTGATCCCAAAAGAAATAAAAATATGATCTGCACTATGGTGAAGTACGGGAAGACGTTTTACGGCCGCCACACGGCACTTTACACCAGCTGCAGTGAAGTAAGTAAAATAAAAGTCTAAGAGGCTGCCTTTGGAAACAAAGAACACACAAAAGAACGAGAATCGGAAGGCAGCTCGAAAATCGGTGACTCAGAAATCGTAAACTTTAGAAGCCTTGAAACCTTGTCTATCCACCGAGCGGACAAACAGAGATGAAAATCGTCAAGTACATCACGAAAACACGCCTATCCAAATATATTGAAAATTTCACCACCAAAAACTGGAAGTTTTCAGACAAAAAATACTGATATTTTTCATATTTCTGCTCAAAACATAGATTGTGGGTACTCGTTAGAACCGCCTCACCGAGGCGGTTCGAACGATTACCCACAATCTATGTTTTTGAGCAGAAATATGAAAAATAATGTATACCCCTGTAAACCCCAGTTTTACTATATAAAAGTGGGGTTTAAGGGGGGTCAAATTTATATAGGTATGTTTTCGTGATGTAGCGCCACATGTACATGCGAGCTCCAAGTAGAAAACAGCCTTACGACATATGCGACCCTGTAGACTCACATCAGCCTGCGCATACTCACGATCTGATCAGAATCTACGCATGCCGCTAACATTATGTATGGAATGAGTTTCATTCTTTTATTTGTTCTTGGTTTCCAAGAGAAACCATTCTAGATTATCTTCAACATTCCGTTAATGATCAGCGTAGTTCCTGATCAAAGTGCGTGGATGCGCAGGCTGATAGGGTGTACGCTAGTTGCATATGACTGAAGATCGTTGTCCTTTTTTGAGGGCTCATGTACCAAGGGTTCTCGGCATCGTGAAAACTCGGGAAAATATCACAGAAAACACTAACTAACCCCTGCCTGTCCTTGACGCCTTCACTTAGCAGCTTAGGTTTCAGCTGTGAGTTTTTACATCATTTTTGTGAATATTGTGTCTATATAGATCTCATCATTAATTGATAGTTGTAATTTACTTGATTGCTGTTTGTGCCAGAGGCCACCATATTGGAATGGAGGAGGAAACACTTCCAATAAGGCATTAGCCTTAACCAATCTCTGGGCTATTTCAGCAAACGACAAAGTAATGATATTTTCCTATTTTTTTCACAAAATAACAGATTTGACATTTCATGCAAATTGTCTCCATTGGAGAAAATTTGCATAAAATGTCAAAACTTGTTGCCTAGAAAAAACAAGAAAACATATTTCAATATCGTCTGCTGAAATTTTTACTCATATTGTCAAGCATTAGACTTATATTACTGGGATTATTTCATACTTTATTAATCTTTACCACTGCTGGGCAAATTCACCAGACGACAAATTGGTACGTGTAATATTTTTCTTATTTCTTAATTTTCCCAGAAAATAAGGTTTGACATTTCATGCAAACTGTTTCCTTAGGAGAACCTTCTTTTCTGGGAAAAATAATTCTTTATTTTAAAATGTCATCTGCCGACTTTTTCCAGCTTGCTAAGCGTTAAAAGAGAAGACAGCGTTTGATCTTGTGTAGCTTTAAGGATATATATTTCAACAGCAACAAAGGATTCTGTAATATCTTTGGCAAACAGCGGAAACTCTGGTAGGTTATGCAGACTGATCGAGACACACCTGTTCGCATACGCCTAAGCTGCAAACAATGTTGAAACTACGACGTACCAACGTACCTGCACATAACGTTGCAACAACGTATCATCGACGATTAACAACTGACACGACGTTGTTTCAACGTTGCATACATGCTAGAATGTTTGTTTGATCCAAGAAAGCACCGACTGTCGCAACAACGGCGTTTCCACGTCGCCTCGATGTCTTCATGAGGTCGCGGGCGACGTCGAAACCACATTGTTACAACGTTGGTTGTTTACTGGGAGTACGTCTCTTGCCCTGGAAAAATGCTAAAATTTACAGAACACCGACTTGGTTCCAAAGTGGCATATATGCCACTTGGTTCCATACAATCACGAAAACATGCTTATATAATTTTGACCCCCTTAAACCCCACTTTTATATAGTAAAACTGGGGTTTACAGGGGTATACATTATTTTTCTTATTTCTGCTCAAAAACATAGATTGTCGGTATTCGTTAGAACCGCCTCGACGAGGCGGTTCTAACGAGTACCCACAATCTATGTTTTGAGCAGAAATTTGAAAAATATCAGAGTTTTGATCTGAAAATTTTCAGTTTTTTGGAGGTGAAATTTTCTATATATTTGAATGGGCGTGTTTTCTTAATACGAATATAGTCCCATATTAAACAGGTCCAATCTTTTGCCTGTTTCTGGAGTGTTGTTTGTCTGCTTTGATGCCAGAATTGGTCCAAAGGTATAATTAAGGCAATTCTGCAGTAGATATTAGCAAACATATATTTTTGGTGGGTGCTTTGAATACGAAAGTAGAAAATCATCGATGGTATAATTTACTGTTACACTTGTAACAGTGTGGGGAACAGCATTGACACCACTAGAAAGAGATTGATTTTCCGCGTACTCTGCGCTTTATTTGAAAAAAAATCCATCAGGTATAAATCGAGATATTCTAAAAAAATCCTACCTGAAGCGGAGCCAAAAATAGTAACAAACTCTGTGCACCTAGTCATTTGGTCACGTGGATTCCCCACTGTGTGTAAGAAGTCTACAAGATCTGTGTCAGTGTCTTCGAGGAGGCGGAAAGTTCATTATGTGAAACATGACCTACCGTCGTGCTGCTTGTTTTGAAGATTTTAGAAGGACATCTGTTAGGCAAATCCCATGTATTGACCATTTGTACTTAAAAAAAAAAAAAGAACAAATAAATGGGTCGTAAAACATTTGCTAAAATGTATTAATAAAAAAGGGAAAATCAATGGTAGTCTGTTCAGCCTAACCCTCTCAGCCCTGCAGACCAAAACAGGTATCTTTGCAAACACTGTTTGCCGTTTGCCATTCTGTTCCTGTTTTCTTTTCTTTTTTTTTTTTTTTTTTGACTGATACTCTATTTACAGTGATGGGCACGCCAAAATTCAAAGATGGAAGTTTCCATTTCAGAAACTCAGGGATGAAAGGACTAAACTGACTAAAAATAAAACAGGTACCTGGCCACTTTGTGAAGAGTTATTGTTACATGTACGAAAACACCTGGTGATTAACAAGGCAGTAAATTAGATTATCTTGACTTTTGGAATTTTAACGCTACAAGGAATAACACTGGGCATATGGGTGCGATGCTGCTCTCTGCAAAACTACGTATAAACTTACAACTTCTTAATGGTCTGTTTTGTAGCTACCGTACTTACCCTAAGTATTGGGACACCTTAACTCTTTACCATATTTCTCCTAAAATTTGAAACCAAAAACTATTTGACAACCTGTTGATGTGTCTAAAATAGTGCTGAATGATGGGAAACAGTGTAGACCCTGATCAGACGTCGCGTTCTGATCTGAGTCTACACTGTTTGCTCTGGCTTTCTTGGCTAAATCGACTAAATTCCTAACTAACGCAAACATGAATTCGAGAGGCCTAAATGAGATATCGTCCTATAGGCCTCTACAAGAATGACCCTCACATCAAAAAATAATAATAATAATAATAATAATAATAATAATCACAGCTAATTTTACATCGCTTTTTAGGCTTACAATGTAGTTAAGAATATTAAATTTTTGTCACGCTGTCCCGGGAAAGCAATAAACTGCGCTTATCAGAACAAATGCATCAACCCACTTTAAAAGTGAAATTATCAAAATTAATGTATATCCCACAACCTTTGATAAAGTGCACAATGCATTACGAAAACACGCCTATTCAAATATATAGAAAATTTCACATCAAAACACTGAAAATTTTCAGATAAAAAATTCTGATATTTTTCATATTTCTGTTCAAAACATAGATTGTAGGTACTCGTTAGAACCGCCTCAGCGAGGCGGTTCTAACAAGTACCCACAATCTATGTTTTTGAGCAGAAATAAGAAAAATAATGTATACCCCTATAAACCCTAGTTTTACTATATAAAAGTGGGGTTTAAGGGGGTCAAAATTATATGGGCATGTTTTCGTGATGGGTAATCTTTAAGAATATCTACATGAATGACATACAGTGGTGTGTCGAAACAGTACATGTGAATGGAGAACACCTTATGTTTATGTTGGTGTTCCAATAATATTATTCTGTTCTATTCTATTCTTTTCAGTGCTACAGCTAGTACCGGGTTTCAATTGTAGACAACAAGCATATTAAAGGGGAACGCAGTATAAGTTGTAAGTATATCTTGGAGAAAAATGATTAACAAGTCATTTACATTTGTATTTTGGTGCAAGAGTTTTCAAAATCGGCCTAGAAATGAGGAAGTTATGGTGATTTGAATATGTTTAAAATGACTCATGGATGCCGCCATATTGTAGCATTTGTGACGTCACACAGCCTAAATTAAATATGCAAAACCAAATTATAAAGGGTTTTTAAGAATAATTTTGCTACAGGTTTTTTTTATAATCTTTTCATTCTAGTGACAAGCATTTCCCCCAAAATAAACAAACAAACTTTATGCCAATAACTACCTTTATGAAACGAATTTTAATTTTTATGAAACCTTATTAAATATTCAAAATGGCGGCGCCCATTCCACCAATGTTAAAACATTCAATTGTCTATAACTTACTTAATTTTCCACCGATTTTGATCATATTTGTGTCAAAATTCGTTGTTTGTAAAGTTCTTTACTTTAAAGCACAATACCTTTTAAGGTTGCGTTTCCCTTTAAAGTCGATGATGCTTTGTGGGCCAACAACGGATTCACTTCCGTGTTTCAACCAAATTCTATGCAGTTGTCTCCGCCTATGGGTGCAGACAGTAAGTCAGCTTTCAACAATAAAATTAGCACCAAGTTATGTATTTTCCTGTAGTATGTAAAACAAATAGAGTAGAGTTATAGAAGTTTAGGATACAGAAGAGAAACAGAGAGCATAAAAAATAATAAATAAATAAATAAATTCTATCATGACTGGAGACTCCAGATCTTGATAATTAACACGCAACTTGTGCGCTCTGCCTCGATATTGAAGTATTATTGACCGCATATAACACGCAGGTATAAAATCCATCAGAATATGTACTTACACTCGTCGTAACAGACTCAACTGCCACTTCTCGGCAACTCAGCGGAACATGCAGAAGCAGATAATTGAATCAGATAGCTCTGAGAGCAAAGTGAAACAAAAAGTCTGTGAAAGCTCATCAGTCAGTTCACTTGGATAAGAATCAGAGAGGAGATGCAAACTATTTTGGAGTTGGCTTGAAGTTTTACAACAAGAGAAAATGAAGGAAAATAATAAAATGGATTATTATCTGTAAGATCGCGAACAATTTGTCTTATCTACTATAAAAAGTTACGAAACAAGTGTTCTTTTTTATATAACAGTGATTGACATTTAGAGCGTTTGTGTTGTTAAATTTAGATTCGGTTACAGAAATAATAGTGCTAGAATATTGCAGCCAATCACAAAAGATAAATCTATAAAAGATTCTTTTAAACAGAAAATAAGGTAATAGAGAGAAAGAAACGATTACAAAAATATCAATAGAGGAGAATCGGAAATGCATTCAGCTGGAAAAATACCTTTCTCATAAATTGTTGTTTATGCTAATGGAATTAGCAGACACTGGAATTTACTTGTAGTAGAAGTTGCAGTTATTCATTTTATCATTGTTTTCTTCTTAACATCTACTGAAAAGGACACAGTGAAAATGCACTGACACCCGATTGCTTTTTGCGAAATACATAGTTAAGGAATAGTTTATGGACTACAACTATAGACTACTAAAATAGGATACATAGAAAAAAGTAAGTATATGAATATTCTTTTAAACATGGATATATTTTAGAAATAAATGTAATTATGATTTCTGTATAAAATTTCCCATTTTTTTTTTTTCGCGGAATTTAATTTGATTTTCTTTATATTTGCTTGTGACAATGTACATATATACAACGCATATCCTTGGTCACAGTCCTCATTTTTGTTTTTTCTTGTAGAGTTACCTTCGTCCTTAGCGTTAAGAGAGAGAGAGAGAGAGAGAGAGAGAGAGAGAGAGAGAGAGAGAGAGAGAGAGAGAGCACCTAACCCTTTCATTCTCTAGTTTCTGAAATGGACTCTTCCGTCTTAGAATTTGGATATGTCCAGTGTTACAAATAGAAGTGAGAGTCATAAATCCAGACCAAAATAACAAACAGTATGAATCCAGATGAGACGGCTCGTAACGAGCAGTCTCACTTGGATCTACACTGTTTGCACAGGTATCTGTTTTGGTCTGCCGGGCTGAAAGCGTTAAAGACAAATATTTTTTTTTTAAAAATGGACAGTCCAATCCACATTCTAATGTCTGATAGCTAATTTAATAGTGTTCGGTTGACACCAATTAATTTCTCTCATTTTCTAGAGATAAAATTTGTCTTAGGCGCGGATCACATCATAATCCCAGGAAGACTATTGTGGCTAAAAATGTCACTGAATGAGTGTGTCTTATGTTGGAAATACAGTGGGTTTTAAAATTGGTATTCAAGAACTAAAAATTCGACAAATGCTTTAGTACAATAGAATAGTATAGAAAAGAATAGAAAGGATTAGATGACTAGAATAGAATAGAACGACAGCGCTTATTTAACATTTACCGCTCTGGGCTATTTCAGCAGATGATATTTTTCTTATTTTCCCCAGAAAACAGGATTTCATATTTCATGCAAATTGTCTCCATTGGAAACAATTTACATGAAATGTCAAATCCTGTTTGCTGGATTTATTATATATATTAAAAAAAGAAATATTTCAAAATGTCGTCTGCTGAAAATTTTACCCAGAGTGCTGTGCGTTAAATAAATTATTGTGACAATATTTTCAGATATTTTATTTACAGTTTCACAAATTACATGCAGCAGTATTTTATTTGTCATTATAAACGTATACAAGTACAAGAATTATAGACATCTAGAACAGCAATGGGATTCATGATAGTCAGAGGACTTATTTCAGTGAATTTATGTCTACGTAAAACAACGTCTCATCAACGTCATGGCGTTGCATCGACGTTGTTGCGATGTCATGTCCCGCTGGGTCAGTAATTTGCAGTGTATTCAAATCATATGCTCATCTAATAAACTTCTTCATAAATTCTGAATCAAGAATCCCAACGCGTGACCTTTCTCATAATGTCCACATTTTTACTACATAAAGTAATCGACTTGGCCGTGCTGAATAAATGCAGCGCTTCTACCTTTTTTATTTTAGAGTTTTGTTGAACCTATTTTGACTGAATAAACTCCCCCACAATATACAGAGTCGAATTTCAATTTTAGGTTGTCAGGCTATGTGATTTAGATATTTCTGGAGAAAAATGGCTAAACTATTTGCAAACAATAGAGATCCTGATGAGACGCCGAATTCTGTGGCGTCTGATCTGGGTCTGCATTGTTTTTTTTTTTGTTTTTTTTTTCAGTTACCCTTTTTGGGGTATCCAGACTAAAATGGGTTAAAACTTCAGAAGCAATATAGTAACCGGGTTTTATCGATCACATTATCCATTGAAAGAGGCGGAGCGTAACATACCTAGAAAGGCAGAGAGTGTCAGAAGTCGTCAGACATTTCACCTATCTGTTTTTGTTGATTCAAAACTTGCAGCAGACGACATTTTAAAATAGTTTCTGTCATTTTCCACAAATCAAATGAAATGTCGAGTTCTATTTGGTGTGAAATATAGAAAACAATTACTTATTTGTAAGCTTCTGATGAGCCTAAAGTGTGCATCAGCTGCATTACGAAAACATGCCTATTCAAATATACTGTAAATTCTACCACCAAAAAATGAAAATTTTCAGATAAAAAATCCTGATATTTTTTATACTTCTGCTCAAAACATAGATTGTGGGTACTCGTTAGAACCGCCTCGGCGAGGCGGTTCTAACGAGTAGCCACAATCTATATTTTTGAGCAGAAATAAGAAAATAATGTATACCCCTGTAAACCCCAGTTTTACTATATAAAAGTGGGGTTTGTGGGGGTTAAAATTATATAGGCATGTTTTCGTGATGTGGGCGGAACAAATCACCTAAAAGACTTATTTTGCGTGTAGTAACAGCAAAGAAAATTCAAGGCATCATCCCTTTTGACGCTTAGCATGCTGGGAATAAACGGCAGCAGACAACATTAGGAAATAGTTTTCTTATTTTCCCCAGAAAATATATCTTGACATTTCATGCAAATTGTCTCCTAATTTGCGTGAAATTTCAAAGCCTTCTTTTTTATGGAAAAATAAAAAAATATATATCATCAGTTTGCCGTCTACTAAATTTGCGCAGAGAATTGTAAATGTTAATTATTTTAGCAATTGTTCGAAAAAAATTGGTGTTAGAATAGTCTGACTTTCTTGGGTTTCCTGCATTTTGAAATCTAATTTGGTACTTCTGTTTCTGTTTTTATATTTTCTCTGAAAGATAAAAAGGAGCTTGAAGCATCAAAAATGGAAAGAAAAAATGCATAACATATTTTCCCACTGTTAGCTAAAAATAGCAGAGAGCAGCCATTGTTCAAGGTTAACCACTCACCAGCACCTTGCCACGAAATTACATGAAACATGCAACTTTGTAAACGTATTTATTTATTTATCTATTTATTTATTTATTTATTTATTTATTTATTTATTTATTATTTTTACCAATAAGTGTCTCATATACATTTTAAGCTTTTTCCCTCCAAGAAGAATTCATCCAGTGGGCACATGACGTCTATAATACGTCGCATCAACGTCGATGCAACGTCATTGCGTTTTTACAACATCGCATTAACGTCGATGCAACATCTTATATCGACGTTGATGCGATGTTGTCTCAAAAGTTGCATGCCCACTGGGCATATTCTAAAGAAGCAAATCTTCTGAACAGGTCTTCCCCAGCGGACACATGCCGTTTTCATGACGTTGCATCGACGTTGACGTGACGTTTTATAAATGTCATTTGCCCAAAAAGAAGCAAAACGTACAGTTTAGATAATTCTCTTTTCGTGGTATCTGTTCATCGGAAGTTGCTGGGATTAGCCCATATTATGGGGATGATACTAAAACAGTTTCCTTCAGTGTTTCAAAATGAGGGCCCCAGGGACTTCCTTATGTGGCGTTATGGGGTCCTTTGATAAAATTCAAGGTTCTGTTGTTTTACACAGGTTAACTCTTAAAGCACTCATTACAACTACAGCAGACGACTCTTTGAAATGTTTATGTTTCGGAGAAAAAGTCGTCTGGTTAGCAGACGCAAACTATTCACAAGAAATATCAGGTCTTATTTTCTCTGAAAATAGCAAAACCAATTTGAGAATATCATCTTATACAATTTGCTAAGCTCTTGATGGGTTAAAGTTTGCCCAAATATAGATAATCTTGCCCTTTAGCTCATGAACAGATTAAAATACAGAGCCATAGATAAATAAAATTAATTTTGGAATCATCATATATGCATCACTAAGGATCCTTGTCCCTTACTTTGGAGGGTCCAGGTTTTGGAGATGAAAACTGCCAAAGTTAAAGACAGGGAAAACCCTGCTAAAAGACAACATTTTAACACATTTTTAATTTTCTTCAGAAAATAGGCTTGACACATCCTGCTTGGTATCACGATTGTCCGAAAACGATTCACTCGTAATTGCGTGCCTTATTTTCTAGGAAAATTTCCTGTGTTCTGGAAACGAATAATGCCGTCTGCTAAACACGGTTCAAAGTCAGCGTGTTATTCCACTTATGCCTAGCGTTGGCAAATAGTGTAGACCCAGATCAGGCGCTGCAAATCGCGGCGACTTATCAGGGTCTACACTGTTTGCATTTAGGATAAATATTTCTGAAAAACATGGTAACAATTTAGACTAACTAGGCACTCCTTATATTTAAATGAATGGGTCCAAAGAGTTAAGGTAGAAGTCTACTCGACATAAATGGCTTAGGGTTAAAATTTATTCCTTGTAATTGTATTTTTTCTGTTGATGATGTTATGAAATTTTATACCTTTTTGTAGAACAGACTCCCCCAAACTATATATTGGAAGAGTCCAATTTCAATTTTAGGTACGTTCAGCTATGAGATTAAGATATTCCTAGAGCAAAATGGCTAAACTATTTGCAAACTGTGGAGACCCTGATCAGACGCCGCGTTCTGTGGCGTCTGATCTGGGTCTGCACTGTTTGCCAATAACCCTTTCAGGGGTCCAGACTACAATAGGTCAATACATACAGAAGCAGCTGTGGTAATAGTTTAAATTTTACATGGGCAGGTTTGTTTAAATATGCATGTTCATTTACACAAAAATCAGGAAAAAATCTTTCTAGTCTGTTAGGGTAAATGTCGACCTTTTAGCACAGGCTAGGCTAAATTGAGTTCAGAAAATGAAGCTTGATATTTTATTGGAAGTGGCTATTGACAGCCGGCTGTCAGCAGCGAAAGTTCGCTGGTGACAGCCAGCAAAAAAAAATATAGATGGTTTATTGAGCACAGCAAATAATAAAGTCAGTTATTGATTTTTTTATTCATATATAATAACCGTTATTCATATCTTAACTTAGAATATTGTGTCTGCAGCAAACATATTCATGCTGGCTCATCAGAGCTGAAAAGATAATCGATTATCAGTCCTGCCATTGTGATCAATAATCGATTAGTAATCATTAAAGATATGGTGATAATTTTACCTGTCTGACTGAGCATGAATCTTACCATATATTATACTTGCCTGTATGTATTTGGTCAGACAGGCCTGAGCAAACAGTGTACAGATAAGAAGTCGTAAAATGTGGCATCTCTCATCAGGGTCTACACTGTTTGCACTCATCCAGCTTTTTTTAGACACGAAAATGGGTGGTAAATTGTACCTGTTCAAGTTTTAGATAAATTATGGTAAGAAGGTGAGGTGTCTGAATACTGAGGGTAAATGCGGTAAACTAACAGACACAGAAATCATATGATCGATTATTAGCAAATCTGTAACAATATTTTTTTTTTTTTTTTTTTTAATTTATCGATCACTTAATTATCCGATGAATCGTGCCAGCCTTGAAAAATATATAGTCGGTTTAATGACCAGCAACAAATAATGACGTCATTTTATGATTTTTCTTTTATTTATGTAACCTTTATTTATATTATCTTAATTAGGAATATATTGTGATTATTAAAATTTATTTATCATTTTAAAACAGCGTATTAGTATTACATGTATATGCTTTTTTACATGTATATGCTTTCTTGCTCATGTCTCTAATATACATATATTTATTTATTTTCTTTCATTTTTTTGTCTTTCTATCACTTTTTATGTATTTGTTTCACATTTGTATTTTCTAACGTTATGGTTTGTTTGTTAAAAAAATACCTGCATCTACAAATTGGCATAATTGAGACCTTTTGTTCAGACACATATGAGTGTTTGCACTTAAGTTTATATAGAGTTTATTCATTCTCCTATTTTAAATATGGGATTTATAAACCGAGGGAGGTAAAAAAAATCCGATAAAGAAACGAGTGCGAAGCACGAGTTTCTTTATCGGATTTTTTTAACTCCCGAGGATTATAAATTCCATATTTAAAATAGGAGAAATGAATAAACTGTATATTACATGCATTTCGCCGCAATAGAGTACACCATTTAAGAGGCTTTTGTGGCAAGTCTAGTCTGCCAGTTTGTTTACGCTGTCAGTTCTATTTTGGGTCGGCGTAGTAATAAATAATATATTTAGGATAGCTTTTGTTTTTATCCTAAATGATATTGACAGCAGGGTCAAAATCTAGGCTGTTCATATGTTACAAAAAAAAAGTAGATCCGGTTAAAGAGATTTATTTTCCCGGCTAAGAGGAAATATTTCTTCTTAGAAAACAAGGGAAATACCAATTTTATGTCTGGAAGAAATCATGCTATTTCTTGGTTATGCATTTAATATTTAGCTATATTATCAAGACCCTTTAATGAATTTCATGTATATTTGACATGATGGAAAATATAAGTCTCGAGTTTAACTAAGCTAGATCTCCACCCTGGGATATGACCTTGAGGTGGAGGTCACTGACTAAGACTTTTCATATAAAAGTCAAAATGTTTGCATTTAAGTTTATATAGCTATATCATCAATACCTTTTGATGAATTTCATTTAAATTTGGCATAATGCTAGATATAGGTTGAAAGTTTTACTCAGAGAAATTCCTGTCCAGGGGCGTGACCCTGAGGTTAGGGTTGAAGACTTAGAATTTTCATATAAAAGTCAAACTTCTTGATTAAAGTTTACATAGCCATATGTACATGTATACCCGCTCCATACAAAGAATGTTGAGGGGTGTATAGTTTTGGCCTTTCTGTTTGTTTGGTTGTATGTATGTTCATTCATACATTGGGTTTTCAGTCACGTTCATGGAACAAGGGTCAAAGTTCTGGGGTTAAAGTTTATAAGACCTTACATTATAAAGACCCTTTGATGGACTATAGTTTTACTATATAAAAGTGGGGTTTAAGGGGGTCAAAATTATATAGACGTGTTTTCGTGATGCTAGGAAAATTTCCTGTGTTCTGGAAACGAATAATGCCGTCTGCTAAACACGGTTCAAAGTCAGCATATTATTCCACCACTTATGCCTAGCATTGACAAATAATGTAGACCCAGATCAGACGCTGCAAATCGCGGCGACTTATCAGGGACTACACTGTTTGCATTTAGGATAAATATTTCTGAAAAACATGGTAACAATTTAGACTAACTAGGCACTCCTTATATTTAAATGAATGGGTCCAAAGAGTTAAGGTAGAAGTCTACTCGACATAAATGGCTTAGGGTTAAAATCTATTCCTTGTAATTGTATTTTTTTCTGTTGATGATGTTATGAAATTTTATACCCTTTTGTAGAACAGACTCCCCCAAACTATATATTGGAAGAGTCCAATTTCAATTTTAGGTACGTTCAGCTATGAGATTAAGATATGCCTAGAGCAAAATGGCTAAACTGTTTGCAAACTGTGGAGACCCTGATCAGACGCCGCGTTCTGTGGCGTCTGATCTGGGTCTGACTGTTTGCCAGTAAGCCTTTTAGGGGTCCAAACTACAATAGGTCAATACATACGGAAGTAGCTGTGGTAATAGTTTAAATTTTACATGGGCAGGTTTGTTTAAATATGCATGTTCATTTACACAAAAATCAGGAAAAATATCTTTCTAGTCTGTTAGGGTAAATGTCGACATTTTAGCACAGGCTAGGCTAAATTATGTTCAGACAATGTCGCTTGATATTTTATTGGAAGTGGCTATTGACAGCCGGCTGTCACCAGCGAAAGTTCGCTGGTGACAGCCAGCAAAAAAAAAATATAGATGGTTTATTGAGCTGCAGCAAATAATAAAGTCAGTTATTGATTTTTTTTATTCATATATAATAACCGTTATTCATATCTTAATTTAGAATATTGTGACTGCAGCAAAAATATTAAGGCTGGCTCATCAGAGCTGAAAAGATAATCGATTATCAGTCCTGCCATTGTGATCAATAATCGATTAGTAATCACTAAAGATATGGTGATAATTTTACCTGTCTGTCTGAGCATGAATCTTACCATATATTATACTTGCCTGTATGTATTTGGTCAGACAGGCCTGAGCAATCAGTGTACAGATAAGAAGTCGTAAAATGTGGCTTCTCTCATCAGGGTCTACACTGTTTGCACATCCAGTTTTTTTAGACACAAAAATGGGTGGTAGATTGTACCTGTTCAATACGGTAAACTAACAGACACAGAAATCATATGATCGATTATTAGCAAATCTGTAACAATATTTTTAGCAAATCTATAACAATATATATTTTTTTTTTTTTTTTTTTTTTGAATTTATCGATCACTTAATTATCCGATTAATCGTGCCAGCCTTAACAAAAAATATAGTCGGTTTAATGACCAGCAACAAATAATGACGTCATTTTATGACTTTTCTTTTATTAATGTAACCTTTATTTTTATTATCTTAATTAAGAATATATTGTGATTATTAAAATTTATTTATCATTTTAAAACAGCGTTTTAGTATTACATGTATATGCTTAAATATACATGTACATCATGGTTATTTATGATTACTGAATTATATCTTGCTCATGTCTCTAATATACATATATTTATTTATTTTCTTTCATTTTTTGTCTTTCTATCACTTTTTATGTATTTGTTTCACATTTGTATTTTCTAACATTATGGTTTGTTTGTTAAAGAATACCTGCATCTACAAATTGGCATAATTGAGACCTTTTGTTCAGACACATATGAGTGTTTGCACTTAAGTTTATATAGAGTTTATTCATTCTCCTATTTTAAATATGGGATTTATAAACCGAGGGAGGTAAAAAAAATCCGATAAAGAAACGAGTGCGAAGCACGAGTTTCTTTATCGGATTTTTTTAACTCCCGAGGATTATAAATCCCATATTTAAAATAGGAGAAATGAATAAACTGTATATTACATGCATTTCGCCGCAATAGGGTACACCATTTAAGAGGCTTTTGTGGCAAGTCTAGTCTGCCAGTTTGTTTACGCTGTCAGTTCTATTTTGGGTCGGCGTAGTAATGAATAATATATTTAGGATAGCTTTTGTTTTTATCCTAGATGATAATGACAGCAGGGTCAAAATCTAGGCTGTTCATATGTTACAAAAAAAAAGTAGTTCCGGTTAAAGAGATTTATTTTCCCGGCTAAGAGGAAATATTTCTTCTTAGAAAACAAGGGAAATACCAATTTTATGTCTGGTAGAAATCATGGTATTTCTTGGTTATGCATTTAATATTTAGCTATATTATCAAGACCCTTTAATGAATTTCATGTATATTTGTCATGATGGAAAATATAAGTCTCGAGTTTAACTAAGCTAGATCTCCACCCTGGGATATGACCTTGAGGTGGAGGTCACTGACTAAGACTTTTCATATAAAAGTCAAAATGTTTGCATTTAAGTTTATATAGCTATATCATCAATACCTTTTGATGAATTTCATTTAAATTTGGCATAATGGTAGATATAGGTTGAAAGTTTTACTCAGAGAAATTCCTGTCCAGGGGCATGACCCTGAGGTTAGGGTTGAAGACTTAGAATTTTCATATAAAAGTCAAACTTCTTGATTAAAGTTTACATAGCTATATGTACATGTATACCCGCTCCATACAAAGAATGTTGAGGGGTGTATAATTTTGGCCTTTCTGTTTGTTTGGTTGTATGTATGTTCATTCATACATTGGGTTTTCAGTCACGTTCATGGAACAAGGGTCAAAGTTCTGGGGGTCAAAGTTTATAAGACCTTACATTATAAAGACCCTTTGATGGATTTCATTTTTATTTGGCATTATGGTAGATATAGGTCTAAAGTTTTATTCAGTGCCATACCCACCCTGGGGCATGACCTTGAGGTAAAGGTCACATACATAGAATTTTCATATAGAAGTCAATATGTTTGCATTCAAGTCAATATGCTACATCATCAGATTTTTTGATGAATTTATATTTGGCATGATAGTAGATATAGATTGAAAGTTTTAATCAGAGAAATTCACGCAAAACCTTGAGGTCTAGGTCACAGACTTAGAATTTTTTATATAAAAGTCAAACTTTTTGCCTTAAGTTTACATAGCTATATTATCAAAGAACCACAACATTGCACCTTTTTGGAATGATCAGCAATAAATAACTGGTGGGCATAAACCTACTTCACTGTATCCAAACCTAACACTGCTAAAACTTTGTAAAGTTGTTGCTTAACACCACTCGACAATTTTAACTTGATACTCAACCAATTCAACTCGATACTCGACAATTTTAACTCGATACTCGACCAACTTAACTCGATACTCGACAATTTTAACTCGATACTCGACCAATTCAACTCGATACTCGACAATTTTCTCGATACTCGACCAACTTAACTCGATACTCGACAATTTTAACTTGATACTCGACCAATTCAACTCGATACTCGACAATTTTAACTCGATACTCGACCAACTTAACTCGATACTCGACAATTTTAACTTGATACTCGACCAATTCAATTCGATACACGACAGTTTCAACTTGATACTCAACTTTTACAACTCGATACTTGACACTCGACAAAAAGAAACCCTCATCATGCAATGCTGTCAAATGTTCTTCCGAATAAGCTCATGACCCTCAACAAGAATTCAGTACACCCAGTATACAGTACTGTACCCGATCTGTCACGCCTATATAATTTTGTATAGAAAAACTGGGGTTTACAGGGGTATACATTATTTTTCTTATTTCTGCTCAAAACACAGATTGTGGGTACTCGTGAGAACCGCCTCGGTGAGGCGGTTCTAATGAGTACCCACAATCTATGTTTTGAGCAGAAATATGAAAAATATCAGAGTTTTTCATCTGAAAATTTTCAGTTTTTGGAGGTGAAATTTTCAATATATTTGAATAAGCGTGTTTTCGTAATGTAATGTAGTTTCAACAGTCTTTCAGTCTCATTATAATAGCACAGATCTGCACAAGAAGAGATACTAAGTGTTCACTTTAAAATGCAACTCTCAAATACTCCAAACATCAACAGTATGTCACCTTTGATAATGACTTCAGAACATCACGAAAACATGCCTATATAATTTTGACCCCCTTAAACCCCACTTTTATATAGTAAAACTGGGGTTAACAGGGGTATACATTATTTTTCTTATTTCTGCTCAAAAATAGATTGTGGGTACTCGTTAGAACCGCCTCGGTGAGGCGGTTCTAACGAGTACCCATAATCTATGTTTTGAGCAGAAATATGAAAATTATCAGAATTTTTCATCTGAAAATTTTCATTTTTTGGTGGTAAAAATTTCAGTATATTTGAATAGGCATGTTTTCGTAATGATAATTAGACCCGCCTCTAACCTGTGAGTCTAAAATTAATAATGTTTATCTTAAGTCCTTGCCAACAAACACTTATTTAAAATTAGTGACAGAAAAATGACACAAAAAGAAAATGAATATGCACATGAACAAAAATGCCATCTTATGATTCAATAATCAAAAATAACTAATAGAAATATTCAAAAATGATAAAATTCATGTATAAATATTCAAAAGCATATAAGTACTTATTCTCAAATGTATCAATTAGATAAAAATTAGTAAATTATTTAAGTATTTATTTTTTATTTATTTATTTTTTTATTTATTTTATTTTATTTATTTATTTATTCATTTATTTTTTTTTTATTTTTTTTATCAATATACCATCCATATATTTTAGCCTGGCTGTCACCAGCGAATGTTCGCTGGAGACAGCCGGCTATCTCCAGCGAACTTTCGCTGGTGACAGCCGGCTGTCAATAGCGATCGCCTATTTTATTTCAAATTGTCTCCAAGGGACAAGCAATAAGGTTTTGTATTTCATTCAAATAGTCTCTTAAAGAGACCATTTTAATAAAATGCCAAACCTTGTCTACCGTTGAAAAAATAAGAAAACTATATAAAAATGTTGTCGCTGTCATTTAAATCAAAGGCCTCATTTATACATGTACCTAGCCTATTTGAACTAAGTATGTACTGTCGTAATTGATTAACTATTAGTGCTGAGCATGCTGGGTAAATTTTTCAGCAGCAGTCGACATTTTGAAATATGGTTTGTTTGTTGTTGTTTTTTTTTTTTTTTTTTTTTTTTTTTTTTTTTTTGCTTTGTTTTTTTTTGTTGTTTTTTTTTTCCCCGAAAACATGGTTTGGCATTTCATGCTAATTGTCTCCCAAGGAGAAATGTCAAACCCCCTGTTTTCTAAAAAAAAATAAGAAATCTATCATCAATTTGGCGTCTAATCAATTTTCCCAGAGAATAGTAAGGGATGAAATTGTAAGATCTATCAAGAAAGTGAAGTCGATAAAAGTTTGAACTTTTGAAACTATAGTCTGGGTAATGAATGTTGTGTTAATAACCCTTTAAGCGCCAATCACAACTGCAGCAGACGATATTTTGTAATATTTTTTTTTAAATTATTTTTCTAAGAAAATAATGGGAATCGTCTGTTAAGCGGACGATTCACGTGAAATGTCAAGACATTTTTTTTTTTTTGAAAAATGAAAACAAGTATTAGTATTTCAAAATGTCGTCTGCTGCAGTTTTGATTGATGCTTTAAGGGTTAATCTATATATTTTGGCTTTGAGCTAGGAAGATGTAACATGATATTTCTCAGAAATATTCATTTTCAGAAACACGTGTTCCCCTTCATCTCGTTTTGAGCTGCAATAATAAACAAATTATTTCTCTTGCATTCCATGAAAAATCGAAGGTATTAATATAACTTTTCATCTTGCGTTCCATTCCCAGTTTAGTCTGTCTCCAGAGTCTATCTCTTCCATCACTTCCTCTTTCCTTTTCAAAGGTATACAATCTGGTACAGCTTATGACGATCTTACCAGTTACGTCCCTTAGTAGAAAAGTGTAAACAGGTGAACTGAGACAATGAGAAATCTGGGATTAAAGAGAAAGAGAAAAAAAAAAAAAAAACAATAATAATAATATAAAAATAATAAAAATAATAATAATAATAATATCTAATAATGATAGAAGTAATAATAATAATAATAATAATAGTACTAATAAAACAAAACAGAAAAGATTGGAAAGATCAATTCCCATTTCTGTAAGCCTTGATCTTAAAATAAAGCACTGCATGCAGAACAAGGCGTCTGATCAGCGTCTATATTATGTTAAAACATCTATGTAAAATGTATACTTCTTAGTTCATAGCTGATGAGCCATTTTTAAGCCAAACTATTGAGTTTTTTTTTTTTTTTTTTTTTTTTCATTACGAAAACTAGCCTATTCAAATATACTGAAAATTCTACCACCGAAAAATGAAAAATTTCAGATAAAAAATTCTGATGTATTTCATATTTCTGATCATAACATTGATTGTGGGTACCCGTTAGAACCGCCTCGGCGAGGCGGTTCTAACGCCTACCCACAATCTATGTTTTTGAGCGGAAATAAGAAAAATAATGTATACCCCTGTAAACCCCAGTTTTACAATATAAAAGTGGGGTTTAAGGGGGTCAAAATTATATAGGTAGGTTTTCGTGATTTTTTTTTTTTTTCATTTACAAAAATATATGTTGTGGGTACGCAATAGAAATGCCTCGGTGAAGCGCTTCTTCTGAGTTCCCACGATATATGTTTTAGTAGAGAAATAAGAAATGTATTAATCTTGATAAATTTCGTACCTAAAGTTATGTAAGTAATGACATTTTCACACTATAATATGGAGAATTAGGAAGATTTTAACAATTTAGCAAATTAAGATAAATTCAAGCAGTTAAATTGTTGCTAGAAGTAATAAATACCGTATTCGCCTTAATTACCACACTGTGCGCTTAGTTTATTTTATTTATTTATTTATTTATTTTTACTTTTTTTAAAGTCGGAAAACTTGTGATAAACATTTGTATCTTTCTACTAAGGGTACACTTTAAAAAAAGATCAGCAAAGGACCCATCCAGTGATGCTTATGCGATTTTTTTTTTGTATTTTTGCTCTCTGAATGGCTATATAAAAGCATATGTTGCGGGTACTCATTTGAATTGCATCGACAAGTCAGATGGGTACCCACAACATATGCCTTTATAAAGAAGTAAATATAAGTACACTTGCTGTAATCTGAAGACTGTCGATGCAATTCAAATGGGTACCCACAACATATGGCTTTGTAAAGTAGTAGATATAAGTCAAATGGCATATAAGATATGCCACTTGATATAAGTACAATGGCTGTAATCTGGACTACGGAATTGCTACACTGTGCGCTTATAGGGATATGTGCGGTAATTAGGTAGAATATGGTAAATTGAAAAAAAAAATAAAATAAAAACTGCAATTTTTTAAAAGACTCCTACACACCCCTATTTTCACTATGATATTATTTATATTATTGGGGAAGAAACGAATACACATTGCATAGACGTGCTTACTTAATGACTATTTGTTATTGCATTAGTAATAGCAATAAATGCAGTTTTTATAATACATTGTATTATTTTTCACGGTGGATAAACGCTCATTTCCATTCCCACCTAAAAAAAAAAAACAATAAAAAAGGAAAAAAAAAGTCTGTAAACAGTAAAGCAAAAATAGAACGATACTATTTGATTTCTGTGTGTACTTAAAATTTAGTTATGCACTATTTTAACTTTGTAATGAAAGAACTGGTTTAATCTACATATATACATATATATGCATGCACATACATACATACACATACATACATATATACTTTAAATTTGTACAATCTTTATACAAAAGCTAACCCCACCAATCTACTATAAGTTCTATACCGTAAAGCTTTCATAGTGTTTTAGGTCGAATAGTATCAATCATCTTTACAGGATTTTCATTTTTCAGATTTAGGATGGAATGGAATTTACCTACAATAACTTTCATACATGTAAATATCTTTTTGAACCTGTACACTGGACGAATCCACTGATTAATGAGATATGTTGGATACAGTCCCACCGTAAACGTTCTTTGGTTCAGCGATAAAACATCACGAAAACATACCTATATAATTGTGACCCCCTTAAACCCCACTTTTATATTGTAAAACTGGGGTTTACAGGTGCATACATTATTTTTCTTATTTCTGCTCAAAAACATAGATTGTGAGTACACATTAGAACCGCCTCGGTGAGGCGGTTCTAACGAGTACCCACAATCTATGTTTTGTGTAGAAATATGAAAAAAATAGCAGAATTTTTATCTGAAAACTTTTAGTTTTGGGTGGTGAAATTTTCAATATATTTGAATAGGCGTGTTTTCGTAATGCTATTCATTTTTATGAGTATAAGAATGGCAACTAAAACACGTTAGCCTTAGTATGACCATGATGATATAAGTAAACAAATGAATGGCATTATTTTGTTGACTTCTTTTTTCAGAAAATACGAGGTATAAAAAGCATGAATAAGTACGTGGCGAACAACCTCTGCCTGATTTTTTCTTTCTTCCCTGAGAAAAATGTTTGGTAATGATAAACTGTTTACATAAACAGAATAACATACAAAATGAAGATTTAAACCGGTACCTTTTTGCTTCAGACGATTATCATCAGGCGGGAGAATAATTAGTTCGCTTTGGTATTTTACACGAAAATATGTCCTGGGTATGTATTCGAATCATATCTAAGAAGACATTGACCTTCCACTTTAAAAAAAAAAAAAAAAAAACGTTTCAAACATTGGCCTTTCGTTCCTTTTGAATCGTCTCAGGAAAATAAAAGGCTCTTACTTTCAATGTTGTCTGGTCATTTTACCTGTTAACGTTTAGCATGCTGAGCAAAATTTCAGCAGAAGACATTTTGAAATATTTTTTCAAGAAAAATAAGCTTTGACATTTTATGCAAATTGTCTCCCTAGGAGAGAATTTGTATGAAATGTCAAAGACTATTTTCTGGGAAAAATAAGAAAACAAAAATATCAGTTTATCGTCTGCTGAATCTGCCCATGGTAAAGGTAAATGGCAGATGGTTCGTTTCAATGATATTAGGACAAGAAAAATAAATTATTTTACACATAAAAGATTTCGAAGATTTCCCTAGCCTAATGCTCTTTAAGCCATCAAAGATTTCTTTACGGCGCTAATACTTCTTGAGCCAAACTCCAAACTTATTTGATCCGCAACGTCAGAAAACGTACCTTATGAAAAGTGCGCCCAGCGAAGATTCCGATCAGACTGCGCGTTCGCGCAGTCTGATCGGAATCTTCACTCGGCGCATTTTGGATAAACAGAAATTCAAAGTTTCTCTATGTGTGCAACGAAGACTGATCAGACTGCGCTGATACGGATGCTGATTTGAGTCTTCGTTGTATGAACATGTCAAAAGGTACGTATTCTCACGTTACTGTTCATTTTTAGTGAAGAAATACAAGAAAAAAGCCCTTATGCTATATGAGAGCAGCGAGACCCATATCAGACTGCGCATCCTCCTTGTCAGATCATAACTTTCTCTGTCGATATGTTCTACAATATTTATTGATTTTGTAATCGGGAAATGAAGCTTCTTATCAGACTATGCGAATGCTCAGGCTGATCTGAGATTTCGTTGGCAGCATATGGCCTACGCTCAGCATGCTGGGAAAATATTTCCGCAGAGGACATTTTGAAATATTTTATCTAAATTTCCTATAAAATAGGCATTGCTATTTCATGCAGATTGTCTCCTTGGGAAACAATTTGCATGAAATATCAAAGGCTATTTTCTGGGAAAAAAAAATATCATCAGTTTGTCGTCTGCTGAATTTGCCCAGAAAGTGGTGAAGCTTAAGGGTCATTTTCCTGTCTTCTGCATTATATGTGCCGCGCCATGTGAAAAAGCGTCTCTGGGTATATGCGGACAGCGAAGGCCCAGATCAGCCTGCGCTTCCGCGCAGTCTGATCAGGGCCTTCACTGTCCGCTAACAGAATCATTGGATACTACAAAACATATGAATAGAGAACAAATGCCCGGATGATATTTTGTGCATGCGCAGGATGATCTGAATCTGCGCATTTTGCGCATGTTCGAATGTCCTTTTTTCGCTTGACACGGCCCATATATACTGAACTGATTTCAAGAAATAATGGATTGGGATTATCAAAAGGCGCAGTACAGATTTCATAAATATTACTTATCTGACAAAACTTATATCCCACATAATGTATTATATTCTTGATTTGATCTGTTTATTGCAGTACATATTTTGTATAAAATGTTTAACGCATAGCATGCTGGGTATGAAATATTTTTTTTTCTTATTTTTCCCAGAAAACGGGGATTGGTATTTCATGCAAATCGTCTGTTGTCTCCCAAGGAGACAGTTTGCATGAAACGTCAACACCTGTTTCTAGGAAAATAAGAAAAGTATCATCAGTTTTCCTCTGCTGATTTAGCCCAGAAGTGGTAACGGTTAATAATCAGGAAGTAAACAAGGATGCCCTGAACAGTTTAGTTCTGCACTTTTCATAAACGATTCAAACCGAAAGTTGGTTTGTATCCTTCTATCTTTACCAGAACTGGCATCAGTCTATTGAATTTAACAGAGTCTCATATACAATATCAGTGTATACAAATAGTAGAAGTAAACTTGACAAGTATTAGCTTTCACAAAAAAACATCTTCGTCTACGCTTATGCTAAGCGTAGACCAAGAATTTTTTCTATGAAAGCTAATACGTGACATTTAGCTGTCAATCTTCAGTGAGCTTTAACGCCTATTCAAATATACTGAAAATTTTACCACCAAAAAAATGAAAATTTTCAGATAAAAAATTCTGATATTTTTCATATTTCTGCTCAAAACATAGATTGTGGGTACTCGTTAGAACCGCCTCGACGAGGCGGTTCTAACGAGTACCCACAATCTATGTTTTTGAGCAGACATAAGAAAAATAATGTATACCCCTGTAAGCCCTAGTTTTACTATATAAAAGTGAGGATTAAGGGGGTCAAAATTAAATAGGCATGTTTTCGTGATGTTAAGATTGTTTACCGTGGGCGTAGACAATAATTCGCTACAGATGGTCAACCCACTGGACTCCAGTGACCAGTGCTTCATAAAATTAGCATTTTTAGTATTGTCTTGGTTTAAATTCACTGTTTATGCTAAAGGGGAGTATAAAATGTAATAGATTAAGTCACTAGTGACTGGAGCCAGTCTAACCTTTACCCTGTATTCTATGGCCTTTACCACTCCGTGGCCAGAGATTCAGCAGATCACAAATGGGTGATACGTTTCTTTTTTTTTTTTTTTTTTGTTTATATATTTTTATTAATTGAACTATTGTGATCGGTCAATGTCAGTCGTCCGTCGTCCTGCGTGCGTCGTCCGTCGTGCGGCGTCAACAATTTGCTTTAAAAGCCTACTCCTCCTACACCCCTAGGCCAGTTGACTCGAAATTTGGTAGGAAGCATCGGGTTGACTTGTAGATCAAAAACAGCTAAAATCGTTCCGATCGGAAATCCAAGATGGCCACCATTGAAAATCTATTTTTCGCTTCCCCTCCTGAACCGGAAGGCCAACTGACTTAAGTAAGTAAGTAAGTAAGTAAATTCTTTATTTTACGAGGGTAGCCCAATTGGTTTTACCAATCTTCCTTGGGGCCCTCAACAAAACTTCATACATACAAATACATACAACAAGTTATTTAAAACAATGATTAAAATGGATCGGTGCACGAGATAGTGGTACTTATGGTATATGTGACCAGCAAAGGCCCAAGGAGCGACTGCCTGCTCGCAGACATGAAGCAAATTGACCGGACAACGAAGGTAATCAGACAACCGGAGAACCCGGGGAAAAACCATCTAACCTACGGTAAGCAGAACTTGGGTTTCCCACATGTCACCCGAGCGAGGCTCGAACCACAGCGGTGAAAAACATAATGGATTAAGAGTCAACTCTCCTATCAGCTGTGCTAGGGCGGCCCGCCTCCGCTAGATGAATCGGCATGCGTATTTGAGAACGTTCTCACAGAGGACAAAAAGTATCTTTATCTCGTGTCACTATTCCAATAGAAAACTATGCCAGGGCATATGGTTTTATACGTAAATGTAGTATCTATGACTAATTAAGGATAGCATGTAACATATACATACAACATGACAAGAAGCAAGAGAGAGAGAGAGAGAGAGAGAGAAAGAGAGAGATTCATTATAAAAAACGCAAATACAAAATACATATTCGAAGTACTGAATTACTGACGGCGGAGGCCTAAGTATTGTATATGTAATAAAATGATTATTAACCTTTAATCCAATCAGTACACTTCTTTTTAAAAATGTCCAGTGAGTATGATTTTTTTATGTTAATGGGTATGCTGTTCCAAACCACAACGCCTGAGTATGACAAACTACCTGTGAATAAATTGCATTTTGGTTGTGGCAATAAGTAATTCTTGTGAGTCACAGATCTTAACTTAGACGCAGTATTATCGAGATTCACATCGCGCATTTGGAATAACTCCTGTAAATTGGTTGGTGCCAAGTTGTTATAAATTTTGTACATAATTTTAGCTTTGTTAAGAAATACAGTTTGATTGAAACTTGGTAGGAAGCATTTGGGTGACTTGTAGATAAAAAATTAGCTAAAATCTTTCAGATCAGAAACCCAAGATGGCGGCCGTGGCGGCCATCTTAAAAATATATTTTCGCTTCTTCTCCTGAACCGATAAGCCAGTTAACTTGAAACTTGGTAGGAAGCATCGAGGTGACTTGTATATCAAAAAGAGCTAAAATCGTTCCGATCGGAAATCCAAATTGGCCATCTTGAAAATATATTTTTCGCTTCTTCTCCTAAACCAAAAGGCAAGTTGAGTTGAAACTTAGTAGGAAGCATTGGGGTGACTTGTAGATCAAAAAAAGCTAAAATCGTTCCGCGCCATCTTGAAATTCTATTTTTCGCTTCTTCTCCTGAACCGAAAGGCCTATTGACTTGAAATTTGGTAGGAAGCTTCGGAGTCACTTGTAGATCAAAAATAGCTAAAATCGTTCCGATCGGAAATCAAAGATGGCTGCCGCGGCGGCCATCTTGTAAATCTATTTTTCGCTTCTTCTCCTGAACCGAAAGGCCAATTGACTTGAAACTCGCTAGGAAGCATCAGGGTAATTTGTACATAGATCAAAAATACTTAAAATCTTTCTGTCCTGTAACCGGTAATCAAAGATGGCCACCATGTTTTTTTTTGTTTTTTTTTTTGTTTGTTTTTTTTTTTTTTTTTTTTTGTTTTTTTTTTTTTTTTTTCCGTTCTTCTACTGAAACGAAAGACCAGTTGACCTGAAACTTGGTAGGAAGCGCTGGGGTGACCTGTAGATCAAAATAAAAAAAGCGTTCCGGTCAGAAATCCAAGATGACCGCCATCTTGAAAATCTATTTTTCGCTTCTTCTCCTGAGCCGATACGCCATTTGACTTGAAACTGGGTAGGAAGCATCAGGGTGACTTGTAGATCAAAAATAACTGAATCGTTCCGATCGGATATCCAAGATGGCCGCCATCCTGAAATCTGTTTTTCGCTTCGTCTCCTGAACCGAAAGGCAAATTGATTTGAAACTTGGTAGGAAGCACTGGGGTGATTTGTAGATTAAAAATAGCTAAAATCGTCCCGATCGAAAATCCAAGATGGCCGCTATAGCGGCCATCTTGAAACTCTATTTTTCACTTCTTCTCCTGAACCAAAAGGCCAATTGACTTGACACTTGATAGGAAGCATCAGGGTGACTTGTAGATCAATCATGGCTTAAACGTTTCGATCGAAAATCCAAGATGGCCGCCATGGCCGGCATCTTGAAAATCTATTTTTCGCTTCTTCTCCTGAACAGAAAGGCCTATTGTCTTGAAACTTGGTATGAAGCATCGGAGTGACTAGTAGATCAAAAATAGCTAAAATCATTCCGATCGGAAATCCAAGATGGCTGTCATGGCCGCCATCTTGAAAATATATTTTTCGCTTCTTCTCCTGAACTGATTGGCCAATTGATTATAAACTTGGTAGAAAGCATCGGGGTGACTTGTAGATCAAAAGCAGCTAAAATCATTAAGATTTGAAATCGAAGATGGCCGCCATGGTCGCTATCTCAGAAATCTATTACGCACTTCTTCTCCAGAAGCGAAAGGCCGATTCACTCAAAAGGTGGAAGGAAGTATCTTGGTGACTTGTAGATCAAAAATAGCTAAATTTGATCTGATATGAAATCCAACATGACCGCCACAATCGCCCGCTTTAAAATCTATTTTGAACTTCTTCTGAACAGTAAGGCCAATAGACCCGAAACTTGATAGGAAGTATTAGAGTGACTTGTAGATCAAAAATATCTAAATCATTCTGATCGGAAATCTAAGATGGTCGCCCTAGCAGCCATGTTGAAAATCTATTTTGAACTTTTTTATCCTGAACCAAAAGGCCAATTGACTCAAAACTTCATTGGCGGTATCAAGGTGACTTGTAGCTCAAAATTAGCTAAAAACATTCGGATTGGAAATCCAGGATGGCCGCCATTTTGAAAATCTATATTGAACTTTTTCTCTTGAACTGAAAGGCCAAATGACTCGAAACTTGTCTAGTAATCAGGTGAGCGATACAGGGTCATCTTGGTCCTCTGGTTGTTATTATAATTATTATTATTACTATTATTATTATTATTATTATTATTATTATTATTTTGTTTTAATGAGGACAGACATTTAATTGAAATTGTCTCCTGAATACAATTTGTGACAATTTGGATGAAATGTGTATGTTTTTGTCTTGAATTCTTTTTCACGGAAAACGAAGAAACAGAAGTAGTTTAAATGTCGTCTGATGGTTCTAAATTCAGACGGTTTAAGAGGTTTGGATTCTGTTTTAGATTGTCTTGCTTTCCTGCTAAAAGAGATCTGTTATATAAGGAAAGAATGGTGGGAGCTCGGGTGGAAGTATTTGTTTTCCCTTTTAGAGAAGACCATTTTTCGAAAGGATTTGATGCACACAAAGCAAAGAGGAAGTCACAAACGTTGTCCCCCGTGTAAATGATGGGGGAAACTCCACCAAGCGTATCGTCCACATATCAAGGTTCTAAACGAATCTAATGAAATGCCTGGAGAAAAATCAGGAGGAATTAAAATAAAATGTCGTCTGCTAACTCTGAGTATTCAGAGTATGGAGGTTAACGTTTTTTACAGACCAAAGTGTTGTATCTATTTAATGTTAATAGGTACCAGATTTATGACAGAAAACATTTAAAGAAACGTTTTTAGAGATATTTTATGCCTGGAAGTTATTCCCTCTGGCACAGCCATATGTTTAATGTGCGAAGAAAAAATAAACTGCGATACACATACATCATGAAAACATGCCTACATAATTTTGACCCCTTAAACCCCACTTTTATATTGTAAAACTGGGGTTTACAGGTGGTGTACATTAATTACTTTTCTTATTTCTGCTCAAAAATATAGATTGTGGGTACTCGTTAGAACTGCCTCGTCGAGGCGGTTCTAACGAGTATCCACAATCTATGTCGTTGAGCAGAAATATGAAAAATATCAGAATTTTTTATCTGAAAATTTTCATTTTTTGGCTGTAAAATTCTCAGTAAACATTTATTGTATTTGAATAGGCATGTTTTCGTAATGAATATACATTTTTAAACGTAATGACTAAATGAGCCGTTACGTCAGAAAACGTACCTTTGGACATGTGCGCCAAGCGAAGATACCTTGCCAGTTCAGCAATACATAACCAGTCAGTTCAACAATACGTTGCAAATTCAGCAATGCATAGCCAATTCTACAGTACAAGCCAGTTCAACAATACATAGCCAGTTCAACAATACGTAACCAATTCAACAATATACAACAGTTCAACCACACGTAACTAGTTCAACAACAAAACGTAAGAAGTTCAATAATATGTATATAGTCAGTTCAACAGTATGTAACCAGTTCAACAATACATGTACCTGACCAGTTCAACAATTCGTAGTCAGTTCAACAATAATACGTAACCAGTTCAACAATACATAGCCAGTAAGTCTCTTCTACAATATGGTTCTAAACGTTTTAACTGGACGCAAACGCACATGCAAATCCATGCATAGAAAAGTTAAAGAACACTAATGTCACCATTCCCAGCCTCAAATAGTTTCATCAAATAGGCCGCATCGAGCGAAAAAGTGGCTTCGATGTACGCAAAATGCGCAGATTCAGATCATCCTGCACATGCGCAAACTATCAACCTGGCCTTTGCTCTCCATTCATATTTTAGGTACTATCCAGTGATTCTGTGAGCGGACGGCGAAAGCCCAGATCACTGCGCATCCGCGCAGTCTGATCTGGGCTTTCGCTGTCCGCACATGAATCGAAGGCACGTTTTCGCTTGGCGGGCTCATTAATAGTACAGTTATTTCATTGACACTGTTCTATTTATCTTATATTTTTTCTTCATGAGTTGTTATATGAATTCGTACCCGGGAGGCAGCGTCGCTTCATCCTTTGATCGCTGGTATAATGACTTCGGAACAAAGCATATACTTAAGGGGGCTAGATGGACATGCTAGTATTTCTGCCATTTTATACAAGGGAGACAAATTTTGTGAGTTCCTGTTTGCTTTCTTGTTCACCAAGACCCTTCTGAAAAAGGGTCTACATGTACACAGGTTGATATTTCCTTTTAGGAAAGACCCTTTTCAATAGGGAGTGAAAACAATTATGACAGAGTTGCCATTCTTGAAAGTTTATCATTCCTATTTCACCAAATAAGACATCCGCTTTAGGATTAAAATGTCTAAGAATATTGAATATATTTTGAAATAATATTTGATTTGATGCATTTGTACATTTTCATGTCGTTTACAGAATGACGACAGCGGTGTTATTATATACACTCATTGCGCACAGAATATGGCATAGGATGTAGAAAGACAACAGTAAAATGTATCTTAACCCATTTAAGCCTGGCGTCCCATAAAAAGGGGCATTGGCAAACAGTGTAGACCCTGATCAGACGCCGCAGAACGCGGCGTCTGATCAGGGTCTATACTGTTTGCATTAAGTTCAGAAATTCCTACAAAACATGGTAATAATAAAAACTAACCAGACACTCCTATATAGGAAATGAACCTGTCCAAAGATCGGAGATAGAAGAGTCCACTATGCATAAATGGGTTAATGTTATGAGTCACAAATTGAGAAAACGTGTGCTCCCAACTAAGACTCAGATCAGCCTGCACGTACGCGCAGTCTGATCAGAGTCTTCGTTGTCAGCATGAAAAAATATTGCACCCTTGTGTTATCCAAAATGCCCACAGTAAAGATCCTGCGGATGCGCAGGCTGATCTGAATCTTCACTGGGTGCTCATGTCCGAAAGTACATTTTCTGACGTAGAGGCTCATAAATGAATGTTCATACATACATGTATTCTGACGTGGATAAGATTACCATTCCTGACACTTTTTAAAAAAAAAAAAAAAAAAAAAAATTAAACACCCTGCCTTACAACCTACGCCATACACAATCTTCTACCTAGGCTGGCTTCAGTCTATTGATTTAAACAATGACTGCATAAAAATGCATTTATTTTACTTAAAGAATCAAATGAAACTAAACTTTTCTCTTCTGATTTCTCTTCTGATACTCAAATCAATCTAGTGACCAGCCTCTATAATCATGATATTATATTGGTTTTATTTTAGTGGATGTATCAAACAGGCTTATAAATATATATATTTAGTCACTAGAAACTGGAGCCAGTCTATCTTCTACCCTAAGAGGCTGTTTAAATACATTTAATATATAACGTCCAAAAATCTAAAATCTAAAATAAATGGTTTTGTATATAAAAAAAAAAGCACTAAGCATTGATTGTCATAATAGATGTCAGTATTCTTTAAGAAAATGGAGTCTAATTAGCATTTGCACTGTACTGAATTCTTTAGCCATGTGCGTTGTAATGAAAATGAAATTTCTCTATCGGGACATTCGAATCTTAAACTTTCAGCAGAGTGTATTGTCATCTGCCAGGTATAAAATGCGCATGCCTTTGAAACGAAAACAAGTAACAAGCCATGTGCCAAAATACATTTTTTATGCAGTATAACGAGTTTTCGTGGCTGGGTTGGTCTGCTGTAATACGATTTGAATTTGACTGCCTGGATGTTTTATATCTGAACCATGTAATTAAATTTAGAAATGATCTGTTCCTACCGAGATGCCAGTCGCAATTGCCGAATTTATATTATAATACCACATGAAAATCAACACTTTCACAAACCTGTACAACTATTGTTAAGAATTATCAGGGAACTCAAAAATAATGTATCCACATATTGCATGCAACACAGACTCTTACCATCACGAAAACACGCCTATATAATTTTGACCCCCTTAAACCCCACTTTTATATAGTAAAACTGGGGTTTACAGGGGTATAAATTATTTTTCTTATTTCTGCTCAAAACACAGATTGTGGGTATTCGTTAGAACCGCCTCTGCGAGGCGGTTCTAACGAGTACCAAAAATCTATGTTTTGAGCAGAAATATGAAAAATATTTGAACTTTTTGTCTGAAAATTTTCAATTTTTCGGTGATTAACTTTTCAGTATATTTGGATAGGCAGGTTTTCGTAATGCCCCAGCTAGCATTCTTTATAAATCTATAGCGGGCCGTTCTCGGCCCGTCAGCTACCCTGACGGGCCGAGAACGGCCCACTATAGATTTATAAAGAATGTTTACTGGGACGTTTCTGATAATGTAAATCACATACTCTTATTAGTTTATCCTTATTTATTGCAGTTTGGATACAGATTTAAATAAGTCAGTTGACTTTTTTTCTGGATTCCTTTTTGTATAGATGTCATTCATGCTATGTTCTGTTTTGAATTTCACTGTAATAAAATACTGTTCAACCAAACCTATTCAGTTCCACTTATCTTAGCTGCAGCAAAAAAAAAAAAAAAAGTAGCCTGTGTCTGCGTGCTGTCGCCTATGCGTCCTCTGTGTGTGTGTGTGTGTGTGTGTGTGTGTGTGTGTGTGTGTGTGTGTGTGTGTGTGTGTTATACATGTACGTAAACACTGAGCTTGGCTTTTAGATTTGTAAAAAAAATGAATAATTATGGACTGTCCTTGTGGAATGTATCGGTCTCCTCTGGAAGTAAACTCAAAGAACTGTCAATGCCAAAATCATAATTTTGTGAAAATTCAGAAAAATATTTTGAAATGTCTGCTAATATTTAATTTTTCAGGTTAAAGATTAAATCACTGACACACAGGTCACAAAGACTGTACATAAAGCAGGTTCACTAATTGCATGTTGAAACGTTGTATACATGGTTGTATACATAAGTTGATCATCAACAGAGCTGTCCCTAGATGCCTCCTAATGAAGTTCCCATTACTGTGATGAGAGACATGTGTCAGAGGTCATTAACGTATAGCATCCTGGGTAAAACATTTAACAGACGACATTTTTATAATACTTTTTTCCTATTTTTTCCCTGAAAACTGGCTTTGTGAGACAATTTGCATGTAATGTCAATTAAAGCCTGTTTTCTGAAAAAAAAAAAAAAAAAAAAAGAAAAAAAAAAAAAGAAAAAGAAAATATCAGTTTGTTGTCTGCTGGATTAGCTTAGAGAGTGGTAAAAAGTTAAATACA
This sequence comes from Anodontia alba, assembly GCA_964016985.1. Taxonomy (NCBI): domain Eukaryota; kingdom Metazoa; phylum Mollusca; class Bivalvia; order Lucinida; family Lucinidae; genus Anodontia; species Anodontia alba. The sequence goes on along the minus strand of OZ024823.1, from coordinate 7,090,311 downwards.
TGTTACTCACTAGAACTACTAATTCTGCCGCTGTTTGTGTATATTTACATATCAGCACCAGTGCTTTGGTCTGTTTCATGTTCGTACATGTTTGTTTTGTCTTGCTGCACCAGAACTGCTTCCATTAGCGCGAACTTATTAGCCCTGGGCCTGCTGAACTCAGATATGCCCTGCCTTTTCAAACAGTGTAGATCCAGATCAGTTGGAAGAAGCAAACTGGTCTGGATCTGCACTCTTTGTCATTCAGTATGCGAATTTTTATCAACAGTCTGGATCAAATGATCTGATTGGCTGAAATTATAAGTGGGCGTGGCATCATAATTTATTCAGCATGACAGGGCTTAAGTAAGGCTAATACGATCCAGACCAGACTGCACAGACTTTGCATGTTCTGCCTTGTTCTTCACTGTTCGCATTTCGAACATGTTATGCCCACATTTTATTCTACCTCGGTTCCATTACGTTGAGTGATGTAATCTTAACATGTACGTATTTTCATGTGCCCTACCCCTCGTTGCATGTTCAGTGGTATTTTAATTCTAAAATTGTTGTCACCCGCTGTACAGCTGCCCACTTTACTTTCTGATTTGTGTTTGAGTGTCTAATGCTAGCATTGCTGTCTGGCCTTGTGATTACCTCGTTGGAGAAATAGGAACTAGTTATTTTGCTTTTCGTTGGTTTGTAACGTGTATGCTTCAGTCGTAGTTTGTTTTCTCTTCCTCTTGGTGTCATTGTTAGGCTCCCAGTGGGCACATGGCGTTTATACAACGTCACATTAACGTCGATGCAACGACGTTGCATCGACGTTAATGCGATGTTGTATAAACGTCATGACGTTGCACTGACGTGAACGCGACGTGATATTAACGTCACGTGACCGCTGGGCTACATATTTGACCTGTGACTATTGTGGCAATTCCTGGACATCTTTACTGTTTTCCAGAAATGATTTATATCACTTGCAAGGTATAAAAGTGAACATGATAGAATTTCAGAATATACGTATATCATATATCCAACAGTTATTATATTGTAAATAGCATAAGCTATGACAGAAAGCAAGTAGCACATAAGGAGCCTCTAAAAAGTTTTTGTTGAGACATAAAATCCAAAGACGTTGATCGTCTTTTCTTGATTCTTTTTTTTTTTTTTTTTTTTTTTTTTTTTTTTTGCGTGTGTGCGTATGTATGGGTGTGCTGGAGTAAGTTAATTACCAATGATAATCAACATAAAAGAAGTCATTTTCAAAGCAAGCAATTCAGCGGCGACAAAAAACAGTTTGACTTTTCTTTTTCAGTTCATAAGAGGCGAAAAGAATTATTTGTTTAACTTCCACACTTGCCATTTCATGCATGAAGTGTCAAAGCTTTTTTTTTCTGGGACAAATAAGAAAGATAGCATTAGTTTGTCGCCTGCTGAATTAGCCCAAGGAGTGGTAATGGTCAAATACATGTTCGCATATTTGAGAACAAATGGGACGCTAATTAGCCAGTGTATCACTGCAGTCTGATTAGGATCTTCAATGTATGACTAAATATTCAGTCCTATAAAATTAAAGGTTCTGAAACGAAGCACGAAGGTCAGTCGGAAGTAGTGAAGTGCTATGTTCTCGTGACCTTATCTATTGCCGGGCCGTTAAGCAAATTAACAGCCAGTCGCATCTTAATGGACATACCATTACTATGATGAGAGACATGTGTCAGAGATTATTAAATGCTCCTCGCTGGTTACAACAACTAATTTGTGCCACTGTTTATATTTATATAATTGAGTAGCACCGAAGAAAAAAAAACTCTTAGTATAAATGCGAAAAGCGAATGCACAGATCAGCCTGCGCTGATCTGTGCTATGCATTTCTTATATAGATTAGTCAATATTTACGCTTCCTACTGGCAAACATCAAAGACATTCATTTATCGGACCGCAAAAGACTTGATCACACGGAAGCGCCTTCGATTTTCGTATACTATGTTCTAAGGGCGCTTTTCGAGCGACAAAGCTCCCCTCTTGATAATTTCAATCAGCTTCCGTATGTTTTTTAGGTCTCTGTTTTATTTCCAATGTCAGTGTACACTTTTCTACAATAGAAACACAACCAGTATGAGTCTAGATTTTACACAAAGAGTTTGGACAGACAGGTCTAAGCAAACAGTGTACGCCCAGAACAGACGACCCAAAACGCGGTGTCTGATAAGGGTCTACACTTTTTGTCACTCATCCAGCAATTTTAAACCAGTCAGCATTTTCTGAAATGGACGTTCAAATTTTAGGACAGCTATGGTGGAAAGTCCAAATACTTAGAGTAAATACGACAGGTTCTCTATACATTCATTTCACTTGTGTTTGTTCTGCAGACTATTTCGTTGTTTTTTGTTGTTGTTATTATTATTATTATTATTATTATTATTATTATTATTATTTCTGTTTCTTAATTGCTTTGACCCTTTGACACCACCAAGGGAGATTACTCAGGTCTGAAAGGACTTAACTCCTTTCTCATATGGGATAAGTGTTATAGACATATGTTTGTTGCTTATGTGAGAAAATCTATTTGTCATTCAAAATATCAACCTAAATGCGCATTTGAAGTATAGAATATTGTTTCATTCAACTCTTTCACTGCCACAGGCGATAATAAGAGGTTTTTGCAAACAGCATAGATCCAGATGAGACGGCTCAATGAGCCGTCTCATCTGGATCTACGCTGTTTGACATTCAGTCCTTCAACTTTACATATGAACGTCATTCAAAACGATAGTTTGTTAAAATAAAAAAAAAAGCGGACGAAAGAGAAGTGGATTTCATACACTTGGTATATATGCCACCCTTTTAGGGAGACAACTTTTCTGATTCCCTGTTCGCTTTCCTACATACCACATCCCCTGTTGAAAGGGCGTCAATTCCAAAAGGGAGGAATTTGCAAATTCTTTCCTTTTAGAGTTAATCCTGTTTCAGAAGGAATGCAAAACTCTTTCAGCAAAGTTACCTCTCCCTCTGAAAGATGAACATATCTCCCTTAAGAACAAAATTTCCATTGCTCCAGTAGCATTGGCAGGGATGATGATAATACAGCGCTGCGTCCTTTGGATCGCTCTACACCCCAAGCAACCTCTGTGTGCAGCCCGCCGAGGTCGGCAACATTCTTTCGTGGAGATTGATCATGAAATATTTTCTACGGTCATTCTCTCCCTTCCGCTGATTCAAGAAGGGCAGTTGTCAGTTTCTGGCGAAAGAATGTGCACAATACTGGTTAACCGCTTAGAGGACTAAGCCTGCCCAGTAAATGTGTGGTTAGGTAAACTGACCGCGCTCGACATGACCCCATTGGGTTGACTGGGCCGTAAAACCTCAATACAAACAAACAAACCTCTGTGTGCAGAAAAAAACAGATTACAGGTTCGAGGTCCCACAATTGAAACAAAATCGCTCCTTAGTTCTTCATCCTGCAAAACTGGAAAGAAAGAAAGAAAGAAAATGATCAGTAAAAAAAAAGAGAAAAAAAACTGCAGAATCTTAAGTAATTGCTGAGTTATGAGCGGAAACATTGTAATAGTTTATCATTTATGATGCCTATAATAGCTGTACTTATACAAAAACCATTCACTTTATACTCTCGTCCGTCATAAAAAATTGTTTTACAGTTTATCTGTGCAGGTGCAACCAGAAGTGGGCCTAGTTAAAAGGGTCTTTGTGGCATAAACTTGGCAAATTTCAAATCAAAATATCTGAACCCATTAATGCCCATTTGGACTTCACTCTCACACAGATCATATTCAAGTAACATGCGTAGGTAAACATATTTATAATAAACAGCAATTAACATAAAATATTTTGTTTCTCTACCATAGGGGCTCTTGAAGGTAAGAATTTGCTCCCATTTTTTCCTAGCCCCTAGTTTGGAAGCGATTCTAAGCATGGTTTTCAAGATTTTTCTTGTGTATGCGTAAAAATAACTCCGTTCTGGCTACCCCACTGTAGAAAGCAAATAATTCTTGGCTTCTGAATAAAGTAAAATTTAAATTTTCTTTTACAAATGGTGCATCTAGTCACCTTAACTCTTTCGGCGCCAAATTTCAGACTGCACTTGTCATATACTTTTTATTTTTATTTTTTTTTAACAGACTATTTATTTGAAAGACGTTTATATGTTAATTTGAAAGACTGAATGTCAAACAGCGTAGATCCTGATGAGACGGCTCATTATGAGCCGCCTCATCTGGATCTACGCTGTTTGCAAAAGCCTGTTATTATCGCCTATGACATTGAAAGAGTTAAAGTCAAAATCGCGCAACAACTGTTTTGTCAGATTCCTGTTTTCTTTATGGTCACCTTATAGTTGCTACATTGTTTCTGCAGTCAGTGATACTTGCTAATGGGGATACCTTTAAGTTGGTATCAGCAATGGATCTGGCTGCCACATGGTTGGTTTTACCATCTCCCGGGCCATGTGCTTCTGTTTTATGTAAATAGTAATGAAACAACATGTGTATGGTTTTCTTTCGTTCTTGTGGTTCATAGCCGAATAGTCGCTATCAATTCATTTCGATTTCCATAGCTTCAAGTGACAATAATTAAACATTTTGTCGCCGAACTTAAATAAGAATGCCCAGTCTTATCATTGCTCCAGAAAAGTCACTTTTTTCAACCTCAAAGTACTGCTATTTTTCTTATTTCTCCATGAAAATATATCTTGTGGGTACTCATTAGAGGCGCTTCTGATGTATACCCACAACATATGTTTTTATGGACAAATAAGAAAACTATTATGTGGATACCCCTCTTATCTGGAGCTATGTTCTTAAATTCTGTGAAAAATATGAAAACTGCCAGTGCTTTTAAAGCTTAAAATGTATATAGACAGTAACACATAATGTATACTTAATTATTTTCTGAAACCCTGTAAACTAAGTTTTTTGTTGTTGTTGTGGTTTTTTTTTTTTTTTTTTTTTTTTTTTTTTTTGTTGTTTTGTTTTTTTCAGTTTATTCCTTTTTTTCGACACAAAGAAATTTCAGTCGATTCTTTGATTTTTGATCCTTACTACACTTTATCTGGAAGTGTAAAAGCTGGTGATTTTATGACTTGCAGCATTCCAATATGGTCATATTGTTTGGATTTCTTTATTTAGGAGTATAGGAAACTTATTATTTTTCCCATAGAAATCCATACTAATTCCACTCATTTTGGTGGTTAAGAATTCTTTTCATGGTTTGCTGGGCTTCCAAACTTTGTGTCAATTTAAAGACCAGGCTTAGCATAGCAAAATAGAGAAGGAACAAAAACACCAACACGGGCACTCTCTGGGACATTTTGGAGGCTTAGTGTAGCACAATTTGCAGATATCAAAAAAATGAAATTTTCAGATTTCACTACTTCTCATTTCAGTTGGCTCCAGCAAACACAAATATAAGCATTTATTTCTTTGAAACAATAATGAAATTACACACAAATTGTTTTTCTTCAAATTAGAATAATAAGTTAAAGTTTCATCTTTATCATTAATAATAAGTAAAAGTTTCATCTTTATCATAACAGTGCAGGCCGCCTTATATAAAATAAATACCCCTGCCCTTTTGCACCAATCAGCAGCCCTGACACAAAGGGTTCCTTGTACCGTTAAGGTGAATTGATACACTTGGTCGATTTTCTTTCCTTTTTGAGTTGACCTCTTTTCAGGAGGCAAGCAAAACGATTTCGAAAGTGTAACCTCCCCCCTGAAAGTGTCTAACGGAGAAGAATTTAACCAGCCAGCCGCATTTCTACACAAACAGCTGAGCTCTTCTCTACATCTACACAAGTCTAGCGGCATTTTATGACTACTTTTAGCATATGACAGACTTAAAGTGTACTGCATGTATAAAACTAACCCCAGCGGGCACGTGAGATTTATACAACGCCGCATTAACGTCGAAGTAACGTGATGACTTTGTATAAACGTCATGCGCCCGCTAGGACTAGTCTGGCCCAGAAAACTTTGACACTTAAGCTATTTTCAGTTTTAAGTGTGTTAGCTCATTGCTCTCAAGTGTCATTCCTTTCGGAATCTATTACACAACCTGGATATTAACCCATTTTGACCTGGAGACCCCGAAAGGGTAACTGGCAAACAGTACAGACCCAGATCGGATCAGGGTCTACACTGTTTGTATTAACTACAGAAATTTCTATAAATCATGGTAATAATACAAACTATGAGGAAATCCTGCTATTGGAAATAGACCGATACAAAGAGATGTAGTTGAAGAGTCCACTCGTCGAAAATAGGTTAAAAACCACAACGCAACTGAGAAAACTTCAGAAAATTTCAAGGGACTCTTCCGAGTTCCAATACTCCATCACGCTGATAATACTGCAGCTGGTTTCCGTCTGTAAAAGATATATCCAGAGTGCATGACATTTGACACAAAGTATAACATACTTGTAATGGGCATCCATCATTAGGTTGCCCTGATTAAATAATGCCAAGAAAGCAAAACATAAAACCACTTATAAATTACGAGCCGGAGCAGAGGAAAACGTACAGTGGTTCTTTACCTGAACAGCAATATCCAGATCAACATGCGCAGCTGCAAAGTACGCTCAGACGCCCACGACCGCTGTTCGCGCAGACAATTTCTGAAATTCATTGAACCTCATTAAGGAAAAAAGAGACTGCGAGCAGACTGCGAAGATGCCAAAAGTTTCGATGCATCCCGGATGGCATGTTTTCTTCATCTGAACCGCATTGCGAACTAAGGTGTATGCATATATGCAAATATCGAAGGCCCTTATCAGACTGCGCGCATACTGCGCGCATGCGCGCAGTCTGATTAGGGCCTTTGATAGTGCCTTGAGAAGAAAGCCTGAATTAATACTGTAGACGAAAACGATACTATGCACGAAAGCAACTGCGCAGATGCGCAAAGTGATCTGGGCCTTCTTTTTATTGCGAATGCGCAAAGAACCCTCTCTGCGTGATGTGGCTTCTTTCATCCGCGTTTCCTCACTGCTTCCGCACACTGATGTATCACATAATGGAATCGTTACGATTAAGATCGAGTAAGTTTCTTAATGACAATGGATCTTTCGTCCTTTTTCAGCACTTCAAACAGAAATATTCAATAAATGTTAAAAAAAATCAGCATGTCTTTCCAAGAACATGACAATATCTGTTATTATGCATGTTGTTCTTTCTGTCATTTTTGACACTGTTCGTGCGACTGCCCGAGTGACTGGATCAGTTGAATCGTTACATCTACAAGGGCGCTCATTCACACCTGAAGGTATTTGTACCTGTTGCCAAATGGAGTTATTCGTAAAGAAAATTGGTTGCTCCACATTTGAACTCGCCCAAAGGCGGGGTCGCGGAGGGAGGGTAAATTCTTTCATTCAAGAGTAACCCCTTTGAGTAGAGTTTACTCTAGCCAGGGAAGTAAACGTATTTTTTCTGTGAGGGTGGTCTCTCTATGAAAAAAGAGGCAAGAACTTTCAGCTTGGAGATCTCTCTTTGAGTTGTACCATATTTATCCTAAAGAGGCGGAAAGACTGACCTAAGCAAACAGTGCAGACTTAGATCAAACTGCTCCTAGCAGTTTGTCCTAGAAGCAGTTTCATCAGGGTCTACACTGTTTGGTTTTGAAAACATTTTATTTTTTCAATTATATGGTTTTACAATAGATCAAATGTCAGGATCAGACGGTAAGCTTAAAGTATACACTGTTTGCCATTTCGTCACGACATTTTAGATACGTCATTAAGTACTCAAATGGGCTTGTTCAAATTCTAGGGTCTGTGTGGTCAAGAGTTGAGGTGTGCGAATGTTAAGTGTATATAAGATGCAGCTGTTTTTGCATTTTGTTGCGGTATGCAGAATGCGGTCAACAGGACCATAAAAAAAGCTTGAACAGTTGTGGTTTTGCTGGCCACACCGTTTGGTTAGGGCATTCGCATTATGTATATGCTGAGGGTTTTGTCCAAAATGCTAATATCTGACGTATAACTGGTGTTAACCTCTATCACTTTCCGGAGAATTCAGCATGCGACAATGCGGTGACCTCTTTTCCTAGATGATAGGGTTAGGCATTTCATGCGAGCTGTCTCCTTAAAAGAGGGTTGGCATGGAATGCTCATCCTGTTTTCTATGAGAGCCAATATGGATGTTTCAGGGTGTCGCCTGCTGAGGGTTTTGCCCAATATGCTAAATGCTGCAACTTGACAGATTTATTTATTCATAAAGTTTGAATAGTTTCGTATTGTTCCTTTAAGACTGTCTTGCAATACGAATACCACCTAATCAAATATATAGGAAATTTCACCTCCAAAAAGCTGAAAATTTTCAGATAAAAAACTTTGATATTTTTCATATTTCTGCTCAAAACATAGATTGTGGGTACTCAGTAGAACCGCCTCGGCGAGGCGGTTCTAACGGGTACCCATAATATATGTCTTTGTGCAGAAATAATTATACCCCTGTAAACCCCAGTTTTACTATATAAAAGTGGAGATTAAGGGGGTCAAAATTATATAGGCGTGTTTTCCTGATGGTATAGATCTCTAATATCTTACTGTCATTCACCAGATTAGTTTGCTTCTGTGTAAATGTGTTTCTACACTATATTTTGTCGGCTATGTATCATTGTATAATGTTTAATACCGACTAAAAGAATATAGTACAGTCGAACCTCGTTATCTCGAACTCGCTTATTTCGAATTACCGCTTATCTCGAAGTGAAAATCTGGTCCCTGTTTTAACATGAAACTATGACAACAGGTAAGAAAATAATGTGGAAAAGAGGAGAAATTGCTCCTGAGGAGCAATTTCTCCTCTTTTCCACATTATTATATATATATATTTCAAACTTCAGGAGTCAAATTACATATTCATTTGTTAAATGTGGTTGTTCAATTTATTGTTTTCCTCACTCTCTCAACTCTGATAAGTCGAGGTACGGATATCTCGAAGTGTTTCAGTGAGTCCCTTGGAATTTGAGACAACGAGAGTCGACTGTATATCGTATTGTAAAATTAGGACCAATTAGATAAACATAACTAAATATTGATCTGACACGTCGCTTTGACCTTTTGATCACAATATTATTAAGTTTGTTTGTTTGCGTTGAAGTTTTACGGCCCAGTCGACCCAATAGGGTCATGTCGAGCGCGGTCAGTGTACCAAACTACACATTCTTTCGCCAGAAAATGAAAACTGCCCTTCTTGAATCAGCTGAAGGGAGAAAATGACCGTAGAAAATATTTTATGGTCAAATCTCCACAAAAGAATGTTGCCGACCAGTCGGACGCGCATCCAACTGAGCCACCGAGGCCGGCATATTATTAAGTATACGTTTACTTTATGAACAGGCAAATAGGTATTACCTATACAGAGGAGTGAATAGCTGTATCACGTGGAACGCAAAATTTTCTGACTACCATACCTATATAAATTGTACTATGTACCTGTCCTTATAAATATTAAATGCAAAGGTTAAAGCGACAGGCCAATTTTGTCGACTATAGACATGCACTTGCCAGATGACTGCACAGGATAAATATTTCATTTTGTGTCCTCACATACTCTTGCACTGGCCCCACAGAACAATTGCAAATTACATGCTACCAGCGCATTTCCCAGTTAGCATTCTTTATAAATCTACAGCGGGCTGTTATCGGCCCTCTGTAGATTTATAAAGAATGCTAGCTGGTTTCTTCATATCCGCCCACTTTTGCCTTAAACCACATTTGATCGCTTCTACCCACATCCAGTCATCTTTTCTCCCTATCCACTCTTTGTCTCTTCTTCTCACTTGTCTTTCTTCAAACGTCCGGATGTCATTATGAACTGACAGACAAATGACATTCTACGATATGACATTATGTTAGAACGGAGAGTCCTTGACGACCAAACTCAAAGACAGACACAGAATATAGCAGTTTCTTGATTTTTTTTCTTCAGATTCCTTTTCCTCTAAAGGAATTGGGGCAAGCGTCTCCAGACCTGTCTCTTTTAACAAACTAAATAGGTTTTACATTGATTGTCGTTTGAAAGGTTTATAAATTGTTCATGAAAACGTACATTGGTAGTGGAAATGTTACCTTATCACACATGTGAAATGCGTAGGCTCAGATCAGCCTGCGCGCAGGCACAGGCTGACCTGAGCCTAAGCATTTCGTATAACTATACAGAACACAGATCTTGACTAAAGTATATTTGGTGCGCAGGCTGATTTCTTTTGGCGGAGGGGGGATTTCTGCGTGCTTTGAGGTACTTTCTCTTTGTAATAGACTGAATTTGTAATGTAGACAACTGTCTGAGAATAGATTTGCTCTGATTGCATTAGGGAAATGATTATTTCTTGACATCATGCCTTTCCCTTATAAACATGAATATTTTAAAGATTGCATTGTTTTATGGCTGTTCTCCTTTGATGTTCCTAGCGTCTTCGGAACAAGGTTTGTAAATATTTCAAATTCTGAGAAAAAGTATCAGGGTTTCTTTAGAAACTTTTTGTGTATACGCATTCACCCTCAATATTCGGTCACCTACATCATGTATATGTATACTTCTTTCCAAATGCTAGCGCACGACGCACGTGCGTGCTGTTTACGTTTCATTTGAGGCTTGTGGCAAATGCAGTTTAGGGAAACAATCCTCTATTCTTTAATAAGTGCGTCCAAAGGGGACTGCTTCCAGTTCCCTGAACCGCGGAACGGTTCGGCGTGCAGACGCATTACTAGATCTATAGACTACCGATGTGACCAGTGATGTGTGTGACCAAAAATGTGATGGTCCAACAAACGCTTGGGTGGTTCGGTGCTTATCCTGAAAAAAAATAAGCGTTCCGTGATTTAGCAGAAACTATTGACACAGCGGCCGTGCCGATAATAGCAACAAAACAGCCAATAACGCAAAGCATTCTAATTACAAGGGGTTGAATCACGAGACTTATGACGTCAGCCTACAAAATTTGCGATCGCCGCCATTTTGAATTTTGTCTCACTTCGAATTTTGTTTCTGTCTGTTCTCCGTCTATATACAAACTAAGCATAATTCGTTTTCTGCGTAAGGTACACTTTGATGTAGATTTTTAGATAGCACATAGACTTTACGCTCTTTTCGCGTGATAATCTTAAAAAAAACTTCGACACCGGTAAGCGAACATTGTCGTTGTACCTGTCATCGGCATACACTAGTTTTCGGTATTCGAAAAGCATGGCCTCCGCCCATCGGGGCCCGCGAAATAGATGGGCTGCCTAAAGCCTCCATGGCAGAGCTGCTAGTAACTAAACAGGACCCGAATTCATGTGATCGGGTCGGGTAAAAGTCCCACAAATTTGGAGGCAATGTCTCTGAACTAATGAAATATTGTTTGATTTGGACGTTATATCGCAATTCATGCAGTGGATTAGAAGTCAAGCGTGGTCTGAAATCAAATTCATTTAGATCTGGCCAACCCAATTATGAAGCATGTAATGATAATTTGGACGCATAGATATAGGTAGCGCCTTTTAAATTCATATTAGACAAATGGGCCAATATTTCCTACAAGATTGCATGTGCGTCCAGCAAGGAGTCAGATCAGACCTCGCATCTGCACAGTCTATTCAGAATCTTCACAGGGTACTATGTGGGTATCCAAAGCGTCTTCAGGAATGCTCTGATCAGCCTGCACATCCATGCAGGCTGATCTGAGTCTACGCTGGGCGCACATGCTAGCTTGTAGGAAATGCTGTGCCACAGCTAAAATTAAGTGTTACCCATGAGGGGCGATGCTTCATTTTCAATTTGTGAAGATGACATTTATCTGATCAGTTATAATTGCTTAATAAATGGCTGTTTCATCAGTTTATTGTGGCTTTGCATTAAACTTTACCACTCTCTGGGCTAATTCAGTAGACGACAAATTGACAGTATTTTTCTAAGAAAATAGACTTGACATTTCATGCAAATTGTCAACTGGGAGACAATTTGCATGAAATGTCAAAGCCTCTTTGGGGGAAAAATAAGAAAAAATATCTCAAAATGACGTCTGCTGATATTTTTACCCATGCATCGCGTTAATGAAATTATGCGCCTTTGCGGCCGCAGTGGAATATATTGATGAGATATGGAATTTTATGATCATACACTCCATGAATAATGAATGAAAGCCAGACTCCATTTGGTTCATGCAGTCCTCGTAGCATTGCTCTTGGTATGATTGGGTATTCAGATAACTATTTTTCAAAAAAGGTACGTTTTCTGATGTTGCAGCTCAAAATAACAAGCCGCAACGTCAGAAAACATACCTTTTTGAAAATTAGTACCTTAGGATATGTGCGCCCAGCGAGCATTCAGATCAGCCTGCGCATTCGCGCAGTCTGATCTGAATGCTCGCTGGGCGCATTTTGGATAGCCAGTGATTCAAATTTCTTCTTACGGACAACGAAAACGCGACGCGCATGCTGATTTGAGTCTTCGTAGGGCACACATGTCCGAAGGTACGCTCTCTGGCGTTTCAAATATATATATACACGGAGAGACGGAGACAGACAAAGAAAGAAATAAAAGCAGCGAAAAACCTTTATCAGTTTATTGTGGCTATTAACCTTTGTCACTCTCTGGGCTAATTCAGCAGTCGGCAAATTGAGATTTTTCTTACTTTTTCCCTGATAATAGACTATAAAATCTGCTAGCGAACGCTTTAATCTATACCACTCTCTGAGCTAATTCAGCAGACGAC